>OX337247.1:41363717-42563717 GCA_946965025.1 Blera fallax | reverse complement strand
GCAATGCCCCCTTTGTGGTTTGTATTGTCCACACTCCAAATCTGCTAGTGCGCTTTGCAAACGAAACAGATCAGCACAGTTGAGCGCAGACAGATCCTGATACTTAGGGATAAAAATGCCCACGGTATAGTGCCTATTTGTAAAAAGCACGACAGTCGCATACAAAGTGTGCACATCTCACAAAGGCCCGACGCAACTACTAAGTTCCTTAAACCTTAACCGAGTTCGATGACTCATACCTCGAATGAGGCGCATTTGAATGCCAAACTCAAGTCTATAGCTGCCTTTGAGCTGGAAGTTCTCTGTGTAAAAACCATGACGAGGCCTTTTATAGTTCTCAAGTCACTTTTTAAGCAGAAGCCTGGCACTACCCGCACTAAGTAAGTCGATCCACATCTTCGTCTGCCGCCTTGTAGACGTCCCCAATTGTCGAGATGCTCTTTTAGTAGCTCAGCTATTATTTGCTTAGGTTAGGTTAGGTAAGCGGGCTGGCAGAGAGAGCTAAGCCTCCTACCGCACTCAGGTCAGTGTTGACCCATTGTGTTACCCATAGGGGGGGGAAGGTGCTCCTCCGCCCATTGGAACCCTGTAAATATCTAATCAGCTCTACTCTAGCTACTAACTTGTTATCGAGTACAAACCACTTTGATGACTTGGCAAAGTTCAGCATCTTGTCTGTAGGAACGCCAGAGAGCTATTCAAGGTAATAGAAGAAGTGTTTACCGAGAAATTTGTTTCTGGAATGTTGAAGTCCAGGACAGTGGCATAAGTAGTGGGTGGTGTCCTCAAGAACTCTCTCGTCGCCACAACCTCTGCAAAGTTCTTCTTCTGTCCGGCGCATGTTTTTCATGTGCCCCGTGATGATACCCACGAGGATAGAAAGGGATCTTCTGTTCTTTCGTATAAGTCTCTCGGTCCTTGTTCTATCGAAGGACGGCCATAGTTTTCTCGTGATGTTAAACGTTTCCATGGACTTCCATCTTAAGTTCGCCTCTCTTATGGCTAAATTCCCTGCTTTAAGCTTGAGCATGCAAGGCGGGAGGCTTACAGAGAGATCAGTTAAATCTGTTGAACCTTTCCTAGCTAATTCATCAGCTTTTTCATTGCCTGGGATACCCTCATGTCCAGGAACCCAGCAGGCGATACCTTGTGCTCTATTCCAAGAACCTTAAGCTCACGCCTTCGATTTAATTTCGGTAGCAGTAATTGCTCTTATAGCTGCCTGGCTGTCGATAAAGGAGGTGATACCATCCTGTGGTATTGGCCTTACGTCAGACTCACGGGCAGCTGCTGTCACTGCCAGGACCTCCGCTTGGAAAACACTGCTGTGGTCTGATAGTTTAATGGATCTCGATATCCCTAGCGATTCAGAGAAGATGCTGGAACCTACACCGGTGTCCATTTTCAATCCGTCAGTATATATTGTTATGGATCTGGTATTAGCTACATTTCCGCTTTTCCATTCCGCTCTGCGAGGGTAGGCTGCCGTAAAAGGGATGCTAAAATCCAAATATGGCGTAATGTAGTCTGTTGTGGGTACAGAGTCAAAAAATTCTTGAAGGATGGTCGAATGCCCTGTTGCATTTGACTTCCAGTTCGCTGACTGACTGATTCTCAGGGCACTAATGGCTGCTAATGTTTTTATAAAGATGTCTAGCGGAAGTAGGTTGAGAATAGCTTCAAGGCCTGCAGTTGGAGCTGTTCTCATTGCACTGGTGGCCCCAATGCACGCTAGTCTTTGAACTTTGGTGAGTGGCATTAGATAGGTGGAATTTTTAACGCTGGCCACCATACGAGACTGCCATAAGTCAGTATGGGTTATTCTTTGCTTAAAGAATGCCAAACTGTAGCCTTTTGATGGCTAAGAACCCACGAATGGGCTCATTCACTTGTCCCCGGAAAGAGCATTTACTCTTTCGCTACCCGGGATCTCGGAATACCCCGGAACCCAGACCAGCGTCACCACTTTACACCATTGTAGCCGGTTCAGGTTAATAATTGCCTCATTCGTGATCTTGGTGTCAAACACTTAAGCCTGGTCGTCAAAGCAGATGAAAATAGCTCTAGTCCTTACCATCTTTTTAAGACCTACGTGAGCTGAACTTGCCATAGCATAGATGTCGGCCTGATAGACCGTGAGAGAATACGAATGTTCACACATGCTTTCACCGAATAGGTGCTTGCTGCCGAGTGCCCATCAATCAGAGAGCTACTACTGGTTCAGACCCAGTCCATCTTCGTTTCTCCATTCCGAACGCTCCTTAAAAGAGCATCGGTATCTGCATTCAAAGATATTTAAGTTCTCTTCGCACGACATCCAACGCCTCCTCCCGAAAGCGTAGAATAGGGCTGAGAAGCTCTTTAAGCTTACCTTCTCAGGAGAAGCTCTTTAAGCTTACCTCCTCAGCACCTCTGGCCAAAGATTGCCGCCTACTCTAACAGTATTCCAATGCAGAATACTGCTTTCCTGGTCAATGGAATAAGGCTTCGAAGAACTTCAATTGCGGCAGTTCCTCTCATCGCTCCAATTATGCAGATACAGACAAGCTGCTGCAGTTTACCGAGCTTGCGTTTATGGAATTCTGCCTTGACCAACTTGCAAACGCACCATACACAAGATACGATCTGACTTGGACACCTTAGGGCTATACCCCAGGTCGTACTGAACATTCTGCGGCACTGAAAAACGATGCAGGTGGGCCTTAAGATCTTGGTCTCAAGGTGTTCTTTGATAGCAAACTTAGGATCTAAGGTGACTCTCAAGCACTTAACTTTTGTTAGAAATTTGTAACTGGGTGCCGAAGAAGGATAACCATCTCATAGGAGATAGCTTCCTCCTCTTAGTGAAAAGCATCACCTCAGTCTTGGTTGGATTGATGGACAATTACTGTTCACGGCAAGAAGTCGCGACAACTTTGAATGCCCCCTGCATGCGTCAACAAAAAGCCGATAGGTCACTGCCGCTGAGACGATACACTCTTTGTCGGCGAACTCTATAGCAGGGTAGGCCCCCTCGTTAATCTACTCAGTAGTTAGTCCACCATTAGATTTCACAAGGTGGTCGATAGCACGCCACCTTATGCAAAGCCTTTTACTACCGAGACTAGCAGTACTGATTCTGTACCTAACCATAGCGAGGATCCACTCCAATAGTGTGGGATCAACGTCCTTTGATCTTCGGGCAGCTTCTATCCTGTTAAAGGTAGGGTAACGAAAGCCTTTTAGATGTAGTTCCAAACTGCAAGTCCTTCTATTTAATTCAAGAAAAATAGTACCCACACGAATGGTCGCGAGAAGTTACGCCCTTAAAAGCTATTTATTCAGTTTTTCAGCTTTGCGGTGGGCCTAGGGTTCTCAAGGATAAGTCATATCAGCGAACATTTCCAATAAAAATTCTCTGAATAAGAGACTCTAGTCCATCAAACCTGCAATAACGAGTTTCAAAAAGAAAAGAAAAAAAGGAATAATTTCCCATACCGGGAATCGAACCCGGGCCTCCTGGGTGAGAGCCAGGTATCCTAATTCATTTCATTTCATTTTTTATGCAATTTTTATTTGGAATTCAGTATTACTTACATGCTAGACAAAAACGCTTAAAACTAGCTTAACTAACTTACTATGTAATGTATTTCTAACTTACTGACCCTATGCGGGTGCTCTAAGCTAAACCTAACGCTTAAAACTATGTCTTTCGACGTTTACGAACTAAACTTATTTATTAACTTAACTTACTATTTGAAACTAAGAAAATTTATTTTAAAAAACTTAGTAAATGAACATTTTGTTTGCTTAAAATTAATTTAAAATAGTCTTAAATCTAACTTACAAGCTACCTTAAATAAACCTTAAAAACTATCTTAATCTAAAATACGTAATTTACGTAAAAATTTTTTTTTTTGAGCAAAGTGCTGCGTTTTTTTTTTTTTTTTTTTTTTTTTTTGTTTTCTCAAAGTGCTGTGAAAATTTTTTTTTTTTTTTTTTTTTATTTTTTTTTTATTTTTTTTTTTTTTTTTTTTATAAAACTAAACTTAACCTACCCTAAACTATGTAAGTCGGCCATAATAAAAAGGCCAACTTTGCCCATTGAAAAAGGCTACCCCGGATCGAATGGAACCGACGAAGGAGTTTCCTCTCCGTCCCCTAACCACCAGAATTTCTGGCGCTGCCGTTCAGTATCACGCAAATCGCGACCTGATACCGATCTACTGTACCGGAGACGCTCCGTAATGCTGTGTGCGACGTGTCTGTTGTAGGTTAGTCGCCTATCCGCAGCTGTCCGGGCAACATGGAAGATTAGCGGCACCGCCAATCTGTCCTGGATCAGACCTAATCTATCTAGATAGAGGAACGCCTCTGGCGGAACGAAGCCGTTAAGGCACACTCTCTCGTGGTACATGTCATTGGGGTAGAAGGCCCCAGAGATCAGGTTATTCATCGAGTTCATCGCTCTTGCAATGTGCCCCCGAATCATCTTGATCACGAAATTATCCACTCTGTTTATGTTCGCCCTGTTATATAGGACCTCATTGGAATAGAATTTTTTGTACTCAGACTCTGGTGTTCTGTATAAGCGAAGGCAAGCCCTGAGGCAAGCCCTCTCAAACACCCGAATCCTTTCCATCGAGCTTGCTCCCACGTTGAACCACACGGGACAACCATATGCGAGCATGGGCCGGATAAGGGCCATGTAGCAGATTACCTTCACCCTCGCATCGAGTTGGCTGCTATAAAACAGTCTCTTTGTGAGAGCGAAAGCCGCTTTGGCTCTGGCCAGAGCAGCATCTATATGTTTGTTAAAATATAGATACTGGTCTAGCCAGAGCCCAAGGTATCTGACTACACTTCGACACGCTAATGGTTGTCCGTGCTGTCCCACGATTGAAAACTTTCGCCAATTCTTTCTGGTATCCGCAGAGGCCCCAGATAACGACGTCCTAAACAGGATGGTTTCCGACTTCTGGAAGTTGATCTTTAACTTCCAATCGTCGCAATATCGCTTGATCTTATCGAAGTCACGCTGCAAGAGTATTGCAATGACCTCGATCTTTGGACCTGATCTGTACGCTATCAAGTCGTCTGCGTACGCTATAGCATGGTGAAGAGATCCTACAAGATCGCTGGTGTAAATGTTAAAGAGGATCGGCGAATTTACCGCACCCTGTTGCAGACCATTTTTAATATCAAACGTACCAGCAGAAGTCACATTGCCATTTTTCACAATGAACTGTCTACCGGTGAGCATATTACAAAACATGTATAGCAGTGGTTTACTTATGCCCAGCCTACTCA
This sequence comes from Blera fallax, assembly GCA_946965025.1. Classification (NCBI taxonomy): domain Eukaryota; kingdom Metazoa; phylum Arthropoda; class Insecta; order Diptera; family Syrphidae; genus Blera; species Blera fallax. Next base: position 42,558,428 of record OX337247.1, on the reverse strand, counting down.
ACTTGTAGAAGAGCCCTTCTAGCCATACGGTATCGAAGGCCTTCTCCAAGTCAACCAGGCAGGCACCCGTGCATTGTTTCTTGCTTTTGTTCCATTGGATATCCGACACCAGTTTAGACGCGGCATGTATAGTATCATGCCCCGCCTTAAAACCGAATTGGTTATCCGGAACAATATGCATGTCCTCAACCCACTTAGACAACGCTCTATTGATCACTTTTTCGAATACCTTGCTGATATTCGGAAGGAGACTTATCGACCGGAGATTTGCCGGATTGGACGTATCCTTACCCCTTTTGGGAATAGGATGTACCACCGCTGTTTTCCAGTGCGCCGGATAATGTGCATTATTCAGCGCATTGTTAAACAGGATGGTGTAAATGTTCACCGCTTCTGGAGGGAGATGTCTTAGCACAATGTTAGACACTCCGTCGATACCCACGGATTTCTTCCTTCTCAATGATTCGAAGATCGCTTGGAGTTCTACCTTCGATATGAACGGGGGATGTACCACCTCATCGGCGATGACATTGTTTGCCATATTATCGTCATTGAACTCGGTGAAGCCGATGTTCTCTGATCGCCAGTGTTCTATATCATTTCGAAGATAGAAGTTGTGCACAAGGACTCGATTCTCCAGGTCGTGGTTCGGGCAAATGCTATCATTCACCTTATACACTTCCTGGAAAGTCGCTCCTATAGCCTCTACCTTCTCCTGCGGATCCTCGATCACAAAGAAGTTGTCATCACAGACTGCGTTCCCTGGATCTATGCCTGCTGTTATAAGTATTTGTTCGTTGTTCGTCGTTCGGGGGATCTTGAGACACGGCAGGTCGTTTTGATTATTCCTCCGAAATATTTTATTTATTTGCGGGAACATACTCGGGTTGTTGGATTTTACAGCCCGAATTTTGTTGTTCCAATGCAAGTTTACAGAAAGTCTGTAATTTTCTTTAATCAACATTTGGAGATTTTTAATCAACGACTTGAGTGTCCTGACCTCCGAGTTTTGTCTGTCAGTAAACCGTCTGTACAAGGTTTTAAGTCTTGACAGAAGTCTACTTTTTTGTAGGTGAAGTGCGTCAATTGTTGCGTTGCGGTATATGTCAACGTTGTCAGTATGTTGATACCGAGGTATCGTTCTGTCCATCGTTTGTTTAATTGTCTCGTCCATTCGTTGTAGGTATCTGTCGATCTCCTCATTTGACAGATTCCTATTGGACGGTGGGTAGAGCGAGTTCGAGGAGAGTGCTCTTGTCAGTACTCTGGAGAAGCGTGTCCAGCGCGTCCTACTGTAATTGTAGGGGTACGTTTGGACAAACTCCTCCAACTCCGCAATCTCGTTGGGAATTGTAATTTCGGCACTGAGTCCGCAATGGTCACTGTCATACACAAATGTGTGTAGGCAGTTTCTCGTTTGTCGGTTCGTGTTGGTCAGTTGTAACCGTACGTCGAACAGCAGAAGATCCAGATAGGAGCCGCCTCTAGGATACGACGGACTATCAGTTGCTTTCAAATCGAGTCTATACTCGACATTGTGCAGACCCCACCAATTGAATAGTAGGTTCCCCCTAGAATTAGGTATATTATTTCCCCAATCACTGTGCTTGGCATTTAAATCTCCTGCCAAAATGAAATAGTTCTCTTCCGATTCCAGCCTTAGACATCGAAAAAGTGTCTCGAGCTCTGTTATAAATGAAGTGGTTTGAGTAGTTCCAGAAGCGTAGACCGCGACCACGTACAACCTCTTTCCACTATGGAGGGGGATGCACACAATACACGCTTCCAGCTCCTGGAACCTCCGCACTTCACCGCTGTACACAGCCTTGTAACGCAAATCTTTACTAATGAAGATCGCAACACCTCCCCCTTGAATGGAGTTGGGTCGGTCTCTTCTTATAATATTATATTTATTGTGCCAAAGTTTGTGCTTCTGGGATAGCTTGGTTTCGCTAGCCAAAAGTACGTCTGGGCTTTGATCTTCTAACAACTTAAAAAGTACGTTTCTTCGCTCGATCCTTATCAGTGAATTCACATTCACCGCAAGGATCTTTAAGGGTTTCTCCGCCATCGTACCCATTACGACTGGTGGTGCGCTAAGCCCGGCAGAAATGCGTAGATCTGGTCCACCCGTTTCGCCTGCAATTCTAACTGACGCTGCAGCTGGCTCATTTGCCCTTGAATTGAGAGCAAAATCGCCAGCAGGTCTGGCTGTGTCTCGGGTGCTTTAGGCACTGGGGCCTGTGCAGCAACCTTCGGCTGTTGTTGTACCGTATTTCCCCGGCCTGACGCCATTTGGGCGTAGGTCCATTGAGGAGTGACGGCTGGTGTTTGAGTAGAAGCAGGTGGACGCTTTACTTCGACTTTCTGCTGGCGAGCTAAATTTACTTTTTTCATGTATTGAAACTTAGGACAACCGCGATAGTTTGCGGTGTGCCCCGAGTTTCCACATAATGCACACGAGAGTTGGGCCCTATCTGCTACCCTATCCTGACCTAGAGAACACTCTTCTGTTTTGTGGTTCTTTCCACACTTTACGCATCGAGGCTGCATTTCGCAGTTCGACGCGGCGTGCCCGAACCTTTGGCAGCGAACACATTGCAAAATGTTTTCGCTCCTCTTTACTTTTTCCCAGGTTACAACCTGGTAGTCCAGGACATTGATACTCCTTAGACTATCCAGTTTGCTATTGGGTGATAGCTGTACCAGGAAGAACGGTAGCTTTCGCTTCTCCCTTTTGGCCCTAGCTGTGGTGAACGGCTTGACTCCCACAAACTCAAGACCGTCACACTCCTTCTCTTTAAGCATTTTTAGGAGCTCCTCCGGTTCGATGGACGAATCCAACCCCCTCAGCAGCATTGTTTGCAACTTTTCCCCCTTCGGGGTGAAGGAGAAGAACTCCGTCGTCGATTCCTTCAGGAGATTCTTAATTTTCTTGTACTGATCCACTGTGTTGCAGTGGATAGCATGCCTATCTTCGTTAATACGTTTTATGAAAAAGTTATGACCTATGGCCGACTTACATAATTCAATTGTGTCCTTTAGTTCAATTTTGAACGTGTTGATCGGAGGGACCTTCCTGTTCCTGACCCCCTGTTGCTGTTGTTTCTGCTGCTGCCGTTGTTGTTGCTGCTGCTGGTTTTGCTGCTGCTGTTGTTGTTGTTGCTGCTGCTTTTGTTTCTGCTGTTGCTGTTGTTGCTGCTGCTGTTGTTGTTGGTGCACCTTAGGCTGCTGCTGTTGCTTTGGCTGCGGCTTTTGCTGCTGGCGCTCAACCAGCTGTTGTTTTTGCAGCTTATTTTGCTGCTGTTGTTGTGTATGCCGTGGTTGTTGTTGCTGCGAGTTGGTTGGCAGCGGCGGCAGTGTTTGTTGTTGTTGTGATTGCTGCTTTTCTTGGGAGCGCTGGAGCTCGTGCATGCGCTCTCTCTCCCTTCGTGCCATTTGTTTGGCCTTGATGGCAAGTACCGACTGTTGTAATTGCCGTATACTTTTAGTTAAAGATTCCAACTGTTCATCCTCATCATCCGACTCGGATGCTGCTAATGAGGCGAAGCTATTACTGTCGCCAGTGTACCTCCCTTCCCCACCGTCTGACACGTAGGGGAATTCATTCTCTTGTGTTGCTGCTGATGTTGTTAATTTCGATGGCGCCTCTACCCTCCCTTCACCGTGCAGCTTCTCAGTTGAAGTTGATAGGGAGAGGCGCTTTACCAAATTGGGAGTCGGCCTCAGCTTCCTCCTCCTCTTTGTTGTGATGTCAGTAGCTACTGTTGCTACGCGGCTTTGCATTACGGCATCGTCGTCGGATGTTGTTGTCGCCTTTCTATCCGCTACTCCCGCTATTGGGAGCAGGGAACGACCACTACTCTCCATCGCCTGATTGCGATCAATTGTCTATCACTTTCTTATTTGTATTTATTTTTTAAAGAAAAAAAATCCCACTTTTGCCAGGAATTGAACCCGTGCCTACTGGTCACGGTCCTCCCACACTTCCACTAGGCTAACTCGCCACTTGAAAAAACACTGTCTTTTTATTTGTATAATCACACACTCCGATTTAACAAGAAGCCGAAACACGTCTTTCTCCGGTGAGGGTCTGTGAACGACTGCCAGGTATCCTAACCACTAGACAATATGGGACCGATGACATCCTACCCATATTTTTCAACAATTTTCTTATTTATTTAATGAATATTGCTAATGAATCACTCAACCATAAATAAAGAACAACACGCAGTAGAGACTGTGTAATTAAAATTCTCTATCAGCAACCCCATGACACACTCATGGCGCTTCGACAACAAAATAGTTTTTCTTCCAACCGTCTATGGCGTCATCTAATGCATAAGCCTGCGGCAATTTGCTACGCAATCAACACACCAGATGTCACTGGCTTTTATTTTTAGAACACCTTGCGTGTCGACCGCAGTTTGTTTGCCATAATTTGCATTTCCCCTCACAAGGGGCAGTCTTTTATTTTTTGACGAAAATTCGTTCGCTGAATAAGTCGCCATTTAAGTGAAAGCTTCCCCCTTTCGATGGGGGATTTAACTTGGGGGGCAACGTTCTAAGTTCATTGGAATTCAGGGGATGAATCTAATTTTACGTTCTTCCAGGCGTGAGCTTTTACTCTCAATTTCTGCCACTCGGAGTGTATGTCCCATTGACAAATATGGGTCATTAGGTGAACTGGTTTTGAATTACAATTTACGTGAAATTTTAATTTAAAAAATTCTCCCTTTGCATATGGGGTCCTTAATGACCCTTTTTGAGACGAACAAAACAAAACAAAAAACAGAACAGGTAATGGCGTGGAATTTTCAAGTAATTTTTGTACGCGTTAATGGTTCTTTGTGTGTACTTAGAAAATGTGAGTCGAACTGAACACTTGTTGAGGGCGTTTAAATACGGCGCCATTGTGAAATAAGTTGGTATTTAAGCTTTAAGACGAAATTGCTTCGGGTGGACTTTAATTTCGGCATCTTGTGGTTAGGCATGGCATTCTTACTTCGTTTTAAGGAATTGCGTGAATTCCAAGAAATCGGTCGTAACGTACAGTAACGAGAAGCTGTTGAGTTTTTATGTCTTTCAAAGAATAACCTCACAAGTAAACGAAAAGTTTTTAGTTGCAGGAGACTGTTTTATTTTAGGATCAACCTTCAAATTGTTCTAAGACGAGCGCTATTGGGTTTGTCAAGAGCTTTAAATTTAAGAATATACATAACACAGTAAATCAGGCTTTAATCAAAAATCGTTTTTACTCGAAAAATTAGTTCATGACATTAATACCATGAAAATAAATACGGGCATATGGCCACCGCGGTTGCTCTTCTGTTCATCGAATTTTTAATCACATTTCTGAACAATATGGTGGCCACGAAATACACGAACAATATTGGCTTTAAAGGCGTCAACTATTGGTGGTTAGCAGTGACTTCATGCAGCTCCTCAAGATATAATCGAGATGTCTCATATGACACGACAATAAAAGGCCAATTGGGAAACTCATTTTCGAAATCATCTTATCGCCAAGCTATTTTTTAAAGTGGATTGTTTCAGTGGCCGTATGGAACTTAGAGCCATCCTTTTGAACAATTAGGTCCGATGAAGTCACCAGCGTGTAAACCGTATCTAATGTACGTAATAAAAAAATACGAATACAAATATTTGGGCTATCCAGGGCCTAGCTTCTCGCGACCATTCGTGTTGTGCGTGTTATATTTTTTCACACAAATGGAAGGGACAGTTTAGGGCCATATCCGAAAGGCAAATTGAGAAGCTTTCTCATGACAGTTATTACTCTTGGACGTTTGTCAAACATTCTCGAGAGGTTGGACCGTGTAAAACTTTTAGGTGTTCTCTGGGATTCGAACCTCGAACCTCACGCTCAGCGATCCAGCGCACTAACCACTTGATCCATGGCGCTCAACTGATGTAATAGGGTCTGTAAATTCTCTTCTTGATTTACTATGGCTCACTAATATGGTGGGGAAAAAACCCAAACAGGTCTATGTTCGAATTACCATTCAACAGGTATAGGGACTGGCCTGCGTAAATGTTACCAGTGCGATATACACAAGCCTGACAGCTTGCCGTCCCATCTCTCTATACAAGAGTTAAGAAAACTGCTGACGCCAGTACTCTTAAGCTTCATCCCCTTTAAAATTCCAAGGACTCTGATTTAACAGGGCATATGAAGATCTTTAACAAAATGCTCCTGTTACCTTCACCGGCAGTATATGCAGCTGCTATCGAAATAAAATCCAAGCTCGTGAACTGTTGTCGCTTAAGGTTCTTGGAACAGAGCACAAGGTTTCGCTCTGCTGGGTCCCTGAAAGGCCAACGAATAGCTCAGAAGAGGTTCGGAATCCATATCAAAACTAGCCGACACCTCGGTGTTCATTCCCCCTTGCACACTGAGGCTCGAAGCTGGGACTAAGGCCCTAAAAGAGGCTAACATCAGACGGTACTTCCTAGACACTTAGGCGCTTACAACAACAATTGGCATTCTTTGGATAAGAGAAGGACCAACAGGATGATGCAAGAGGATAGGAAATCCCTTTCTACCCTTATACGAGTCGGGGCATAAGATTCTGCGGTACCACATAATAAACTAAGAGTAACGGAAGAAGAATTATGTCATGGATGCGGAGATGAGGAGGTCAATGAGGATACAACCCACTTTCTATGTCCCTATCCAGGTCGTATCCACCTTAGATTTATATTCCTTGGGCGACACTTCCTCCGTGACCTGAAAGAATTACCCAGCACACCAATCAATGGCATCTTGAACTACATCAAACCAACTTAATGGTTTGCTAGTTCATGGGAACCTATGTATGTATGTATATCAGTAGGGCAAGGGACCTTTCTCCCCTATGGGTATCACAATGGGTCTGTAGTGACCTGAGTGTGGCGTTGTGGATCTCTTTCACTCGCCTACTTCATGCCCAGAGGAATAAATTTAAATCATCCCGATTCACGCCCACTGGAAAAGTCCCTAGCTCCCTCAGTTGAAGCTACAGATCACTTTATAAAACTGCGATGGTGCGGGTGCCTCATAAGCATTCTCAATAAGAAGGGGAGCTTGCTGTATTAGCTAACCCATCTAGGAGAAGTTCGATCGTTTCTAGATTTCCGAGGAAGACAACGCCAGCGGAAAAACAGGACGGTGCCGAATATACTGGCTCCAGTGAAGAGGGGAAAGAATCCAAGTTCCAGCTTGACCAAGTGGGACTGGGAGAGTGATGCCATGGGAGTCCTCTGCAGCAAGATCAAAGTGCTAAATCCTGGAAGGCAGGCAACAGCCACCAACAAAAGGAGAAGAAACACGCCAACCAAGACAAAAAGGCAGTCGAGTCAAAAGTGCAAAAATCGAAGACACATGCGGATGAAGGATTGGAGAATCCATCTTGAGAACGAAAAATGACGAAGAAACGGGGGCCGGCAAACAAGCAGGAATGAACGTAAGAGAAAATCGTGAAATGCAGAGGACACAAACCCTCCCGGAGGCACTTGTGCTAAAGGCAACAACCGTTTCCTACACTGGCATGCTCATGAAAGTAAAAAAAGACGTCCTTCTAAAGGAGCTACGAGAAAAAGTTCACCACGGCCGTAAGACCGCAAAAGGAGACTTATTGCCGCAGCTGAAGAAACCAGTAAACACTCAAACGTTGGTCTTCCAACAAAAAGTGGAAAATATCCTCAGAGCTGGAAGGAATCTTTTATAAAGGAATCGGGTATAACGTTAAACACACAGGCAGCTCAGAACCTAGTTACACAGATGGTCTGACCGTACGATGGGGGATTCCAATGCTCAGCGAGCCCTACAACCAACTGAATAAGGACGTATGGGCGGTGGACACGATATAGATATACGGCCAGCGAGCATTCGAAGAGAAAATGAGGACGTGCCAGCCAGGCTGTGTCTGGAGAACACTGAACCTTACGAGCACATTATGTGCGAATGTCCCACCATCGCTCGTAGCAGAATAAAACACTGCCATCTCTTTGAAGGTTGCTGTACCTTGTATTTAGGACTCCAGAGCCCTAGTGGACGACTGTTTGGATTCGCTGCGATGATTACAGTTTGAACTGACGATTTTGCTTCTGTGACTTCCAAGCAGGCGATGAATTTCACGTTAATTACCAGCTTCACGAACTTTCTTTAAAAATTCCCTTCTTCCTTTCTTTAGAAGTTTCCGCGTATACATTCTCTAATTGGCTGCCTTGGTCCTGCAAAATTTGGCATTAATGTGTACGGTGCCCCTACTACTACACGAAAGGACTTTTCGATTGCTTACGTTAGGGACGTCGTTGAAGCTAAGTCTCTGGTCCAGCAACACTCCAACTCCATGAGTGCTCACCGACCTGTGAGACTAGTTGTTCCACATTTTTTACCACTGCTTCTGAGATCAGCTTCACTTTTGTGGTTCGGTTGTTTCAAAGCTAATAAAAAAAAAATACAAATTCTTGGCGCAACGGTCCGTATGTGGTCCAGGGCCTAGCTTCTCGCGACCATTCGTCTTGTGCGTGTTATATTTTTTCACATAAATGGAAGGGACAGTTTAGGGCCATATCCGAAAGGCAAATTGAGAAGCTTTCTCTTGACAGTTATTACTCTCGGACGTTTGTCAGACATTCGCGATTGGTGGGACCGTGAAAAACTTTTTGGTGTTCTCTGGGATTCGAACCTCGAACCTCACGCTCAGCGATCCAACGCACTAACCACTTGAGCCACGGCGCCCAGCTTCATTTCATTAATATGGCTCGAGCTAGGTCGTTGCGCTTGTGTTAGGCTTTTTGAACAACTTGTCGATCAGTTCTTGGTGTGAGTTTTCAATTTATTTCTGTTGACACGTCCTCTTCTTTGCAATTTTGACTACCGCTGACCTTGAAATGCAAACAAATTTGGGTACTTGAGAATAGCTGGACTTTTTGTTTACCAGCAAAGAAGGAATTTGTGATTTTGTCAGCAGAGATGTCGGCTTTGTTAGCCATTATATATACTTCCATACTCTTGCTTTGCCTAGTCCAGTTTCTCTAAGAAATCTGAGAATGAGAAGCGGGATCATGGACGGCATATCTTCAGCTGATATTTGGTACTTTCCCAGATATTTAATTTTTTTTTCTGGGTCAGAACCCACAAGACTCCAGAAGGTGTTCCGGAGTATACCTGGACTCAATGGAGACTCTCCAGAGGAATTCTTCTTTCATATCTAGTTTCCTTATGGTTTCTTTGAGTTCGCATTGACCTGTTGGGAACATTTTTATGATGCGTATATTATTCTTGCTTAGGCTGATGCATGCCACGAATTCTTTTATCTTCCCCGTAACTTCGTAGCAGTTTCTTGGCTTGCCTCAGGTCTTGAGTGCACTAGACCCTAACTCTAACCCTGAATTCCATGAATCTCCAACTTTTTGAATACTTCTTTAAGGGTAATAACGCGTATTCCACACAAAGGTTCAGGCCCTGCAAAGCGTTCTGCTGGCCCTTTTCTTGCTAGAGAGTTTTCTTTTTGTTACCCTATATTCCTATATTCCGGCATGACTCAGTATCCAGCATTCCTTCTGCCAAATTTGTTTAATTTATGTAGATACTCCCGCACCAGCTTGGACTTAACAATATGAGCCTGACTGTCAGATATTATTGCCATGTCTCCGTCTGAAAGATGCTGATACTTTTGCCCATGAATTCGGAGTATTTTATTCTTGATCCAAATACTCCTGCTCTGGTTACTCCTACTCTCCTGCATAGCAATTTATCGTGTGGTTGCCTAGTCTTTCACTGAGGGCCAAACACACAGTTGTGTTCATGAGAAACCCAATCGTTAATAGACGCCCATTCTTGAAAGGGTTGACGGGTTCAGCAAGGCATGCTCAACCAACAAATAGCGAAGTCTAGTGTTGTCGGTCTCGACGAAGACCAGTTTTTGAGCGATCTGTGAAGATTCGACCAAATCCCAGTCCTGGTTGAGACTCTAGCCGAAGCCATTGCAGTACGCAAGGAAAGTCTACTCTAAATTTGCACTGCAACCGAAGCTCCGGTATCATTGCATCAGGCGACTATGCAACCAGGGTCGTAGAGGGTTGTCCTGTGCGAATGATACCAAAGCCACTACATTGCTTTGACAGTACAACCCATGATGTACGTTTGTATCAAGGGGAGGCAAATCAAGCAGAGCATCTAGAGCAGTGCCAGGAGTACTCGGAAAAGTTCCCGTGCAGCCGAGACCGACCGTTCTTTGAAGTTTAGTGCAGAATACAGAAAAATACTTGCGCGAGAGTCCCTTTTACCAAACAACCGAAGCATAGTCGTGAAGACCCAGAAAACCTTTTTCGGCGATAAGCCCGATGTCTTGCCAAAATCACCTTTACAGTGCCAGAAGACTGAGAGCGCCTTGGACGTCTTCGATTTGAATGGTGCATCCACTTACAAACTGTGATGTTCCTTTAGGTGAAGTCTTGTCAAATACCCCTTCTATGTCCAGGAAGGCACAGATTACTATCCCCTTCAAGAGCACCTCTAATAATCGACAAAACAGTTTCTGTAGACCTGTCCGTTCTGCAAGAGTCTTGACGATGATGAAGAGGTATAATGACCTTTATTCGTAAAAAAAAAAACAATTTCAGGTACTAAACACCAACAAATCACGTGCATCTGCATACCAGTAAAAAAAAACAGAAATCTCAAGTGGCTTGGCTAGTCGACCACATCCAACGCAAGTCGTTAATGCCGCCCGAAAGTATCTGTCTATCTGCGTCATCGTTTGTGTCGTTACAACAGAATCAAAATCCGACCTAAATTACGTGCGGTGTATACTAGCAAAGCCTTAAATAAAAATTATGTCATCAGTTAAGATAAATCGGCCAGTAATTCACCTTTAAGATTCGAATACGCCGTTGGCTTTCACCACAGATACTCGTAGCCACATTGTTCTCATTACAATGGCGGAAAATTAAATCTTTTCCTTTATTTGTGCCGAAATCATTTTCATACCCCACTCCCGCCAGGCCGGTCTCCGCAAATTATCCATTCCAAATGGCATATTTCGAAAACGAAAACTTTTCACTTGGCTCACGGTCACGTAATCCAATTCTGGATTGAATCTCCAAAAAAGTTTCCTGTTTTTGGTTTTGGTTTTCTGATGTGTTTTTTCTGGCCTTCCTGCATTTTTTTGTTGTTGTCTAAAATCTGTACACGGTCGAAAAATATGATTATTTTTGGTAATTTTGCGGGACGAAATGAGATTACCTTCATTATTTTTTATTTCTCGCAATTAGTTTCAATTGGAAATGAAAATTTGATTGCTGCAGCACCCACCCAGGGATGGCGCGAGAGGAGGGGGTCAGGGTTGGTTTAATAGAATTTCTATAAAATTATAATTCAGCTTCTGGGGAAAATGACATTTTTGGCAAGTTGGCCACTAGTGACAAATGTCAATGTAGCGATGCATTTAAATACGCCCCAGCGGCAAATCGCCTCCATTTTAATAACAAAAACATTTTAACGTTTAATTTGTTTGCTAAGTATTTCGGTCAGGTGCGATGCAATTGCTGTCCAGAGGACATGGCAGTTGGCAAATTAAAATTATCTACGGGTAATTTGATTGGAATGAGTTTTAAGCCGGAGGTAGGCATTTACATTTTACACTGAAATTGGAATTTGATTTGGAAAAGTTTTTGAAACAAAATTTCAGCCTTGCCGGGCCCTCCAGTCGATTTAGGCTGCATTTCGAAATATTTTAATGATGTAGAAAACTAGATAGAGATCCAAATAAATGAAAATGAAATAATTTCAGGAATGTTGGTCAATTATTGGAATCGAATTAAATTCTAATTTTATTACCTGTACATAGCTGGCACTCGGAGAATTATATTCGAATATTCGAAGTGCATATCTCAACAAGTTTAGGCCTTGATCATTTAGGTCATGGTATGTGCATTTCTTTGACAGTAAACAAGGTGGGGGAACTGGTCATAATCCTGATTTCCAAGGTTTATGGAATCTGTGCAATTTGGGGTTAGATGTGCCCCCTTTAGATGGCATTTGTTACGTTAAGTTGCACATTAAGAGAAAGTACTTCTCGACTTCATTACGGACCTTAAATTAAATCGAAAATTATTGGAATTCTTACAGTCAGTATGACTGAACCGAATATCTTATCATCACCTCCTTCGGGTGCCCGCACGATAGCTATCTAGTGGCTAACTTACGATGAGGTATGCTGTCTGACTGGACATGTGTAACTGAATACATGGACCCCCATCGAGTTGAACCTCAGCACACTTGTTTTAAGCCGAACGATACATGCATTCTTGGCCTGAGTGCCTGCACTGTATCTCATAACTCCAACAAGAATTCTCAGAAGAAGGACGTGCGGTAGAAGAACCCTCTCGACAACATCAAGCGATTAGCTTACATAAGCCACTTCGATATATTCGCAACCCAAGTCAGTAAGAATTTTCATGACAGAGTCATGAAACAAATAATTGGCGCAACAGACTCTATGTGGTCCAAGGCTTAGCTTCTCGCGACCATTCATGTTGCGTGCTATATGTTTTCACACAAATGCAGGAGACCTATAGCTTGGAGCCAAGTGCGGAAGGTTTTTGTTTTTAGAAGCTTTCTCATTCGCGAGAGGTGGACCGGTGAAAAAACATTTTTTGTGTTTTTAGGATTCGAATCTCGGACCTGCCACTTAGTAATCCGGCGTACTAACCACTGATCTACAGCGGTCACTAAAGCAGAATGAATCAGGGTGGTGGAAAAAAGATGACGGCAGATGAATTCTCAATGAGCCAACGGCAGTGCTCATATTCCGCACGACCCCGAACATCAATAGACTGCGACTTACGAGTATTCACCTGGAATGTGCGAATGCTGTACATGTCTTCTTGCAGATATGTATTTCTTCGACTCAGGAGATACGATGGATAGGATCAGGTAAAGATTGCGACATCTATTAGAACAGACACAAAGCGTTGTGCATGCTAAAATGCGGATTCTTCATAAGAAACATTCTCAAGTGAAGAGTTTTTGACTTCAAGCCGGGAAGCCATCGCCTGACTGCGACCCGCATCAAAGTCACTTTCTACAACAACAGCTTAATATCTGCACACGCCCCTACCTGCGAGGCTGAAGACCCTCTCAAGGATTAATTTTATGACCTTCTGGTGGAAGTTGTCTGAAGTAAGATGTCAAAATCGTCTTCGGGAGCTTTAATGCTAATATAAGGCAGATTATTTGGAAAGCAAAGCCTCCATGACACGAGAGCATATAGCACTGATAAGAAGCACTGATTTCCTAAGACTGCACCACCAACCAAATTGACCTTGTGCTGATCGATGAGATATCAAAAATTCTGAACAGAGTGAACTTTATGGAGGGCAAACGTAGATTTTGACCATCTCTTGGCAGCTAGATTCAGAGCCCGACTGCCCAACGACAAGAACCTGCGAATGGCCCAAAAAGCGCTTAAGAGTAAGAGACTCCTCGCTGTGCATTCACCTTCCACTAACTTCAGCACTATCACAAGGCTATATGCTCAAAAAAGTTGCCGAAACGACACAATAGAGTAGAAGGCGTTCGCAGTCTCCCAGCCCACGAAAATAGAAGGATCGTGTGACAGGAACAATACCCGGCAGCTCAGGAAACGACAGTTCTACGAGGAGTACGATGCAATGTCATCAATTATCGAGGCACTGCTTACTTACTTAAGGTGGTGTTACAATTCGTCTGTGTGGACACTAATCTCAACCAACAAGCGTCTCCAACCAGATCGATCTTCACCTGAATTTCAGTCTTCCTCTGCTGCGTCGTTCCTTGGGGGTGGATTCGTAGATATTCCATGCCGGAGTATTCATGTGCTCTACACGACCCAGCCACCTCAGTCGTTGGAGTTTCACTCTTTGGTCGTCGGTGTAACACCTCCTCCACTCACCGCCTATGCAGACGGGATCGAAAATCGCTCGAAACAGTTAAAACAGTTTAGACCAACCTTATCCAATTCTGTCAAAGTACATGACTCTGTATCGAGGCATATCCCTGCTTAATGTCGCATATTGGGTCCTAAAGACTTTCTGTAGCACACTGATTGGGAAATACCAGTGTGGGTTCAGCTCCATAGTCCAAATCCGCGCATTAAAGGAAATCCTGAAGAAGATCAACGAATTTCCAATCGCGACAAACCATCTGTTCATCGACTTCGAAGTCCCATTTGATAGCATTCATCGCCTGAAGCTCGACAGGGCGATGGCTGAATTCGAGATTCCGCCAAGCCTTCAAATCCCATGTTCGAAAGAAGTAGGATGAACGAACCTCCCCTTTCGAGGATACCGGTTGATAACTCAACTGCAAGCAGCGTAACCATGATTAGCGAGGACAGATACTCTTTGGGAGTGGGAGTCGTTAAGTAAGTATTTGCTAAACCTATTCGACGAAAAGAGTACAACGCATTGGCTAGAGATTCAAACATGGCATGTACGACTATGTCTTCCCGTTTACCAGGGTGTGTATACCACGCACAAATACCCCCCGCTAAAACTGCACTGTCAATGCCGGCCCTTAAAAAGCATTAGGGAACGATATCAGCGGCTTAGAGGTTAAATTCAAAAAAAACCACGCATTATCCCTCATCTAATTCCAAAAGCGAACCACCATGCAAAACTTTAATTTTCTATTTTAAGGGCTTTTCAAGCCTTTTTCAGACAAAATTGATGAATGAGTCGGTGATGTGAATCCCTCAGCCATTGAACGCCTACTTCTATCTCGGAATAGGGGTCGTATTAACTAAATTCAAAAAGTACTCGAAACCACTTCAACCAAACTTCGAAAATAAAGTCTGCTCGCAGTAAATGCATTGCTAAAATCTATTACTACGCCAAACAAAAGGAGAACCCCTTAAGCCCTACGTAATGACCTACAGTCCTCAGCCACTTGACCATAGCTCATCGTGCCTTATCATGACAAGTGTTAAATTCAGATTCGCAATTCTCCCCATCACAACGAAGAAACTTCAAGGCCTGCCTCGAAATCGGCTTACACACACAAACTTCGTCCTTAATTATCACAAAATGCACACAGAACAAAAACGGGAAAAAAAAACTCTCTGAAGAGCCATTTACACAAAATTGTTTGGAATGCGGATTTTGTTGACTTTACTGCTCGCAGTACTTAGGGATAATGCGCACAAAATTTTCCAGTGCAGCGTGCGAGGGCAATTGAAAAACTTTCTTCATAAAAAGCGACTCTTCCTGAGTGTTCTATCGGATTAAGTATTTGAATCCACATTGGGATTTGGTTTTTCCTTTCTTTAATCGTTAACTCATTCTTCACCCTGGACTAAGGAGCTGAATAATGAAAAGAAGGATATGTGAGTTAACAACAAGGAAACAGAAAGGAAAACTATCAGTACACAAAGATGAATGGACTCTTATGAGCGGAGCTTTCCCAGCCACCCTGCTTTGCCAGGACTTTTCCAGAATACAATCTGCGGTCGGTAACAGCATGTGTGGAGGACGGGTGGTCGGTGTTCCCAGCAGAAGTCGTTGAAATAAGGAAAGCAACAGTAATACTCGCAGAAGGTGCTGGCGAAGTCAGGCAAATCATATCCTGCTTGGATGACAGCCTCCCTGATCATTGTAGCGTTATTCAGGCGGAAATCATGGCGATTAAGGAAGCCCTGTCCTGGCTGAAGTGTAATGTATTACCTTTCTCACTGACAGCCAAGCGGCAATCAAGTCCCTGGAATCGTGCTCCTTCACTTCAAAGGCCGCTCTCAACTGCCGTTTATCTCTTATGGAGATGACAGGGCTGTTCAACATTCACTTATGCTGGGTGTCAGGCCACAGAGACATTCCAGGTAACTGCAGGGCAGACGAACTCGCCAGACAAGGTACTACTCCAAGGATTCTGTCTGATAGGCAATCCCTGGGTATGCCCCTAGCTACATGTAAGCATCTACTAAAGCTGAATGCTATTAGCAAGACCAACCTCAGATGGGAAAACGTGTCAACGTGTCTCATCTCGAGACAGATCTCGCCCAGGCTGGATCATAAACGCAGTGCCGAGTTGGTCAAACTAAAGCGATCACAGATCAGCTACGTTGTTGGTATTCTCACTGGACACTGTCTTATAGGCCAACATGCCAAAAGACTTGGCCTCTTTTCAAACGACTTCTGCAGAAGCTGCAGAGACGAGGAGGAGGAGGAAAGTATCCCTCATCTCCTATGTAACTGCCCAGCTCTGTCGCATAAAAGAATGCTCCATTTAGGGTCCCCCTTCCTTGAAGTCCTTGGTGACATATCGTTCTTAGACGTCATGCGCATCTGTCGCTTTATCAAAAGCTTCGGTTGGTTCTGTTAGTCCCTGAGTAGCGAATTGGTTTTGATCCATGGTATCACAAAGGACCTTTATTGGGCTAAGTGTGTCTGCACTCCCGTGCGGACAGCCAAACCAAACTAACTAACTGGATGGCAGCAAAGGAGCAACTAACGCGATGACAAACTCCATCTTGAGTGCAATGTCAAACTGTATTCAAGAGCAATAGAGTTCGCCTCTTGTGGGTACCGCGACATTCCGATGACTCCACGTTTCGGACGTCTTTGACTCAATTTCTGAATCCATTCGGTGATTTATTGCGAAGCAGTCGATTTGGTTTGACGTTCGCTGTCTGTCAGATGAGACCAAACTGGTCTTATAGCAGCCCTTGTGCTCGAACAGAGTTCCTCCAATTAATAGGCGGTTGGTATTGTGAACTCCCATCACGGGTGCTGAGAGCTGTGTTGTGGTTGCCTTACACATTACGATTTCGATGTCCCCGTTAGCTTAGGGTTAGGTAAATGGGTGCCCAAGTTGACAGGAAGCTATCTACGGCTCACTTAGCCATGCGACGAGTCCATTGTGCCCAAAAGTAGGTCCCGTGAACCTAAATTTCAGTTATCGACATGTGTATTAATCTCAGGAGTTTGATCAGCTCAATGTTTCTTAGATCATCCAATTCCGCAAGGAAGTAGCTCCCAAGAGTGTATTTCCTTTTGATGGCTAATGCTGGGCAACTGTATAGCAAGTCGCGAATGGGTTTTATTTCCTCTTCGTCCCTGCACTTCCTACAGAAGTCGTTGTGGGGTAGTCCTACCCGTACGGCATGATTGCCTATCACACAGTGTCCTGACACGACGCCGACAGCTGTGGGAATATCTCTGCGACTGAGATCTGCAGATCCCTTGTCGTCATAGACTGGTCATAACGATTTGGCTATTGCGCATGTATCTAATCGAGCTTCCTCGTTGGATATCCTCGTTAGGCCTTAAGTTGTGGGCGGCGTCTAGTTGACTGTAAAAAATTATCCTTTTTGTCCCCAATCGCGCCTTTCGTCGGAACATAGCACTGGATGATGCGATCTCTGAAATCTGGCCGTCAATCTCCAGTCACTGTACGGTTTCAAGGATATGAGACTCCTTCTTGCTGTTGGTGTTAGCAACAGTCGTACGCCGGACTCACAAGTGCTTTCGGATGGATTCCGAGAACCTTCGTCTCGTGAGTCGAGAAGGGTCATAGTATTCCAGAATCCTATCACTGTCCGTAGTCGATACCCAAACGTGGTCAATAAAGTATAGTCTGCTTCCGAGGCTTGTTGTGGTGTTTCGGAGCAATGCGTGCACAAGTACAAACGAATCTCAATTAACTTGAAGTGTGCAACTGCTGGCAGTCACTTTAGGACCGGGCTAATAGCAGAGACTTGTTGCTTGACGCCCAGGTTCAGCTCGAACTGTAGTGCTACCTAAATAAGTAAGTAATCGAGAGATAAAATAAAAACATTTAGAACGGTCCTCCTGTACTAAAAAAAAACCCTTGCTGTCCTCCACCACCCTGTGCATTAAAAGGATACAGCGTAAAACATTCCATTCTGCAATAAATTATATTTCAATGAATGAAAATATAAAAGAGGAGATGACACGAGTGACGACAGATAGGAGAATAAAAAGAAAAAGGAACAAAATATCCTCAATGACGCACAAAGGAGTACTCCTTCACTTCAACTGCCTGCCGCAATTCCCTTCTGTTTGTACCAAATTTAATCCAGTCATGGTTCCTTGTTTCATAAAGTTTCCCCTTTGCATCCTTCGTCCTGCGGAGTCAATCCATCTCAATGCCATACCCATTCACCAGTTGGCAATTAAGTAAAATAATATTTCAAAGTTTATCGAGGCTACAGACTCAAAGAGCGCTCGTGAAAATGACCGAAGTGGCTAATTTTTTAATTCCAACGAAACGCGAAGCCCAAGAAAATAAAAACAACAACGAAAATGATACGAAAACAGCATGAAGTGAATTGTCCTTTTTTCCAACCAACTTATCCAGGACCCTCATCTGGACCGCTCTTCTCATTTTCTTCTCAATTAAATGTACCAATTAAAAGTTGATTTGTTGGCCACTTCGCAGTGATATTGCCGGGAAGTGGAGAGATGCAAAAGGAGGAGAGTCAATGGATGTGAAGGATCGAGGGATGACGTAGATGGAAATATGGGTTAAGGTAAGAGACGACATAAATTTATCCTTTTATTGCTTGTTGACAAATTTCTGAAAATTTGGATTGATGGCAATTCAGGAGACACGCTGTATGCATAAAAATCGCATAGAATAGGGGAAGCTTGCATTTCAAGAGTACTTACTCATCTAATGGACTTCCATCCTCGCCGGAAGTAACGTGTCCGGGTTCCAGTTCTCAAGACCACGTGCTCTGGTATCCGTGATGCCTTTCTTGGTCTTTGAAGCGGAGGTTCGGTCATTATATTTCTCTCGAAACTGGGACTTGAAGATCCATTTGGCTTGAGCGTTGTTGTCCATGATGTGGCCGAGCCAATGTAGTTGACCTTTCTGAGCCTCTTGGACTACCTACATCTACATCTTGACACAATTCGTAGAGTTAGCGGTTGTATCTTCTCTTCCATTCGTCATCCTGACACGCGTGCTCAACAATTCGACGAAGAATTTTTCAGCCGAATGAGCCAAATGTCTACTCTGCTATTCTGCTTATCGTCCAGCACTTGGGGCTAACCAGCAGAATTGGAAGGATTAACATTGTGTAGAGCGTACATTCGTTCTCTGCGTTAGTTTTGACAGACTGAAGAAGTACCGGTGGACCAAGGATCAGCCTTAAGGTGTGGAGTTGATGTTGATTCCGAGTAAATGAACTCTTTAACTACCTCGAAGTTAAAGCTATCAACAGTGACGTTTCGTCCTAGGCGATGGACAGTTGGTGGTTCATTTTTTGATAGTATATACTGGGTCTTGTCCTGGTTCACTTCAAGGCCAACTTACTTCGCTTGTTCATAAGTTCCCGTGAAAGTCTTTCACGCTGGAGGCCACCAATGATGTCCATATCGTCTGTGTATCCTGGCAGCTGGAGGAATCTGTTGAAGCTAGTACCAGACGATATATGCTATCAAATGCGGTTTTGAAGTCCATCATCCCCGTAGTCCCTCGCAATGTCAGGCATTGCTTAGCACTTTTTCGCAGCTTCTTCTCATTGGACTTCGGGGTCTGGATCTAGCTGCTAAGAGATAATGGTCAGAATCGAACCTTTGCTTCCCTTAAAGGGATGCTTATTCAGAGTATTTGCTGCGAGTTCTTATCGATCAGAACAGGGTCAATTTGGTTGGTGCTTCGACCATCTGAAGGCAGCCAAGTTGCTGTGTGGGTTCGTAGTCTTCGGAACATAGTGCTACTTATCATTGTTTTACGAGCTGTTGAACCCAAGTCTCGATGTAAAAGAAGGAGGGAGAGGGAGGAGTAGACCTTGTTAAAAACCATGGTTCATCTGGCCCGGATGATAGTACCATGTAAGGGGTCTTAGCCAGGGTTACGGCGGCTAGCGTTGGGCTAATCACCCACACTAGTGCTACAAATGTTTCAACACGACGACGCGACGGCCGAATTTGGAACCAAAACAATAGAAGTGACTGATGCCATTGAAGTATCACGGCGACTACACAGGACCTCTGACGACGGCGAAGAATGAAAGAAAAGAAGAATGCATGGAAAAAATTGTGGAGACCCGTTTAACTCCTGACAGAGAGTCTTACGTAGAAAAAAAGAAATGAAGTGAAAGGAGCAGTAAAGGAAGCCAAACGGAGTTCATGGGAGGACTTGTTAAAGAAGAAAGTATGGAAAACAAACAAGAAAATCAAGAAAGAGGAGGCTGATCACAGAAAAGAAGGAAGTCCTAGATGAATGGCGAATACACTATGAGGAAAAGTTTAAAAAAGGCGATGAGACTCCGGATGAGGAAGGAATCTCCTATGGACCATGCAGAAGACGAAGAGGAACTAATTGATGGACAAATTAGTGAGGAAGACGTGGATTTCACAGACAGAATAGCCCCAGAATTGATAAAATGTGCAGGACCAGAGGTAAGGAAAACACTAAGCAAGTTGTTCCAAAAGGCCTTTGAAGTGAACAGGATCCCAAACGAATGGAAGGAGAGCCCCACAATACCAATCCACAAAAAGGGTTATAGTGACGACTGCAACAACTATAGACCGATTAATCTCTCCTCTTTCTTCTTTCTTCGGGCTGAGAAGGCAATTGAGTAGTAAGGCCCTATCTCGAACAACTAAGAAGACTCTGTACAAGACCTTGATCATCCCAGTCCTGCTTTATGGCGCTGAAGCATGGACTCTTTCGAAAGCGGATAAAGATATCCTTGGTCGCTTCGAGAGAAAAATTCTTCGGAAGATATACGGTCCCGTTTGCGTTGACGGACTTTGGACGAGAATATTCAACGACGAAATTTACGAGCTATACAGCGACATCGACTTAGTCAAAAAACTGCGCATTCGTCGCCTAAGATGGCTAAGACATGTAGAGCGAATGGACACCAATGCTCCAGCCCGCAGAGTCTTCGAATCTAACCCAGCGGCACAACGCAGTAGAAGGCAACCTCGCCTAAGGTGGCGCACACAAGTAGAAGGGGACCTCAACCAGCTTGGAGTGCGCAACTGGAGGTAGTTAGCTAAGGACCGGGCCAAATGGAGAGGCTTCTTGGTTGAGGCCCAGGTTCACCCCGAACTGTAGCGCCACCAAAAAAAAAAAATTCTCCTCCCTCAACAATGCTTAAGCTTTACACGAAAGTGCTAGAAAAGCGGTCCAGAAGAGTGGTGGAAGAAAACTTGTACGCACCGTTCAGGTCAGCGGCAAACACAGGACGATATCTTTACATTTAAAGCCACTATGGAGAGGTGGATAGCTAAGGGCAAGGACCTGTTTATGGTGTTCGTGGATTTGAAAGCTGCGTACGATAGTGCCCCAAGAGAGCATGTGTGGTAGGCATTAACAGCAAGACATGCACCTGAGAGACTTAAAAGCGTATACGAGAATCCCGCCGTCAGAGTAAGAAAAAGGAGGTAAGTTCATGAGCGTTCAAGATAGGAAAAGAATTGAAGCTAGGGGATAGCCTCAGTCCACTATTGTTTAATATATTCCCCGTGTAAAACACGGGCTGATAGAATCAAAATCGGAATGTGAAGATTACAACCGATCTGTCTGCAATTCTTACTATATGCAGATGACATCTGCAGATCATCTTTGCAAACAATCCAGGCAGACTACAGCAGGCCGTGGAGGTATGGTTTAATGAAAAGAAAAGGTATGCCGGCGAATGTCGATAAGACTAAAGTTATGTGGGTCTCTAAACAGGATAGATCGGAAAAGAAAACCACTGAAATGGCTGACAAGAGAAGAAAAGCGAAACAAATAGCTGATGTGAAGGTTCAAGGAACTGCACCTAGAGGTAGACCACGCAACACGTGGCATGACCGAATCCAAGTGATAAGAAGAAAGATGGGCAAGACCCCCACAGAAATGAGAAGAGTCTGCCGGGACCGAACTCCCTCTGCGGCACTGGGCATTATATTCCATCTAATACCCCTCGATATACATATATAGCAAGCAAATGGCAAGCGATTGCAGCCGTTCGCCTTGAAGCTCCCCAACAGTGGTCAAGAAAAGAATTCGGCCACGCCTCTATTCTGAATAAATTCACAATCCCTCCCGAAAACACGAACTACACCATCCCACGTCTAAGTTTTGAGAAGAACTTCCTAGTCACCATCCCTTCCAGATCACTCTGGGGGGACGATGCATTTTTAGAAGATGAATCAATTCACTTCTACACTGACGGCTCAAGGACCAAAGACGGAGTTGGTGCAGGTGTTTTCTCTGATAGGCTCATTCTTAAGCTCTCTTTCCGTCTTCCAAATCATTGTATTGGAAATAATGGTGATCAAAGAAAGCCCTATATTGGCTTAAGATAAACGTGATATCTGTGAGAGATATCCGCATCTTTTCAGATAGCCAGGCAGCAATCAATCCCTGGAATCGACCTCTATAAATTCATTAGTAGCTCTAGACTGCGGTTCGTCTCTTGTGGAGATGGCTGAGCAGTTCAATATTCACCTGTGTTGGGTGCCGGGGCATAGAGACATTCCAGGGAATTGTAAGGCCGATGAACTCGCCCGAATAGGAACAACTATACCCATCTTGCCGGATAATGGCACTTTAGGTACTCCAATCGCTACTCGCAAACTTAAAATTAAGCTGAATGCTGCAGAGAGTACAAATCTTAGGTGGACAAGTGGATCAACATGTCTAGCGACAAAACAGATTTGGCCGAACCTGGATCTAAAACGCTCTAAGAATTCGATTTCTCTCAATAGATTGCATATCGGCACCACAATAGGTGTCATCACTGGACACTGTCTAATAAGCAAGCACGCCACAAGGCTGGGCCTTTTCGCGAACGATTTCTGTAGAAGCTGCATGGATGAAGAAGAGTAGGAAACTATCCCTCACCTTCTTTGTTTCTGCCCAACTCTCTCCCGCTGAAGGAAACCCCACTTAGGAGCTCCCTATTACAACGATATAGGCGACCTGATGAATATTGACATTAAGAGTCTCCTTCTCTTCATAAGAAGCTCTAATTGGTTTTTAAACGAGTAGGTGGAGGGAGGCTTCTCCCATTATCCACGTGGTATCACAACTGACCTCATTGGTATAAGTGTGCTGGCGACTCCTAGCTGGCAGCCACTTCAACCTAACCTAACCTAACCTAATGGATAATCCGAGGTTACCCGGACGCCTAACAGCAAATGGGGAATGATGAAGAAGAAGCAGAAGAAAACAGTCAAACCTTATTCCGCCTGTGCAAACCCTGGAAAAGTGACGGTCTATTTCTAAAAACTCTGTCGGTACTCTTCGCTTTTGGAGGTGTTTTTACCTCTCTATGCCACCTTGACACCTGTTGCTGGCTCCTACATCCGTCTTTTTTTTTTATTTTTCATTTAGCTTGCCCTTAATCTAAAGCAGAGAACATAAAGCAACACCTTGTGGCCTTCGTTATCACCCAATTAACGCCAGCTTACCAGTAAGACCGGTAGTTAGCAGCGTAGTTAACCATTACTGTCCAAGACCGGACCCACTCGCACTTAAACTCAAAATAAAACCAAATGAACAGGTGCCACTAGACGTCAATAAAATTTTAGGTTTCCTTGTCACGAGTTCGGTTTTTATTGCTCTGTCTGCTCCATGGTAAGAGCCAACCCCCCACCAACGCCCTCCGCAATAAAAATCCATCGACAGAGTAGGTCCTGATTAATATCTTTCTTTCTATTTAAATTTACGTTGTACGTTCTAGTTTTATATGTCCGCGTCGGGACATTAAAATATGGGAAAAGCATATCGCCAAAGGTGGACCGTAAACCATGTGCAGTTGACCCGAATTGCATTGATTCCAATCTGAAGTCACGTCTCCATCGTAAAATCGTTTCCCGGCGAAGTTTGCCACTAATTTCCTCGGTTTACTGCAACATAAAAGCCCCCAATGGACCACGAGCCAGTGCTCTGTATCCTTTTTGCGTGTGTGTGCCTGGCTGTGTATGGTGATTTCTTTTTACAATCTGCCCGCCTGGATAGATAACTCCTTATGCTGGGACGTCATAAAACCAATAATAAATTCATATTATCTGCTCATTAAGTGGGATTGTTCGCTGGTGCTCTCACACTCTTGCCGCGGCGCTTTGATATTTTTTTTCGCCATAAATAATAAAAGCGAATTCCCGAACATCTTTGCATGGAGAGACTATTCATCTTTGGTGTCGTATCCTTGTTCGAAAGTTTCGCTCGGCTTTTATGTTTTCTGTTTCTTGTTTCTTGGTCTTTTTTTTTTGGTGTTTTGCTGTGTTCTTCTTGGCTACGCTTATGCTTTTATGACTGGCTGGTAGGCAGGCATTAAGTTTTCTCCCAGAATATCTGGAAAACGTGCCAACAACGCTACGGCTCTATGGTGGTCCTGGTGAGATGATGAGGCAAAAACAAAACTATAACATTCATTCATATTCCACGAGAGACAGATAAGACGGTGAGTCCTGGTGTGAGGAGAAAAAGTTTCTCAGGAGTCAGTCGATATAGAACGCGAATAAATTATTTACGAGCAGAGCAAGTTTTTCTTTACCGGTTTTCTGGTATCTGGTATCACTGGAAAGGACATCTTCTTATCAGATAAAATCACGTAGAACTTGTAAAGAAAAACCTTGAGAAATGTGCATGCTGGCCTTAGCATGCAAAGTGAATGCCTTGCTGTTGGGAAATGCTGCGATGATAGCGTTTTTATTGACCGACTTAGCTGTGTAACACAGGCTTCCTGTGCGGAATTGTTGCCATCCACTGCCACTACCACGTAGTGTTAGTTATTTCATTTAGAAGAGTAGCGATATTTGGGCCTTCATAGTGTTTATTATTTCTGACTTTTGTCTTTTTGGTAGACGCCGTTGTTCAGTAGTAAGTGCTTTGGACTACTGAGGAGGAGGTTCGACGTTCGAATTCCAGAAAACACCAACAAGTTTTTCGCGGTCCTATCTCTCGCGAATGTCTGTAAAAATTTCAGAGTAATAGCTGCCATTATCACAACGGACCTATCATTGGTCTAAGTGTGCTGGCGACTCCTAGCTGGCAGCCACTTCAACCTAATAGCTGCCATGAGAAAGTTTCTTAATCCCACCTTCGGATACGGCTTTGAACATGAATCTTCATGAGAAGGTGGACCCAGGGCCCGATACAATCCCTTGCGCCAGATATTTATTTTTTTTAATATTTGTGAATCACACTAATCCTGTCCAGCGCACTGTGTGAACGTCTAAAGCCGATCTACACTTCATTCTTGCAGCCGGTCCCAATGTTGCTTCTGGCCCGGTAGGTCGACTATAAAACAAATATTCACGGTAAGACAAATCCTGGAAAGACCAACGAATTGCAACTCGAAACCCACCATCTGTTTATCGACCAAGATGTGGACGTAGTCTGGAAGGCCAAAATACATCGACTGCATTATGGTTCGGCTACATCGAGCGAATGGACAACAACGCTTCAGCCGATAGAGTTCTCGAATTCCAGCCCTCAGGTTCGAGAGGACAAAGAAGACCGAACCTCCGTTAAGGGGATCAAGAGATTGTGGATGTCAGGATGGTTGAACTGACGAACTGGCAGCAGAGTGTCCGGGGATGGTTGCAGTGTCTCAGGCAGGGAATCTTCGCGGGTCGGGATCCTGATAACAACAACAGATCTACAGTCATTCGTTCCCAAACTGAGAAGAAATTTTGCAGCGCGCTTATGGGAAGCTTGACTGTAACTTAAGGCATCATCATGTCCATTTAGAGATGGAATCCTTGTGAAATTCGGCTTAGTACAGAACTCATCTTTGGGGAAGCCAAGTCTACGAATTCCATATTAGAACAGATCAGGAACCAAAAGAAATCATGCATGCGGCGATCTTAATGGCAGTGGATTGGTAGGGGATTACGACGCCAAAGCCACCCCGATAAAAACCATGCCATGCAATTGAATCTACTTACGCAGCCTTTCAGAAGAATGGTTCTCCCTAAGTCAACGTCACGCAGGACAGTGGAAGAGGAACCAGGTCACTGGAAATATGTTTGGGGAGAGCTAAAACCCGTTGCAAAGCAGGGAATAAGATGGCACGCAGGCATTATGGACGCCTCATGACCCATCAGGCCTAGCTAGGATTAATCAGATAAAAATACAAAATGTACTCTGATAAAAGCCGTTTCAGATCAAGGTGATTTCAAGACGACACATCGGAAACGAATGGGAGGCTCTGAGAAACATGAGACCAATACATTGCAGATTGATTTTGGGAGTCTAAGTGCACTGCTACTTTGTACTTCTAAGACTAGGAACTCCAGTCGATCAGATACTCAACTTAGAGCACCTCCTCGAGTCCAATTTTCTTGATGAACCGAATTATCTGGAACCAACGATTGCAGATTTCCTTTTGTTGATAGGCATCCAAGTACCAGGCGTTTTCTTCTTGATAAGGACCCTGCGGTTTCGTCAAAATTTCCGCAAAATCTACAGTTTCCGCGTTGATCTGAACCCAGTTTCTTGGTGTGTTCCTTAAATCTGCAGTGATCCGTTACGAAGCCTGTAAGACTGTGCAGTTGGTTATTGGTTGGTTGCTGACGTTTATAGATTTTATGCTTCTTTCCCGCTTATAATTTCCGAGCAGCTCTTGGGAAGTGTCTTCCAAGGTTTAATTCCCTTGCAGTCTTCCTCCTTCCTTAGCTCTTCCCGTATCATATTGGTTCCTAGCCCGTGCAATGGTTCCGAACTTTTAAAAATGGTCTCTAAGCGCTTTCTTGCTAGATCATCATCTGCCTCGTTCCTCTCTACTCCCATGTGGCCGTATACCCAGCAAAGGGTCACCCTGTTATTCTCATTCAGGTGGTTTATCGTGGAAAGGCAGAGGCACGCCATTGTAGATCTGATTTCAGGAGAGCTTAACTCATTCATGACGACCTGGCTATCGAGGTTAAATTAGACCTCTGCTTGGAAAATTCTGGGGTATGTTCCAAACACTTGGTTCAAAAAGCCCGTAATCACCTGCTCCAGTCCCTGTGGATGATCTGGATCGATCTGTCTACCAATTTTGTTGAAATGGTAAATATCCCGACTTCATTGCTCCAACTTCTCTTGGAGCAGTATCTCTTGATCATATCATCGTTGGTTCACTCCAAAAGTGGAACTGATTTATACGATACACTGTCCTTTGATTTTCCTTGGTATGGTTTCTTTAGGGATCCAACATGGCGAAAGCCAATAACACTCCTGCTAACTGGGATACGTACAAATCAAGCCAAAGGCGCTTCAAAAGCGCGGTAAGTAGCGCTAAACGCATATCTTGGCGTATATTCTGTGATAACATAGAGTGTACAACAGAGTAAGCTCGACTCAAGAAAATCCTCTCCAAAGAGTCAGCTGTGCCAGGTTACATTCAACGCCCTGACGGGTCATGGACGCAATCCTGTACGGAATCACTAGAACTTCTTCTTAAGACACATTTTCCAGGGTGCCAACAAATTCAAGCAAATAACCTGGAAACACATTGTAGCAACCCGGAACTAGAAATTCCGGAGGGTGTACTTAGTGTGACCAGAATTAACTGGGCCGTAAACTCATTTTCCCCCTTCAAGTCACCTGGGTGTGAAGGCATATACCCAGTTATCCTCCAAAAAATCCAAACCTATACTACACCAATGCTCCAAAGATTATTCAACCGCAGCTTACAGCTTGGACATGTCCCTGAAACCTGGCCGGAGGTAAAAGTAGTCTTTATCCAAAAATCGGGGAAACCAAGCCACACAACTGCTAAACCCTTTAGGCCGATAAGCCTAACTTCTTTTATATTAAAGACCTTAGAAAATCTGTTGGATGTATACATCCGAAATCGGCTCGATCCCAACCGAATGTCAACGGTCCAAAACGCTTACACAAAAGATAAAGGGGTCGAAACAGCCTTACACAAGGTGGTCAGCGTGATTGAGCACAGATTTTTAAGGATCACGTAGGGTCAAACACCTCCTCCGACTATCTAACTCCGTATCTCGACTTTGATATACCCTTCACATGCATATTTCCGAGTAGAGAGGACTGGGAGGAGCGAAGGAGCCACTCAAAGAACCAGCACTGACCATCTATACGGATGGGTCGAAAATGGATATAGGCACGGGTGCTGGCCTATACTCCGAAAGGCTTAATATACAAAGCTCGCTTAGACTACCCGATAACAGCAGTGTCTTCCAAGCGGAGGTTCTGGCAGTAACGGAGGCAGCCAACCTGCTGTCAATGATGGCAATACCACGAGATGATATTACCACATTTATTGACAGCCAGGCGGCCATAAAAGCAATTTCTGCCATCGAAATAAAATCCAAACTTGTTCAGCGCTGTCGCAAAGAGCTCACGGTTCTTGGCTCACAGCACAATGAAGACTCTGCTTTGTTCCTAGTCACAGGAACATACACATCTGGGATCTGCAATAGATCGTAACCAAGCCCTTCAATGGATCAAACCCCCACTCTGTGATCTTAGGAAGCGAAGGCGAATAACAGATGGAACTTACTACCCACCTGCGAAATTTCCAGGAAAACATGGCCAAACTACGATGAGTCCAGCACCGAAAAACTTATGGAAAATGACAGAAGGACCATATCTCTGCTGGTGGGAATACTCACGGGTCATAATCTTCTAGGATACCACACTATGATATTAAATCTCAGCACTGACGACATATGTGGCGATGCAGAAAGCTGTGAAGACACACCCCACTTTCTGTGCCACTGTCCTAGCCTCAGTCAGTTGAGGAACAGAACTGTAGGAAGCTACTTCTTCCAAGAAATATCTGAAATATCCATAACTCTGCTAACGAATCTTTTCAGGTTTACCAGATCATCGAAATGGCTGGACAGCGTTGATTAACGAGTAAGGAGAAAATGGACCAATCCAACAACAACAAGGACGGACCCCTAAAGCGGGCATCACAATGGGTCTACGCAGACCTAAATGTGATAGGGAAACGGAGCAATCCATCCTCATCAACACATCAACCTAACCTAATCCAGCGATCCTTTCTGGCACTAAGTGTAAAGGGGTGAGTCCCAATATTCCCTCCAGCGCTATTTCCCTCATTGTGATCGGCCTGGTTCTTTTAACTCAAGCTTCTATAACATACTACGGGCCTGACCATCATGGTGTACATCCATCTCAGCGTTGCTGGGTTGTATCCACAGGTTTTGGCCTAAAAGGTTTCTGCCGCTTATGGTACCACGGCTTCTTCATGTTTTTTTCCAAAAAAAAAGCTTACTTCTAGCTTTAAACGAAGATGGTTGACCTGTTGTTGTGGCTAAGTACCACTCCTGCGTGACTTTTCAGAGGGGCAGTGTTTTCCTCTCGCAATTGTAACTTTTCCATCGTCCTTGGCTGTTTATGCCGATGTTTGTGTTAAAATTTGCAGGAGTTCGCCTACAACTAGTCTCCACATTAGAGGTGAAAGAATCCCTCCTTGTGGCCAGCCTCTATTCCTGCTTATTGTGATGTTTTTTTTTTTTGTTCCACCACTGTTTCCGAAGTTCTCTTCGAGAGCTCCCCTGATAAGACCAGTAATACACATCACCTGTCATTAAACACACAACACGAACAATTAATTTTCGAATATCGATTCTTTTTTTCCGCATTAATAAATCCTTCAGGCGAAACAATTTGCAAAACTACACGCCCCCAAAACGGGTTTCACATTCCTTTGTCCTACTTTCCTAAGCATGCGAGCAGGACAATTCAAAATCAAACAAAAGTTTCTGCCACATTCATTCGAAAACAATTTAGGCAATTATAGCATGTTAGCGGCATTTATTTAGATTATAATGTTTGATTTCATTAATCGTTAATTGTAGCATTGTTATTTCGGCGGGCGGGTGCGGTGGCGGTCGCATCAAATTTACCGGATAAATTGGCCAATTATATGTATGTTTTCGGGTTTAGCAGAAATTAATTGCATTCACAGGCACTGTCGCCTAATTATAGCAACGACGTTTGAACATTTTAAAACCATGAAATGAACTCGTATATTCGCATTCGACCAGTGATTGTATGCGTGGAAGCTATAAATATTAAAGTAACCATTTAGTTGGCTATTAAATTATGGACCGGGCTTAAATATATAATTATCGTAGTGGATCTACCAGTACGACCCCAAGCCTGAAATGCATTAAATGACAACGGGATGTTTTGGGCCAAAGTAAGTTTAAAAAGGCTGAAGGTGCTCTTGGGGTCGAAAAAAGTTATCGTGGTGTGTATTCAAAGCTGGAAAGAGGGCTAAAACTGGAGAAAAAGAAACGAGCCCAACAAGCAACCAGACGCAACGCAACGAGGGACAGACAAAGCAGACTCAGCTCACAAGGCGTCAGAAAACTTTGCCTCGCCGACAGTCCCACCGTACAACAGCTTTACAATTTCGCTAGCATTAATCCTTGATAAAAATGTTGGCTGTGAAGTGCTTCCAAATAAATGCGGTATATTGAAGCCACCACAACGTCCGAGTCCTAGAAAGCACTAAAACACTTTTCACGGTCCCAGAGTACGAGGAGGCTTCTCAATCCCGCCTTTTGGAGATATGGCATTGAACTGTGGGTCGCTTCCATTCTGCATCGAACACATAATACTCCAATGGCAATGCGTCGAGTTAAAGTCGTCGCTTTACTTGCTTTTCCTCTATTTACAGATAGTCTCCAACGTCGTCCCTCCAAGGATGTATTTCGCGGGACTTACAAAAGGGCAGTATCATCGAAAGCTAATAACTGTACAAAAGCAAAATGTCGAGTTTTGAGCCGTGGTAAGATTTCAGTAAGCCTTGATTTCCAAAGCTAGGTTTAAAAAGTTGAATTCTGAACCCAGGTCATGTCCTCCGACCGGATTTATCGGATAAAATGAAGACATTTTAAAATGTCTCACTTCAAACATCTGGACTACGCTGATGATACAGGCACACCCGCTGCAAGGCAGTAGCAATATTGCTTATGTGGTTTGTAATGTCCGCACTCCAAACCGTGCATTTTGCAAAAGGCAACAGATTAGCAAGGTTGAGCATATTGAGCATAGACAGATCCTCTTACTTGAGGATGAAATCGCCCATGGTAAAGCGCCTGATTTGGGCAAAAGCAGGACAGCCGCACAGAAAAGTCGCCCGGTATGTCCCAAAACTTGGACCAGCAAGTTACAACGCCCGAGCCTGTTCCGCTTAGTAATTGTTTCCTTCACGATCTTGATGGCAATCACTGCACTAACGACAGACTAGACTTTGAAAGACCGTAGGTATAGCCTTGTTCAGACTCGCTTTCTACGAATAGATGCGTGCTCCCAAGAGCCCATCAATCAGAGACCCGTCTGTATAGAAGGCAGTACTAGCAAGTTCCATCCCATCTGCCGTTTCTCCATTCCGAACACTCCGCAAAAGAGCATCAGAATCTGCGCTCCAAGATAAGTTTTGTACGCATGATATCCAACCCATCCAACGACCCTTCAGCCTCTCCTCCTCTGCGCCCTTCGCCAAAGATTACCGCCCGCTCAAGCAATTTTTTAATGCGGAATACTGCTTTCCTGACCACGTACTCGATGAAGGGATGCAAGGGAGGAGGACTCAGAAGTTCCTCTCGTCGCGCCATTGTTGCACACAAAGGCAAGGTGCTGCAGTTTACCGAGCTTGCGATTGAGAAATTCCGCCCTTGACCACCATGCAACCGCACCATACACAAGCTACGATCTGACTATGCCAGTGTATATCCACAAAATACTGGACCAGCACCAGAAGAATAAAAATTTGTAAAGAAATCCAAGCAGAGTAGGTCTGAGGATGAATATATGCGCTTCTGCCAGGATGTGTATTAGTCTGCCCGTACCAGTATGGGCAGTACACTTTCAATTCACACATTCGGTACACTGAGGTAATATTAACCCAGTTTGCATTACTCGTCATGGCCCTCTCTCTCTCGCATTCTGTTTCTAAAAACAAGGTCAGTCTCGTCCTTAAAACAGTCTCCAGACAAGGAGACTGTCAAATTGGCCACATATCAGTCTCTAGTATTTTGGTCCACATCGGACTACAGCGCCACAAAGTAAATTAGTAAATAACTAGTACTGCCATTCGTCAGCAGATGCCTCACTTATCAAACGAACTTAAGGGCGGGTCTGGAAGCCATACGTTGGTGGCAATGGATAAGTCACACTACACTTACAAAAAATGTGCAATGGAGCCCACACACTTAATCTGGTCGAGGAGTGAGTCGCTCTACGCATACTTATCGTACAACAGTCCTTAAGGAATTCCAAATACAATGGTGAGCAGCCGAGACTGATGCCCGATTCCTCATGAGAGGTGGCATGAATCATGTATTAAGCAAGGAATTAGTGAACACATCAAGGCAAGTCCTTGTTGAGTTAACACTTAGGCCACAGCTGTTAATTTAGGTGACTATACAGCAAATTAAAGGACATCGACCTATCTGACACTGACACTGCTCCGAGGTACTAATGCATATGATTGGGCTGATGTTCCTACTGCAGAGCTCACTCTCGATTCTCCTACAGCGACGGTGCTCGGTTTACGGTGGGATCCTATTACAGATGAATTATACTTCAAAGTCCAGCTTGGAGCTTTCAATCGTTGTCCAACAAAGCGGCGTGTGCTAAGTGAAGTTGCACAACTCCATGACCCCACTGGCCTACTAGCACCTGTTGTGATAACAGGTAAGATTCTCATTCAGACACTTTGGTCAGCTGGTCTAACCTGGGATGCTGCATTACCCGAGGAATTACGTGAATCGTGGCTCAAATTTCGCGATGGACTTGATGTACTTAATGAAGTTCGTGTGCCGCGATGGTTAGGAATGGTGGATGGGCAAGTAACTGAACTGTATGGGTTTTGTGATGCCAGCTCGCGGGCCTATGCTGCTGTGATTTATACCAAAACTGTTCGCCCACAGAAGAAGTCGCGAATCTTACTGCTTACAGCACGTACAAAGGTGGCCCCCCTAAAGGGTGCTACGATTCCCCGCCTCGAGCTGCGCATCTCTTGGCCGTCATGTTGGAAAGCGTCCGCGTTGCATTGGGCCTAATGAACACTCCATTTTACTTATGGCCGGACTTGCGTATTGTGTTATGCTGGCTACGCAAGCAACCGACAACACTAAAGCCATATGTGTCCAATCGAGTGCGTCGAATTCAGGAGTTGACTTCGCCAGATCACTGGAACCACATTCGATCAGCAGAGAATCCAGCGGATTGTGGAAGTCGTGGTATGACTGCATCTGATCTTTTGAAGCATCGATTATGGTGGCAAGGCCCAGAGTGGTTAATGGATCATCCGATTCGGCCTGACTCAGGATGCGACGAAGCACTACGCCAGGTGGAGTTGACAGCAATTCAAAGTGAGCAAAGGGTGACTTCACTAATGGCAGTGGTAACAGAAGCCCATGAGCCTCCTACACGGCGGCTCGATGGTCATATCATCCCACTTACTGACTGTTTTAGTCGTCTTCAGTCACTTCTACGCACTGTGGCAATGATATTGCAGTGGACTCCCAAGCGACGACATCTACGGGGATCGGTAGAATTGGAGGACGCATTGAAGGCACTCATTCGGTTCGAACAGGAGGAAGCATTTCCATCGGATATTCAGCGAGTTCGAAGTGGATCTAACTTATCTACCTCCAGTCGATTATTATCTTTAAATCCTGCGGGTTGGTGGTCGGATCAGTCGCGCTTCAGTATCGCATGACCATCGTTTCCCTATGATTTTACCAAAGGCGTGCACACTTGTTTGGCTGTTAATTCAACAAGCTCATCTCAACACTCTACATGGTGGGACTCAGGTAACACTTCTGACTCTTCGAGCCCAGTATTGGATTTTGAATGGAAGACAAGCAGTCAGGAGCTTCCTGCATAAGTGTGTCATCTGCCGGCGTCATCGGGGTGCAACCCTCACTCAACAAATGGCATCTTTACCTCCCCAAAGGATCAATGCTGCTCGACCTTTTCTCGCATAAGGCGTAGATTACTGTGGGCCATTTATAGTGCGCATCGGAGCAAAGAGGTCACGAGCAACAGTCAAAACATATTTAGCCATTTCGTGTGCATGGTGACGAAGGCAGTTCATATTGAAGTGGTGGACGACCTTTCTTCACAAGCATTTTTGGATGCATTCACACGTTTCATCAGTCGTAGAGGACCTTGCCGGGATATGTTCAGCGACAATGGCACTGCATTTGTCGGTGCGAATCGTATGCTACAAGAAGATTTATCAGCATGGCAGAGTGATCACAACCAGCAGTCCGTAGCCAGTATGGGAACAAGTTGGCACTTCATAACCCCTGGAGCTCCACACCAAGGTGGTTTATGGGAGGCTGCCGTGAAGTCAGCCAAACGTCACCTGGTTCGCTTGGTAGGCGGACAAATCCTCTGGTACAATCAACTGTACACTTTGGCGGCAAGGATTGAGGCATGTCTTAACTCTCGTCCTCTCACTCCGCTTCATGACGATCCGGATGACAAATTCGCGCTGACTCCAGGCGATTTCCTGATCGGAGCCCCTCTCATCGCAGTGCCTGAGCCGAATGTAAACGAAATTCGCATTAAACAATGGCAGTGGTTGCGCCATATACATCAGAGATCCTGGCAGAGGTGGAGTGAAGAGTACTTGTCAACCCTTCAAACTCGGAACAAGTGGCAGAGACGTTATGAGAACATCAAGGTGGGCGATATCGTCCTTGTTCGGCATGAGAACTTGCCACCAACCTATTGGCGATTAGGGTCGAGTAGTGGAGGTTCATACCGGCAGCGATAGACTAGCGCGGAACGCCACTCTGAAAACAGCTGCAGGATAATGTACCCGGGCAGTACAAAAGCTATGCAGACTTCTGGACTCAGAGAATTGCGAGCATGATGGCTCGACCGGGCAGGATGTCTTATATCGGAATTCCGTATGTGGATTCAACTTGGTCTTAACATTTTTGCATGGCAACACTCAACTCTTACTTTGGCAATTGGCAGTCCTGCTTTAATCTTTTTTCTGGCTTAATTATTTTTTGTACCTTTTCTTTGTTTCTCTTCTAACTTCTGTACTGGAACAACGTGGCTTGGAATAAAGGCTTACCTTATTAGTACATATATTGGTGACTTTTTCCATTTTAAATTGTCTTTAATTCTAACAGCACACATCGTCTGCTTAGGCCAACACGTCTTAGCTATTATCACCGAGCAATACTTTCTAATTAAAGCTTCCATGTTACAGCATCTCGTTCCCATTGACGTAAAAGTTAATCTAGACCTTGGTCTACTGATTCAATCTATGCACCGACGATCTTTTAAAACTGCCATCGCTTTAACCTGCAAATACATTAATCTCCATGCACAATTCACCCAAGCACATCCTTCATCAGTTTAGAAAACTTAATTTCCGAAAGTGTGCAAAATTGATCGAAAAAAAAGAAAAAAATATTCCAGCATCCTTCGCCAAAGCACTCATGTCTTTCCTCGACACCCATTTTTTTTTTTCACAACCTCATCGAAGCAGGAATCAATCCTATTTCCCATCGCCCAAGCACACATCGTCGTCCTTCGTGCAACAAGTGCATGATTTTCTTATATAATTACGTAATTTCGAATTCAGAGTGAAAACTTCGAAATAAATTTCAATGCACGTCCAACAGTACAGTACCAAAGAAGGAGCACAGTTTTCGCAGCATATTGAGCAACAACCACATGCCTTGCACACAAAAACAGTTCCGCATATGTATGTATGTGTGGTAGCCATATCCTACCCAACCCATACCAATAGCCGTATCCGATTTATGCAAGCTTCAATACGCTGCAAGTCAGGGGCATAAACATCAGCTTTCGAAGGCGAAGCATACAATTTATATGCGTACGTGTGCAAGTTGCCATACGATGAACAAGCAAGGTGGCGATAGAGAGATAGTATCTGGGGGGAATCCTTGCAATGGCATTACATATTCATAAAATGAAAAATCGTGTTGCAACTTGGACGGATGATAACAGCGCGAACACAAATCAGTATGAACGCTGGTAAAGAAGATATCCAGCCGCATCCATCTCCATGTGTGGCCAATGATAATGTAAAGCACAAATTAGAAAGGATAACAAGATGATGTCGATGCCAGGACATGGTGTGGACTGTGAAGTTGGGGGGAATATTGATTGGCCATGCATATTGCATCTGTGTGGGGAGGGGGGGCTGATTTGGAAAATAAAACTCAAGCATGCAGTGCGATTTATGAATTTTAAATTAGTGATGCTAGGGGTGTGAAAAATCAGCTGGAGCTGTCTGTTACGATGGAGATGAGTTGCTTCGTTGAGTAATGATGGGCACTTCATCCCTGTTGACTTTGTCACTAATTGCGACTAAGTTTGAGATGAATAGGATCATAGAATGGCATAACGAGGTGTTTTGTTTGAGTTAAATATTGAACAACTCAGGGTCAGATTATGGAGCAGGCGAAAACTTGACATGAATATTTTAATATATACCCGGTCGGATTCAGATATGTTGTTTCACTGACATGCATCAAGTAAGTTCAAGGCTAACGTAGCTTCAACCCGCTAACCTTACCTACAGTACACCAGTTTTTGAGATTTACCAAGATTTAGTTTGTATTCAGATCGAAGCCATCCTTGACAATTCATTCAAGCATTTCTAAGATCATCGTGTGATACCTGCAATTTTATCCGTTCCTTCGCAGCATCCTCGATTCTGAAACGAGTCGAATCCACGGCAAGGATCCCAAGTTATTGCTTAAGGCATCAATAACTGATGTGACGTACGTATGTCCTTCAAAATGTTGAACTTCATATGGAGTCCACATAGGAGCAATACAACTGCAGTGTAGAATGAAGTTTCCTTTTTCGATTTTAAGAGCAAAACTAGGGTACCAACAAGGCTCTATTTGTGTTTCCCATATCTCAACCGACCACGAAACGTGGCTGCCCCGTGGAAGGTGAGATGGAAAGCCTTCTCGTAAAAATACTACATCCTGTGAAGTCTTCCAGAAAATTCCTCACAAAAATTTGGATTAGAGGAAGAAAAAGCCCGAAGATGCCATTCTTTTATCGCTGCGTTCGTTCGTACCGTGCCACAATTTCTAGTGCGCTAGACTACTAAGCGGAATTTTCGGATCCCAGAAAACATTATTGAAGCGTTTACGGTAATTGAAGAAGGCTAGGCGAGTTGGTCTTGAGATTAATGGGAGCAAAACAAAGTACATGGTGTCGACCAGAAACAATTCCGTCGCACACCGAATGTCACCATCGACAGCCATCATTTTGAGGTAGTGAAGGAGTTTGCCTAATTCGGGGCAAATTTAAACTCCACAAATGACACCCTGGTGGAGATTCGGCGCAGGATTACCCTAAGCTAACCGTTGCTACTTCGGCCTGTCTAAACAACTTGCGTCCAAACTCGTAACCCGAAGGACCAAAATTATGCTCTACAAAACATTGATCTTGCCAGTCGTGCTTTACGGAGCCGAAAGCTGGACGGTAAGCAGGATGGCAGAGCCGATCTTGGGATCCCTCGAAAGAATAATCTTACGCCGAATATTCGGTCCTATCTGCGGGGAGGGCGAATCGGGGAGAAGACATAACCACAAACTCTAAGAGCTGTACAAAGATGTGGATGTAGTCCGTCGACTAGACTGGCTCGGTCACATCGAGCGAATGGACGACAACGCTCCAGCTAAGAGAGTCTTGGAATCCCAGCCCACTGGTTTGAGACGACAAGGGAGACCGGACCTCCGGTTTAAGGACCAAGTGATCGCGGACGCAAGAAATCTTGGTCTTGACAACTGGAAGCAGCAACCCCGAGACCGTGAAGGATGGAAGGCAGCAGTTCAGGCGCTGACCCTCCAAGGGTCGCAGGCCTACTGAGTAAGTAAGTAAGTAAGAAAACACCAACGAGTTTTTCACCGCCCCAGAGTAATAAATTTACAAAAGACCGAAATTGTTTGTGTTATCTGACAACCGTGTTACAAATTTTTTTAAAACTCTGGATGATATTTCGGACGGATTCGTCTTTCTCACACTCGAAGCTCTTGGCTTTCAATCTGGGCTTATAACAAGTCATTTTTGAATGAATCATCTGTTTTATCTGTTCTACTTCAAGCCACTTCCCCAAGAGAGTCGCCTTTGCCCTTTAATATTCATCTTGACAATTTATGATGTGCATACATATACTATGTAGACGTATCTTTGAAACCACAACCCCTAATCTATCTGTTTACGCTGATGACCTGAAAATTTTCAGGAAAGTATCATAACCGCCTGTCGATTGCACACTGCAAGAAAACTTAAACAGGTTTCAAACTTGATGCCAAAATAATTTTTTGGAGTTTAGTATTGACAAGTGTCAAGCTATCGTAATTTCCCGGAAGCATTTTCCGCCTTTCTTTTGTTTTGTTTTCTTAAACGCCTTCTCACCCTACTGGAAGGAAAGACCGATCAATAAATGCGACAACGGGGTACAAGCGAAGGCTGCGGAAATACAACAATGCCAAATGCTACTGTATAGGACCCAAAACCTAGTTTCTCGCAAACATTCGTGGCCCGTACAAAGTTCAAATTAACCTTTTCTGTCCCATACCAAAAAATAATTTCTTTGACTCGTGACGAACCATTAAATCCGAACTGAATATCCTCAGCAGTCATTGCATTCTAAAAAGGCAACTCCACTTATTGAGCCTTCATCGGACTCAGGCTTCAGACTATGAGAGAAACGAAACTTGTCTTCACATTCCGATCAGAAGAATACATACACTAAACAGTGATTTGGTCTCACTAAACGACCTCCGTGCAATCCATCCGGAGAAATTCTAAGACTTCCTCTAGAATGAGCAAATGTCTCTAGAACTGAAATTACTGGTACTATAAGAATCGAAGCTGGCCCACCGTGCCGGAACTGCCTATCGGCTCCTTCACTCTCAAGGTTAATTAGAAATAACCATTCGTGTTCTGCGTATTCTATTGTGTCCTAAGCGGGATCGTGCAATAAAAACTTAGCTTTCTGAGTATAGAGCTACTAACCTTCTTCACAGCAAATGTTTATTTATTGACTACAACTTAAAAAAGAGGGCACGCGATACTAGATGGGCATCTTAGTACTGAGCAAAGTGGAATGGCTCAGTGCCAGCACTGTCCTGCCGGTCAACCTGCCAAATGGAATTTTGAGTCCGGCGAAGAACTGAAACAGCAACTAATAGAAGCCTCATCTTTGAAACCTCATAGTGGCAAGCTATTGACGATGGGAATATAATCGTGATGAAGGATTTCAGTACAAAAAAATAAATAGAACTGCGCTAAAATGGGAATTTACAGCTTCGGATATCCGATAACTGTTGGAAAATACTTCGCATTGCGTTTCAGGCTTGTCTGTTCTATTGGAGTAGTGGAGTTACCGGCGATAATAACTTCTGCTGTAGCATGAATCTGTACCCAATCGTCTTTGTCAGATAAATGATGAGATAATGTGGCTGGTTGGTCATCATTTGGGTGACGCAACACACATATTCGATGAAACCGTATATGTCGAGTTCTAGCTATATGACATCAAGAGTTTTGCCTCTTAAGAGCCAAGATATGGGGCCAGCCATGAATCGAGATCGATTTTATGTTAAATGCCTGCAGCTCTGAAAGGTGTGATTATATGGGAGGGAGAGTACTCTCCAATAGCACCACACGATTATAAACTAGAGCACAGTGGTACAACCTAATCGGGTCAAGGTGACACACATTATTCTCCTTAAAATGCACATACAAACGTACGGGCTTGTCAGTATAGCTAAGTATGTTGGAGTTTAAAATATATTCCTGTTTCAGAAACCTCATTAGGAATCTTGGGGGCTTACCTTGTAACTGTTAGTGAAGGTATCCGACGTCTTGGCTCCATGTTTGTATCCTGTATCCTTGAACAGAACAGGACAAGTTAATTATATTAAAAAACTCATCCCATCACCTCTTCCGCACTCGATAAAATAAAACAATTTCAACTTCACATTCAGTTACACATTTATTTTCTCTGTATTTCTGTTTATTTTTTTCGTTTATTACATTTACTACACAAATCTTACTATACTTAGAAACCATCCACTCTATTTCGAAGCGGGACAGTCCACCTAGACAGTTCAAAGTTATTTAATTTTTTATTTTTATTTTGTTTCTACTACACACAGTCTATCACCAAATCATTAAGGAAGAGGAAGTACATATTAAGAAAGAAAAAAAAAAACGGAATAGTAGGACAAAATAAAGGAATACAAAGAAAACTGTTTGAGAAAAAAAATTGTTTTTTTGTTCGCTCATTAAAAATTTAACAAGTGGGGGTGGGGTTGATTCTCTTAAAACAAACGATAGCCCATTGGATTGGCTGATACACTCAAACGTTTGATAGCCTCTTGAATGTGATGCCATTTAGCGGAGGCTGTTACTAAAGCCAGTTCATCGTAAACCTCTTTATTGCGTTTATCATCGTAAAGTTTTTGCAAAATTTTCGCCATACGTCCGTAATGGGAGTGTGCAAAGGCATGCCACAATGTAAAGTTACTAACCTGCAACCAGAAAGAAGACGTGATAACTATCTAATCGAAATATAAAGAAGTCAATACACTTACCTTGGTATCTGTGGCATCTGTAAGCATTCCAATTTCTCTGAATACTCCATCGATTTCTTCCAAACGAGTAGCCTTCTGTGAACCGTTCTCGATAACATTTAATTTTGCAAGCGCGATACCTTTCTTAGATAGTGCCTCCAGCAAGTTGTTCTTTTGCTTTTCCATATTGCTACAAGGAGATTACATTTTAAAAGAACATTTATAAAACTGTCACGGGAGATATTATTTGTAATCATTGTGGCGAATAGAATGGCGGCTAGTTTTAGGTTATGTTTTCGGGTCCATGGAGAGCTATAAGATAATCTACATGTACTTTGAGCTCATTGAATTGGTGTAATGATAAGGCGATGCACTCATAATCGAAATTATACAAAGCGTCTGAGTTTGGTCAGTACCTGTAATGTGACCTGTACTACCACGAGAGCTAGATTAATAAAGTGAAGGTTATCATTTACGCAATGTAAAGACGTACATATTCAAAGTAGCGATCAACTTCGTCTACTTACATAGGTTCCACAGTAAATCCTCAAAATCTTAAAGTAAACCCTTGTCAATCACTTTTTATTTGAGCGCAATTAAGTGGAACTGAGGAACAAAGCCCTCAAACGAAGAGCCTAAGGAATCTTTAGAAGTATGGATTTCATCAAAGCGTGAGTCTTCTAGATTTCCTTGAAAGAAAAAAGTTATTCGAGTGTCTTTCGGTTACATTTCATAAGTATCGACGCAACGTGGAGGAGAAAAATGAATGGTCTGTAGTAGCGATGAAATGCTTGATGGCAATTCCGCCAGGAAAACATCGAACATTATGGATCTGTCAACGTGTATGCGATAAAAACTTACGACAAAGTCCCAAAATGATGCTCCAAATGTACACACTGGGCATCAGACCAACCCACATACACATATGCTAGGGTGTTTTCGTCAAAAACTACCAAGATCACAACAATCAGGACTCTGAATCGTATCCAACTTCCGGCACGAAATATGTAGGACAGGCTATCTGCGATCTACCATCTTGATATAGATCCATATTTCAATGAAAGGTTTTTAAATTTACCACGAAGAGTTTCCTTTCTATACAACATATGCAGACAAAAATCCACGGAAGGATGGAATGCTTTATTATATTTCTGTGGATACCTTCAAGTAAGGACGAACCAGCTGCTTTTTTATTCATTTCTGTATGCCTTTGTTCACCTAACAATTATTCCACCCTTAGGAACCATTACTACGAATGGAAATAAGTTTCAGGACAAACTTCGTAAAACTTTGCAGGATTATCAACGTTTTTGTCCAACTTAATAGAATCACCAAGAATCAAAAAACTTTCCTGGCAAATGAAGCAAAATGGAAAAAGAATGAATCGATAAGGATGGTCAATTTGTTCTTTTTTTTAAAGGACACTATTAGCAAGAAAAGAATGCTAACTGGAGTTTAAAATTTTAATGCATAAGTTTCCATTGAAACGGATGTAAAGATGAAAACTAAAAAATGCTACCGCAAGCTTTAATTGTCATTCGAGAGTTTTGTACAAAATGGAGATGATTGCGTTTGAAGGATCTAAGTGACGTCAAACACTAGGAGGGTGGTCCTTTCTGGTATTGTGTCACACCCTAAAATTATTCCATTACTTACGTTTGCGCCCTGAACGTTTTAATTGGAAAAAAATAAAGTGGTAGGTGCGAATAACATGCTCAGGAACCGCTTTTAAAAGTTCTCATTAACGACAGCGTCAGCAATTCAAGGCCACTAAACAACGGACTGTTACATGGATCAGAACTAGCCCCTTTGCTTTTCAGTCTCAACGTCTATAAATTCGTACATGAGATGGACAAACTCTGTGCATAAAAGAGCATCCATCAGAAAACCCAGAGAGAAAAAGGATGGCAACAGCTATGGAACACCTTCAGTAAACGGTAGCTGGACATTCGAACTGCTGCCAAACATAGAAGAGTGGACGAGGAGAAACACGATGGAGTCAATTTTAACTCACCCTATTCCTAAAGGGACATGGAAGCTTCCAGGAATATCTTTACATTCTGCCGCCATTGCGAAGGCAAAGTACAGGACGCTAAGCATATGCTGGAATGCAAAAAACACGAAGCCACCAGAAACGCCATAGAACAAGAGGTAGGCAAGACAGTAACCACAAGGAGACTGATATCGTTCATGCTATCAAGGAGGGTATCTAGGGCAGAGAAGTCAGACACAAGGGGCTCAAGAGGGGAAAAACCCTGAATCGAAAGAAGAAGAAGATATTATGTCAAAGCCTGCTTCTACGAAGGACTGTCAATCTAACAATCACTAGTTTTGCTATCAATTGACACTCAGTTTCCCATACAAACTTCGGTCTAAGAAGCAAAAGGGTGATTCAATTTCAGCTTCAACATAAGGCAACCCCAAAAGCTGCAAACTCCGACGAATCCACAATTCCTGGTCTATGCCCACACAATCACTTACAACGGCAATACTTTCAGCTGAACGGACACCACGATGGTGCGCAGGCCTTACCCTATCTGCAATGCTTCCAGTCGCTTAAAATTGTTTCAGTACGTCGCGAATAGCTCGCTCAGTAGCATAATTGAAATTACCAAAATCTTCCCGTAATTTCGATGCCCAGTTCGTACAGAATTGTTGTTCCTGTGGAACAATTCAACAATTTTAACGCATTGAGCAGTGGCTAAACGTTCTATTTCGTAAATGTGTTGTTTCAAACTAACATTTAACACTTTGAAAGCAGGTTCTTATTGACAGCTGTCTGTTCTATAGTGCTGCCAACATAGGAAGCTCGAATCGGATCACCCTTTACGACGCATAGTTAATCTAAATGGAGCAATCCATCCAGAATACAGTAAAGCCTCACCTTCACTTTCGCAAGAAAGTCGCTACGAATCAATTCAAGTGCACACTTTTATCTGACGAAACGGAACTGCCACCCACCTACCTAACACCCACCCCTAATTCACAATCCCTTCGCAGCATGCAAATTACATTTTTTTTTAAATATGTACTTCAGAGCGTCTTTGTACGCACAGCTTTGCATTAAAAAAAAAAATGGTTTAAACCGCATTATCCAAGTTTACCCTATTTATAGACAAAACAATAGAAATTCATTATCTCTCCCTTTCAGTGTTAATTTGCAGACACGTA
This sequence comes from Blera fallax, assembly GCA_946965025.1. Lineage (NCBI taxonomy): Eukaryota > Metazoa > Arthropoda > Insecta > Diptera > Syrphidae > Blera > Blera fallax. The sequence continues at coordinate 42,514,703 of OX337247.1, read as the reverse complement.
CACACGCACAGCTAAGAGCGGCATCCTGTCGCAAAAGTTAAATGTGGGTAAAATTACATTTCACAAAGGACTAATCCGCATTAAATACTTTTGTGTGTGCGCGCGATTTACCATTCAGGTTGGTTGCTGTTGATGTTAGGAAAAATGTTTGAAATCTCTTTCGCATCGCGTGCTTTGACTGGAATGACGGGCGATGCGAGCGCAAAGTGAAACTTTTTTTTTGTACATTCACCAGCAACGCGGCAGAAAACTTTCACACAAAGCCCTGCACAATAAATTGCGCACAAACAAAGCGAGGGATTTGAATCCTTTTTTGTTGCTGGCTCTTCTACCACCCAGCGGCGGGAGTACCCACACGAATACATTTTAAATGACATTATAGTCGGCAAGGCGAGGGGTATAACTCTTTCTACCCATCCGCTTCAACACAGAGGGGACACGAAGTGGTTGTAAATAGGTTTTACACTCTTGAATGGGATTTAACAAGTTTGTGTTGCACCACAAAGGCACCAACCCACTACTCACGTTTTAATCTTGGCAGCGTCGGGACGTGTATCGTTCTTGATGCCGTAATAGGCCAGCAATGCATCCTTGTCAGTCTCTTTGCTAATTAAGTTGGTTTTCTCTACAATACTCTCCAAGGCAGTTGTAATGCTGGCTGTATCTGGTTTCGCTTCAACATCCTCCCCCCCTTTGATATACTTGGCGAATGTAAACGGTAATTGTGGCTTTAAGTGAGTGCTTTCGATATTCTGAATGTACATCAAAATAGCGGTGAAATGTTTTGGATGAGCAGCAATAACCGCGTTACAGAGCTCTTCGGCTTTTTCCAACTCTGAAAAATGAAATAAAAAAAAAGTTAAAAAAAACGTCCTGCGATTCCACATGTTGCATCACTTACCAATCTTAGCAATAATCGAACATTGGAAGTCACGCAATGCCTCAGCGTAGTCATCTTTGCCAATTTTAGCTGCTTTCTTTGGACTGCTACTGCCGTTGGTACTCTTGGCAGCAGAGCCATTTCCTCCAGCACTACCATTGCCACCTGCTGCTGGAGAGCCAGCTCCGCTGGTCTTTTTGTTCGACGATGACGCAGTAGACGGCGATGCTGAGGTGACATCACTCAGGAAATACTGAAACTTTAAGATATGAACACGTCGTCCAACCTCGTCCTTTGCAAGAGACAGAACACCGTTTAACCAGGACGTACCGGTAGGCAAAGCTGCCTTTGTTATTTTCTCATTGTTCATTGGAGCCACATAAATGACTTTGGGGATGTGTTTTACCAAACAGCTGGTGAACTTCCTTCCGGCGACAATGCACTGATTGTAGTGGTCATAGATGTCTAAAGTTAGCGGGGTTGACAATTTAAATAGCGCCACCATGGTAGCCTCAGAGATTTTCTCCAGTGCATCCTTTTTCTCGTGACGGACCTGCAGGCGTACGGTGTATTCACCCTTTTCAACTTTAGTGCAGAACGTGTGCGAATGTGCGTCACCAACAGATACCAACATTTTATTAGCGTCGAAGAGCATCCACAGCTGTGACTCGTATTCGGATTCGTAAAGTAACGAGTTGAAAAGTGGCGCATACAAGGAAATTTCCTGGGCTTTGGAGACGTTTAACGTGTACGTAAGGACGTTCTGATAAATTTGTCTGCCTGCCGGTATGACATCGCGTGTTGGACTCAGTGCGCTGATTTTCGCCTCAGTTGGCTTGAGGACGACTGCGGCGGTTTTTAATTGAATGGTAGGTTGGAAATCTTCAGCGGAGAGCGCAGTCACATGGAAACGATGAATGCCTTTGGCTGCATGCATAATAGCTGGAAATAGTTTAAAGGAGAGAATGAAGTTAGTTTTTGTAAACTTTAACTGTTAGAGGAAATTAAACCTACCAGGGCGTGACAGCTGGCATGCACTAACTGGTAGATGAATTGATAGAAACTCATAAGGAGAAGTTCATAACCAAACGGAAAGATTTATCCACATCGTAGTTGAGGAACGAGCGTACACTCATTCAACCCTATTCCCATAGTCGAAATGATGATGTGTCACATCACCTAGTCGTCTTAATTAACAACGATATCCTTTATCCTTTATTTTATAAAACTAAGTGATCTACTTCTCTGTTTTATACATTGCAACATACATATGTACAAAACCTTGCTATAAAATATAAGAACGACCTTCGAGACTAATTGGGGCCACCTTTACTGAAAGGTATCCCAGAACGCTTATCGGGAATGGAGCAGTCTGGGAAGTGAGGATGAGAGGATGGAGCGATGGTGGATGGCAGAGCTGCAGCAGGGGTCTTCTCAGAAGAACTAAATCGGACTTTTCTTCGGAGTCTGAGGATAGAAACCTCAGAAAGCCAAAAAAGTCGCTCTGGTGCACGCAGATCACCTGAAATATGGTCAGCTGACCGAGGAAAATATTCTTAAAGACACCGAACAATCAGCCCTTAATCAGACGCATGAGACAGATGGATATAAACACTTCACTGACTTTGGAATGTGTCCAGTAACTCAATGAGTGGCATGCAATTCATAACGAATTGGCACTTGCTTGGGTGAAAGGATCGAGGATATGATAAATTTGAGTAACTTACCAATCGTCGGTCCGCTTTGGAATTTATGGGTCCTGAACCGTATGCTGCTTGACTCGGATCACTACCTTGTTGTAGCCAAGATACGGTTGCAGATATCCCCAACATCGCCAAGACAGGGAAATACTGTGAGGAAGTTTAACGTCGAACCGCTACAAGCACAACTAGTCCCCTTAAATTTCTTAAGAGGTCCTATGCCGCCTGTATTCAGTATTGAAAACCAGTGTCAACGTTGCTAAAAATCCATCATAGATACCGCCTCTGACGTGCGAGATTTCGCTCGACCACCGAAGCCTGCAAAGACGATCATCATGGCACAAACGCAGTCGATGCCGACCATATAGAAGAACCATTTCTGTAGACTGCTTAACGGCGACGATTAATTCCGCTGTCAGGCAGATTTCCGTCCACCCCACCTGGACGAAGTGAGGATTTCCATAACTAAACTTAGGTCTAACAAAACTGCTGGAGGTGACGGCTTCGTGCTAAGATGTTCAAAGCGGTAGGCTTTTACAGATGAGTTGGTGCATGCTCCAAGTATGTAAGTATGCCTGATGAATGGAACCTCACTATTATTTGCCCGATCCTCAAAAAAAGATTCTTTGGAACTGCACAAGCTACATAGGCATCAATCTTCTTAACATCGCCTATGTGCCGTCTTATGCGAACGCCTAAAGTCGTTCCTCAACAGCCTGATCGGTCCAATTCAGTGTCCTTTTAGGCCAGGACACCTTTTAGGTGGTCCACCATCATCACACTGTGGCAGATCTTGGAAAAAACCCAGGAGCTTCAAGTCACTACCCACCACCTTTGCATCAATTTTGAGGCATTTACAGTGACGAGCTAACAGAGCAATGACTCGTAGCGGGAGGTCACCGTAAACGGTGTTCAAAATGGCAATAAAATGTCAAAAAGCTTTACCAAAATAGAAATTCCAAGCATGGACCTAGAAACACTCAAACGTTGCGTTCCAATGGCGTTGTGCTATTGGTATTCATGCGGAACGTCTCAGTATACAGCAAAACGACTGTTCCAGAAGCAGCAGGGACGAGGAAGAAATTGAATCTGTTTGCCACCTGATGTGTGATTGTCACCTCCTATCCGTCAGAAAAAAAAGGACTCGTAGTACTTACTTGTACCTGGAGCTGGAGGGCTGTAATGTTGAGCTAATGGAGCTCCTGAGATTTACATCATCATCTAGGTGGTTCTAACACAGCGGTTGCATCTTTTTACAGTGCTCAAACAGTGGATGCAAACTGTTGGTATAAGTCAGCGGTGACACTATTGGTCACAAGGGACCCAATTTTCTAATCTAACCGCAAGGAAGTGTACTTGGACCATTACTTTATGTCTTATACATCCACGATATCGCTAGGTACGCAGACGAGCAAAATATCTTAGATGCGAAGCTTCGGTGCAAGGCTCATGTCGAAAAGAAAAAGGATAAACTTTTGGGAACTGATAGAAAGGGACCCTTGCCTATCAATCGATAATAAACTCGAGCTTAATAAGCAGGTACTCAAACCCATATGCACATATGGTATTCAACTTTGGGGCTGCACCAAACAATCCAACATGAACATCATCTATGCCTTTGAAATTAAGGAAAGTCAGGGGAAACAGCTCTTTACGAGGTTCAGAAATCGTGAGAGGTCTTCAACCCAAAGAATTCAGTCTGGGTGCTTCTTTGGACATAGAAGGAACTTTTAGCAACGTGAAAACGGAGTTAGCAAGGAGGAAATATGAAATACATAGAACAAATTGCATCGATGAAATGCTTAACAGCTGGAAACATATCCTTCAAGCGCTACGAAATATGAGAGTACCAACTTACATAAGGGACATTCTGAAGAACTATTTCCGACAAAGAGTGCTGCTTTATGACACAGATGATGGTGTGAGGGAATACGCAATTACTGGAGGAGTACCCCAGGGCTCGGTCCTGGGACCAATGCTATGGAACCTCATGTACGATGGCGTCTTTCGTCTTCGAACACCAGGTGAATCAAAAATTGTGGGATTTCCAGACGACATAGGCATAGTGGTAACAGCAAAACTGCTGGAAGAAGCGGTTCAAATTAGCAACGAAACAATTTCAATTGTTCGACGGTGGCTATCATCAATGGGCCTCACGCTAGCTGAACATAAAACGGAAGCTGTACTAATTACCAGTAGAAAGCAACGAGAAACCATTACTCTCACAGTAGGTGGACACAAGATAGTATCCAAACCAGCCATTAAATACCTTGGCGTTATGATTGACGCAAGGCTTACATTTAAAGAACATCTGGAGTATGTAAGCAACAAATCCTCTCGGGCGTGCGCCTCCATTCCGCGGATTATGCCGAATATACGAGGACCCAGATATAGCCGCAGACTACTCCTAGCTAAAGTAGTTACATCTGTAGTGCTTTATGGATCACCAGTTTGGGCCGGAGCTATGAAAGTGACTTCATACAAAATGAAAATTGGAGCAGTAAATCGATTATGTGCACTTAGAGTGAGTAGCGCTTTCCGCACAACCTCTGACCATGCAGCCTGCGTCATCGCTGGAATGTTACCCATCGATTTACTGGCGGAGGAACTGCAGAAAAAGTTCATAGAGAGGAGGCAGGAGGGGTCACGCTACGGTAAAACGGACACAACAGGAAGAACCACAAGTATGATAGAGTGGCAGCAACGCTGGACCCTTTCGTCTAAGGGCCGCTGGACTTATCGCCTTATCCCGATGGTGAAGTTAACTTCTACATAACGCAACTGTTTACAGGACATAAGTGTTTCCGAGCATATTTATTTAAATGCAGGAACGATGACTCTCCCACTTGCCCATCGTGCAGTGATACTCCCGAAGACGTGGAGCATGTATTCTTTTACTGCTCAAGATTCCACGTACAAAGAGAAGCACTACAAACAGCACTAGGAGAAACACCAACTCCAGAGAATTTGGTACAACACATGTTGGAATCCGAGGATATGTGGAATGCAGTGAGTCTTTATGCCAAGGATATATGTCAACAGCGGAGAGCCCAAGAGGAAGAAAACCCTGGATCATAAGAAGGAGAAGACATGATGTCAAAACCTGCCCTACGAAGAAATGACTGAGTGGCGGTACCGTAGGGGAATCAGGACAGGGTTGGGGGGGTGTTTTAGCCACGTAAACATGCAGGAGCATGGAATCTGGCGTAACTCGCGTAGCACGGGCTACTGAGTATCCATAAAGGATTTCACCCATCCAGCGCATCGAAAAAAAAAAAAAAAAATGCTTAACAGCAGAATGTGTCCTAAGGAAAGCGGTTACGAAAGGAACTCCACAGGGAGAGGAACTCTCCTTTTCTGTGGCTTCGGTGGGTAACATCTTCCTACAATAATCAATATCGTGGAATCTACACTGGAAGAACTATCTTTATGGGCAGAGCCAAACGGTGTAATTAAACCGAACAAAACCCTAACTAGTACTGTTCATAAAAAGGAAGAAAATGGTTGGGTCTCAATCTTCCACGGCTGCCAAAGCGTGATTCGTCTTAAACTATCAAGCACTTGGAAGCAAAGGTCTTATGGACATGAATCTATGTACATATGTACATATATTTCAAAGATATACATAGATCAATTCATCTTGATAGGACAACTGACTATCTCCTTCCTTAAAGGTGGCCACGGAGTAGTAGGTTCTGTGTTTGCTTGTGACCTGTCTGGTGTAAGTTCAAACACAGCCACCAAGCACAACAGACAAACCAATAAAATCAGAGTTTCTCCAACTACTACACCAAAAAAGGAGTTGCTCATTGTTAGGAGTTTCAACCCTACATTGACGAGTCAAAAATGGACAAAGGAACCGGCGCTAGAGTTTTCTGTAAATCACTCAACATCGGCGATTCATACAAACTCCCATGTGGCTGTAGTATCTTCCAAGCTAAAGTCGTCGCCAATGAAAAAGCAGTACAGACTATACACGCAAAGAAACTAAACCCGTCTAAGGCCACAATCCTCATGGATAGTCAAGCTGCACTCAAGGCACTAGGCAGCGTCATAATTAAATAGAAAACAGTCTCCGTATGCCGACAATGTACAAACAGAATATGCAACACTCCCGAAGCCACTCTCTGCTGGGTTCCAGGACATAGTAATATAAAGGGGACGAAACAGCAGATGGACTAGCACGGAAGGGGTAAGCACCAAAAGGGGAATTCATCCATGCATCGGTAGTTATCCCTATCGGCGTACTAAAAAGGAAAATGGACCTCAAAGCAAGTGCAAAAAAATATCCACACCTCCTGGTCAACCAGAGACGACTGCGTTACATCTCACAGCTTAGCTTAGACTAGGCATCGACTCACCTGATTACTGCAGGAGCTGTCATGACACAAAATGAATTGAAACAATCAAACACTGGTTGTGTGATTACCCCCATCTTCGAATTCGTCGCTTTCGCTTCCTGGGAAACAACGTTTTTAAAGAGCTAGAGGGTCTGGCGTAAATTCAACATGATATGGTTCTTCAAGAGCACAGCTGGCTTTTTTTTAAGACCAACCAATTAAAGGCGCCTGTACACTGTAAAGAGCATCAAATTGGACGATAAGGCCTCCGCGCAAGCATCTTCAAGCAAGCACTTTCCTCACACCAAACCATACCATACCAACGTGTCACAGGTAATCATCTGGTTGTCAGTGGTGGTCCGTCCGTCTGCTTGAGATTCGGCCTACAAAATGGACACAAGTCCATGGTGGTAAAGTGTTGGTGGTTCCAAGCACAACAGATGTTCAAAATTTGAACCCACGTGCTTTTGGTCTTTACTCCCCACCTCAACGAGAAGCACATAATCTGATGCAAATCTCCTTAGTTACAAACTACCATTAAAGCCATTTTCATCCATCTCATTACATCATCTCTCTAATCCTTACCACAATTCGGTGCAACTTTTCCTACTCAATCTACCGACCAAATTTATCCGTGTTCCAACAGAGTGCCTAGCACATTACTTCCGATTGACCAAAGGCTTTCCAAATTGGCTAAATCAAAATGCACACAGTGTCTACGATTAATTTTCACATCCTCCGACCCCACTCGTATCCTCACACGATGCAACTCAAGGAGTTGTATGCAAAAATATTCTAGTACCGCAAAAATTTTATTCAGCTTACTATTGCATAACAGCTAAACCCAGAAGTGTAGTATTTGTCTAACCAGAGAGTTTCTCATGTCGGAGTCCTTTGCATAATTTTTTTTTTTTTTTTTTATTTCCAAATATTACATGCGAACAAATTTGCACGAACAAAGCGTACAACACACATTCGTTGGCCTCACTCCACCGCACCGACCACCGGTACTATGCTTGTCGTGCATCTCAATTTCCAGGACTATGTAGTATTTATTCAGGAGCAAACAAAAGAACGCAACATCATCTCCTTTTTCCTGTTACAACAACAACAAGAACAACAATAACAATGCGATACACAGCAAAGCACGAATACGAACAGAACTAAAACTGGTGAAGCACTTGCTAATGTGTATGGTAATTTATATCCAGGTGGTTTGTCGCATTTTATTACCCAACTTAACTTGGTCCTTTGCAGGAAGGACCAAGCCCAATGCAAACAAGAAGACACAGAGTACGAGGTATATCCTCTCTAAAAGTATCTTCCAACAACACTGATGGCATGAAAAGTACATGAGCAATTTTTTCGGGGCGGGAGGAGGCAGGCTAAAGTGGGTGGGGCGGGTGTGGTGCTTGTAGTGACTCTGATCTTCTTGTAGTGGAAAATGTTACAAGGAAACTTTTGTTTAGGGATTCCCGGTGTAGTCGTAGTTGTACACTAGTCGTATGCTATGGCATCATGGTTTGTGTACCGAGATTATGACGGTAAGTACCTGTGATGATGCATTGTAGATGCGAGTGGAATGTCAGGGTCTGGATTCAATGCAAAGGATACTTTAATTCGGAGGCTTTATGTGTTGAAAAGTTGAAGGTTTCTTTCAAGATACAAACGTTTACTAATAAGGACTAAAATAGAGCGGCCTACGGTCGAGACTCTCGCAAGCGTTGAATTTTTTGTGAGCATTTCTATGGTGCCCACAGTTGTTGCCTGCCTCCGAAGGGCGGGGATTGAGAAGGTTTTTCACTACAATTATGGACGTCTGTCAGACATTCATTAACCACTGAAAACGGTACCAAATCTCAAATGCCCCTCTTGTCTTCTACTGCAGAAGATGCAGAAGATCTGGCGAAACATTGGGCTCAGCTTGAGACAGCTAGGTGGGGATTACCATTGAGACTGGGAAGTCCATTCCGTGATCAGACATTTCCCAAAGACAATCTGAGTTAATGCGCATTACGCCTAAGAGTTCATGCAAAAAAGGTCACTTCACAGATTTGTTGCAATCAGAACCGCTAGTCCTTTCACACGGTATCCAAAGACCTGCATCAGAAGATACTGAGTACCCTTGCGGAAGACATACAAGGGCTGCATGATTTAGCTGAGATGGAACTTGTCCCCAAGTAGACCGACCTTTGACTGCATTGAGACTCTGCCAGACAACACGGAATAGACGAAACATAAGAGCAATGCTAATGAATCGAACCTTGGTTGTGAATGCGGATTGTATTCGACGTAATGGCACGAGCCAACGGGGGCTGTCCGCAAGGTGAAATATTGTCTACTATACGTGTTCTTCTATGGTGCATAGTGGTCGATTCTCTGTTGATCACTCTCAATAGTTCTAAAGCCAACGCTTTACGCATGTGTAGATAATGTTGTCGTACTTTCTGATGAACCATGTTGAGAGACTGAGTCAACGGGTAGATGGCCCCAGACGTTGTAGATGAATAGCGAGCGCATGGTGCATAGGAATGCATTTTCGAACAGTCTTCCTAAAACTTGTTACGAGATGAAGGATCCTGAGTACTGACTCAGCCAGTGTTGAAGGGCGTAAAGGCGTATCTGTATGAAGCGAAAATTTTAGGAGTGATCCCTGGTGAGAATCCTTTTGATCAAAACATGTCGATTCGAAAATATCCAAGGGGCTCTCAGTTTTCTGGCTGTTTTGAGAAAACATGGGGCCTATCAATGAAAAATGCCCTCTGGATCTCTACAGATATGATAAGGGCGTCCGACCTTTTACCCTGTCCTAAAATTGTAGGCGTGGCGTTGTGTGATGGAGATGTGGTCGTCGTCTTCTGAATAGTAGTGGAATCAAAGAATCTTAATCATCTTACACGTGTCGCTGTACAGCTCGTATAGTTCTCCTCCCCAAACCGTCAACGCAGGTGGGACCATGTATCGAATATAGAACTTTTATCTCCCTGACTCTAAGCGCGTTTTCCTCCAACTTTGGCAGAGTTCATGCTTTTGCACCTTACAGCAGGACGGGGATGAGGAGGATCTTGTATAGTGTCTCATTGGTCCTTCTCGATAGGGCCTTGCTCCTAAGGTCATAGTATCAGCGATTGGGGAGTGTTATTCTACGTAAGATCTCCGCGCTAATGTCGTTGGCAGAGTTTAGAGCAGAGGCTAGATAGACGAATCCCTTCACTGCCTCGAAATTTTAGTTGTCCATCGTAACATTCTGGCCGAGATGTCGGTGTTGCGTCTCGCTGTTCGTAGACAGAATATATTTCGTTTTATCCTCGCTTACAATCAGACCCATTTGAGAAGATTCTGAATCGATGTTAAGGAAGACGCCAGAGACCGCCCTGTTTTTTCTGCCGATAATGTCAATGCCGTCTGCGTGCTCAAATAGTGAAAAATAGTGTCTGTTGTGCTGACCTGCAACTTTTGCGTCAGTCGAACATGGTATTGAAGGTCTCGGTGGTGTCTTTTCGGACCTTAATGGAGCAGCGAGCGTTTCCCATGGTCATCCTACACAGGCAAATGAGTTTGAAGGAAGACATGACGCAAACCAGCTCATCTCTGTACACTCTATCATATGCGGCCTTGAAATCGAGAAAAAGATGGTGAGTATCGATCTGGAAGTCTTGGATCTTTTCCAGGAATTGATGTAAACTGAACATTGGTTGGTTATCGATTTTTCTGGCCTTAAACCGCACTGGTAATTCCAAACCAATTCCTTGACGTATGGTTTCATGCGCTCCAGTAATACACCAGACATAATTTTTTTATCCGATGTTCAGGAGACTTTTTAGTCTGTAATTGACGCAGGTAAGGCGGTCTTTCGTGCTACGGTTCCAATCATCGGGCACGCTTTCGTCGAACTATATTTTACAGATGAATTAGTGCATGTTCCCTACTAAGTCATCACCCGCAGGCTTGAGCAGCTCACTTACTAAGCCATCTGGTTACACGCCATTGCATGATTAAGCCTAGCTTTGACTGCCTCCACTTCGTTTCGGTCCGGTGGTTGGGTTACCCTCTTTACTCTTTCATAGGAATTCTGGACCTTTTTCGTGCCGTGACAGTCTCATGTTTCTCATGCTCCCTCTCGATGTGTGATTTGTACTTGAATAATAAAGATATCTTCCATATCTACCATATATCCTTGGTAGATAGTCAAACTAGGATATTTTTGAACAAAAAAAGTGGGCGTGGCTGCTCTATTCCTCGGATTCTAATAATTTTCTTAACTTCAAGCCATATCGTCGTCGTAAATAGCTTTAGAAAGCAAAATTTATAAAATGGACGAGCAAACACGGTTTGATCAAAAAGATGCAATGTCTCACGAAGGATAGTTGCCGCTCTAGTGTATCCAGAGCAAATGAAATGAAAGCCATCAGCTGAATTGCTTTCAACCTCCTTATCCTTATTGGAAGACACGTTCTATCAACATTTTGGCCGACTGACTATCAAGATATTTTATTTATCCAGCTTCAGGTGGTAACCAACGAGTAATTCTGTCCAATACGACATCTCCTTTGACACACTGTACTCGTACTCAAATCTCGTCCTGCATTTATGTTGTCTTGTGATCTAGTCCTCCGTTTACTAACTACAAATTAGAATCTGTTGATTTTCTTTTGTAAATTGTTAAACAGATCACGGAGCGTAAAAGAAGCTGAAGGATGCACATATCCTTGTGGAATTGCCACAAAAAAAAATGTAAATTCATACAGAGCTCAGGGTAATAGCATGCATGCATACACGCCGAAGTGTGTAATCTGTCAAAAGTTAAAGTACACGAAGTTAAAATATTGAACTTTACTCTCTTCGTCGTCCTGCCAAAAACTCACAAACACACACACACACATACACTCATATACATCTTCCTTTTTGCAAATTAGATGATGGATAGATATTAGGACAAACACAAACTGTGAGAAAACTTATGCAAATGTCCTTTCTTTCAATGGTACACACATGTGTCGGGACATGCAGTAGAGCAGCCTTAAAATCATGTAACCGCACACAGCATATGCATGCACACACATACGTTTAGTAATGCACAGAGTTATACAGAGGAACTGGTTAAAGGAAATAAGTATACGATGACGATGCGAACATTGCATACGACTGCTACTGCTCCTGCTACTCGAGGATGAAAAGAAAATCTGTTGCCAATGTACAAAATTTTCATAGCGGAAAGCACAAGGCGGAAGGCGAATCCTTGCAGTTTATCGGAAGCAAATACACAAACATATGGCTCGTCCTGCTTGTCTCATATGTTGATTCACTCTCCGTTCCAATTGCCCTCTGACACAGAATATATGTACGAGTAGTATATGCGAATGGAAGGAATGAGTCCTTTTCCTCGTTCCCTTATTTTTCGATAAAATTCCGAAAATTTTGTTAATACGTGGACACGGATTGCATGCATAAACGGAAACTCACGCTGCTACTGTACATGTGTGTGTGTGTGTTGTTGTTGTTCTAAAGGAATCCACCATAAAATTAGAATCAAATTTAAAATTCATAGAAACTAACAGGAAGCAAAGGCATCTCGATGCCACCACTCCAAGCCGACAGAACATTTCTCGCCGGATGTGAAACGTTCAATATTTAAATTGCTCCTGAAGCTAGCTTTCCTTGTCTGATATTCCGTTCATCGTCGTTCTTTTTTTCTTTTTTTTTGATTTTCAACTTCCAAGTCCTGACCCGGAGCATCAGTGCGGAGATGCTCCATGCTGCAGGGTATCCTTTATGTTTGCAGGCTAACATGTGACCCAATAATGTGCGTCTTTTGATTTTCGATGCCAGTAGAAGTCATATTACACATACCTACACAATCAGGACTCAGGATAGAATAGTGAGCATTTCACATGTAAATGAAGTTTCATTTTATTTTGTCCTTTTCTTCATATCGAAACGAAAGTTAAGGGGTGAACGCGTTGCATTCATCTATTCAATGAGTCACTACAGCAGGATAAAATGAATCGATTACGAAGCAAGTGATTCCGATCAATAAACGAAAGAAGGAAGACGAAACGTACATGAATAGAGATGAGCAATATCAATGCCAATTGAGTTGGGGTTAGCAGATGTGATTCCTTGTTTAAACGAGCGCAGGACTCGTTTTTGTAGCGTAAGTTTTATTAAGTGAGCAAATGCAAGTCCTGTAGATGTCAGCAGCGAAAATAGATTGCGCATATCAAAGAAAATGCAATTTTGCACGACCATCGTATCCTTGAAGTATTATTTGAAAATTTCTATTTTTTTAAATTTCTCTGGCAATAGTGGTCTTGTGTGATAGGACTTTGAGATGAAAGAAAATCAACACAACATGGACTCGCAATGTACATGCACACACATGTAAAGGAAACGGATCATCACCTCCACGTGGTGATTGCAGGATAGCTATTTAATATGAACTAATGGTGAGAGTACACTGAGTTTGACTGTACATTTGGAGGTGGACATTCGGACCGGCTCCACATGTACACCAGCACTCGTGTTAACTTGCCGGGTGAGGTATTTCTGGCTGACCTGACCTGCAATTTTGTCCTCAAAAGGGGGACATGCAGCGGAGGAATTTCTTCGATGGAATAAAAGGTGGCGTCCACAGTCATACTAATGGAAGCCCTACTTGAGCTACTCTAACATATTTCGAGCTCAGGTTAATAAGGAACTTTCAAGACTGAGGCAGGGTCTTGAAAAAGAGATGGTAGCGCAGGAGCCCTTAATAGGGCAATGGAAGCGCTCATGCCCTCGAAATGGATTTGTGGCATCTGTTGAATCGGTCGCTCGTCCTAGGTGTTGTATATGAAGATCTAGACTTCCAGGTTGGGGGATGTGCGCAAAAAAAAAAAGACTGTTAAGGACAACAATCTTTGGATCTGTACGTGGAATATTCGGACCCTTAACAGACCGCCTGCATCCGTACAATTAGCTGAGACCTTAGACTGCTACAAAGCAGATATAACGGGACGGGACACAAGGTGGACGAAAAACTGTGACATTTACTACGGTGATTGCTATAGAGAGCAAAAGCAGCTCTTACTCGGGTGCGGATTTGTTATACGCGGCAGATTTACGCAAGAGGTCTTTAGATTTTGACACGTGAGCAATCGTCTTCGATCCGCGTCAAGGCTTAATTCGCCAACATTAGCCTAATATGCGTACATGCCCCCACAGAAGACAAGGACGACGCTACCAAAGAATATTTCCACGAGCACGAGACATGTGAGCAATGTCCTAAATTCTCACCAAAATAGGAAAGAAGGACAACTTTGGTAGGACAGTGGTAAATATAGGCTACACGACAGCACGTCTGGCAACGGACTCAGGCTTATTGACTTTGCCGCAGGGCGAAACGTCACTATAGCAAGCACACGGTTTCCTCTGCCGCCAGCATCAATTGTGGAAGACCAGAGACGCCGCAACTGATGTGCTCGGTTTCAGACGAACACCACCAAGAAGCCCTTGGTTTGATGAAGAATGCCAGCAAGCACATACAACTAAACAGAGAAATACAAAGCGGCGGGGCTGCAAAGAAGGACGAGAGTTTCTCGTGAGCTCCACGAGTAAAAAAGAAGATCGGCTTCCCCAGAAGAAGAAAAAGGAACACGAGAAGCGCGCATTCGAAAATATTGAGAGATTATACTCCACGAATAATGTTCGAAAGTTTTACCAAAAGAATGTGTCAGGCCAAAAGGACCCGTACACGAACCTTTAGAGATGAAGAAGGAAACGTTGCAGACAGTGCTGAGAATATGAAAAAACTTTCTCTGCAGACTGTATGTATAACAGCGTCAAAGACAAACATACAGCTTTCAGGCAGAATGCTTCATTTAACATAGACCATGACAACCAACACTACCGTCCACCTGACCAAAACAAAGTGAGGCTACCAATACCCGAGCTTAAATCCAACAAAGCTGCTGAACTTGGTACCAACTCATTTTCAAGATTTGATCAGGCGAGTGTAGGCCTGATGAATGGAATCTCAGCATCGTTTTCCGATCCACAAGAAAGGAGATCTACTCCTCCAATTACAGAGGTATCAGTCAAAATCTTATCTGATGCATTATGTAAACGCCAGAAAAGCTTCGTCAACAACTTGATTGGCAAGCTACTCCATCAAAGTCCTTGGCGATCTCACCGAGACCTTTGGGTTAAAAAAAGACTCACAAGCCAATACCAGAGGCACAATCTTTCAAAATTCTGTGCAACTACTACTAGCCGATGACATCGACATAATTGGCAGAACACAGCAGGCTGTCACTGGTGCCTTCGCTATGAAGTATTGAGACATGGGTTAAGCGGTAAATGAGTAAGAGCCTTTGCCTACCTTGGATCTTTTATGAACTCTATCAAAATCTGAGCAGAAATCAAACGAAGACTAACTCAATCGCTGCTTCTTTGAACTGAGAAGGTAATTGAGTAGGTCATAAGGTCTTATACGGAACAACTAAGGAGACTCTTTACAAGACCTTAATTATCCCAGTCCACCATTATGGCGGTGAAGCATTGCCGCTGTCGAAAGCGTGTGAAGATATCCTCGGTCATTTTGAGACAAAAATTCTTCGTAAAGTATTCGCTCCGGTTTGCTTTGATGGGCGTTGGAGGAGAAGGTTCAACGACGAAATATACGAGTTGTACAGCGACATCGACCAAGTCGAAAAACAAACCTAGTCAACATCAGTCGGCATGCAGAGCGAATGGACACCAATGCTCCGACCCGCAGAGTCTTCGAAACTAACCCGGAGGTGCAACGCAGTAGAGGAAGACCTCACCTACGGTTAGTACTGATTTTTTATCTCAAAGAGCTGTCATAAAACCACACCGAAAAATCTACAAAATATCACACCTTCTCCGACAAATCTGTAGAAGGGCAAGCACATTGCAAACTGAACTGAAATTAACTGAAATTCCCTTACCTTCTCCTCACGCCCATTAGATGCACCGACCACGTAATAAATCCCCATTTCCCACCAAACAAGTTTTCTAGTCCAAAACAATCAAATTTTAAGGCAATTTCTATCACCTTAGTTCATTACCTATGGCGGAACTTATTCTTCTCAAGGACTCTTCCCTTCCCCTTCTAGCAATAGTGCTAGTGCCAACAAAACACCAACTCCCTCTCAGTTACCTAATAGTATTCACCAACTTCTTAACAAATTAATGGATTTACGGATAATAAACCCGTTCCAAGTATTTCAGAAAACTTTAACGTGACTTTAAAAACTTAACCTCAACTCGAACTCGAACATTATGCCACTCACTGAAGGCATTGGTGTCATCCTCAGGCAAATAATGTCGAAAGTTATTCCAAACAATTTCCCCTTTTGCTGCATGAACCCAAAGGAACCACATTACCTTCCCCCGAACAACCCTCCGCCGCACCGTACTATATGTGATGCGATAGGAAATGTCCTCTTCTTTTTCAAAGGAAATACTTAAACAATAATCGAGGGGACAACGACAACGTGCTCTCTTCACTTCGAGATACAAAATCTCGAAACTAAAATACCAAAATACTTAACCTAAATTAATATCACTAAAAAGTTCATTCTGTGAACGCGAACACGCATTCAATGAAAAGTAGTTTTTGAAACGCGCGCCACCATAAAAAGGACCTCAGCTGCCATCCCCCCTCGACCGTCAACTTGCACAAAAAAAAAGGATACGTCTCCCAACTTCTTTCAAGCAACTACACAACACACCACCGACGAGTCATTGTAGTTTAATGCAACGGAAAACCACTATGAAAATAAATAGAAAAAGCCTCATCCTTTAAAACCGCAAAAAAAGAATGAACATCGAAAAAAAAGGACCAAAAAGCCAACGGAATTGTTGTGGTGTATTAAGTACCTAACCACCCCTTTCATTAAGCTGTAAAAACACAAGAAAAACTTTTACTCTAAATTTCACAATTTTTCTTTCAACTCCTTGGTAAGGATTTTCCTTTTGTTTTCGAGCTCCGCCACCCCACTACCCACTCTCCCTCTCAAGACCAAGAAAAATCTCAACTTTCCACTGTGGCGGCGGGCAGAGGGGCGTCTCAATACAGAAAGAAAAAAACGAAAAATAGTTTTGGACAGCACCCACCCCAAAGGAAAAGGGTGAAAGGAAAAAGAAATTATTGGCGAAAGGGAAAAACTTTTCCAGTTAGTGCAAGAGCTCTCCGGCTCTCCTTGTGGAATAATAGAAAATCATCAAATCGGTACTTACTTGCCCGTGGACTGGTCAAGATTCCATGGAACTCCAAACTATATTTTACATGTGTATTTCCAAAGTTTGACCAGTATTTGGCAATGCAGAGCTCCAGTATATTGTTCGCCTGTCCGTTTTCGATGGGTGGATGAGAAACAAACAAAAAGAGAGAAAAAGGATCGCATAAGTGGTGAGAAAATCTTCTAAGAGGATATTATTGTGACTGGGAGTGGACTCTGTGCCAATATCTATTCCCATAAATTCTGATGCAATTAAGCGAACTGCATTTTAGACTTGTACTTACCTGAACTTTAAATGGCCAAATTGTCTCATTCTCGGTGGTGACGTTAAGGATTTTCATGGTCTCTAGCTTTCGGCATGAGGATACTGGCAGCAGTTGCATGGTGTGGACAAAGAATTTTCCAACTTCTTTGTC
The DNA here is from genome assembly GCA_946965025.1 of Blera fallax. Classification (NCBI taxonomy): domain Eukaryota; kingdom Metazoa; phylum Arthropoda; class Insecta; order Diptera; family Syrphidae; genus Blera; species Blera fallax. The sequence goes on along the minus strand of OX337247.1, from coordinate 42,497,123 downwards.
ACGATTCGCATCGGTTGACCGCATTTTTAGAACTGTAAGATAAAGCGTTTAGAATGGGACTTCAAAGTTGTGGGGGGGAGTCGATGAAGGACGATTTAGTCGCACTCGTAATTGTAAAACTTACCAGCCCAGGTGGCGTTATTAGGAACCAAAATAAAATCGCGTTGAATGGTGTTGGGTTGGAATTCTATGGCAGCTGGGGGGTCGAAAACACGAGACTGTTCTGTATCCAGGACATGAGGCTGAATAACAGTGACCGGGATTTCAAATAGTGATCCTTTTTCTATGGCATTACTGTCATATGCATTGATGCTGTGGAAGAGAAGAAGAAGAATGAATTTCAGTTTAAATATTTTATCACTGGTGATATCCCTAGAACGATTGTAAAATTTCTAGAGGTTCCTACTACTCCTGTCACCTTTCGTGCGACATAGAGTCCTAACAACGCCTGCGTATTATCATCTTTTTTATTCCCGCTCCAATTCAATCACAAAGACTGCTGATTCTGCGCCAGGTTTGCTTAGGGCGACCCACTCTCCTGCGTATTTTCGGCGTCATTTCACCGTATAGCCTATCCCCTCATTGCCCCGTCTTAAGTGAAGCCGAGCATTTAAGATACTCTGCGGCCAGACGATCCTTTTTCTTCAGACACCAAGTGCATTCATTGACAACCGGGTCATGTGAGTTGTGGATATCAAAACAGCGCATCACGGCAAGTTTGCCACTTCTACCTACGTACCTACTTACCAGGTATGCATTTTTGCACATATTATAGTCATTCATGTCTATTGCGCTTGCTTGCGTATGTCAGTGTCAACGAGAAAGGATATTCGGCAAATATGTCTCGGGCAGAGCATATCGATAAATAGATGCGAGTTGGAGGTACTCGACGTTAAGAACCCGGACTCTACAGGCCCTATCGGAAGCACATCAGGCAAGGTTGCTCGTATGGACTGAGAGATACTTTTTTACAAGGATACATAGAATTCTGGATATCAACCATTAAAAATTAGGGGATTTCAACTCAGTTTCTCAAAACATGCCAAGCACTTGAGCCTTAAATTAGACAGTAAACCGGAATGGAAATTGAACGTGTTAAGAAGGGTGCTACGGTAGCACTAACCCTGGGATATAAATTGGGTCTCCCTCCACAAATAATGCACTGGCTTTCTGCTGCGGTAGTAGGATCAATGCTCATGTATGGAATCCAGTAGTTCGCTACTTCTCTCTCATAAATATGATTCAAAGGGCGACATGTTACTCCGGTACCAGCGCACTCCTCCACTGCGCTGGAAATAATGATTGATATCCTTTCTCTGGAGAATATTGCCATTTACATCGAGATTTACAAAAATTTACCACAACAGACCATATGTAGTCTAGGGTCTAGCTTCTCGTAACCATTCTTGTTGTGAAAGGGACTCAATTTAATGCCATATCCGAAAGGTGTAATAAGAAGCTTCTGATGAGAGTGTTTCCGGGATTCGAACCTCCTGCTCAGTTGTCAAAACACATTTACTACGAGCATTCAGGCCGTGACGAGTATTGCGAGAGAATTGCTGAAGGGGTGAATCACAACTGGCTATTTCGCTTGAGCATATTTTGTAGAAAAAAAAAAAAAAATAAAAAACATTTCTACGATGTTTGTAGATATCAGTCCCTCACTATCCCAAAGCTCGCATGAGATGTCTTTCAACGATTTTCACCTAGCTACACACAAGAAAGGAGAGCATCAACGGCGCCAATTTCAGAGAAATCAGTCTCCTCAACATCGCATGCAAGATCTTATCTACCACATTATGTGAATGCCTGAAACCCTTTGTCAACAACCCGGTTGGTCCCTATCAGCGTGGTTTCAGGCCTGGAAAGTCCACAATCGATCAAATTTCCATACTTCGATAGATCCTGGAGATAACCCAAGAAGTTCAAATCGATGCCGATTCGCTTTATCGATTTTAAAGCCATCATACAAATATAGAGACGAGCTAAACATAGCCATGTCTAGTTTTGACATCCCTGCCAAGCTCGTCCGTCTGTGCAGGATGATGATGAAAAACACTCACAACTCTCCATCAAGGTTATTACCGCCCTCGCCGAGACCTTTGGTGTCAAAAAAGAATTAAGACATGGCGACGTGCTGGGATACGACTTCTTTAACACCATACTTGAAATTGTGCGAAACTCGCAAGCCAACACCGGAAGTGCAATCTTTCAAAAGTCTGTGCAACTCCTAGCGTAAGCCGACGACATTGACGTAATTGGTAGATCACAGCTGGCTGTCACTGGTGTATTCGCTAGTATTGAAATGGGTTTAGCGGTAAATGAGGGCAAAACCAAATGTCAACAAGAAGGGACATACACCATCGGCGAATTGGACAGAACGTCACAGTCGACAGCTATAACTTTGCGGTAGTAAAAGACTTTGTCCACCTTAAACTCTAGTTAATCGCTTTCTTTGGGTGTATTCGCTAGTATTGAAATAGGTTTAGCGGTAAATGAGGGCAAAACCAAATGTCAACAAGAAGGGACATACACCATCGGCGAATTGGACAGAACGTCACAGTCGACAGCTATAACTTTGAGGTAGTAAAAGACTTTGTCACCAAAAACTCTTGTTAATCGCTGTTTCTTTGGGCTGACCTCAACCGACTTGGGGTGCGCTGTTAGCTAAGAACCGGGCTAACTGCGAAGGGCTTGTTGTTTGGGACACAGGTCCATCCCGAACTGTAGCGCTACCTTAGTAAGTACACGCAAAAAAAAAACGTTCCAGCTGACCAACAGACAACAGACTCACTTTTTTGAGTAAGTAATATCAGTAGTGAGCAAAATCTCGAAAACGCAAGTTTCCACGCAAATATCCGTTCTTGGCCTTGTACTTAAAGTTCTTGAAACACAATCAGAGCTGCCTGATATGATAACCATTTCCCGCAAATCTATTTTTATTATGTGACTACCACCTGGCTGTAACCAGAAATATAATTCAATGATATCATCATCAATTTCTCAAAATAACTCAGAGTATTTCTTTGACAAATTTCTTCGTAATTAATCGATGTCACTTAGGTTTTCCACCCTGGCACTTCCTGTTGGAATTGTCTCTTTTGATTCGTAGCGGTACACAAAACAGCAGCCTCAATGATTTCTATCTTATTTGTTACTGATAAACAGGTTGTTTTGCAACCTTACGCTTATCAGCAGCCACGCAAGTACATACTTATACAACACATTTTGCAACAAGCACTTCAATTAGTAATTTCCAAGAACAAGTTCAGAGCACTCCATCCAAACTGTGTTTGATGACTCATATCGTGGGGTGCTATAAAAAGGGAGTCACCCTCCGTCAAGTATTGTCATTTTGCGAAAGAAAAATGTCGAAGTCACATGTGTTGGTTTTGACGCTTTGCTGTCTAACAATTTACGCCGAGGCACGTGAGGGTATCATCGATGGTATCCCAGTGAACAGAATGAATCAATTCCCACATCAGGTATCCATTCAAACCACCGAATACAATGGATACAAGCACTACTGCAGTGGATCGATTCTGAACGCTAACTGGATTCTGACATCAACACGATGCGTCTACAATGGCGACAATTACGAGCTGATTTTTAATCGAACGAACCTAAATTACACTCATTCGTATTCATTCTCGGTGAATGTGGACAATAGCTCTTTACAGCGACATCCAGATGAAGACTTGGCTTTAATTCAATTACCCATCCGATTGCAGTTTTCTAAATACATTCAGCCGATTTCGGTGCTGACCAACCCAAGGACGAATTTAACCGGCCGTTTCTCAGTGATGCCTGGAATTGCAAATGGTACGCTAAATATGTCCTATGGCCAGTTTGAAATTATTTCTCCAAAGGAATGTGCAAAGGTCTATGGAATGTTGTACAATGAAACTACACAGATTTGCACGCAAGGTTTTCGAAATAATACCAACGTTCCGTGCTGGAATAACGAGGGCGGCGGTTTGCTTATAAATTGGCCTAATGCGCCGCTTCTGGTTGGGATTTTTAATACTCCATTGTCCTGTTTAAGCCGCGTCCCAGCTGAATACATGAGAATTACGAGGTTCGTACCGTGGATCAATTCGGTAATTATGTCGAAGGGGAATTTAAAGAACATACGCTTTGTAAAGGACCTCACAAATAGTTTTGGAAAATAAAGCAAAAGGACATGAGAAGTATTTTGTGTTTTTTTATTAACATTGTTGTGTTGTTGAATGTTTTTCTTCCGTCTTTCCTTTTTTTTACTACTTAATCGTTGACATATGGGTACATAACGCGCACGTTTACGTACATCTTACGTTAAATATTTCTCTTACGTATCTGCCTTGCTGCTGCGCGCTTATGAGGTTGGTTTAGTTTATTGGCCTCCTCATCATTTACAAGCAGATTCAACAGCTTCGTTGTTAGAGATGCATTTATGTCCTGGGACACAAGTTAGTGTGCCGACAGCTGTAGAAGCGTTTGAAGACAATTATAAACCAGCTCACAGGATGTTTATGTGTGCTTTCCGGAGGCATTCTCTGGCACAGAGCTCGATAGATAGAAAATTGGTACCCTAATGGTGCAGGAGTTTGTAGTGTGGACCGAAAATTCCAACTTTAACTCCATTACACATTTTTGATTGATTGAGACACCGATTTCGAAAACTATCCCAATAACTGCGATTTGGAATGACAACTTTGAAGGACGATTTAACGGGAGATTGATTCTCTGCGGCATGAAGTCTGAGGTGAATACCGTCGGTGAAGTAAACAACCGAAATTTTTCCAAAGACCTTGATATGTCCAACTAAGTTGGTGGTTTTTTTATCACATAAAAAGTGATGCTTTAGGGCGCTTGCCGCCGTAGTCTTCATAACACTTACATGTGTATGTATATGCAGGGGTGGGAGGTCGAGAAGGACTTTCAGCACAGCAGTCGGGCAGGAGCGCAATACTCCCGTAATACCCATACAGACCAGTCCTTGAACCTTCTGTAGATCGGAGCGGGAGTAGGATTTCTATTCTATTTGATGTTGTACACACTTTCGCATGCGCTTGAAAAAGTCCTCAAAGAACTTAACTCGTTATTCTAGAGCACTACTGAAACAAGACCGTCATACGCTTGCACCCCTGCTTGAGAGCTGCTTAATTTAATTAATTAAGTTTAATTTCGCGAATTTGATCCCTTATTATAAGGAATCGAAATGCGTCACAAGGTTAATTCCACATTTTAAGCAGTGACAAACTCGATAGTTTGAGATGCGATGTGTGGTAGTGCTTTGTTTTGTTAGAGAACAATTTTAATCCACGACAGACACATGAAGGTGTACCAATCAGCATTGACCATACGGAAATCCTCCAGAGGGAACATAATCCGTACTAACGAAAAGCGTGGCAACCATTTTCTTGCCAGAGCAGTCTTCACTTTTGTTGGCTAATTGTCACCTGTCAATTGTCAATTGTCAATTGTCAATTGTATCCGGTGCAATGACTGAAGTTTGCTTTCTGGCTCATACCAAGGAACTAACAACGATTACTGTCTCCTTTTCCGTCTTCCATAAATTTTCCTTTTATTAAAAATTGTTAGGGGTAAAGCCTGAAACAGACGTGCAGCAAAATTATAGAACATGACTTAATATGTAAGAGGGCACAAGTGCTTGCTGCACTACCATGCGTTGCTGCAAGACATCTCTATTTCTAATTTTGAGTAGCAAAGTAGTACAATTTAGTACAATTTTTGTGATATGACGTTCCATGTAAGTGACATTTTACCATTTGAAATCCACTGCCAAAAGGACGGTGGAAGAAATGACAGAAAACTAATACGTGCAATTTACGGCACGTCTATCTGGCGTGCGTTGCTGCATGCAGCACTGCAAGCTATAGCCCTGACCTATGTATACCACTTACACCAGAATCCTATCATTTCCTAATTTTAAGAGGATTTTTGTTATACATACATATGTACATCCATCATTAATAAGCGATAGTCATTGGTAGCAGACATAAACTGAGGTAACGTTTGACATCCTCCTTTACCCAATTAGAGAACACAACTTAAATGACACGAGTGGACTCAACTCTCCTAAAGTAAGTCCCTCTTTAAATAGAATTATTGTTAACGAACTTAACGTGTCTACAAGTAGAGTCCTCACTTTGTGTACACGAGCATCACTCGAAATCGTTTATTTCATGGAATTCACACAAAACGACTCAATAGTGGCGGGAGGATGTAAGGATATAAAATAAAAAATCACTGTCCTCACCTATCCAACCATAAACACTTTCCACATTGTTATCGCAAACTCAATTACTCATCATACGCGCTCACATCCTCATGTTTCAGTTTTTTTTTCGAAACGCACTTGAAATTTGTGAATACGACTTCAATTAATAGATACCTTCAAATTGATATTTTCGATGAATGGTCTGATTACAATCGATTTCACACTTCAATTGAAATTGTTTTTTTTTTTTTTTTTTGTGAATCAAAAGTTAAATAAAACTTACGCGGCAGTATGAACTCCTGGAGGTAGCCCGCTTGGGTCTACTTTCACATTGATGGGTCTTGATCCGTAGCACAAGTCCAGATAGGTTCCACACTGGACGAATGGATGGGATGAGACCAAATTTAATCGGACATTAAAACTGAATTTATCCTTTGGATCTAGAAAAGAGAAAAAAAAAGTATGTTCAGCATGGTTTGCCAATGTAGTACATGTTGAAGTTTTTAGTTTTATTTTTGCGTCATCATCCTGCCCACACAGTGTAGTGTCATTATTCGACGCTAACATGTTCGTCCTTTTTTCGGACATCACAGCAGACCAATTAAAACGAAATTTGTTAGAACTGGTTTTAAAGCAAGTTATTTACGGGGGCTAGGGAATGGAATGGGGTGGAGGTCATGTGGGATGTAGTCTCTTTATGTATGCGAGTTCGGAGTGATGTCGATGGATTAAAGTGAATAAGAATTTAAGGACAATGCAGTCATATTTCTTTTATTGGCCTTTGGCAGTTTTAGAATCGCATTGTTTAGTAGGTTGAGAGTTACGTCAAATTTTGCTGTGTTTCTAAGGTCGCGAGTGAATGATTATAAACATCGCATCGATTTTTTACCCGTAATTAAGGATGCATCATAAATAATTACAAAACCAAACCACTTACCGGCTTCTTTGTCATTTAAAAATACTGGTTCTACATTGACAGTGCATTCATAGGGCTTCTTAAGGACACCTTCTCTCAGATGAATACCCTTGGCGTTTAGTGGTCCAACACGAACTGAAAATCTGAAAAAAAAAAAAAAAAAAATAAAAAATTAAATCTGAACTTCGTAAAAGATTTTAATCGAGGTTAGCTAGAACCTAAGGAGTTAGGAACCTATTGTTCTAGTTCATTGTGACAATGTGACAATGTCCTGACCGTATAAGTGGACTGAGGAGTAGTTCGATACCAATGCTCTCTAATCCGCTAGTGACCAAAATCCCGAACCATCATCTTCACACGGTTTCCTTTAATAAGCTACATGATAGTAAGCCAACGATAAAAAGGAGCTGAACACTTGAACTTGTACAAGTACATTTGAGTGAACTTCAACACACTTGAACCGGTAGCGCATCTCCCGTTGATCTCATAGACTGAAAATCGCTTCTCCGAAGTCTGGCAAGAGCCCTCACAAGGAGGACAAGTGGCGAAAGAATAGACGATGGCATCTACAGTCTACAGACTAGCGGATACGTTACATATGTACTATGAAAAAGGGATAAAGGCGTATGAACCTTAAAAATGTTAATGCCAGCGATTCAATCTTCAAAATGGGTTACTAACATCCGTTTAACCGGCCCCATAGATCGGGATTTTTTCGAACATTGGAACTGACTCTCCAGGTTGGCGAATGTATGTTCAGGTAACTTCGTTATCACGAAAAAAGATCTTGAACTATGAAAGAGACACTAGCCTCAAATAATGATCACCCTCAAATGGTAAGACGTCCCGGGGCGTTAAAGGACAACGACGAACGAGTGTGCACCTAGTAAGTTCCCACACTTGTTATGAATCAAAAGCAGGCCACGGAGGCAAGGTTAAACTCGTCGGACGAGGCTCGTTCTTGTCTCCCCTCTATCTTACATCGTAAAAAGTAAGACATAAAGCTACTCTACTCCGACGGATTTGACAGAATAGCACAGTTCTTATCGTAGAACCAAAGAAGTCCAAGGGCCAATGCCTTAACCAAAGAGAAAGACTGGAAATCACGAGCTAACCCTAACTAATCTAACTAGCTTTAGATCTTGAACTAAGGATGAAACTACACCTAATCTACACTAATTTAGTACATGCAACTATGTATGTCTCTTCAAAGCACTGGTTCGTCTCATCGCAAAGACATGCCAGATGTTGATGGCACTGATTTGGCCCACTTAAGTCTCGTCACTTAAACGGGCCGTATGGCGTCTGCCTCTCCTGCTAGATTTTGGAAGTGGATTCCATTGCATGGCAATGTTTTGCAGCGAATTTCCAACGACCAATAGCTAAACTCTCCTGCATAGGAAGCTCTTTGAAAGCTGTTTGTTTATGAAACAATGTTCTTCTATTGCAAATCTGTCTCTTCCCCGAACCAACATGGAGTTCGTTCGCATTAGAGGATGGCAAACTAGTTGATGTAATTGCCCCGATTTTAGTAAAACCTTTTAAAGGCTTTCAAACAGGTTTAATTGCGCGGTTCAAATCCTGTCCCAAAGAACGGCAAAACAATATCCTATTTAGTTGCTCTGTATCCGATCTCTTTATAGCCACATCCCAAGTGCCTCGAGATAGAAATCTTGGGTATCTGTTTTCATTTTGTCGATTATTGACGTTGACTGTATCACTGAAAACACCTGTCGACGCTGATGACATTAAAATCTTCTCAGCCACATTTCATCCGCTGACTCTCGCCCACATCAAGCTAATTTCACGCACTCTTTAAGAATCCATTAAGCCTTATGTCAACAATTGCCAAACCATTACATATTCGTAAAACGCTGGTTCAATTAATTCCCCAACCCTTATCTTGCAAAATATTTCTTGCTCCCATTTGTTAGATCAATCCTTGAATATCTATGCCAGCCTATCATGATATCCTTTGCCTTCGAAATAAGGCTGTTCAGCGCAGGTGCATCCGTTTTGCTGGGTCGCCAGCTATAACATACCCCACCCCGAACCACCACCCCCACCCCACCCCTACGAGGAAATGGCGATGAAACTGTGGAACAATTTCTCTGTGATTGTCGTCCTGCCTTTACATGTACTACGTGGCAGAGTTTTAAAGATTGGAAAAGGTGCTAACCATCTAGGCTCTGCATGACTAAACGCCTGGACGGGTTTTTATAAAAAGGAAGCTTAATCATAAACATCCGTATTTACAAGGGGTTTTATTCTCGCCAAGAGGTCGGATTTTTCACGCACTCTTTAAAAATCATCCGGCTAACAAATGGTGGTGCACCATCCACGATGACCGAATAGTGGCAACGTGACCCGAACGTTCGAAGAATATGCCAACCTTGCCAAACCTCCGGGCACTTTTCCTTTTTGCTGGCTTATTGTAGCCTGGGAAGATACATTGACCTAATTATTGGCTCATAGCAGTGAACCCGGGGTTCGTTACCGGTAACAACGTTGAACAATTTTTTCAACCAGTTTTGATTGCATTTTTGAGAATTTTTTTGTTCCAGTCAATTCGCAGTAAAATTGTGCAGTATTCTCCGAGCACAAATATTTCGGGCATGTTCAAAGTAATTCGCCTCTTCGCGGTGAATCCTGGGTATGCAAAATGAACTACAACAAATGGAATCCAAGCAAACACGCCAAAATTGATTATTAGAATTTATCTCCTGGCTACTACCGATACAAAGAAGGGATACACTAGAAAAAGATTCTAAACTCGGAAGCCCAAAACAGTAAGTTTCCGTACCAGACCTCATAGACTCCGTATTTGTCAAATCAACATAGAAAGCATAAGCTGATCTAATTCAGACTACCTGTCTCGATTTTAACAAAAGAAAATATAGACCATGTAGTGATCCAGGAACCACACACCCCAAGAGATGATGCTCTCGCTAATCGTGGTAATAACCCATGGATTCAAATTACATAGTTGCATCAATCAAGTTGTAAAATAAACGGCGTGGAGGCAGGCGAGTGGTGAGACCTCAATAATGATTTCTCAATCGCTATAAGGGTTAGTGACACCCGCATTGTAAAAGTCTACAAAGCCCCAAAAGGGAAATGGTCGGAGCAAGTCCTTCCCAACTACCCCCACCCATGCGTCTACACTGGAGATTTTAAAATCCACCATAACCTTTAGAGCTAAGAAGATGACGAAAACAAAAAAAAAGTTAATGGAGGGGACAGACGCAAATAGCTTCCACTTATTGTTCTATGCCAAAGACAAGGGCACTTTCCACTTAGCTAGACAGTGCAGAGACTACACCCTAAACCTATGCTATAAGCGGATTAGAAAACGGACCTTTAGACGCATATCGCAAAGTCCAATAGAATTTCCCAAAGAGCCAACATCGTCCCGTAATACATAGTAGATGTCAACTGTAAGATCCCGAAAGAAAACTCAACCCCAAATGCGGTTCAGGTGGCCACGGAGTAGTAGATAGTGTATTTGCTTGTGACCTGGCCGGTGTATGTTCAAGCCCCGCCAAGAGAACAGCAATTACAGCTACCAAGCACAACATAGAAACGAATAAAATCTGAGTTTCTTCAACTACTACACCAAACAAGGAGTTGCTGCCTGGAAGTCTAATGGACCCTATAGTGTTTGAGTGCTTCTGGGATTTGGTTGGTTGCCCTTTTTTAAAACAAAAGGCAGGGTGGAATTTTCAGAAGACAGACTGGAAAAAATTAACGCCATTCGATTCATACCTCCAGCATCCAATTTTGATCGACTTACTGGCTTGCCTATAGTAGCGGCGAAGTTGTGCATCACTTCCGCAAGGATAGATTATACTTATACGAAAAATTCCTTTCAAATGGAGACTCTAACGTAGCGAACGAGCTCATAAGTTTAGACGAAAACAGGAAACAGAAATGGATGGACACGGTTGATAGAGTCGATTTTAAGCACTCCAGCCGGAAAGCATAGAACTTACTTTGAAAATATGGCATCTCGAACCTGTCACCTGCTACAAAACCAACCATAGATCCCAATAATGCAGCTACCCACATAGTCAAACTATTGAAAGCAGAACCAGATAAAAGATTCACAAAGCACGTCGACCAGGAGTACAAAAACTTACGATGAAACACAAACCACATGTCAACTGGTGAACTCCATTTTATACAGCAGACGTTACTATACTGTCCTCTCCTCCATCATATCTGGAACTGCAGCCGACGTAGATGGAATATATCTGGAATTCCTGAAACGCAGCAGCCCAGAAGTAAGAAGGTGGCTCGCCCGAGCATATTCTAAAATACTATCATCTGCAGAGTTTCGCGTGTACTTTCAAAAAATCAAAGCCCATCGTGCTCCTCAAACCAATTAACCCTACAGATGCCCCACAAAACTACCGCCCTATAACTTCTTCTACTACTCAGCCTAAGACTCCTTAAACGCAGGATCCTGAATCAAATAGGCAATGATATTAAAAAAACTTAGCCAGACGACCAAGCAGATTTCGGGAAATCCAGAAGCTGCACCGACCTCTGGCCTAGCTAAAGGTCCTAACAAACTTCATTGAAAACGGTTTCGAACAGAAAATGCAAGCCAGCGTATGCTTCGTGAACCTAACAGCAGCCTACGACATCGTGTGAAAAAAGGGGCCTCCTGTACAAGCTTCTCTGGATCATCCCCTGCCTAAAAATAAGCGCGATACTTAGTGGCTTACTATTCAATGTCATCTTTAATGACAAGCATAGCAAAACCTAAGACCAGTCGCAGTCGAAATAGAGAGCCATTCTTTCCAAGATAACCCCAACTGACCTAAGAGGGAACCAAGGAATTCCACAATATCTGAGGTAATGGGAGAATACATACATACGTACTCTACTAGTATGTTGCGAACGCCATCTACGGTTTCTGGGACAAGAACACCGACGGACGGCCCCGTCTTAGGGCTCGTTTTTCAGCGAAGTATGTTCAATTCAATTTGAAACTCTTTCTAAGGTGGTCAAGGGTGGTGCTTTATCGCTTAACAACTGCCCTACTACACAGTAAGTTCCAAGATATCCATACCATCCACCATACTCGTACGAAGTATTTGTTTTCTTTTCTCTCTCTCTTTCTCTCTTGCTTTGTCTTAAAAAGTGTTGTCCGTTAGTACTTTCACAGCGTTCCTGATTCGAAGATCCTCAATTATTTTATAACTTTAAAAAGTAAACAATTCGAAAAGTCCCTCAGCTGACTTCCATCAGATTCCAATTAATGAACCCAATTTACCCTGCATTGCTATACAAATGTTAGCTGCTTTCCTATTCAATAGCAGATGGAACCGACCACCACGAACTAACCTAGCATTGTTCCGCAACAGTTATTACATCTCACATAACTCATAGAAGTCCATATAAAGGAACACCTCCTTTGTCCACCATACATTTCCCACAAAATAGTTCACCTTTCCCCTCATCAGCACCTTACCTCAATAGATTTTCTGCAACGTCCCGGTACTGCAACAAATATTCGAAGGCCTTCTCCACATTCAACAGTCCACTGCCCTGGGCAAATGGGTCGACATAATTTAATTTGGTTGCCGTAGCACAGATGGCACGCTTTATACTAAACGGTGAATACGGAACACCTTTCTGTTTCAAGCCCGATACCAAGAGGGCTGCAAATACAAAAGAAAAAAAAAAATTAAGAAAATTACTTCCATGACCAGTGAGCTAGCTCTCTGTACGGGTATGTGTTGCGTGCAACACCATGCAACCCCACTTTTTAATTAACTTTTCGGAAAATTGTAAATAATATAAATAAATACGAGCAGAGTAAACTCCTGGAAATGAGGAGGCATTCCTTGTGTGATAAATACGCACCTACTGCTCCGGCGACATGGGGCGCTGCCATGCTGGTTCCATTCATGAGCTGAGATTTACACATGGTGAACTGGGGTACTGATGTTATTGCAGCTCCTGGAGCGCACACTGTAACACCCCGGCCACCGTCGATGCACGGGTCACGCGATGTCCAGGTATACACATTGCCAGGAAGTTTTTCACGTAAAGCGTACTCAACCTCCATCATCTGGGGGGATACGTATGCTCCAACACCTGTAAATACAGAAAATGGATGAAATATTGCTTCGCTTACTTTATGTACGTTAGGTTAATGTTAGTGTTTGGCTTTTGAGAAAATTAACGATAGGGTTGAAATTTTTAAGGATTTATGGGAAAAAAATCTGCCACGCAAACCTCTAAGGACGATTTATTAGCTCACTTAACTTGTTAAAGTAAAAGAAAAATACATCAAAAGTGTGATTGGTTTGAGGGCATCTTTATGGACAAGATCTTGGAAGGTGCTATGTATTCTCAAAATAGTTAACAAGAGGAGAAGACCGTTCTTTCTCAGGACCAAGGTGATATTTCGGAGCAAGCTTCCAAGTGAGCGAAATCGCAGAGGTTCCAACAGCAAGCTGAAGAGTTCTAAAGAAATTTAGTCCGATTCTAATGTACTTGAAAATGGGGAGTGTGACATACATATGTAGAAGTACCCTACGGACGACAACGCCAATACACTTGCTATAAACAAGGTTAAGAACGACCTAAGAATAGAGTCACCTATGGGATGATGAATCCAATGCAAGCGACACGGTTTGGTAAATGTTGGCATAGGTTAAAATCCAGAGCGCAATGAAGTTTCGCCAAATAAATCCTCCACAACAGTAGCTCAGCCATTCGACCTAGATGAGGAAGGCTAGAAAGTTGTACTCATCCAAGAAACATTGATCATAGCAGCAGCATTAAAGGACTGGCTTTACGTCACTTTAACATTTACGAGGGTGTTTTGAAATGGTTGCGACCGATCATAGAAATAGTTTTTCGAAATTCAAACGTGGACAAGAAAGCGTTGAAAGCTATGGAATATCATAAACCTCAACTACAGAGGAATACAGCAACAAATTTGTGACCTGATTATGGGAAATTGCAGATCGAAAATAAGGGAGATAGCTGAAATCGTCAGCATCTCGTATGAATGGACCCAAAGTATCATTTAAAGCGAACTTGAGTTCTTCAAGCTCTTTGCAAGATGGGTTTCAAAACTGATTTCCTTTGACCATAAGCACAATTGTCTTCCAAAATTTCTCAAGCGTTCTGAGATGTATCAAACCGATCGAGAGGAGTTTTGGTTAAATTTTTGACGACTAGGACACCAGCTTCGTTGAATGCTATTTCGATTATCGGTCAGTTAGGTAATGAGATCGGTTGATCGGGCCTCGGTTTCTGGCGTCGATTCCACGAGCAAATAAAGAAAAAAGCGTCGAAGAAATTACTTCACCGTGGCACACAAGTCACGTCAAAGCATGCCTGTAATCCATAACTATTTTTGCATTCTCCCTTTCATCTGCTCCATAACCTAAAAAAAAAAAAAAACATTTGGAAAAACAGAGATTTTCAACGGATAAAAAGGTCGAAGCTCAACCTTTTTTTGAAGACCTCTGGGAAAAATTTTTCAAAGCTGGCGAAATGACTATAGAAGAAGCGTTTGCTTTCTTGGTTAAATCGTCAACTTTAGAGTTCAACCTCGTATCAGTCAAAAATCTTCTAAAAGCAGAAAGAAACCTGGAACGTTGCACTAAATCTCACCGCCCGATAAGCCACATGTCATTTTTTACCAAATGCATGAAGAAGATAATTGACAAACAACATCTAAGAGAGGAGACTCTCATCGTGTCTGCATTTTACAAGCTTTTTCATCACAGTTATTGATTTTGGGCGTTTGCTGGACTTTTATTTACTCACTGTCCTAGAGTGTTTGTACAACCAGGATGGACCTGGGCCTGAATCAACAAGCGTCTCTAGACAGCCCGATCCTTAGGTACCTGCCTCCAGTTTAGCACGCTAAGTTGGTTAAAGTCCCCTTCCACTTGCGTATGCTACCTTAATCGGGGTCTTCCTCTACTGCGGTATTCCTCGGAAGTGGATTTGAAGAATTTCCAGGCTAGAGCATTGGTGTTCATACGCTCTACATACGCTCCAGCCACCTGAGTCGATGGACATGTACTCTTCACATGACCCAAGTCGGGTGGACGAAATTGTTGGTCTAAAACATCCTACAGGTTGAATGGCTCATTCTGGCTGGTAGCGGGATTCAATTCTTCGTCCCTGTTATACATATGTATATTCATACATACAATCTGCAGAAATGGTTCTTCCATATCCTCAGAATCGACTGCATTTCTACGACGATGTTCCCTCGATCGTCCTTGCATAGCAGATAGCTTATCTGAAATTTTTCCTGAAAAAACGGACAAAAGTCTCAAGAAGAGCAACGGGAATAGTTCTATTGCAGAGTTCTTGTCTATTATCATGCACCGGACAAACCCTCCGGAAACTGGAGAGGCTTGTTGGTTGCGGCCCAGATTTAGCCCAACCTGTAACGCCAACTTGCATCAAACTCAGAGCGCAAGTATTGCTAAAAGCCTTCTTTAGTATCTCTTCCTCTGCTCATGCAAAACTAACTCTAGGCCCTACGGGCCCTGTTTACACCAAATATTTATTTATACACCCAACTTCGACGGACTCCTTATGAGGCTAACAAAACGAACTCATTCCTACCCTATGCCTAGTAAAATACGACCGATGTAAAAAATCAGAAAACAATATTCAAGATTTATATTCCAGTTGCACTTTTTGTGTGTCCGCACGGATATGCATTGCATTGAGCAGTTTTTTTTTTATTTTACATTGCATTGCTGTGCAATTTACATTCTCTCCATATTGGTACAAATAAAGTACCTAGACACAGTCTGTACGCAGATATAAATTTTTTTAATTGAAAATACGTGAAAGGGGAGGTTAGTAGCAAGCACAAAGTTGCCGCTTTTGGCAATAAACAAAAACTAAAAACAAAAAAAAAAATATTAAATAAAAAAGCAACACAACTCACCTATACAACTTGGCTGACTAATATCTGGCGGTGTGCCAATTGTGGATAGTGCTGGACCATGATTGCCGGCTGAAGCCACCCAAACCACGCCATATTTGTTGACCACTTCGCTCATTAGTTCGCCAATGCGACTGCAATTAAAAGTTATGTCGTGGTTAGTTGGAACGGTTCATACATTTTGTTGAAATTTAAGTTTTTTTTTTCTTTTTCCAAATTAATCATAAATTTTTCAGAAAAATATTAGCCATCGTCTGGCAAAATACTGATACCGCTAAAAAAATAAACAAATTCATTCACTCAGGCTGAAATAGGGGAAAAAGCAAATTTGAATTTATGAGCAAACATAAACGAGATGAGGTTTAGGGAAGGTTTTTAATATTCAAATTGATATTCAAACAAAAAACAAAAAGTAGTGTGTTATCGAGAATAATAAACAAATAAACAATATTTCAATTTATGGCGATAATAATAGCTACAATGAAGGTATGAACAATGCTCTCAATGCGCACGGGAAAGATAAACTTTTTTGTTTGCTTTGCATTTCGACTAAGTTTTTTCCAATTTACGAATGAATATTTAAATGAAACCCGTATGCGCTTTAGAGACTCTCCTACAGCTTCCTCCCCACTCCATATCGCTGCAGCGATAAGCGCTGCGAAACTTCATCTCTCATCAAATTTTAAATTGGGCATCACAAGGGGCATCTACATCCCGCTACTGTCCACATCAGCGATGAATGTCACAGATTTCATGCCCCTGAAGATCTATTTCTCAGCATGATCCCAGTGTGTGACAAGGGGGGCCTCACCTTAAGCAAGCCCACTTAACATGGTACACCGACGGAACTAAACTGGAATACGGAGTAGAGTTTTCGGCCCTAACTTGCAATTGGCAGTCCCTTTGGATTTTTACACTCGATTTTCCAGGCTGAAATGTATGTCATTGAATTATGTGCCAGAGAATGCATTAGGTGCATGGATCCCGAGATCCAACATCAACATCCTGTCCGACAGTCAAGTGGCTGTAAAAGCCCTCCACTCCATCTCTTTTCGGTCTAAGCTTAGCTTGCTTACAACCCTTGCTTGGGTTCGTGGGTGTTGATGGTAATGAACGCGCGAGACAGTTTTAAAATTATAAATTCATTCAATATCTTAGGTCAACTTTTCTTGACTATCCACAGAGGACTATCTGTCCTTTAGATCTGGCATTAGATTGATCGTCTATCTGCATATGTAGTAACTAAAATAATCGCCGAACATTGCACCATTGGACTGTGAACCATTGGATCTAATTTCTTATCGTCTAGGAGCAAACTTTAAGGTCATAACAAAAAATCCATTTTGGGCATAAGCCGCAAATACAAAAATACAAATACTTGGCGCAATAGACCGTATGTGGTCCACGGCCTAGCTTCTCGCGACTATTCGTGTTATGCGTGTTTTTCACACAAATGGAAGGGACATAAAGTATAGAGCCATATCCGAAAGGCAAATTGAGAAGCTTTCTCTTGACAGTTACTACTCTCGGACGTTTGTTTTTGGTGTTTCTGGGATTCGAACGTCGAACTTCGCGGTCAGCGATCCAACGCAGTAACCACTTGAGCCACAGCGCCCACAAGCCGCAAATACCTTCCGAAAATTTCCTTTAGACAGGATGAGTGCGAGTTTTCATTCTGACAGCAGAAATACGCTCGTAGCATCAATCGGTCTGTGGTGCACTCAGTTTAAGGTACAAACAGCATTTCTTCCCACTTTCACAGAAGATTTATTTTCGTAGATTTAATCCTCAAATCGTCCTGCGTGTTCTCAGGAAACTACAAAGTATCAAAAGCCCACAGTTACTTCAAAATATCATCGGCAGTATTTATTTTTTTTTACGTTGGACGTCCAAAACGCATTTAACTGTGTCAAGGAAAATCTTCGAAACAGGAGAGTACATCATGATGATAGTGACGAATTACAGCAGACAAAGAATCTAAATGCCAGTAGAACATTAATATGTCTCCGCAAGGCTTGCTCAACAGTCGACGCCGTCCGTACAAAAATGTAGTTAACATTGCACTTAAGACTATAGAAGGCGCAAGATGGAGAGGAGGTTCAGCCCCGGTATTGCCCTGTCATAACACTTGATGTTAAGAATGTTTTCAATTCTGCAAACTGGAAGCATATTCTGGGAGTACTTCGAAATATGAGGTTACCGGACTATATCATCAAAGTAGTCACACCAATAGACATACTGGCCAGGGAGAAGTCGCCTGGAAGTAAAGTGACGTACGACGAGGAGGCAGCAGCGTTGGAACCTGTCAACTAAAGATCGATGGACATATCGTCTTATCCCTATGATCTTGGACAAGACGTAAGCAAAGACAAGTGGACTTCTACGTAACATAGATTCTAACAGGATATGGATATTTCCCCCCCAATTTGTCAGTACTACGCAGACAATGAAGATGTGGAGTATGTGTTCTTCCGCGTTTTCACACTCAACGGGAGATGCTGATAGGAGAATTGAAAAGAACTCCGACACCAAAAAATAGAGTGACGTACATGCTAAATCAGAGAAAAAATGGAATGCAGTGTTCATTTTCGCCAAAAACATGTTCGTAGAGCTGAGACGTCTGGAACGAGAAAGAAGGCACAGTCGAGAAAATCAACAAAACGACATAGCGAGCGTGTAATGTAACGCCAATCCATCAACGATGTATAAATGAAACGCAACCATAAACACGACCACACGCACATATATACACACATTCATGCAGTAGCACAGAAGCAGAACGCATAAAGAGAGCCCAACAGGGGCAGGGAGGTGGTTTCAACCGGTAGAAATCCGGCATTTTGTTCAGCCGATTAATATCCAAGATTCCCACCATCTATAAAAACAAAATAAATGCGTGTTACAGACAGAGTTTTGAATGATTACACGAATGGTACCGGAGGATCCAACTTTCCTATTCCCTATATTGGAATAGGTTATTTAAGCTACACGAGAGGATTGTGGAACACTTATGCTATAGTTGGGGACGCCGAGCTAGAAGAAGGAGTGATATAAATCAGCGACAATACCATCAGGCTTCTTCAAAGCTGGATTGAATCAGTAAACTTAAGACTATCAATCCGCAAGACGGTGGGATAGGATAGGAAGACACAGAATTTTTTTTATCGACACAAAGCTGTCGTTCAAAGTTCATATGGAGTACGTCGATGGTAAGGTTTCAAGAGTACATAATGCCACACAAGATATAGTCGAATAAGGCGGCTCCTAGACAAACTTGTCACACCCAATGCTATATGGATTACCAATAAGGACCAGAGCTAGATGCTCTTTAAAGGAGCAAGTAAAAAACGCACAAACAATGATCGAAGGAAAAAGCAATATTCCCGCTGAGATAGTTGCAAATTTTATTCGTTACGTTACGCGGATCTATGGATAATTATTTACGACAAAAACCAGAACAAATTGAATACCAACAGAAATTATCAATAAATCAGTCACGTACTCCGAAACGAGTATGAGAAGAGTAATTAAATGGAAATAAAAACAAACAAAAAGGGTAAAACATCCATAATCGATTACCTCATGTACACGTGTCTTTTTCTTCTTTTCTTTTTATCCACCAAATCGTTCAAAGCTCTTTACACGATACAATACGAATTAGGTTATGAAACAAAATTTAAAAAACCAAAATGTTAACGTTTCAGAGAATATAAATAAAAAAAAAAATAAAACTCACAACTCTACTTGACGCTATAAGCATGCAACAAATTCACTCGCACAATACTTTGGTGATTGCAGATACAAAACTTACCCATGACTTGACCATGCGGCATGTTCTCCGTAGCTCATATTGATGACATCGACCTTCCTTCCGCTCTCACACAGTTCCATGACTTTCATCATAGCACGTACTAGCGCTGTACCGGTCTCCATTGAACCCAAGCGTCCATCACCGATTGTCAACGAAACGATCTTAGCATTCGGAGCAACACCATTGGTATCTTTGGAATCATGATTACCGCTGGCTATCGAAGCCACATGTGTTCCATGAGAAGCTGGAACGAAAATGAATTCATACATAAATTTCGATTTGAAAATAAATCCGATGAACATATATAGCTATACGACTGGGGTAGAGAAGGTTATCGAATCTAAGCACTCATGTGATACATTGCAGGGACACTTGTGACATTGTTTGCAATTTCGATGTTTTTTTATCCGATTTCTATGAAGTGATTGACATGTGGTAGTAGTAGATGAACTGTGATACTGTCCAAATGTCACAAGGCGGGAGTAATATGTAAATAAGGACACCAGCATTGATACGTTTGAATGCCAAAGTAAATCTAGGAAAATCCACCCCTGACGTGTGATATGATTTGAATAAACCCCAAGCCACCCCAAGTATTGAGATGCATTTCCTGTGAAATTGCTTTTCGGATATTTCTGCAATTCGAACAACAGAGTGACATATGACATGTGAGTCTGCAGTGGTTGTCTAAACTGGAAATTCAAAGTAAACTGTGACAGGTACTTGATATGAAACAAATCTTTTATGAGTGACAGAGTTTTTTGGAGGATTTGGGCTTAGATTTTGGCCAGAAAGCGTTTAGAAATGATTAAGAAGGGATCAACAAATGATCTGAAGCTCTTAGCAGGACTGGATTGAATCAGATTTGAGGGTTAAGTAAATTCATAAGACATAGTGGTAAGAAAGAAGTATTCAGGCTAGTATTCAGGCAAAAAAAAGGTTTAAATTCAAGGAGTTTTGTATTCGTTTGAATTGTAAACGCTGAGGGAAAGGTCGCCGAATGGTAGACATGAAGACCTAACCGTCGAAACATTAATTACGGTCCTCCAACTTTTATCTATTGTCGGCATTAGCAATATGTGAAGACCCAAGCGTCGACACACATTGTCCACCAACCCCGACTCTCACCAATCGTGGTTATATAGACTCAGTGTCCTAAGGAGGATGCGGCATATGTTGTACCTGGTGTGGATTGATATCTTAGTCGATGAAATAAAACGAATGTACATCAGGAAGCTCAATAGAGAGGAGTATATGTAGAAATTAAAAGGGAGAAAAGGGCGATCTCAATAGTAAAATGACAAAACCGATGTAATAAAACTACGACTAAAAGGCCGCCATATAAACTTATCTCCAACTTGGGTGGAGAGGAAAGTTGGAGAGGTGAACTACAACTTCACATGTGTAGTTCCTAACTGGTCACAACAGATACAGGAAGCATCTGCATATATTCGCACATGACAGCTCACTGGGCTGTCCATGCTGCCCTAACCAGGAAAAAAATACAGAACATGTCATGTTTCACTATCGACGCTTCAGAAAAATCAATGACAACACGACAGACCCCAGACACCTAATCGAAGACATGATTCGCTTGGAGGAAACTTGGATCGAAATGAATGACTAATAACTAATGTCCTGATGGTGCTCAGGAGAATCGAATGCCTAAAAATACAAAACGGCGTAGAGAAGAACACAGCCTAAAATGTTGAACAGCCCCGCGGAGTAGTACCCAATATGGGGGTATTCCTGAGGGAAGTGGTTGAGCACGTAGGCATATACTGACCGACAGATTTTCTCAGGTCAGGATCGGTAATGTGAATCCTAAACGCCAATAGCTTGGACTTGTGGTATCTTTGGAAAATTCCCACCACATTTGCGTATCAAAGAAAAAAACATTCGCACTGTGAACCGCTTGTGTCTAGTACCTCGATGCAAAATTGAATCTCAACCTTTTTGGAAAGTCGTTTATGGCAACTGCGTGGGTGAAGAGTGTTTAAACTATAACATTCTTGCTTGGAACCAGAAGGCAGCAGAATAATTCTCTGCATGAAATCGAATGGAACCTTATAGAAGGATTTTTCAAGGCTTCGCTCGCTTTTTTAAATAGAAATGGTGAAAAAGGAACTCTTGGAAAAAAAAACTATAAATACGAAGCAACTACAGCCTTGCGCGATACTTATCCTACGACCCTGTTTCCAAGGATATGCCGTCTGATGCAATGACAAAAGAACTTCGGTCAAATTGGGTTCGTCCAGAGTCTGAGCCTGGATTAAAGTGGATAGCCATCAGAAAACTGAAAAACAACAAGGCCGCTTGCTATGATGGGCTTCCAGATGAACTTTGTAAGTATGAAGTTGATGCCTTGGTAGGGTGCATGCACCAAGTCATCAATCAAGTAAGGGTGGAGAAACGCATGCCCGACGACTGGAGTATCAGCTCTATACGCCCATCATCAAAAAAGGCGATCCTATGTTTTATAAGAACTACCGAGGCATATCCCTGATAAATGTCACATACAAGATCCTATCCAACGTACTGTGTGAACTTCTAAAACCTTTCTGCAACACACTAATCGGCACGTGCCAGTGTGGCTTCCGGCCCGGCAGATCAACAACAGACCAAATTTTCACACTACGACAAAACGAATTTCAAGTCGAAACTCATCACCTATTCATCGACTTTAAGGCCTCTTATGACAGTATTCATCGTCTCGAACTCTACCAGGCGATGGCCCGATTCAGGATACCGTCAAAACTTATCCAGTTGTATCGCGTAACGTTGGAAAACACGCGATGCTCTGTGCAACTTGGAAACAGTTCTTCTGAGCTTTTTCCAAACGTGCACCGGATTTCGGCAAGGAGATACGCTGTCATGTGACACGGAAGGCACTATCTTTCACAAATCTATCCAACTGCTGGGATACGCAGACGATAATGACATCATCGGAAGATCGTAGAGGCGTTTACGGCAATTGAAGAGCAGGCGAAACGATTAGGCCTTGAAGTGAATGAGGACAAGACGAAGTATATGTTATCAACAATCAAAAATTATAGAGGTAGTTAGGGAGTTCACCTACTTCGGAACAAATAGAAATCCCACAAATGACACCCATGCGGAGATCCGGCGAAAAATAACCCTAGCAAACCACTGCTACTTTGGTTTGGCAAAATAACTGGGTTCAAAACTCCTAACTCGACGGACCAAATTAATGCTCTTTAGAACTCTAATCTTACCAGTTCTTCTATATGGCGCCAAGTGCTGGACGATAAGTAAGAAAACAGAGCAAATATTGGGCACCTTCGAGCGAAAAATAATTCGTCAGATATTAGGTCTCATATGCGAGGACGAATGGAGCAGAAGATACAACCGCGAACTCTATGAGCTGTACCAGGATTTGGATGTAGTCCAAAAAGCCAAGATACGTCGACTACATTGGCTCGGCCACATCGAGCGTATGGACAACAACGCTCCAGCCAAGAGGATCTTCGAATCACAGCTCCCAGGTCCGAGACGGCGAAGAAGACGGAGCCTCCGGTACAAAGACCAAGTTTTCGGGGATGTCAGAAAACTTGGTCTTCACAACTGGAAGCAACGTGTCTCAGGCAGAGACTTTCTAAGGGTCAGGAGTCCTTTAAGTAAGTAAGTAAGTGACAGTCAGGTCGGGCTTAATACCTTGCTCAACCCTTGAACCCGTTCCAAAATAGCTCGAGAATGCAAGAACTCTTTGAATTTGGTAGCAAGACTGAACTCTCTGCCTCTTGTCTGGGTGCGGAAATGCTCCTCAACTTTTGTAAGAAGTTCGCGGCAATTTTACTATCTCTCAGCAGCAAAGGTTGTAGACAGCTTATTGACGTTCTCTCGGGACATTTTCTTCTGTTAAGCATTTTAGTGTGCTAGGCTTAAAAGACACCACGACTATACTTCGGATCACTTCCTTTGTTATTGGCCTGCCTTTGCTCGGATCATGTGGTAGATCTTCGGTGCTAATTTTGTGGTGAAAGATCTGCATCACTGAAATGCCTTCTCTGCTTTCTCTTAATCCCAGTGGAGTGTTCCCTAATCCGATAAAACAAAAGCAACCACAAGCCTCAGATATGTATGATTTTCCTTTTGATGACCCAAGCAAATGAAATGGGGGAAATGCTCTTTAAATCTGCGCATGGTAAGTATGGAATTTTAACAGGTCACGTGCATTTCAGAAACTCCCATAAATCATGGAATCCTATAAAGCAGATATTACCGTCAGCCAGGAAGTGCAATGGAATGGACATAAGAAAGATGTAAAACTGTGTGGTGTTCAAATGTATCTTGGCATACATTTCTTGCTTATATGAAGCAAGTGCAGATAGCAATATATGGGATAGTACGTGGGGCTTGAGACCGAAGAAGTTTCTTTGGATCTATTTTGTATCGGAAGCTCACCCTACTCTACTACATAGATTGTTTGCTTGCTAGCCGATAATTCGAAAGAAGTTTGCCGGCAAACTGCTATCGACCATGCATAGCATTGTTGGTCCACGTATCACCAGATCTCAAGTAAGCACGCCTGAAGCGGTCAAATGTTATTTTTTTATTGAGTACCTTCAAAACGGGTAACATAATAACTTGCGAATACTATACAGGTTTTGGGAAAACGGAGTGATTTGAAGTACGAATTAAATTTGTGCAAGAGAGAAGATAATAGTTGCAGTAGGTGAGTACTGTGCACACTCTTCAGAACAACACTTCAGGGATGGAATCCATTCGTTGGAGAAACGGTGGACAAAGTGGTTTGAACTACCAGAAGAAAACGGATTTTTAAACTAAAATAAAATTCTTTCGCTTCCAGCCCGACAACTTTTAACCTTGCTCTCATGAAGTTAACTTTTTGCCAATAGTCGATTAGATTTTAATTCAACTTTACAGTTTTGCTTAAAGAATCCAATAAAATCGTTTCCTTTTTATTAGTCTACTTGATATGTTAAACAAGTGCAAACTGTCAATTGTCGAGTGCCCATTTCTGAATTCAGCTCGAGACTCATTTAAAATCTTATGTTTTCACTCGCTTTTACTTAATCGGTTTTGCGCAATTCCGTAAAATACATTTCCATTTAACTTTCGCGAGAGCTCTCACATCCTTCAAAGTTTGGAGGTATACCATGCATCATTGAACGAATTATGCCATGCATGCAGCCAATCATTGACTTCAATGTTAATACAACTTTTCTTTGCTTCTTTTTTCTTCTTTTTTTTTTTGTTTCTAACCACTTTTGTATGCTTTGTCAGACTGAAGATACTGAGATCCTCAACGATATCGGATCTAACAGACCTCAGTAAGAAAAGAATCGGTGACATATTCGAGTTCGCTAGACGAACAAGCCGACTAACCAATCACTATACGATATAGTCTCCTCTTATACTCTCCACGATCCCAAAACATACATATGTACGTACAAACGTTTCCTGCTCAATGCATAGTTCCCACATCACAATACTATTCCCAACAGTTCGACAAACGAGCGGAACACAACAAGCCCAATGGAGGCCTAAGTGAAGAGCGCAAGCTCACACTCCGAAACTAACCAACCAACCACGTCTTATCCTTGCTAACTCTGATCTGGTAGAGCATAAAACCTCTTATTTACCGCCAATACAAGTACATGCCCTTAAATAAAATTAAAGAGATCGAATTAAACCATTAAAGTGGTAACGAAGGAAAAATCATCACAAAAAATGTACTACACACGCTTGCCAATGATCACAACTGCCAGGACTTCTTTGAACGCAATCCTAAATATGTATTCCCGTTCAAAAGACAAATCAGTTTTGGATATGCGGTCTTTGTTTTCCATTATATTATCATTTTTCAAGGTGTGTCAGACAGATATGTCTTGAGAAAATTTTGTCCTCTGTGAAACAGACACTGTATATAGTCGATGAGTGTTCGGTTTTACTTTTTACTCAGGGTAAGGAGGTTCTTGGACGTCGTAATTGCTCTCATCTGTGCAGATCACACTATTACAAAGTCGCCCTACCGTTCGTTCACAAGCTTCGCGTCGTTTCGCGGTAATTTTTCATTTATTTCGTGAAAACCATTCAGCGCGTTCGAGCAACAAGGAAAGCTATGAATTATTTCAACAAATGCAAGATCGTATTCACCCTGATCGGACTGAAACGTCGATGAGGGCAAGTGAATGGAACCTTCAAGTGTCTTGACGATTAATTCGCCGTAAGATTCATGAAAACCTTTATGAGAGGTAGCCATACCTTATGCCATGAGAAGTAGCCAGTTCATGTCGAAGGGCAAGAAAAAGCATGGAGACGACTCCTTAACAAGTTGAAACATTCAGAAGATCGGGGATTTCTTTAAAAAAAATTTAATGAAAAAAATGTCAACCAGGTCCAGAAAGTCAATAAAAGAAACGACAGATAACTGTGACTCTCTTGAAGTAAATGCTGCTAGATACATCAATGTTCTAGACTCACTCGTTAAGTAGTGTGAGTGAAGGAAGGCAATAAGTATTTCAACAGGATTCTGGACCATTGCACACAGCCGCGGCGACTCAGGAATCGATGAAAACTGGGAAGAGAAAGATGCATTTACTGCACATTACCAAAACTAGATGACATCATCATATATTTCCTACGCACTTTAGGATATAGGTTCTTCGAAAACTCCGCAGAGGTAACAGGAGCTCGGATATCGGATCTACTTCACTTCATCAAGAGTACCAATGGTTGCAAGTATACCTTTGACCAGATAAGCTTGGTTTCCTGTTTTATTCTTTTTTCACCCATAAAAAGGGATTCAAAATGGACCATTAGATCTGCGAGTGAACGTCATCCTTCCCGCACCTTTCTATAACCTAACCTAACCGGGAACACGAGATCTTCATTCAGTTTGTTTCTGATTTTGGCTGACTTTTTACTCTCCACTGTGGAATACATATATTTGCCAAAGTTTTTGAAATTCTCAGTACACATTCAGATATGGAAAGAGATCGCAAATGTAGATTATTTAGCAGTTGGGAAAGCTGAGTATGTCTAGGGATAGTGGATTTTTATCCGGCGGATTGACAGTAACAGGAATTTCCAACAAAATTGATGAAATACTTGAAATTTGCAACTGTATATAGCGCAAAGAAATTTCCGAGTATTACCCATACCACCACACCGCACAAGGGGTTTACGACGGATATCATGGGCACAGACATCATTTGGCGCCAGTATCTATATTTACACATACGGAAACAGGTATCAGCCTATAATTCTTATTACTTCCACGAGCCTACTGACAATATCTAAATATAAATGTTAAACTCACAGCACATTCCAACAATCTCGACTAAATTGCCCTCATCGTGAATATTCATTGAAACGGAAAGATAGTCATCGAGATTCTTCATTTGATGAGTTTTGCTGTACTCTCCAATGTGCACTGCATTCTGCAAATCTCCCTAAAAATGACAAAACAAAATTAAATAAATTCAAAGCAAATTATTTATAAATTTAAAACCTTCATGGTGGTGTCAATGACAGCTTGCCAACCTTTCTCAGTGGGATAAACAACGATATCGTACGATGTTCTAATATCCGAATAAATTTTTTCGTAGTTATTCAGAAACTCCAAAGCACCGTCCAAATTCTCCTTCTCCAGCTTTTTGTCCCACGTCAATTTGGAAGCATCTAAAAAAAAAAAAAAACAAATTCCCGTAAGTCACCTGTAATACGAGCATAACCCCCATGTTTTCAATGTAATACCGGCATTCTGTGCCTCGAATTCGCTTAACTGACGAACAACATCGGCCGTAGATGTTTTATGCGGTTTATCCCATTCCTTCAACTTCTTGCAGCTCACAGCTGTCTCCCGGATTTTTGATGGATACAGATCTAGAGTTCCCTTCAACCCGACTCTGAACTCCCCATTCGCCGTATTAGCTGCAACCATCTCAGGTGTTAACTGTATGTGCAGATAGTGGGAGAGAGCAATATAAAAAAACGAGAGGGAAACATAAAGACTGCGTATGAGTACACAAGGTATATTCAATTTAATTTTACAATTAACTACATTTTCATGGGTGATTACCCTTGGTTAGTCCCCCTTGAAAATTTCGAATTAGGTCACATTTACCTTGAGCAAGCGTCCCGATAACCCTGTGATGCATCCTTTAGCATCTACGGTGACCTTCTTTGAGACGTCAGTGTCGCCACAACCCGAACAATCGAAACGTTCAATGACCTTTACGGATCCATCACATATGGTCTACCACAAGACAAAAGAAAAAAAAAATTAGAAAAGAAATCGGAAATATTTACAATGATTTGCGAAATTATTGCTGTGCGCAGCTGATTGACTCTTTGTTTTCCAGTTAGCAACGGAAAAACAAAAGATTTTCCATCAAGGAAAACTGCATCAACAACGTGATGACGAAGAAGGGGGTACACACCTCGAGTCCGCAGGCCTTTGGATCCACGCCAGAATCGAAGATTGCAATGATTGTATCGCGTCCATCGAAGTCCGGATATTTTTGAAGGAAATTCAAGACTCCTGTCTCGGTTTTTGGCACCAGGGAAACCGCTGGAAAAGCCGAATCAACAATACCACCACTTGCCATCTTCTTTGAATGTTCTTCTTGAACTGACAGCGGCAGCGATGTCAGGTTCTTTGCTTTATTGTGTGGGTGGGGGTTATAGTAAGAAGAAAAAAGGAAACGTCATAAATGAGATTTTCTTGATGCCTATCTGTATTCACATAAAGATGGCGGTGGCAAATATATTTTTAGTACATTGTTCAATTTGTTCAAACGGTTATGAAGTTTTATAATATGTAACTCAATACATTAAATATGATTTGCAGAGGTCTGCAAGCCAAAACAGATCATTTTCAATTGCCCTTGAATCCCTGAATATTCGACTTTAGCCATCGTGGTCTTTTAGCTTTAGTTCTTGAAAGTTCCTGGACCAGTTGGACCTTGTAAGAGTGCAACCCAAGATCTTTTCGCATAATTTCCACCCAGTAAATAAACGAAGCCCATATTACTGTGAACGAAGTCGAATGCATAAATTTGAGAGAACATCAAGAATGTTTTTCACCGCCTCAGTTCTCATTTAATAAATTTCTGGCACAAGTCCGAGCGCATTAGTCGTCGTAAAGAGCTTCTTAGCTATGGCATTCAAGGGTCTCATTTCAATGTAAAATATAACACGATAAACAAGAAAGACTCTTCTTTCTGACGGAATTTATGCAATTTATGAAAATCGGATGTTTAATTTCAAACATCTCAATGCGCTTAGAATTTCTGACAGATGCGATCGGAAGGCCGCTAAATAGCCTATTAACGCACGACCAACCTAGCCCATACATATTTCAAATTTTCTATAATATGTGTTGTTATAATGCCCTCTGAATATCAAAACATCGGTTTTATTTATTTATGCGCTAAAATAATTTTAAAAGAGACTGTAATTGCTTATGAATTTGTGTGATTATTTTTATTCTGTTGTTGAACACATGAGTGTGTGTAATGAAGCAATTTTTTTTTAAATATAAACAATTTAGCATACATTTTTCTTACAAAATTTACTGTGTATTGCAAACCCATAATTTTGTACTAAATTTGTTTTTGACATTCACAAAAAAAAAGAATACATTTCTCTTGTAAACTGTCATTCCTGCTGTCATTTCGACCCTAAAGAGATTTAACCTGCCCGCAAGAGGAAAACAAGAAACCAACTTGGAAATCTCGGAACTTGGAATTTTTTCAAAATGTGGTTCGAAATCTTACCACCCGCACTTATCATCACCGTTGCTATGTCTGTTCCGGGATTTGCCATGTACGGAATAAACAAGCTCGCTCTCGGTAATGTGAGTATATTCCCACGGAGGTATTTGCTAACATTGCTTCCATTGCACAGAATCAAGTTACATAAGCGCGGAGATTTTCCAACGGCAAACATACTTTATTCACTTTATTTTCACTAAATTCTTACACTTCACTTAGTATCACCACATTAAGCTTATTGGATTCAATAAATTCCACTTTTCAGGCATACCGCAGGAACATGGATGAGCGCTTCGACCGTGTGATGTATCAGCGCGATTTTCGACTAACGAACAACCCGTACATAATGAATGTAAGTTGACAGAACAATATGTTAACTCACCAGATGATTTTGTATTTCAGGGTCAGTGGTTTGTTTTACAATGATAAGGGAATTTAATTAATTTTTTTAACGTGTCCTTTTGTTCAGAAAAAATTAGAATATTTCGAAAGTCCGTCACTGGAATTGCTAGATGTGTTCTCTTAAATTAAAAGGCTTTGTAAGAGGTTTAGACCATTTGCTCATAATCTGTTTTACACGCGGCCATAAAACTTAAGCCTTTGCCTGCCATTTTGATGGATCAATCTTTAAATGGAAGAAGGTGCATAGGGATCGGTTTCAAGAGGACTAAACGTTGATTATATTTCTACGACGGAGGTTGTGACCAATTGACCAAGCCTCATGTTTATCTATTGGTCTCATGGACAGCAAGAATTTAAAATTGTATTTCCGTTTGCTTATAACGCACTTTAAAAAGAACTTCCAATCGCTAGAAACATCGCTCCGTTTTCGGTAGATATTTCTTGCACCACCGCCAACGTGTATTAGAATTAGGTTAAGCGGGCACTCTTGGACGAATAAAGGTTCATTGTGTTACCACGGTTTTTTTGTGTAACTTTTGGAAGCATTTTGATTGTAGTTTTAACACTTATATGTTGCGGCAATGTTTATTGAATTGGATACCCCGTCTGGCTTCATGGCAAGGTAGGAGGGGAGTGCTGATGTGTCTTTGAAGTCATCTACCTGTCTCTAGCATAGTGACTAATACAAGTAGACATAATACGGACAATATCATGAGGGGTCTTGATGAGCAATTGAGTTGATCATCACCAAGACGAGGTCACTGATAGCTGCCTGAGTACATTGCGTTTAGATGTTGGGTCGGTACTAAATTCTAACTTTATTGAGCTAGTCTCTCTTTCCGTGCTCACAGTTCTCGGATCATATGGACGGAATTCAAGGACTGTGGCTTAATAGATAAATGCATTGCATTGGCACCGGCATCATCGTTTCAAAACGGATCGCGAGCTTTGTTAATAATTGAAGAACATAAGGTGTAGCGCATGGATATGCTTCTACTCTATTCTCAGTTAATGCTGTTACACACCAGGACTATGTTTAGTGAATATGATAATCCTGTTACTGGTACAAGCAACTCAAACTATTTCAGCAGTTTTCACCACGCCTATTCTTAATCAAAGCCATGGTAAGGCCCTAAGCTTGGAGTCATTCTGAAGTACCAACTCCTTCAACACCACTTCTATCAACCTCCACTTTTATTTTAATGTTATCGCGAATTGAATTGCTAAAAATAAAAAAACTAGTTAAAGGAATATAAACTTACAAGAGAAAATTCGTTCTACACCTACATTAAAACTTTCTGCCCAAGAAGACTCTGAATTTTCTCCATCGTAGTAGATAAGTTTGCTTTTCTAGGTGATGACTAGCAGGTTATCTACTCTGGGTTCTAGCTCAAAATTTCTTGAAACTGTTAAAAGAAACTGATTTTGCAGCTAATGAGATCAACGTCGAATGGATTATGGGATTATGCTCAATGAACGCGAAGGAAACTCTTACTCAATTTCTTTGCGTAGATATCCGTAACTAACTAATGGCATCGTGCACTAGGAAACTTTTCGATCTTAAAGAGATGTCGTGAAACGATATTGCAGACATAATAAAACTCTCCAGCCTACCTGTCAGTCCTCAGATAGACTTAAGTTAGTTTTTTCCCTAATAAGATTAGGTGTATGTAATGTAATGTACTGTTTAAGCTTAGTAGTTTCCTTTTTATTTAAACTATGAATTTATACTTTTCTTTTATTTACAGGGACTAAACTCTATTCCAGATTCTGATTAAGATATTTATCATTCAAAAATTAAATAAAAATAAATACCAAAAACAAATGGTGTAAAAATTAAAAAATGAAATTCTCTTCTCTGTTTTCTTTTCCTTGCACCATAACCGAGGAGTTGTACAACGCAATGCGGTTTTCCGAACCTTGAAATATTTCTACGATTATACTGGAAGAAACAAAAAAGGTTTTAGACAAGGTGATGCACTGTGTGGAAAAAGGTTGATGCGTTGTCATGTTACTCCTTTAACATCTTATTTTACATCTCATTTGAAAGAATTGTGCGAAATTCACAAGCCAACACTGGAGGCACAAACTTTCAAAAGTCTGTGTGACTTCTAGCGTACGCCACGACATTGACATAATTGACAGAACGGGCTTTGACTGGGGCGTTCGCTAGTACTGAAATAGAAGCTGCCAAAATAAATGTCAACAGAATAAGATGAAGAATAACTCTTACCAATCGCTGTTACTTTGGGCTGAGAAGGCAATTGAGTAGTAAGGCCCTATCCTGAACACCTATGGAGGCTCTATACAAGACCCTTATCATCTCAATCCTACTTTATGGCGCTGAAGCATGGATTCTGTCAAAAGATATCCTCGTTCGTTTCGTGAGAAAAATTGTTCGTAAGATATTCGGTATCGTTTGCGTTGAAGGGCTTTGGAGGAGATAATTCAACGAAGAAATATACGAACTGAACAGCAACATCGACCTATTCAAAAAAATTGCATTAGTCGCTTAAGATGGATAGGTATACTATATTGCAGATATAGCACCACTTTAATGTGCATTTTTAGTCCCGTTACTGTAGATGGCTCGACCTTAGGTTAGGTTAGGTTGAAGTGACTGCCAGTTAGGAGTCGTCAGCACACTTAGACCAATGAGGTCCGTTGTGATACCACGTGGATCACCTACTCGTTTTAAAACCAATTAGAGCTTCTTATGAAGCGTATGAGGCTCTTGATGTCAATATTCATCAGGTCGCCTATATCATTATAATAGGGAGCTCGTAAGTGGAGTTTTCTTCTACGGGAGAGAGCTGGGCAGAAACAAAGAAGGTGAGGAATACTTCCCTCCTCTTCTCCATCCATGCAGCTTCTACAGAAATCGTTCGCGAAGAGGCCCAGCCTTGTAGCGTGCTTGCCTATTAGACAGTGTCCAGTGATGACACCTATTGTGGTGCCGATATGCAATCTATTGAGAGAAATCAAATTCTTAGAGTGTTTTAGATCCACCCTGGCCAAATCTGTTTTGTCGCTAGACATATTGATCCACTTGTCCACCTTAGATTTGTACTCTCTGCAGCATCCAGCTTAAGTTTAAGTTTGCGAGTAGCGATTGGAATACCTAAGGTGCCTTTGTCCGGCAAGACGGGTATAGTTGTTCCTATTCGGGCGAGTTCATCGGCCTTACAATTCCCTGGAATGTCTCTATGCCCCGGCACCCAACACAGGTGAATATTGAACTGCTCAGCCATCTCCACAAGAGATGAACGGTAGTCTAGAGCTACAAAAGAGTGTATAGAGGCCGATTCCAGGGATTTGATTGCTGCCTGGCTATCAGAAAAGATGCGGATATCTCTAGCAGATATCACGTTTTTCTTAAGCCAAGTTAGGGCTCGACCTTAGGATCTTAGGATTTCGTTAGGATCTGTGTATTCCCCGTGGTACTCAACTGATTACTTTTGTGCTAACGTGATCGAAGTAGTAACATCCCGACTAAAGACATGCTCGAGTGGTAACAAAAGTGGAATCAGAGTAATACTTGAGTCGGAAAAAAGAATTTTTTCTTCGAGGTGTAAAATATACTACAGTTTCAGGACTAATTCCAAAGTTAAAATATCAATGTTTCTGTGAGACCAGTTGACAATTCGAGTGTTTGCCCTGTATAGCATTTAAACAATTTATTGCGACGGCAAAAAATCGTGCGTGTGATGCCATCGGGCGAAGTGGGTATAATCATCTGCTTGCAGTTTTAGCAACACCAACGTAGTCTTACTACCTTCAAATTAGAGGTTTCCAATGAATTCT
Source organism: Blera fallax (assembly GCA_946965025.1). Taxonomy (NCBI): domain Eukaryota; kingdom Metazoa; phylum Arthropoda; class Insecta; order Diptera; family Syrphidae; genus Blera; species Blera fallax. The sequence goes on along the minus strand of OX337247.1, from coordinate 42,463,262 downwards.
CAAGAATAATTTGATTCTTAAAACAAACAAATCACAAAACCTCTTTACCATCCCTGCACTGTTGACCGACGAAAGGCGTCGTCTCCGAAAAGTGTCATTACCCAAACAAGAAAAACTTTTGCACAATTCCTAAATTCAATTTTCCCATTGTCATCGGTCATATTTATTTATTTAAGTATTATCAATAGTTTCATTTACTATTACTCTTTCCGTGTATTATAAGAAATGTTTTAATTCCATTCAAAATAAACGCGAAGAAAGCGATCGCAAAAAAAATGTTGCAGAAAATTCTTGTGTTTTATGCGCTTTTGTTTACAACCGGAATCGATGGTAGCTCCATGAAAAATATCGACCAATTCGATGGAGCATCACATCACGAAGAAAAGGGTTACTGTGCTCCGTATAATGGAAAGATTTGTAAATCCTTTATCCGTGGACAGGTGTGGTATAGCAGAGAAGATCCAAATGGAGGCTGGAAGAATGAACAGATTACTACAGCGCTGTGGGAGGAATTGATTTCCGATTTAACCGGACAATGTCGTGTAGCGGCTGAGGTAAGTTTACAAACCAAAGCATGTCGATGTGTTATAAAGAATTTGGCGTTTCTTGTAGAAAATGTTGTGCTCCTATGCGTTCCCGCAATGCCAGACAGAGAATGGCCAGCCTGTTAAGGTTCCACTTTGTTATGAGGATTGCGTGGCGACGCATTTGCAGTATTGCTACAATGATTGGGTTCTAATTGAAGAGAAAAAGGAGCGTGGGATATTTTTCAAATCGAGAGGACACTTCCGCCTGCCTAATTGCATTGGACTGCCAAGATACAATCAAACGGCGAAGAGACCAAATTGCTCTTATATTGGACTGACGAAAATTGATGAATCTCAAGTTACTTGTAAGTATAGGAACGTTTTCTTTATTAGATGTGCTAATTGAATGAATTGTTTTTAGATGACTGCCGTAATGGAAATGGTCGATTTTATCTTGGCCATGTTAACATATCAAAGACTGGAATCCCATGTCAACGTTGGGATTCACAACATCCACATAAACATATCCAACCACCTCTGGTGTTTCCACAAATCGCTGAGGGAGAGAATTATTGCCGCAATGCTGGTGGAGAGGAACCATATCCGTGGTGTTACACAACAGACGAGTCGGTCAGGTGGCAGCATTGTGATGTGCCACTCTGTCGTAAGTTTTTTTTTTTTTTTTATATAAATCGATCCCAGGGATAGATAAGCGAAATATGAACTTTGCGATAATGTTCGGTCTTGACGTAATACCATTCTTCTGCGAAGCACTAGTAAGCCGAAATAGTAAATTTGACACAGCCAACGCTGCGGTCCCCTCCTGCTACCTCTTTTGGTAACTTTTATTCTAGACTTCTTACCGTAGTTGACTTCTTACTGAATTCATCTTTTACAATGCGAACGACAGACGAGACAACAGAGGTAGACACATAATTTTAGGTACGAATAACTCCCCTTTTGAGTGTGCGCGTAGTGGTAGATCTGTTTTGCCATGGACACATATGTACACATACTAGCTGTCTTGGGTACAATTTTTATGCCCGTAAAACACATAATGCATTGGTTGTTTTTATCTCCGCTTTCCTCTCTTTGGCTTTCTTTCTAGTATCATCGGGTTTGAGGCCTTAAGCTAGATTTGAGGCACCTGCTCCACTGAGGCAACTTCTCAGTGTGTCATCTATTCCTGCCGTTTGACCTGTGGCTGATAATTTGGGAGGTTTTCTCGTGAATTTCTTCCTCAATTTTAGATTCTCTTTTTGGGAGGATTGCTCTGTACTGCTAAGAGGTTCTGTTTTCCCTATACCAGATGCTTTCTTTATGCCCTCTTCCAGCTTTCATTTGCTTGCCTTGAAGGTATTCTCCTGCGGCTTGTGTCTAGCGTATTGTATCCTCCTCTTCTTTTCTGATTTGGCATGGCCTCCGACGTAAACTCCTTCGATTGATTCCTGACCTACTGTCTGCATCGTCATCTTGGGTGTCTTGCTTCAGAAGACTAACCATTTCGGTCGCGGTGATATCTCGCATCTTCCTTTAATATTCTTTTATTTTATTTGTTGACATGGGTTCCCATGAGAAGCTAGGGAAATATACTGTCAATTATATCAGAGCCCTGCATGACGTGGTAAGGCCATGGTTACTCACTGATTTGGCCTGGTTTCAGAGAAGCTCTGTTAAAATACAGTCGGTATATACCCTGACTTCAAACCATCCAAGGGGCACGGTCTTGCATGGCACTCTAGATTAGGAGGATGACAACCTATTGGTTTCAGGAGTTCCCGTGAATAATTTGCCTTACTCAGCCCCTACACCGCGACAAGGTCGCGTAAGAGCACTACCAAGGTAGTTGTTAACTTCTTGAAATTTCTTTCATTCCTACCCATACGAATTCGTCTCTGTAAGCTTCCTATATTCGTTCCATATGCAAAGAAATTGTTTTCATAGTTCTATTGCTCTTGATTGCATGTAATCTATTTTATTATTCTTTTAAAATTGTTGTAAAGTGGCACTTCAATCTGTCGAGGGAAATTCATTCATTTTGTGGCTGAAACCACAGCTAACCCGTCCGAAGAGCCCTCACACTTCTCTCGAATGGACGTAGAATAATTTTGTACAGCACGCTACGGTACGACAGTGATCACGTGCCACCTTCATGACGTTCCCCTCTTCCTTCGGACGTTCACAAGAGATCTACTAAACTTGCTAACCTTGCCGCATCTGTTGACACAAAACTGACTATGTGGCATGTGTTATGTTTACAATGAATTTGTGTACCTACATTCGGCGTTACACTACGATTGCCACTGAATGTAGAATTGCCTTTCGGGGTGATTTGATTGTACACTTTCTCAATCTATTTCGGACCGTGGCCTTTTATATCCTCCAGCTGTAAGGTTTTCATGTTTCCATTTTAGGCTTGAACCTGCTTTCGCCGCCGTTAACATGGTCTGCACTTAGTTGTACTTTTAAGATATTGAACTTTCCAAGTTTACAAACCATTGCTTTTCTACTCGCCTAATCTTCATTATTATTCTAATCAAATATTCTGTTCTCTTCCAGCGAATTCGATTGACGTGACCAGCAAAGATACCAGCACACCAATAAAAATGGAAACTTTCTTTACACCTTCGATGATTTTCCTTCTGGCTGGCATTGGTTTTGTAGGAATTGTCGCCTTTCATTTGATCATTCTTCTCATTCACAAAGTAGCCAAACATAAGGACTTACATCAACAACTTCAGCAACAGGCGCCATCCGAATGCAATATGTCTGCCAGTCGTGAATGTAATCTTTCCACTAGTCGTCACACTCTCGACACATCGAGCAATCATAAATGCGGTACACTACGCAGTACGAATACTGGTACCATCCGCAGTACTGCTACAATTCATGAACCGAAACCAAAGTTGAACACGAAATTGGAGAAATTAGAGTATCCACGGAATGATATTATCTATGTACGAAGCTTAGGTCAGGGAGCCTTTGGGCGTGTGTTCCAGGCTAAAGCTCCCGGTCTAATCCCTGGGGATGAAGAAATGGTGGTTGCAGTTAAAATGTTAAAGGATGATGCCAGTGAAGCAATGCAATCGGATTTTGAGCGAGAAGCATGTCTATTGGCTGAATTTGATCATGCAAATATCGTAAAACTGCTCGGTGTCTGTGCATTGGGTCGCCCGATGTGCCTGCTATTTGAATTCATGTCGCCAGGTGATTTGAGTGAATTTCTTCGTTCGTGTTCTCCATTTGCCACCCATCAAGCAAATCGCACTCGAACTGATTTGAATGATGGAGATCTCCTGAGGATCGCTGATCAAATTGCAGCCGGAATGGTATATCTATCGGAGAGAAAATTTGTTCACCGCGATCTGGCTACTCGTAACTGCCTGATAAACGAGCAGATGATTGTGAAGATAGCTGATTTCGGATTGTCTCATAAGATTTACCTTCAAGACTATTATAAAGGCGATGAAAACGATGTTATTCCCATTCGATGGATGCCTCTGGAGAGTATACTCTACAACAAGTATACTGTGGAGTCGGATGTTTGGGCGTTTGGAGTCTGTTTGTGGGAGATATTTTCATATGCACTACAGCCATACTATGGTAGAACTCATGAGGAAGTGATCAAGTATGTGCAGGAAGGTAATGTACTCAGCTGTCCTGACAATACGCCGTTGTCGGTGTATGCTTTGATGCGACGCTGTTGGAATCGTAAGCCAACCGAGAGACCAAGCTTTGGAGAAATAAGTCACTGCATTCAGCACAGTATCGTGGAATTTGAATGCAAGAGTATGCTGTAAACAACGACGTATGTTTTTTTGCTTTTCATAAGTTCCTTATTTATTTTATTTACTTTAAATTAACTCTCTTTCTCTCTCTTCTCTTTTGAGAATTAAGTTTAGGTTTAAGGGAACAGATATTGCGTTTTTCGAAAGATGCTTCTCCAGATATGCATTCCATTTTAATTTAAAATTAAGAAAAACCTTTATGATATGCTTTTTATATTCCAAATTCGAGAGTAGGCGAATTATTTAAATGAAACATCTCGTAAGTAACTACTGTGAGATGCCTTTGAGTTAAATGACTGCACTGGTCCAAGAATGTGAAGCGACGCAACGTAGACCTGAATGTCAAGAGTGGTCTTAGATATCGCCTTGGGAGCACAATTATTGATCAACCAACCTGATTTGTGATATTTTTTTTTATCGTAAAGTTTAATCAGAAGCATCCATTAGTGGACATGCCATACAGTAAGCTAAGCCCAGCCTAACTCTGAGTTTTCTTGGTATGCTTTGTTTTATGTTGTTCTTTTGTGGTATGGTGACAGGTACCAGAAAATAGAAGAACAGATTTCGCAAGGGATTGGGTTATATTGTTAGGTTGGTTTTGGGATCACTGGATAAACTTTCAAAAGGCAATAAAACCTAAAAAATCATTCCTAGCTGCTTTTCGGTGTAGCGCATGTTAAAAGGGGTTATATAACCTATGTTTGGCCCTCTATGGTCACTCAGGTTTTACATCTCTTGCCTCGTTTTTTCATGTTCTTCCCTTTTTCCGCAAGTTGAAGTTTTTTATTAACTGCTTAGTGACGCTTGAGCTAGCTCTCTGAAGGCGGTCTGACATCAATATAAATAGCGATATTCTTATCGAATACTGTTTTAACCTTTGATTGAAACATAATACGAGTACTCGGAGCTTTTTGCTCTTGTTTCGTAGAGTGTATACCGGAACCCCTTTGTCTAAATGCATCAATTTATATTGCAATCTTGCCTTTGGGCACCGTGACTCAGTAGTTATTGCGTTGGACTACTGAGCGGAAGGTTCGAAGTTACGATCCCTCTCGGAAATGTCTGATGAACGTGTGAAAGTAATAGTTGTCATGCCCTTAGAATAATATGTCTTTTAACTGTAGGACCCTTTCATTTATGTGATAACTTTTAATACGCACAGCACGATTTACTTCTCGAAGTATTTCCATTTGGAAAAGATTTTCTGCATAGTTTTCCTTTGATGCATATTTCACACTGAAAATCATTTGCTTGGAAAAGCTGCTTCTTCCTACACTCATTTATTTTTAAGCCCAAAACTGACTTACTTTAGACTTTTAGAGTATATCACTCAGGCTCCTTACATTTATATGACCGAATTTCTCATCATGGATAAAATTTGATGTAGCGCTGATCAAAAACTAGTACTTTACTTTAACTAACATTTCGCTACGGACACGTAGTTAATATATTATGCCACTGATGTTGGAACTACTACCAAGAGAATGATGCGTCTTTTCATAGTTAGGCATTAGTGCAGGTTGAATAGGACATACAAATTGGTTTATCCTGGTCATTCGCATGCAGTTTGTATAAAATCTCATTCCATTAAATAAAGCTTCAATGTTCACAAACCTATTCTGATCGATAAACGAAAATCTGTTCCATAACATTTAAGTCCTCCGAAATCTAGTCATCAAAAAACGAACCATATACACACAATGATCTCATCGAATATATGTAGTAGTTTGTTGTTCCACATATACGGTTATATCCATTGGCTTTTCTATAACAATTTACACAAATTTTTTTATTCGAAAAAATAGTCGCCACGCGATGTCATTCCAGTGGAACCTAATCTTAAGTCAAAATAATTGTAAAACCTAAGATTAAGGATTTTTTTTTTAAATTTTTAACTGTAATATTGAAAAAAAAACGTACTTTAATGTACAGATTGTAATCCACCAAAATGAACAATAAAACGAATTTTATTCAATAAAAATCATCATCGTAATAATAGTCACTGTCACTGTAATATGGATAACCATAGTATCCTCCATATATTCCATATCCACCGTATCCTCCATAACCTCCATAGCCTCCATAGCCTCCATAATATCGGCGTCCACCACCACCACCTCCTCTGTAAATACCGCCTCCTCTATAACCGCCACCTCCAACTACAGCAGCTCCACCGCCGCGTACTCCTGGACTGGCAACAGCAGCTACACCTCTGCCACCGCCACCCAGTCCTCCTCTTCCTCCGCCACCGAAGCCTCCAAATCCTCCGAAGCCACCTCTTCCACCGCCTCCAAAGCCACCTCTTCCACCACCTCCGAAGCCTCCATGAGCTCCACCTCCTCCAAAGCCACCATGACCTCCACCTCCACCATGGCCACCACCGCCACCACCACCTCCTCCTCCTCCTCCGCCTCTGGCATTCACATAGCTCAAAATCGCTATGATCACTATGAAAAGGAATAACTTCTGAAAGGAAATCGTATTTAGATCGTAAATATATTTTGCAATTTAAAACTTACTCTATTCATTGCTATTTTTGCAGCACTTTCGCGCGTCGTTGATTATCGCTGAAAGTCCAAGATTGAACTGAGAAATTCTAAGCGAAATCTTTTCGATGTTGTTTATTAATTAGAATATTTATCAAAAATATTTAAACAATTAGCATTGAGATGATTTCGGGGGGAATATTATTGATGAATACCACCTATGCCTAAGTACAATATCACGATCAGTGAAATGACGACTTGGAATCGCTATTGTTGCTTCTAATACTCCAGTTAAGGCTTTCGGAAGTTCCCCGGTGCGGTGAAGCAGGTTTTATTCTATTTGCTAAATATTTGTCTCGTCTCGTGTGTCATCATAGTCGCAGAGGAGATTAATTTGCGCGGTAAAAGCTGACCCGTGAGTGGAAAAATTTGCAGCCTAAAAAATATTTACTTTCATGGACTGAGTAAATCAACTTCAGGCACTCCAAGTGTAGTAGCCATATCGGATGTCAATGAAATGGAGCCAACTTCCAATGAATCGCTGTAGTTTTTTGATGCACGAAGACCAACGCTGAAGTCATCACATCAAAGGCGCTCAAGGTGAAGAATTCCGGAAAATATCAACAATTTTGAATAACCTTCGATTTGATTTGGTGGTGAGTAAACTTGGAATGGAGTAAGTAGATAACTAACTATCGTTGAGCTAATGTACATTATAAGTTTGTGGACGATATTTGGAATAAATTCAAAAGGCAACAAGGTTGATTCATTTGTTTTAGGTCAGGCTTTTTCCGCCGCACGACTATTCATGGTCTTATTTTGTTGCGACCACGATTTTTAATCGCATGTCCGAGCCTAGCCTTTTTTCTTATTGAAGTCGATGTACGTTTCAAAAGGGTGGAATTAACCTAATGGACGTAGCACCTCCCTTATGAAGGTTAGTACGTCCTTTGTAGCAGAAATTTTCGCATTAAAGAACTTGTCCGACGCTAACTTATTTACTTTCTTAATTAGGACATTGGTTACCGATCATGATAAACAATTAATCATCTTTTTTAAGTTACCTTGAAAGCAAAATAAAATAGATTTTTGCATGAAATCATCAATCATCAGCGAACCGTGATTGTAAGGTTTGCTTGGGTTAGTACTGTTTTGTGTTTCATGTCGGCTGTGTCTTTAGGATTAAAGTTGGAGTTCCATACAGGTATGTATAGCGTAAAGGATTGTTAACACAAATAATTTGTTTTTCTTAGATGGGACTACAGTTCGGGTTGAACATGGGCCTTAACCAACAAGCGTCTCCATTTAGCCCGATTTTTAGCTAACTGCGTATAGTATCGCACTACTTGGTGAACATCTTGCACGAGTTTCTTCGGCATATTCGAAGTAGAGGTCCACAAGGGGCGGCTCTGTACATTACGGGGGTAGCTTCAAAACTAAAAACTGTTTTCGCACAGTATAAGACAGACATTACTGCGATCCAAAAGATAAATTGGGCAGGATCTGGGATAATTAAAAAATAGAGCTGCGACATTTATCACAGCTGCCGCAAAAGGTTGCATATGTTGGGATGCGGATTTTACGTTGGGAATAGGCTGCAGTCAAGAGTTCCTGGCTCTAAGCCCATTATCGATCGCCTGGCTGTGATCTCCATGAAAACTACATTCTCCAACATTAGCCTCATAAGTGCTCACGTCCTACCGAAGAAGCTGAAGACGCTAACAATAAGAGTTTTATGACCTATTGGACGGAGTCAATTGAGCCTCTCCTGAATACGATGTCAAAATCGTGCTCAGCGACACGAATCGGTAAGGAGAACTTACGAGATAGTTGGAAAGTACGGCCTCCACGAAACAACATTAGGCAGCGGAAAACAAAAGCAGCTCGGGAAGAGTACAGAGTCAAAAGACTGAAGGAAAAGAAAGACCTACGCAGTCTCCCAGCACAAGAATATCGAAGAGTTTCCTGTCAGAAATCTGATTCGGAATTTTTACAAGGAAACCAAGTAACTAGCTGTAACTAACTAACCACAGGATCTTTGAAATAGGAGGAAACCTAGTCACCAAATGTAGATGTATTTATGGAGCATTTTCAGCAGCTACTAAATGGGTATCAACAATGAGAGAGAGAGATTGGAATTTCAATAGGAAATTTCACACCAGTGAAACCACCAGCTGGTGGTTACCACCAGTAACTGGTCTTTGGGGTTAAGGTGTTCTACTTTGGATCTCAGCATTATTGGACATTTTGTTGGAGGTTTCCTATAACCCTTCGGTGATGACGAATCACCATTCTGTATTCCGAGCCCCATGGGTTAATGTTAGCTTCTTGCCAGAGATGGTTGCATTGCGTAGGTGGGCGAATTTGTGTGAGCTCCTGTATCGTCTGTATCTATAGTTGGGTGTGCTGTTTATGTTTCATGTTTGCGTGCATTTAACATCTCATTCTTTCGCGTTTTCCTTGCTGGGGTTTTTAGACTCATCGTTTCTAGGTTGCTGCATCATGCTTGTGATAACTTCGCTTGCTGTATCCCAGGCTTTGCTCGTCGCCAGCTTGTAAGCTATGAATTCTCTCGGTATATCTTAGCCGTCTATTCTTCGTTCTAGAGGATTTCTGTGCCTCACGTATATTCGACATTCGACCAGGACTTGTCCCGCATTCTGGACTTTGCCTTGCATTGTTCCATTTTTTTCGTCATTCTGCTTGTAAAGCGTTGGAGGCTTTCTAGTTCTAGTTCTCGCTTTAAGCCTTCTTTCCCAAGTCGATGTGAATTCGACACGAGATTACTTTGATTGTTTCCCTGACACAGTGCGGGACCTCTTCCGTGATTTGGTACTTTTCAGGTGCCTCTTCCGTATCGTAATGCAGTAAAGAGCCGACTAACTTGGCACTTGATTATAGGCAGGCATTGGCAGAAATATTAAGAACAAGAAATGGAATATCAGAACCGATTGGCTTATTTTCAACCCCCTCTGGAAAGCATCTTATAAAATAAAAATAAAATCACACGAGGCGCAAATTGATTTCGATTTTAAGGTCATTTATAACGCGTCAAAATGGATATTTGATGCTAAACATACATAAATACAGATAGAATTTACAAAGGCAATACATACATGAAATATTTATTATGCTACGTACTACATATTTACAAGAAAAAAGATACACATACGTATCCGTACAAGTTAAATCTAAAAAAATAAAAAATTGACTATCACAGGCCCTATAAACTAAAATATGAGATTATTTCAACTGAGTGTGAATTATAACAACTAAAGGCGGTCCGCTCAACGCCCTAAAGCGTAGAAGGACAGTTTTTATTTTTACTTAAAACCAATCGATCTGGTTCCAAGCTTAACTTCTTAAGTGCATCGTAAATTTTCACTCGAACTTCGGTGGGGAAGTCACGATCTCGGCCAAAGATCCAAATCTGATCCGAATATCCAATTGATCCTAAGCTCGAGCACGACCAAAGAATCGCAAAGTTTTCATAGTCTGTGTATAAAACTTGATATTTTCCGGAACCGGGTAGAAGCCTTGCAATGACATCGGGGAAGCGCGTATTGAACTATAAAAAATTAAGTAGATATCGTGAAAGGATTTTAGGAAACTGTTTTTTTTTTTTATGGAAAACAAACCTTGAAGTCCATAATTGATGATTTTCGAGATTCCGGAGTTGCGTAGCCTAGGTTAACTGAAGGATTTCCCGTTCTGAAATAAATTTCAATCCAAAGGTTAGCAAAGCTTATTTAAGGCCTTTTAAAAAATATCTTACAATCTATTAATGGTTTTTATGGCTACTTCCAGTTTGTAGATACTATTGAGATTTGGATCATCTTCGCGATTGGAAATGGCTGGTTGGAATGTAAGCGTCGTACATCCTGATGCAATTTCAGGTAAATAAAATGAGCGTTCTACCTCAAACCATTGTCCTAGGACCTGAAAGATAGAAAAAAAAAAAACAGGTTTAGTCGATTCATACATACATATGTAGATACATTAGATTTGGAAAATTTTAAGAGGCAGTGATCTAGTGGCGGTAAGAATAAATGCAGTTAAAGGGTTTGGAATTTGTGGTCTAATTTTAGAAATTCAAAGATTGAGTGGTGGGAAATTTTGTACTTGAATGGCAGTGATGATAAATTGAACTGTAACCAACTTCAATTCGCTCAAGCTGTCAAATGGTTCTAGTCATCGCTTCAAATTACTCTTTAAAAACTGCCTGTGATAGGCTAGCCTCTCATCCTCATCGATTCGGGCCATGATGTTTTCAGTTCTCTCGCATCTGCGATTACTTGTTTTTTTTTTTAAAGCCGAGATTTGGTCTTTTTGATCATCTAGAATCTGTGAGCTGAGATTTAAATATTCGTCTGGCTTGACCGTTGTGGCCTTTCTCTTCTATACTGGGACAGCCGATTACTTTTTTTGTTGACTGGTTCTCTTCGGTCTTATTACTCTCTCAACATTATGCCCTTTCAAGAGCTGTTAAACGAACAATTCCCATCGGTGACTAAGTTCGTTACTTGCCCGTTGCTAGTTGCTTGACTATCCTGTAGAACTGCTAGATGTTGAACCTGTTCCGCATGTACCATTCGCAGCTTCTTCTCTTTGGAAAGCCAAACATTGAATCTCTTAGCTAGGAGATAATGGTCAGAGTCGACGTTTGCTCCTCTTAATGTGTGATACTTGTTGCGTGTATCAATCAGCATGTGATTAATTTGGTTTGCGGTTTGACCATCTCAAGATAGACGAGTTGCTCAAGTACTTGGGAACTATTACTACTTATCACTCCTGACTGGTTCCGTAGGCAGCATCCAAGAGATTATAAAATTCCTCTTTGACAGCCCCGTTGGAGTGTGTACACATATTAGGCTGATGTCATACAAAATTTATTTGATGCGGACCATAATAACTTTTGACCTGAGCCGATTTTTCATGACGAATCCGAATAGCAATAATATCACAGGGTGCGTACTTTCCAGGTGCATACTCGTAAATAGTAGTCCCTTGTCGTTCCGGCTCGTGTTACCATTTAGGCAGAAACATCCTACAAGGCTCCTGTCTCTGTTAAATATATTTTTTTTACGTGGCAAAGAAATTATCTCGAAGGTATATCCCCCAACCTAGGGAGGTAGTTGCATTGATAGAAACCCTATGATGAAAGGCTTTTTAACCCGATATCAGTACCACTTCGGCATTAGAGGTTATCCTCCACCGTCTTTCCACGGCTCAGTCATGGAAATACTTTCTGACATGAGCCTCGCATATCTCAGAGAAGCTGACCGTCGGTGATCGCTGGGTCAACTGTTAACGCCACCGTTCATTCCGTCATTCCGTCGAAAGAATTCAACCGTGGGTCACATGTCCTATTGGTCGACTTCTGAGACACAGTTCAGCCAATCAGGTCAATAATAGATGCCTCGTCCGGTTAAATACAAGTCCGTTGAAGAGTTCACCTAAATGTCTCAGTTTTTAGCTACACATGTTCATTCGGGCTCATCGTACGCTCATTGTTAATTTACCATCAGACTGCCATCCAGCGGGCACCACGAGTAGGTAATGATGCAACATTTTGCCATCCTGCCACCGCAATTTAAAAAGTGAAAACTGAGAATGGTTTGAGGGCTTCATGAAGCAGGACAGTGTAAGTCGGTGGTCTTTCTATAGTTTGACTCTGTCTCTCAGGATAATCCGTGTCTGCTTAGTATAGTAGTTCATCTCTGACATTATAAGGCACTCGTACTTTTTGGAACTGAATTTGACGATAGTAAATATTTTTGCACTTAAAAGTCCAAATACCAAAGTCTACCTTAAGCTTGAGCCAATATTCTTGTAGCATGGCTTCTAAATTAGATTATGCATAAGCGTTGCACTAAGAACTACTCCTTCTGCAGCATGCTTCCTCTGCTGCCCTTAGATATAAATATGCAGCAAACAGATCCGTTTAAAAACATCCTCGCATTGGTCTCACTTCAACGCTGGCCACTCCTCGATCTATTGAAAGTTACACATGAAAACAACGCTACAGCATGCCGAAACTGAGGTTTGACTTAACTTCCGAACGAACATCCTTTCCCGCACTGAATTGGACCAGGACATTATCTTGGACTGTGGTTCAGTTCACTTCTGGTAGACGGCTCCTGTCTTGACTGAAAAGCTCTACCTGAGCATTCTTTTTCTGCTTTACACATCACTGCAGCATTTTCAGGTGGAAATCATGGCGAAAGTCTTGTTCTGGTTGAAATGTAATGCAACATTTTTCAAGAATATTGGCATTTTCACTGACAGCCAAATGGCAATCAAGTCCCTGAAATCCTGTAGGCTGCATTAAACTGCTGTTCGTCTCTTTTGGAGATGGCAGAGCAGTTCCAAATTCACCTCTGCTGGTTGCTGGCCATAGAGAAATTTCAGGAAACTGAAAGGCTGGCCAGCTCATCAGAAAGGATACCGCTCTTAGGACTCTGCCTAAATAGCAAATTCTGGGTATGCCCCTCGCTCCGTGAAAACATATTCTTAAACTTGTCGCTTTCACTAGGACTAACAACAGGGTAAATGTCTTGACGTGTCATATACATATCTAGACAGATCTGACCAAAGCTGGGTCAGAAACGTAATGTCGGGATGGTTATGCTAAAGCACTCATTGATCAGCTACCTAATCGGTGTCCTCACCGTACACTGTCTGATAGGCTAACATGCTAAACAGCTGGTCCTGTTTTAAAATAGCTTCCGCAATAGTTACAGGAATGAAGAGGAGGAGAAAACCATCCTTCATCTCCTTTGCATCTGTCATGTACTGTCCCAAAGAAGACTGCTCCATATAGTGGCTCATTTCTTCGTTGACCTCACCGAACTGGCGTCCTTAGACACCATGAGCTTCCTTCGCTTTATTAAAGGCTGTGGTTAATTTGATTAGTCCCTGGGTGGCCAAAGTGGAAAGATCCATGGTATCACAAAGGACCTCTTCTGGTCAAAATGTGTCCGTTCTCTGATGCAGACAGTTTTTCTGATTTGAAAGATAGGGTATTACCCTCGTTGTAGCCTTTTCTTACCGATGGTAGCCTTTTCATGTGTTTTTTTTTTGCTTATGTTATGAAGGAGTGTATCTGAGTTTATTTGCTTTTATTTTTAGTACAATAACTTTCTAATAAAAGTGACAAAATATTTATTTTTGTATTTGTGCGAACATTTAGGTGCATATAGCCCAAAATACTTTTATAAATTCCTTTGGTAACATATGTTAGAGCAAGGACAGATGATTTGAAAAAATGTCAGGCAACCTTAGCCTAGAATACCTAATTTAAGGTTAAAAACAAATGTTTTTCCCCAAACATGAATACAATTAACCAAAAGTGCGTACATCAAGCAAATATTTGTTGAAAATAATCACGACCTGTAGCCCAGGTTAACACAAAATTCCCAGCCATTAACTGTCCCCCAGTCATAAACGGGACGTTTTCTGACGTTTTACATACTCATGCGTGGAGTCAGGTGAGCAGTCTTTGACCCCCGAATTAGGAATAACATTTTACGAATACGAGAAGAAAATATTTTCTTTTTAAATTCATAATTGCCAAACCATGTTCAACATAAAACAAAAATAAACTCTAGCCCCGGAGTAATTAAGTCAACTGTCTAAGCTATTAACACGTTCAGGCGATAAACACATGTACCAGTCAGCAGACGTCGTTGTCGCCGCTTCGCTGTCACTTGCCATAACAATAATTAAGGAAGTAAATTAATGCATTAAAGCTAAGGGTTTTGCATACAAATTGTATAATTTCCACTCAATAGCCGGCTAAGAAATTCAGGGAAATGACTCGAGGTGTTTTTAGCATCAGATACATGCTTTTTATATCAATATGCAAAATCACTAATAAATACGGAGACAAGAAAAAAAAACAACGACAATGCAAATTATGTATTTGGCACACTGTCCTTGTGCACAGAAACACACATTCGTGTGTGGAAAACGAATTCAAATCGGATGTTAATTGAAGTTTTTTGAACCACTGTCACGGAATAAAAAGTTTCTATGAAAGGTTATTCGCAAGAAGCAATGAACATGGCCCTATGCAAAGTTTGCTCACTTACACAGGAATGAGGGTAAGCCTTCGTGGTGGAATTTCGAAATCAGTTAGCTTGGACGTGAATCCAGAAAGCTTTTTAATTAAGCAAAACGTTCTAGAAAACCATTCGACTGCGATCGCTAAAATAGCAGTCGAAAATTTAAATTAGGTCTAGGAAATCACAAGAGACCTTGTGGCATCTTTCCTGTTGAAAATTAGAAGACAAGTGATTCGTCTTGGATTAGGAAAATACTATCCAAATCTCCGAAAATATTTGGATGCAGGTGGACTAAGCGAATCTTCCGGAACGTTTGTAATAAATCAGCGCCATTCTTGCTGTCTCTTACAAGAAAAGAGTGTGGAAAAAAAAACAAGACCAGATTTTCGGCACTGATGTGGTGAGTGCTGATTCTGCAAGCCCTGCAGTGCCTTCTCAGCTTTCTCCGAAAGTCGGAAAAATTCCAGTAAAATGGGTAATACAGGGCTTTGACTCCTGGTAGTACAATGGACTGGATTCGTCTGAGTGCTATTAACCCGACAAAAAAGTCCCTAGCTCCAGATTGTCTTTAGTATTTGCTCGAACTTCGGCTACACCCCTGATCCTGAAAGAGGGTTAAAGTGCTTTTCATACCGAAAGCCAGTAAGACCACATACACATCCCATAAGGAATTTCGTCCAATCAGTCTTGCCTTCTTTCTATTCAAGACCTTGGAAAGACTGATCGACGTCGATGTTAGAACAAGCATGCGATGGATAGTAAAATCCTATCGATGTCCCAGCATGCTTATCGGTGGGAATCACTGAGAAACCTTTTGAGAACAAGGATTTCACTATGCTGGCCTTCCTTGAAATTGAATAGGCTTTCAACAATATAACAACAGGGGCATTGTCTGCTGTAGATCCTTACCTGAATGTTGACAACTGTCTTTGCTATTGGATCGAGCAAATGCCTAAAAGCAGGCTCATCCATGTTGAGCTTGGCTAACTAACAAAAAGGTCTGCGTACAGGTTATCAGCACTGCTGTGGTTCATGATAGCGAATGAGATACTTCAGTGTTATAGCCTATGCAGATGACATTCCGATATCCATATCTAAAAAGTTCACCTTTACAGTAAAAGACCTGATGGAGTCTGCTCTAAACAAACTTGCAAATTAGACTGATACTGTTTGTTGATCTTGGCGTTAAGACGTCTCAAACCGAAGTAGTGTTGTTCAAAGATATCCTTCCCGTTGACATTTTTGCAAGGTTGATGGTGGCAAAAGCAGCATTACGTCTTAGGAAATCCACGCAGCTGACTCCGCCTTTGACCACCATGTAACTGCACAAGATACGGTCTCACTATGCCAGTATATATCCAATGGAGCATTTTAGGGCTTAAACCCCAGATCCTATTGAGCATTCTACGGGACTGGCAACGGATGCTGGTGGACTTAAGATCTCGGTCTCAAGGTGTTCTTTGAAAGCAAGCCTAGAGGCTAGACTTCCAATTGCTTAGCTCTGTTCGAATGTTGTAACTGGGTGCCCAAGAAGAATGGCTATCTCAAAGGAGGTAGGTAGCTATCTGCTCATAGTGAACAGCTCATCTCAGTCTTGGCTGGATTGATGACTGTTTACGGAACCAAGTCTTTATAACGTTGAATGCCGCCTGAATGCGACAACAAGGAGCCTGTAGGTCGCTGCCGCTGACGACAATACACTCGTGGGCAAATCCTATAACAGGGTAGTTCCCCTGGTTAAGCCTACACAGTTGTGAATCTATTAGGTACACCAGTCCAGCTGTGAGTGCATTTCGCTTCGCACTGCCTTTAAGCTGGTGATCTTCATCAAACGAGGCAGCCATAAGTGTATAGGTCTTACTAAAGCCGCGTACATCCGCAGAATATTTTTTGGTTTTGGTCCCATGCATAGGAGGCAAAGTACCTTTTTATCCTTCGATTTATGTTTAGTCTCCAATTCAGGCTTTTTATTTTACACAAGGCCTAGATACCTAGCTGGTACCTCTAGAGATGGTAGTGGAAGCTTTTCTTTTGTTGGTATGTAATGTGGGTTTTTTCGACCAGCTGTTTAGGGTCTTCAGTGCCCCTTCCAACAGCTTAATAAGGGTCGAGAGATATCTGCCCATAGCCATCACTATAACATCATCAGTATATGTGACCGTTTTGCCGAGTTGTAAAGGTACTTCATTTAGAACAATAACCTACAGTAGTGGGGGATTTACTCCACCTTGAGGAGTTCCTCTGGAGGGATATATGTACTTATAACTTTGGACCTCCGTGTTCGGTTATTATTGTGTCTTCTGTCCAGTACTATCCAATTAGTCAGGGTATCTAATGTGCTTCTAATGTAATGGTTATGTATTCCGTTATACAGGACAAAGCCATCAAATTTAATTGGTTTTCACAGTGTTGCCTAATCACAGGTACTGGGCTGGGCATAGGCAATTTTTTTTTTATGATGAATTTTCACCCAATGACCGAATGACTGTTGCGACAATGCAATGAATATTAATGACTTTTCTTATTACCGTTAACATTGTAATTTTTTTCGCAAGCCCAAACAGTGCTGCCAACATTCATTGAACCGACGTAATTGGCCGAAAAAAAAATAATTGCTTTGTACATGTAAAAGGCCTATCGATCATGTTTCAAATGCGTACAAAGCGAAAACAAATTACCGCTAAAAAAAAAACTGTAAATACAAGCAAATCAATTGAACGGAGGAAAACGCTTCGACCAGTAACTTTTCACCTTCAGAAGAAGCAAAGAAAGACTTAAAAAAAAAACAAAAAACAAAAAACAAAAAAGAAGCCACCATTGGTGAGCATTGGTGGAACAAAATGGCCATAAAAACGAAATCATTGCAAAAGTATCGATTTCGATGAATAATTTATTTTTATTTTTATTGCTTTTTGCTTTGTTTATGTGTTTATTGCAACGGTTTCTTCGAATTCGCACAAATTCGTGCTGATTATGCTATTTGACGGCCCCCTGTGCTTGTGAATAATTTACTCTGATTCCAATTTCGTACACTAACGAGGATAATGTCCTCTTATCTCCTTTTTCTTTACACAATTTATGTAGTTGTAATCTTTTTGCAAAAAAGTTTAAATTAATTACTATCCGACGGCGTTGTACGAGTAGTGTATCACACCTTTGTTTGGGCTTGTGACGGATGATTCATTGATTTGCCTTTTTGAAAAATCTTTTTATGAATTTAGGCGGGTTGGTGGCGGACAATTTGTAGGTAATTTCACGAGTAATTTATGTATAAACATATTCATTTGCATACCGGCTTGGCTGTAGGCAGATTATTGACCTAGTGACCGTCAAGTCGTTATGCAAATATTTTTTTCTACTACTCTCCTTAACTGGTTTAAGGTGGCATCTCTCAAATTGTGTGATGCACATCAGACCAATTTGTAAAAACGTCAAAAATGCACTTTTTCCTTTGATTGTTTTCATATGACTCAATGAGACCTTGGCGGCGGGTTTTTAATTGTACAAAAGATACAGATTAAGGTCAAGTGTAGATACACTTAAGATCTATGAATGCTGAATCGTTGCATAGAGAGAGGCATCGAGATGTAATCATGTATTTGACGAGTGTACTTTTAGCGGCGAGCGATAAGCGATTAGCCAAATCGTTCAGCGGTGTAAGTAAGAAAATGATGAGTGATGCTCATGACCTTTCAGACGGTTTGGAATTGTGTGACTTCCATTAGAAATGTTTATTTATTTAATGAAATACACTCCTATATCCGCCAAGTAAAAGCCGTCTTTTGTGTGACTATAAAAATAAACTTTCGAATGAATTCGTAGCCATTTTGGTAATAAAATTTATCTTTTTGGTTCCTGTGAAAATATCATTACTTCATCGTGTGTTTTATAGACTCCAAGCAGATTTGATGGCTTAAGCAATTTGCAATCTCTGAAGAGAAATTTCGAACAAGAGCTCTTATAAAAATAAGTCTTTCCGGTCGTGTGTCATAGTTGGTTGTGGTAGCTGAATGCGGAAGAAACTTTATGTTTATCTAGTGTAGTAGGGCAAGTAATGTTTACGTGAAAATCAAATCTGTTAATCAAATTTGTTTAGCATGAGTGACTCAAAGATCTCGATTCATTTCAACTATTTTCTTAGGAAGACCTACTATTTTCCTCCTAACTGGGTGAGTCGATTCAACTGCATAATGTATGTTCCAACGGAGTTGTACACCCGTGTTAATATTCAGCGATGAGTGGCATTCTAAAAGTAGCTTTCCAGACTGCCCACATTCAGCTCAGTGGCATCGTCACGGCCGAGATTATGCTTCTTTGATATGAGAAGTTATTAACTTCCTGGATGCTTTGGCTTTTTTTGTACATCCTAAGCTCAGTCCAATGATTAATACAGGAACTGCGGAGATCAGGAAGACCTATTCCCTGTGACTTTTTTATGTTTCCAAAATTTAAAATGTTGGTCGAATAATCGGGATTTTCAATGAAGGAGAAGGTCATTGCAGACCAAGACGCAAACTACTATTTAGGAGGGTTATAAGGTTTAAGCACAGGTGAAGAAAGTGTGTCAAAATTCAGAACGTGGAACGGAAGAATTAAAACGTCGACTCTGACCATTATCTTCTAGCTGCCAGAATCAGAGCTTCAGTATCCAACGACAAGAAGCCAACTTTGGATACCTAAGCACGACTGACCTCGCAAGAAATTAAAATGAACGTCTGAGTGAGTGACTCTCCGCAGCGCATTCATCTCGTACAAACGTCAAAGCGGACCTAGTATGGCAATATCGTCAAAGAAGTTGCTGAAACCACATTGGAATGCCAACCACCTCCGAAAAGTCCATAGTATGATGATGCTGAACTTGTCGAGAGACTGCTAGGGCAAGATGAAGTAATTACCATCCCCTGGTTTCTGGAACGCAGTAGTGATGTGGAAGTCCATGAGGACACTTTCCACAGTTTTTGTGGTATTGCCCAAGCTATTACCACCAAATAAACAAATTCCCTGGAAGACTTTTCGCGGATGGCAGAGCACTTCGTCTTTGCAAATGGAATCAGTGTGCATAGGATCGGCGAGGATGGAAGGTTTACTTTAGGAATTACTTTTACTATCACAACTGAATCTGGAGTGAGTGGGGGTTTCCTATGCGATGATCACAATTTAAAATCTCTTCCCGCCTCCCTAATCACAGTAGCGTCTTCCAGTCGGAGATCATGGCGATAAAGGAAGCCTTGTCGTGGTTTAAGTACAAAATGATATCTAAGCAGGATATCATCATTCTTACTGACAGCCAAACCTCGACTAAATCCCTGGAATCTGTTACCTTTAACTCACGAACTGGTTAAATAATTCAATATCCGCCTCATTTGGGTGCCGAGCCACAAAGGCATTCTAGGGAACTGCATGGCTGATGAACTCGCCAGGCAAGGTACAACTCTATGGATTGTGTTGAACAACGCGAATTTCGCTATGCATATCGCTTCAGTTAAATTTCTACTCAAACTCAACACTATTAACTTGACCAATCCCAGATAGGCAGATGGCACTTCGTGCCTCATCAGTGGACAGATCCGGCCTAAGCTGGATCAGAAACGCTCCAACTGTTTCATTAGACAAAAAAGGTTGCTCGACACGCAGTAGGTGTCGTTACAGGGCACTGCATTATCGGCAGGCACACCACCATGCTAGGTCTCCTCGCAAACGACTTCTGTAAAAGCTCTCTTCGCTCGTAGCAAACTGCACTTAGGAGCCTACCTCGGCGAACTGGCTAATGCAAAGATTAGTAGCCTCCAGAGCTGTATTACTAGCTCCTCTTGGGTAGCTCTTTGGACGTGTTGACCCTGTGGACCTGTGTTACTGATATAGTGCAGCCTGCCACTATAACCAAACTATCACAACTGATGAAACAAGCGTCCCATTGGTTCTCCGCTCTCTTCATCTCTAATTTCAGGTAATTCGAGCTCTAATATAACTCGATAGCGCATTCGAATGCTTTTTAAAGTGTTGGTTCTCCAATTTCAGAAAGTAATCCCTACTCAGAATGGCATTCGGCTTATAAATGGAGATTTAATTGTACCTACGATTGCCTCACAGACAATCTTTTGTAACTTGCCTACCCACTGTCGAAATATTCCTACCAAGAACCATTTGTAGTGCTTCTTTACCGCCAAGCAATCTTTTATTTTTCCTTCGCCATCAATTCTTTTAAACCTGCAACATAGCCTGCAGGTGCTTACATCGATGGAATCCATGCATTAAAGTGTAATTAAATTAACATCGTCATACTGATGTGGTTTTCGACGTTACCACAACAGGTTACTCTTCTAGGTCAGCCCTCTTCTGTAAGCTGTGCTCAAAGACTAACCTTCTCGCTAGAATTTTGCTAAATTAAACTAAATACTATCTCATGCGGCTGCAATCATCGCAGTCCATAAATAAATGAGTAAATAAACAAATTATCATAAAATTTTATAGTTTTACTAAACATCACAATGTTTACTCTGACAGATTGCCATGACCAACTCTGTCCCCATTTAAGCGAGTACGTACGAGTATCTACAACTTTATTGACATTTTCCACGCAAAACTTTTTCACGATATTACACTCTCGACAAGTGCCTGCGATGTTTTCTTCTTGTTGATACACAATATAAACTGCATATTGCCAGCGATACAGATACAAGAGTGTATCTCTTTGTTTGCAATCGTATGCCAGCAGATACTTTATCTTGCAACGAGTGAAATCTGTCTGTCAACGATTGTTGTTTACTTGACTGACAAGCGCTACTACTGCTGCTACTGTATTGCTGTTCTAGTTAGTTTGGATGGAGGGTATTTATCACTCTTTGTCGGACAGCACCAAAGTCCACTTAGTTACGATGAGTATCATTCATGAATGCTGTCGGTCCTTGTATGCAAACACGAGAGGAGGGAGAGGTCAATTATTTCAAAGATTGAATTTAATTCAATTATGGTCAACGATTTTTATCGTTTATTGCTGCTTTTTTTTTTGTAAGATTGCTTACTAGAGAACGCATTACTTATTCAAAGGCAATAGACCGTACTGAGATGGAAGTAGAGCATAAAAGGGGGGACGCTGATTAGACTTAGTAGTCTTGAAAGGTCATTACTGGGTTATCTTGACCAACAGAAAAAAACCAAACAAAATTCATCTAATTAAATAGAATTACGTTCTTAGAAAAGAATTCTCTTTGTTGCAGCTGAATGGGGTTTTTGATTGATGTTTACTTAGAACTCGGATCTTTCTTTATAAAAAAAAAGATGCTTCACGTGATTAGCCTACATTTACTCCGGCTTACATTTACTCCACTTTCAAGAGGTAGAATGTGGAATCGATTTGCTTTTAATATCAGTTAATCCAACGATTAAAATAAATGAAAATACAAATCAAGTCCATGTAATGCATTCAATACGAGTATAATAACCTGGGGGCTGGGATTTAAGACTCTATCAGCTGGAGGGTTTTCGTCCATCCGCTCGATATAGCCGAAACAGTGTAGTTGATGGGCTTAGGCCTTTCGCACTACATCCCAGATAGGTAGTCTCTTAATCTCTGAATCATTAATGAACCAGACTTAGACGAGTTCCGATGTGGTTGTTAACTTTTCTCAGTCATTCATTTGAGGAATAACCCCACGCTAGTTCCACTTGAAGCAGCATTTAGAAAACATTCATTCAGGATTCTACTGATTTCACTCTCTTGGAACAACGAATCGAATAAAATTAGGCGACCATTATGGAATGAGTAAAACCTAGACCAAATTTCGTTAAAGTAGAAGAGTTTGTGAAGACCAAGCATACATAGCTTCTACTATGAGGCAATGAATCGAGGTGGTCTCAGAATGCCATTGAGCGGGACCAGATTACAAATATTCCCTTGTGGATATTTTGACCAGTTATGGAAAGCGAACTGTAGTGACTTTGGCAGTTCCTGTCCACCAAACAACTGCACAGTAACTCAAAGTAGGTCTCACGATCAGACTATACATTTTAGGCATTATTTTGGGTCTTAGTTCCCAGCAGAGATGAAAAATTAATAAAAGGCAACTTTCCCAGCCTTCTTTAAGTCTAAAATAATATTCAGTAATTTCGTGCTCAGATTACCAGAACTTAAAGGCAGATGAGCATGTGCTCGAATGCGAACATCCTTTAATTTCTACAGAAATCCGATAAATTCTCCCTTAGATTCAAGGTTGAAGTTCATTGGCTGAAAATTGTTCCTTGCAGCTCATCTTTTCTCCCCAGTTTGTATTTCAGACTCATCGACAGATCCATTTTAATTTGTATGTCCTGTTGAGAGAGTGGTCTACATATGTGATGGTTACAGGATAATCCAGGATACAGTTCGCGGTGATATCTTTTGCCCCATTTACCCTCCTTGCACATGGGACAGAATTTTTGACGAAGTAGTTTTCTTTCGACGGAGCCCAAGTTCTTCGCTTTTCTGCTTATCGACCAGAAATTTACGCCGTTTAGTAGGACTGGCAAAATGAAAGTTCTGTAGAGCACCACTTTCGTCTTTCGTGTGTCAACTGTGAGTGGAGGAGCATGATGTAGAACACTTCCTCTGACACTGTCCCACAATAGCGAGGCTTAGACAAAAGATACTGGGGTGCTCAGCGATACCAGATCTAACACACGTCAAAAAGATAGGAATCGGTGACATATTAGGATTTGCCAGGCTAATACGACGCCTTCCTGATCACTACACCACATAGTGCAGCTTATCCCACATCATAACTAATCCTAAAAGTTGATTAGACGAGGAGAACACAACGCCCAATGGAGGCCTAAGTGAAGAGCGCAAGCCCGACCTCTTAAAACCAACCAACCAACCAAATGCCAAACCAAACTCCTTATATACGACGGGCATGCGGTCGAAAATGTGGTAAAAAATTTAACCGAAAGGATACGTTTTACAATTTCCAGTCGCGGGTCTTATATGCCCGAAATTATATTTAAATGTTCAATGGTAAAGAATAACGTTTCAAATAAAAGGAAAGGTTCCCAAATAAGGCCCTTCAATCCATCATAAAAGCACCATGGTATCTACGTATTGAAAACATCCACAAGGACCTGCATATTAAAATGGTAACTGAGGAAGTAGCACCGTTTGGGAAAAAAACGTCACCAACGTCTTCATCACCAGGAGAATCGCTAAGTTCAGAACCCATTGAACGCACCGGTATCAAGATCTCTCCAGAGAGCATTACTCATTTACCACTTTTTAACCCAACTACCTATGAGCTATCAAATGTAAACTGCTACATATGTAAATGGGATTGTATCTCAGGCATAATCAAATGAAAAAAAAAATTAATTTTGTGAGCTTTGTCGAATTGATTTGCTTACATGGAATTATTACGAGTATCTGTACCTGTTGGTGCTAGTCGCAGAAATACGGGTTTACTATCGCAAGTTGAGATTAAAGTTCTTACAAAGTTCAATTTTTTTTTTCTTAGTATTTAAGCACATGTGAGTTGTATTAACTCTTCAGACCCACAATCGGGTCGGAACAACCGTATCGCTTTCTCAAAGTAAGTTAAAAAGGCTACCAGGACAATCAGAAGGCAATCCGCATTTTGATAGGGGTACTGATAGGACATAGCGCGATCGACACTATGACAAAAAGGCTGAATCCGTCGGCGCCCGCACTACCTGATGAAAGTGGTACCACTGAGAACGGGAACTCCACTAACCGAAGCTTTGCGACAGTAGTCAGCACTGGTAGACGTGGTTCGGGTGCAGCCCCTCCAGTGTCTAGAACAGTAAGAACTGGAGACGACAAGTGCCATTAAAGAACCGTAAGTTTAACGCTATACGGTTAATCAGGAGGCTTAAGAAGCATGATCCTAAGTCCTACACGGGCAAAAAAAGAGCGGCTGTGGAAAGAGCCCGAAACACGATAAAGTTCAAAGGGTTCAATAGGGAAATTGGATCAAAGGAAAGTGGATAACTCAAGGTGAGGGCGAAGATCCGCTTGCTTTCCACCTCAGCCTTGGGCAGCCTTTGGCCGACAACCGACTCGAACTCACCAGAATCCGAGTCGGCTGCAGGCCCCTCCAAAAAGATCCAGGGCAGTCGCGAACGCAGGGGACTTAGCGCAGGGATGACCAGGCGAACCGCCAGTGAACTGCTCGAGTCGAGGAAGGTTGGCACCCTGCCATCCATCTCAGTCTGGAACATACTAACGCTCCCAACAATCGGAGCGGGACAAACACCCGAGTCACAATGGATCAATGGGTCCCCTTGTAAGCACTAGCCAAGGTGAATATCCCACTCCAATCTAAGTTAACCTAAAATTGGATGTATCTACTTAAAAGCGATATACTCGTAAGCATCCAGGAGAGATAAAGTAAACAAAGTACCAGCCATTCCCATAGGGTAAGCCTTGTCGCGGAGGATTGGTTCAGAGCTATGCAATCGCAAAACGTTTGCCATCCAAGGGCAGCAGGTCAAAGTGGAGTAGTATGTCGTAACTATTCATCCTAGAACACAACAGGAGGATGGTCCCATTCATGCACTTTTCATATCCCTATGGCAGGATGGTTTTACTGTTGATAACCCTTCAAAACGTGAGAAAAAGATAACGACGTTCGGATCTATACGTGGTATGTGTGCTGATAATAGATTCAAGAACACCTCGAACACAACACAGTAGAGAAAGGCCTCGTTGTAGGTGACGTGCACCAGTGGAATGGGATCTCAACCAACTTGAAGGGCGCTTCTGGAGGCAGTTAACTAAACACTGAGGTAATTAGAGAGGCGTGTTCGTTGAGGCACGGGTGCATCCCGAACTTCAGTGGCATCTATTGGACCATTGGCAATCCCTAAAGAACTTCCACTGAAGCCCAAAATCTATTTACCTTTGAATAGTGATCTGTGTACCTTTTCTAGGTTGCATAAGCTACTCGGTAGATGTATCTAACGAGCATGATGTATTCCTCGAAGGCGATGTCATCAGCAAAACCAACTATTTTCGATTCCTCAGGTATTGAGAGCCGCAGCACGTCATACATAAGCAGTGGGTACAGCACAGATCCCTCTGCTTTTCTCCATCGAGCCACATTCGGTGATATATAGGAATATTCGGTGCCTAAATTAGTAAGTCGCTATTTGTATTAAGTAGGATGGTACCCTCAAATTTCTGACTGGTAGAGCATGCCTTCTGGAAGCCCAATTGTTGTTCGGAAAATCGTTCCACTTCTTTCCTTCCGCTTCTTCTATCTCTTGCTTATGGCACGTTCCAAGATTTTAGCGCTTGTTTCTAGCATTCAGATGGGCGCCATGGCTCAGTAGTTAGTATGTTGAACTACTGAGCAGGAGCCTCATGCCACCATACTAAAGGCTCTGTTGCTGATCTTATCCTGCCAAAGTGTTTTTTTATGACCAAATTTGTTGCATAGCCCTGTGTAACAGCAGGCATTGACCACAAGTAATCCTCTCTTGTCCACAAAACAACTTTTTCTTTGCATATCCAACAACAAACGATGGAAAAAACCCTTTCAAAAATCTTCAACAAAAAAGTAAGTCAGAAAAAAAAAAACGATAAACATTCTCCGAAAATTTCCATCTCACCCGTATTTAACTGTCCACAAAACCCCATTCACTGCCATTCACTTGAATTCGATTTACGATAAATTTTTACGTCACTTACCCGTGTCATATTGAATTTGGGCATCGACGGATACTTCGGACACCTTCCGAATCCATAACCAGCCACTGAGGAAATCCAAAATGTCAACAAGACAACAATTGAAGTTTGGTGAAATTTCATTTTTCCAGAGATACGACGACCGTTCCACCGTCACCAATGGAATGCGTTTCACAATTCTACAAACAAAGCAATTTAACGTGGACGCGTGCCAAATGACTTTCTGACTTTTTTTCGTTTTGTATCTTTCAAAATAAGCTACTAAATCCAATTCCGCACTGTGCGACGAGACAAATTACCGTCTTTGATTGCAGCCGTAGTTAATTATTTCTTTTTTTTTAATCCTGTAAAACAAATGAAGCACTGTTTGCCAATAAAACTAGGTGTCGATGGGCTCTTCAAAATTTATTATTCTACCAACGTTTTGGATACGAATCTGTATATCGATCGCGAATTGCAATTGCAACAAATGACGGCGGGGAATATCCACTCTTGCAACACACACAAGCGGCGAAATCAACTTGCAATTTTTATTTAACGCTCGTTATATAACGAACATTACATACCGGAGAGGTTGGGCTATTGGACCGATGTGGACGGGCTCTAGTAACTTCGTTCCGCGCAAATTACACGCCAAGAGATACAAACTAGAAGTGCACGCGTGCGTTCAACTGCTCTACCAATCTAAACGTTAAAAGACGAAAACAAAGCCTAGCAGTGGTGAAGATAACAAAAATGCACTTCGGGAAGTGGAAGCAAGTTAGGAACCGAAGCCGAAACGAATTCAGGAAGACCGGAGGTCAAAACACTTTTGACACACTGTGGAGTGCGTCAACGTCTTTGGTTTCAGATACGGAATCAATCGCGTTAACAAAAAAATCGATTCACAATGAACCTGAATTATTGGAGACCGACTTTAAGGTTCAAGTGAAGCACTTAAGTTTTGAGAATGAATGCGATTTTAATTGGATTTCTGTACGACTATAGGCGGACTCAGACGTCACATGCGAATGAACCTAACGCAACGGCAACTTGAAGCGAACTAAAAAAAATCGGTGCCTTTCGCTGTGGATTGGATTTCACTTCAGCAGTTCAAGAGGAGCTTGGTACAGGGTGGAGGGAGCAAGATAGCGACAACGACGATTATGTGGACTCTGGGTCGACAGTGGATATTCCATTCCATGGTACTTCTTGTGCTACTTCAATGGCTTCTGCTGGTGTGGAACTTAAGTATGCGATGGGATTGGAGTGTTGGTGAAATAGTTTGTTGCAGCTTTCGCTCGCAGTTGCGTGTGCTGTGGCTGACAACTTTTGATGAGCTTCAGCGGTTAGTTGTAACTTTTTATGTAAGATGGCGACACGTGAATTTGAAAAAGTAACGGATACTTTTTTGAAATTCGAAAATATTGAAACGATTATGGTGAGATTTTGTAGTCAACAAGTGTGAAGCGCAATAAATTTGACATGGACAGTAATCATCAGAATGTGGATGCTATTTGAGAGTAAATTTGAAAAGAAAATGGAAATTATCATAACTTATAGAAAAAATCGTTAATTACACAATAAAAATACGTCTAAAGCCTTTATTTAATCAATAAAAACCCCTTCAGCGTTAATAAGAGCTTCAATTCGTGACCGGGAACGTGAGCATACCTGATATGGTCCTTGTTGATGTTGGCCACCACGTGGACAATGGCGACCATTAGAGCATGGATGGTATTGTGCGATTGTTTGTTGATTTTATGTGTAATTACGTCCCACACAAATTGGATGAAAATTTCTGTGGCTAATTCAGGTCCGTCGAAAAAAGATGGTGGCGGAAGTACCTTAATGGACCGATTGCAGTACTCCTAACCCCGAAGTGGGTTACTGACATCGGTTTAACCAGCCATTGGTCTTAGCGGGTTTTAATCAATGG
Source organism: Blera fallax (assembly GCA_946965025.1). Lineage (NCBI taxonomy): Eukaryota > Metazoa > Arthropoda > Insecta > Diptera > Syrphidae > Blera > Blera fallax. The sequence goes on along the minus strand of OX337247.1, from coordinate 42,434,806 downwards.
AACATGCGGAGTAACTTCTTTAGCACGTAGAAAATTTATTTATGAGAGAGATAGAAGCCTCGGATAATGATGACCCCCCTCAACGGGCAACACGATCCGGAATGTCAAATGATTACGGCCTAGGAGTATGCGCCTGGAATGTGCGCACACAGTACACACCGGGTACTCCTTAAGAACTTGAAACTATCCTCTTGTAGTACAGGGCAGATATCACTATGATTCAAGAGATACAATCCGTAGGATCACGTATAACAGAACGGAAAGGTTGTGACATCTATAAACATGTTAGGATGTCGATATGCTAAATGATATGGATGTGCGAAACCAGCTCAGTTTAAAAGTTTGACTTTAAGCCGGTAAGCAATCGCTTGGCTGTGATCTGTATGAAAGTCAATTTCTTAACATCAGCCTACACGCTTCTACGGACCAGGCTGGAGACTCTCGCAAGAAGAAATTTTATAACTTTCTGTGTGTTGCCTATGGAGTCTGTCCGGCTGTCGAAATCGTACTCGGGGACATCCCTGCTTAAATCGGAAACATATTTGGCTGATTATTTGGAAAACTCAGCCTTTACGACACAATAAAAGATAACGGCTTCCAACTAATCGACTTCGTAGCAGCTCGTTATACGGTGATGAGTAACACAAGGTTCTTAAGACAGCGAATCCACAAGCAACCAATCCATTAAGCATGAACTGATGGATGTGAGACACATGCCAAATATCAAACGTCGACTCTGACCATTATCTTCCAGCTGCCAGATTCAGTGCTCGACTGTCCAAAGAGAAGAAGATGCGAAAAGACCACAAAAGTCTTTAAACACACCTGGAATAGCCAGAGACTATAGTCCATGATATGATGAGGATGCGAACATCGGAAAAAGGTGACAGAAGAAACAACTCATAAAGCGCTACGACGGAGTACAAGAACAGCGAGGGCAGGATACAGAGCCATGAGAGGGGAGAACACGAAAATCTAGTATGGGAAGAAGAGGATCTACGCAGTCTCCCAGCTGAAGGAAATCGAAGAGTCTTGCCAGAGAAATAACATCTGGCTGTTCTACGGGAAAACAAAGCAACTGGCAACAAGGTCGGCAAGCAAACTCTTCGAAATAGTGGAGGGAACTTAATCACCGACGCATAGGTGATTGTAAATGTGTTTAAGTAGCACTTCCAACAGCCACTAAGTGGACCTAATATCGAGAGAGGCCAAGGGCAAGAAGCGAACCCACTTTCAGTCAATGAAGAGGTAATCCCTCCCAGCATAGAAGTGGTTATCCAAAAGCTGAAGAATAACAAGGCCATCAGCAATGATGGCTTATACGCGGAGCTACATAAATACGGTGGTTATGCTTTGGTAGGATCCTTCATTCAGGTATGGGTGGATGAAAGTATGTCCGATGGCTTGGATATCAGCTCCATATTTTCCATCTACAAGAAGGACGATCCTATGACTCGATTGACCTTGCCAACGCGCTGCGTGGACTTTCAAAGCCCTTTTGCAGCACACTGATTCGGGAAACACCAGTGTGGCTTCCGCTTATTTATTCCTGACTTCGGCAAGAAGATGCGCTATCATGCGAGCAGATAGGGCGTAAGGTGGTTGTGATACACAGACGATTGGTCGCTCCCAGCCACTAACAGAAATTGCTTGGTCTTGAAATGAACGAAGGCAAAACCAAATCATGTACATGTATTGCAGCGGGATCTTGATGTAGGTACAAAGGTTGGCTTTCTCTTTCTTAAAATTATGAGCGGCTTAGTAGTCTCTGGTGACCTAATAGAGCCCCTTCAAAATGCCTCTCCCTATACTATCAAAATGTTTGTGCTCTAATTTAACTCCTCCCATTCTTAGCACTAAAGTCTTTCATTTTCCATATCCACAAAAAAGTTTGAAGAAGCGAGATCACACATAACCGTCGTCTTGTCAAGCTGTCAAACATCCCCAAACTCTTTGAGAATGCCCTTCACTTCCATCTTCTTTTATTAGGTTTTAGAAACGCCGGTACAGAGTCCTTTCTACACACTCAGTGTCCAACCCCACCAACGTCAACTTCGGGGTTCTTCAAGGCAGTCATTTTGGACCACTGATATTTGTCTGAATCAACTACGATGTTGATCTAATCTTAAAAGATTCTTCCCTGTCTATGTATAATGTCATATGTACTGTCTATGTACGCGGATGATGAAAAAAAAAAATCGTTAAAAAGACTCCTTTTCCATCAGATTCCCTTTTACTTCAAACCGACTTGAAATCCTTTTTCACTTGGCGCAAATATAATTCCTTAGGGCTAGATGTAAGCAAATGTAAAGCTACTACGTAATCAGCTTTGACAGCCAGGCAGATAAATTGGAGAGAAGAGGTTAAGAATCTGGACCAGATTAAAGGAACTCCATTAAGGCTAAAGCAGGATACAAAGCAAACAGCAGATGGACAAGGACAGACAGGCTTATGCAAAAGGATGGAGCATCCCTTTCTACTTTGATAGAAGTCACCACGGGGCATAGTATTCTGCGGTACTACATGAAAAAAACTACGACAAACGGAGGAGGATCTATCTCGGGGATGTGGAGCACACAACTCACATTTTCATTGTCACCGTCCAGGTATCATCCCCCTTAGACACAAATTTTTAGGGCGACACTTCCTCCAGGAACTAGAAGGAATCCTCAGTAGAAAAGTGAGCGACTACTTCATAATCAAGTTGAACCATAGATACAGAGCAAAGGTAACCAAAGGACAAGGGACATATGTACATATATTCACAATTGGTCTGCATTGCCCTGAATGTTGGGGGGTGTGAATCGCTTCCACCTCGCCTATCCACAAACCTAACCTAGAACACAAAATCGCGTGATAAAGCTTGTAGGAGGCATGAATATTGCGAGCAGTATTGTTTCGCTTGAACATCGCCCTCATGTCTCATGCCTGAATCTGTTTTATTGGTATTCTCACCGAAAGTGCTCATTTAATTCAGCTTCCCTTTCTTCATTTTAACCGCAATGCTCGCGATGCCTCAAATGCTCATCAGTTTGCCCTAAAGCCTACCTTTGGACGTACGATAGAGTATAGGGATTCTTCATTCAGCCGCATAAAGCGTATATGGAATGCTCTTCTAAACCATTATATCCTTCCGAGATTTAAGACCAATGTGTATCGATACCTTGTTTCTTTCTCATCGTTATTCCATCAGTGCTCTCCCTACGTAGTCATAATCCCCTTACTGCGAGTGAGTTATTTAAAAATAAATTAAAATAAAAACAATAATAATTGTTGGGCTTAAATAAATAACAATGACATCTTACCTTAAACACCTAGACTACGCTGACGATGTTTGCCTACTTTTACATCGGATAATGGACCTTCATATGATGGCCCACAATCTAGAAGCTAAAGCAAGCAAAGTGGGGCTCAAAATAAACACAGCCAAAATGAAAGCCCTAAGTACTTCTGTCACCCGCGCTCAACTCAACATTGCCGGACAGGAAGTCGAGAAAGTTGACAACTTTCTTTATCTAGGAAGTGTGGTCTCGGCTAACCGCGGTGGCACCGAACTGGATGTGTGCGGTAGAATCGGGAAGGCTAAAGCTGCGTTCGGAGTGCTATCCAAAATCTGGAGAAGCAATGTTATCAGCTTAAGAACCAAGCTGCGACTGTTCCGCTCCAACGTAGAATCGGTGCTGCTTTATGGGTGCAGTACCTGGAAGGTGGACACTACTAACACCCGCAAGCTGCAAGTCTTCGTAAATAAATGTTTAAGAATCATCCTGAGGATTTTTTGGCCGAACCGTATCTCCAACGAACAGCTTTATCAGATAACGGGCCAAGAACCTATAAACTTTACTGTACGGAGGAGAAAGTGGCAGTGGATTGGACACACCCTACGGCGCGAAGACAATTCCATTGCGAAGTACGCCATGCAGTGGAATCCGCTCACCCAGGCTGGCAGAACAGCGGGACGCCATAGGCATACGTGGCGCAGAACAGTCGAAGAGGAATGAGTTGGAGAGAGTTGAAACGAGTTGCAGAACTCCGAACAATATGGCTCGCAGGCGTTGTTGACGCCCTATGCCCCCCGAGGGGTTAAAGGATCTATGCATGTGTATGTACATATGTTAAATAAATAAACTAAATAAGTCTTGTAAATATTCACCTTATATTTATTTTATAATTGTCCTACAACATGCATATACATTTGAGGTTAACATTAAATTTAATTTAATTTAATTTATTTTTTTTTTGTATGAACAGTAATTCAAAATTTTCCTAATTTCTACCTTATAATACACTAAACATTGTCTTTTTTTTTTCCTTTAATTATTATAAGAAAATTAAATAAAATAAAATTTTTATTTAGAAGTACAGCTAACACCAACTTAACTAATTTATTTTAGGTATAAAATAGACGAATATATTCACGGATTAAATCATTCATTTTTATTTGTATTTATGTTTAAATTTCTTGCGACATAATATATCATAAAACGTACAACATAAAGATTTTATTTTTGTTTGTGACAATTTTTAATAGATTTGTGGTTTTTCTTGTTTTTTTTTTGGCAGTGTGAATGGGATTTAGTTTGTTAGAATATAATTTTACTTAAATTTAATACAAATATCATCTACTTTTTCTAATAGTACAAAATTGATTTTTTTTAAAGGTTTTTGTTTTAATTATTGCACTAAATATAAAATTTAAAGTTTTTTTTTTATATTTTAAGGGTGATTTTAATGGGGGTCGTGTTTTTAAGAAACAATATTTGCTTTCGTATATAAATGAAAAATAAATTAATTAACAGAACAATTTGGAGTTTACTACTTGGTGACATTAACGTGTACCACCTTCTATCTGAGCATCAACCAGGGGCCAAATCGTCTCATCCGTGAACGTATGATACGTCACGTAAAAGGGTGTATTTAGTATTATGACATACGTGATCGTATAGATGTTAACGTAATTCAGTATTATGTCTTCCGTGATCGAGTGTTTTTGTTTCCGTGAACGCATACATTCTTTCCAAAGTTCATTCGATTGGTAAATAGCAGACGTAATTAGTTTAAGTAGGGGAAAATCAAACAAAATTTAAGTTATTTGATCAAAATTAGAATTTAAATAGCAATAATGAATATAATAATATTGAAAAATTCTTTTATAGGACAAACTGCAATAAAATAAATTTGACCCAAAAAATGATTGGTAAAAGTTAAAACGTTGATGCTAGTTGTAGGACGGGTGGAATTGCAGTAGACAAATGGTAGTGGAAGCTTAAAATCGAAAAGATGCGATTAATACGTCCTTATTTATTTGAAATGTTTTTATAAATCTGCAAATAAACAATTAATACTTCACATTTCAGGGGTTTGTCTGTTTCATTACGCCTTTTCAGACAATGACGGAGGATTTTTTCCATCCCTTAGGTATCGTCGTGTAAATTTTTCGTCATTACAATTTCGTTCCGAATGTTTCCAATTCCGTTCCGTGAGCAATCGTATGCCGCGATCCCAATTTTCTTATTCGAATGACGTATAACGTAATTTATTTTCGTACGAATGATCATCCGTTCACGGAAAAGACGATTTGGCCCCAGTAGGCTTATGCCCAAGGAAAGTCCATGGTGATAGCTGTCACTACACGTCATTCCTTAAAGTATAAAAAAGCGGTTCTTGGCATCTTCCGGAATAAAGTGGAAGCCTTCCAGTTTAGGGGTATTGTGGAAACCCTCTCCAGATACAACAAGAGAAAGATAATAAATAACTTTATTGAACACATGCTATCCAACCGAATAATAGCAGCCGACATAGGTGATGAAAGCAGGAAAGGTAGAGTCTAGAATGGGACCTCTCAAGGGAGAATTCTTTCTTCCTTGCTGTGGATACTGGTTGACTCCCTGACGTGTCAATAGCCAGGCATACGCGGATGATGTCGCCATACTTTCTGTCGGGCCATGCCTTGAGTCTGTGGAAGACCATCGGTCAACCCTCTAAAACTTAAGGCTGTTAACTTTACGAAAAAGAGGAATGTGACTGGTCTGACTCAGCCAGTACTAAAGGGCGTCACTAGCCAGATCTCCGATGAACCTAAATATCTGGGAGTGATCCTAGATCCAAGGAGTTCTCAGTCATCTCGCAATCTAAAGTGCTTTCGGCAAGACATGGGGCGTATTACCGAAAAATGTTCTCCGAACCTAAATGGCTATGAAAAGATCTTATGTAGCTTATGCGGCGGTTGTTTGATGGAGGGGGCTCTCGCGTAAGTATGCGACTGCTTTCTACACTAAACTTCAAAGAACTGTGTGTCTCGGCTAAACGGGAGCTTTTCCGATTACGCCAGGCTCTGCTTTAGACGCTCTGCTTGATTTACCCCCCCTTGATACGTATTTCATGAGTTGTACTATGAAAGCAATCTACAGTCTCCGACGAGGTGGCTTTTGGTATCATTCGCACTAGAGTTTCGATGATCTTGCGCGATGCCTTTCCTACGACCCTTTCCATGGATATGGTATCTGAAACCTCGGCTTTTGTGCAAATTCAAAGTCGACCTTCTTTGCGTTCAGGATTAGCTTCGGCCAAAGACCGAGTCTGGACTGGGGTGCAGTCGAATCTTTACGGATGGCTCCAAAACTGGTCAAGTGTCGACTCGGATGTCTTCGTGGAGACCGCTACTAGACTTCGCTACTCATGAGGCAAATGTCCCAGTGTTTTCAAGCGGAGGACTATGTTGTCCTAATGACTGCCGACTATATTGTAAAGAACAACTAGAGCGGTCGGAGTATTTGCATCTGTAGTGATATACAGGCAGTCGGGCTACGCTTAAGGCCTTGCTCAACCCTCTAACCCGCTCCGAAATAATTCTAGAATGCAAGATTTTGGTCGCGAGACTGAACTTTCTGTTTCTTGTTTGCGTCCCAGGTCACACTGGGATTGCGGGAAATGAGATCTCCGATTAAGTTGCTAAACAAAGTTTGGAGCATGTTTTCTAAGGACCTAAACCTGCGTTGGGTCTTTTGCGTCCTCGGTCAGGGCTATTGAGTTTCTGATGAACACAGTTGTGTGTGGCTCTCCGGGATGTAGGTAGCTGGTAGACTGAACTAATCTTCCCGAACGTTTGTAAGAAATCAGGCAGCAAGAATGCCGCCTTGCTGTCTCTCAGCAGACAAGACTGTAGGCAACTTATTGTGACATTTAACTCGTGCTAAGCATCTTAGTGTGCTAGGCTTTAGAGGCGCTTGTGTCGAGAGCCACGATACTTCGGATCACTTTCTTTGTTATTCTCCTGTCTTTGCTCGGATCAGGTGGCAGATCATCGGTGCTTATGTAGTGTGCCTTCTCAGCTTTCTCCCAAAGTCAAAGAAATTCAAGTAAAATGGACAATACTGGGTCTTGCTTCCTGGTAGTATAATGGACGAGTTGCGTCCGAGTGCTCCAGTGGTGTCTAACTCGACAAAGAGTTCGGTGGAGGTTTCTGACGTCAAAATCTAAGCGTCCAAAGCCGTCAAAAGTTCGAAAATTGCAAAACTGATTGGGGACGATTTCTGATTAATTGGAATTAAGAAAAAAAATATATTTTAAGGTTTGAAAACGACACAAAAGTGTAAAAATCAATTGGGATGACTTAAAAAATAAAATAAATCAATTTAAAGGTTTAAAAACTACACAATTGTTGTATTTCTTTTTCTATAGACTTGTTTTCTAACACTATAACGGTTATATTTCTTATTCATTTAATTTAAGTTTCAATTTCGAATATGATTTTGCTTTTACAGTGTTTTGCTTATTTTTTTGAAACACTTTCAATATGGGAGCATATATTACCTTTTTATAGGAAAGTGTTAATTATTTCGAATATTTTTTTTTTTGTTTTTTTAAAGATAAAATTCGGTGGTTCATTATTGCGTAATCTATTACAAAAGATCCTATAATCATTCATTTTGTAAACATGAATATTTTTCAACTATTTTTTGTTTTTTCTTTTTTCTTGAAACAAAAATTTTGTTTTGGTCTCGGAATTGTAACGAATTCCTTCTGAAAAAAGTTTAAATTATAAAAAATGAAATTAAATAAAAATACGAAACAAATATAAATAAAATAGTTTATTTATTTTAATGTGTTTTACAATTAAAAACGAATTTTTGCTCTTAACAATAGGTACACGTAAAAGAGAAAAAAAAAAACGGAAAAAAACTAAATATTTCTTTAAATTTAACAATACAATATATTCAACCAAATAGGTACGATTTAATAATAGTATTTATAGTGTTCTTAAGATTTAATATAATGCTCTTTAAAATAAAACAAATTGGGAACGTATTTTAATTATTTTTAAAGATTTCTTTGTGCTTTTAGACGAAAAGTTAAAAGTTATTTAATTACGTTGTGTACTTTTTTTTTGTTTTTCTTATTTTTTTTTTTTTTTCGGGCTTAGAAAGATCATTTATGTAATATTTTCAAGTATAAACTATTTAGGTATACATATATAATATTATAATTATCATTATCGTTTAGTGTTTGTTTTTTTCTTTTGTTTTTGTAATAAAATTATGAGTTTTTTTTTTTTGTTGATTTATTACACAAATTGCTTTCGAGTTGTTGATTTTTTTTTTTAAACTTATTTAATTTATATACGTTCAGTTACATATACTTTGGCGGTGGCTGGAGCGTTAGATCTTCGAACAGCGAATGACACAATGATACCGATTGCAACTAAAACAATTCCCAAGGAATTCATGATGTAATGCTCGATTTGTGAATTGCGGAGGCTGAAAGGAAGAAGAAACAAAATTAGTTATTAAGGACATAAAGCGTTGTGTCTTATTGGGCCTTAATGCAAGCCATAATCCTTTCGATTAGGTTTGGGTTTAGATTGGGTTGGGATGCAGATACACTTAGATCAGAAGAGGTCCTTTGTGATACCATAGATCTATTCGTTTTTGCTACCCAGGAATTAATCAAATGGACCGGAGCTTTTAACGAAGCGAAGAATGTTCATCTCTAGGGACGTCACCTCACTGACGTTATTGAATTTGCTTTGGGACAGGGCCGGATAGGTGCATGTAAGGTAAAGGATAGTTTCCTCCTCCTCTTCATACCTGTAACTCTTGAAGAAGTCATTTGAAAATAGACCCAACCTTTTTGCATGTTTGCCTATCATAGTGAGGACACCGATTACGTAGCTGATTTGTAACATAACCAACCCGGAACTACATTTGTGATCCAGCTTAGGCCAGATCTTTGTATGACACGTCGAGCAATCGAAAGATGCGCCCAATTTAACCGATACTGTTGGGTAGCCAAGCCGCAATCAAGGCTTTAAGCTCCTATAAAATCAGGTCTACACTGTTGTGGGAGTGCTCTGCCAGGATAAATCGACTATGTGAACCCAACATATTCACCTCCTGCTGGGTACTAGGTCACGTGGAAGTAGAGGGAAATGAAGCAGCTGATGAACTAGCAAGGATCATAAACAGTCTCCACCGGCCCGGAACCATTTTGAGAGCTGGGGTCGCGGTACGGAAAGAACTAAGGAAGAAAAAAGACTGCAAAAGAGCGAAATTTTGGAAGGAAATCCCTAGACTAAGACAGGCCAAAAAACTTCTTGGGAACTTTAACAAAAAAAGAAGTAACGTTTGTATAAATATCAACAAGCTTCCCAACGGTCAATGTAGACTTAAGGAGCACCTCAGGAAACTGGATACAGAGCAGCATGCAGACTACAGATTCTGTGAAGGTGTTGAAAAAACCCCAACGCACCTTCTATAGCACTGATCTACAAAAGAAGAAAACACCTTGATGCCTACCAACAATCAGAAAAAGATCAACCATTATCAGATTTATCCTAAGTACTCCGATTCATGAAGGAAATTGGCCAGCAGAAGGTGAAGGTCGAGTGTTTCATTGACTAAAGCTCCAAGTCGGGGTAGCACAGTAGATCTACAAAAATCACAGTGCACCTACGCCTCTATAACTATCTCTCTATGACACGTAGAGCCATTTTCCGATCTGTGGTTGGTCCTTCTAAAAGCGTCCAGCTTGAATAGATGTTTGCATTCAGCGAGAGACACACCTACATTTCGCTATCTAGGGAGATTCCTAAGAATCGTACCCTTTCTGGTGAGCTCATTAGCTCTGCAGTTTCTCGGAATGTCTCTATGGCCAGGGCTTCCAGCAGAGGTGAATGTTGAATTGCTCCGTCATCTCCGAGACAGACGAACGGCCTTAAAAATGAAAGTGCAAGATTCCAGGGACTTGATTGCCGCTTGGCTGTCAGTGAAAACGCTTATATACTTGATAGATACTGCCCACAAACAGGACAAGGCTTCCTTGATCACCATGATTCCCTCCTGAAAAACGCTACTGTTATCTGGGAGGCCAAACGAGATACTCAGATTGAACTATTCCGAGAAGGCGTACCCAACCCTATTTTCTCTCTTCCTTTTGATTAAATGGGGTTCATATTTGCTAAAGCTATTTAAAAACGAAATCCGAAATGCTTATAGTTTATGCAAACACGAGCTCAAGGTCTTAGCTCGCAGTACGGTATAAAAATCTACTGGGTCCTAGGTGGCATTAGATATAACTGGCAACAAGATGGCCGATGAATTCCCAAGAAAGGAACCATTACCAAGTACTTCAATCGATTAAACTTCCACTCTGTAACCCCAGAGAAAGAGTGGAGTATAAGGTTATCGTGGAAGCTAACAGCAAGTAGAACTCTCTAGCCACTTGTGAAATATCGAGAGAACTTAGTAAAAATATACGATGAAGCCAAAACCAGCAAACATTTGCAGAGTAATAGGAAATCGCTATCTGTGCTGGTAGAAGCGCTTTCTGGTCGACGACATTTCCAGAAGCTGCGGCGATGAAGTGGTCCACTAGGATACACATGACTTTCTGTGCCAATGTCCAAGTCTCTGGCATTTGAGGAATTTGTACGGTCTGTGATGCCAACAAGATTTCAAAAGAATCAATTTTGTGTGCACTTAGCTCGGTAGGCGCATTGTCAGAAGTTTTAGAGACGTTCATTGGCTACCGCTTTGCCACAAAAAATGTACCTCAAAATTGGGTTGACAGCGTACTAACCTTAAAAAAATATTGAACAGTTCAGTTTTACTAGTCATTTCAAAAAGAAACCAACAGATGGTCCACCCTTCAGATACCCATGCCCTATTGATTCATTTCAAAGCTGCTTATGAAACTATGGAAGGGATACACTACATCGCTTCATGTTTATTGGTGCAAGGATAACGCAGGGAAACCTATTCACGTATGCAGGATGACTTTTGAGAACGTTAGCTTGTACACCAAGGTCAGAAAGGACATCGCTCTAACTAAAACCGGGGTCGTAGGCAAGGCAACTCGCTGTTAGGTTAGGTTAGGTGCTGGATAAATAGCGAAGAACTTATAGGTCCACAATATTCAGTATAGGTCACAGCTTCGACACAGACTAGAAATGTATCCACGTAAGCAACGCTGTAAATTATGTCAACGACTAGCAGAGTGAAGATAAACTGCAGAATAACTTTTGTCAATCGTTCTCTCTATGGACTAAGAACGGAACTGGATAGCAATACCCTTCCAAGGAGAACTAAAGAGATGCTTTGTAAAACCTTTATACCCAGCGTTGTAATGTGGATTTTGTCAAAGTTGATTGAACGTGCCCTTGGAGTCTTTGCAAGAAAGTCTTCACACGATCTATACATAGTCTTAAAGGCGATGAAGGTGGATGGAGAAGAAAATTCAGTTGCAAACTATACGAGTTAGCCATCAACGTCTATCTAGTAAGAAAGACACGCATTTAAAGCCTTAAATTATTAGGTCATTTGAGGCAGATGAACATCTGAACGTCCTTCGGCTCGGAAAGTCTTCAAATCCAACCCTGATCGACCAGAGAAAAAAGGGGGACATAATGTTCGATGAAGTGCATGAATAGCAAAGGATCGTAATGGCTGGAGAGGCTTCTTTGTTGAGGTACTGGTACTTACTGGAATGTAGGACCAATAAAAGTGTAAGTATGTATTGGTGAAACTACCATAATAACTGAAAGAAAAAGCGTTCGATGTCACTTTCGATGACGATGGCTGCCGCCATTTTAATATTTTTTGATGGATGAGGCTACACGCTACGTTAACCGAGCCTCATTTAAGCCACACTGATGGCAGATCCTTCCGAAATGCACGTAGTACATGCATACGATCAGTGCGACCCTTTTCCTCTGAAGGCTTTCTTTGTTTCGTTGGATTTCCGAAAGGTCTGTACATGTGATAAAAGCCATACTTTAGAGTGAGATTAGGCTCTTGTAGATTTTTTCCAGTCATTGATGATTGCAAACAATTTTTTTAATTTTTTTATGAAAATTTCTTACCTCAAATCCTTTTCTTCGGATAATTCACGTTCCTTTTCCACCAAACCTGTCACACATGTCGCAATGGCCAACATAAAGTTGACCAAACCAAAACTGGCATGAATTGGCACCATAGTCGCTCTGCATCCATATGTTGCATTCTCACAGCACAACAGCACCAAAAAGCTAAAACCACAACAACAACAAATATTTCAAAAATCCATCAAAAATAAGTTTTTTTTTTCAAAACTAACCTGAAAAATCCAACAACAAATTGCAATGCAAACAGACCCATTGTCACGAATCCCAACCACGAATGTAATGAATAAAAGTTTTCCTTTGGCGGTTCAGATAGATTATGTGAGTCAAAAACGGACAAGAATCCAAGGACAACACATGGAATAGCGCATGCATGGAAAAACATATGCGCAAGTTTGACATAGATGTGCTTAAGGCATCTGCACAGTCTGTAGAGTAGAATTGCTGGAAAGGAATCAAAATTTAGTAAAAGAAAATGTTTTTGACAAGTATTTTGGACTTACAAAATCCTGAGAATGTGACAAATCCTGCAATCATCAATGCTGGATGCAAATTAAACTGTAATTGTGGATTATCTGACCAAGCGAATCCTCCGCGATAGAACATTATCCAGAACAACGTTAGAACTAACACTCCAACGAGTAGAATGGTTGAGAGAATTACTATTAGCAGATACTCGAACCATGATCCACAATTCCATGCGTTCTCGGAATCATCTTCGTAGCGCCTGAAAAAAAGAGAAGAATCCTTTTAATTTAAATATAAAATCCTAAGGAAATGCGCAGTCTTCTAAAAATATTAAGGAAGTAAATCGAAATTTTCGTTCCACATTTTTGGGTGGATGGGATGCACTCACAACAGGTAGGATATGTCAACGATACACTCTTTGGTGAAAGGTTTCATGGCAATAGAAAAATGCAATTTGATTGAAACATAGCTCCTGGAATATATGTACATCGGATATAGGCATACGTTATGGCATAGGAAGACGAAGTCGCTATCACAGTATCAGGCAAGTATGCCACGTAACTTGATCCTAACAAGCTAGTCATGTGCTCTGATAGCAATGGTCTCAATGGTTAGCACGAGTTACTATATCATCTAGTTCGCTACAAAATACATTATCTCCTGCTCCACCCTTCCTGAACTAAGTGGATCCTGGCATAGACTTTGTAACAGCTGCAGCAATCTGAAACTAAGATAGGTACGTAGGTAGGGGGGGTGACTGCATCAGCAAGGGTGCAGTCTCACTCGGGTCACAACGGATCCATTGTGTTTCCCCGGTGTGGGATACCTCTAGTGTTAGTGTTACTGCTTCCCCATTGAATATGGTGGGAGTTGGCCTCACAGCCGATCAGCAGGTCCCATCTTTTTTCCGGCCGTGCCCGTTACCATGTCCACTAAGGATTCAGAAGGTGGTGGCGATTCACTGTCATAGGGGAGGTACACCGACGCAATGATGAGTGGCTTGTTGTTGGCCCTCTCAAGCCTGGTGGTTGTTTGGTCGTTATTGTGTTCGATGGGCCCTTATCATTGGAGTTAATTCCGCAGATCTTATTATAAGAGATCCACGGTTCCTGGATAAGGGCAATGTCAATGTTATGGTCCGAGATGTAGGAGATGAGGTTGGCACTGGCCAGCTTGCTGTGATGAAGGTTAATTTGGATTAACTTCTTCATCAGAGCAGTTTGCTGGCGTAGGCGCCATCCCCGGCTTGTCGGATAGTGGCCTCACCTTGACCATATTTAGTCCGACTCGCACCTTGAAGTCTGTCGATGGTAGCTTCAGGATTGTCTGATTGCATGACGATAGCGTCCTGGCCCGTCTCGGAGGGTTTCTCCATCGACATGACTTTCCAGTCATCCGTCTGGAACTCAGGATTTAGTCCTATAAGGAATTGTTCCAGTCTTTCTTTTGTGATCTGTGGCCCCGGAATATGGATCCTGGCTTTGGAAACTAAGATAAGAAAAAGCGGCAGAATTGGGAGATCGTTTAACGTGCCAGAAAATCCGTTGTTGCCTTATACCTATGTACATAAAACGACAGTGAGCCCTAGGTACATGGGGACTTTAGAGAAACATAATCCACTGGTTATAGACTTCGGTAGCTAGGGCGACACTAACTTTTTGAGGACGAATTCCAACTCAAAATTGCCTGGACTCACAAAATACGCCTCTACTGTTGAAAGACAACATCAAAGTTCTCCTTTATAGGACCTTAATTATCCCAGTCGTGCTCTATAGCGCTGAGGCATGGACTTTCTCAAAAGTGGATGAGGTTGCTCTTGGCTGCTGCGAGGAAAATTCTTCGAGTGATTTCCGATCCCGTCTGTATAGACGGCGAGTAGAGAAGGAGATACGACGACGAATAGTTCGACCTGTTTAGTGACATCAACTTATCCAGGAGCGCGAAGATCTAACGACTGAAGTGGCTGGATCATGTAGAGCGTACACCAATGCTCTGGCCCGGAAAATCTTAGAATCCACCTCCGCGGCACGGCGCAGTAGAGGAAGACCGTAACTTAGGTAGGGCACGCAAGTAGAAGGGAACTTTAACCAACTTAGCGTGCGAAATGGAGGCAGCTAGGTTAGGTTAGGTTAGGTATGTGGGTTGGCGGGGAGAGAGACTCCCCGCCACACTCAGGTCAATGCTGACCCGTTGGATGGAAAGGGATTTTCTGTCTTCCTGTATAAGTCTCTCGGTTCTGCCTTTATCGAAGGACGGCCATAGTTTCCTTGTGATTACACAGGAATCCACGGAGGTCCATCTGGTGTTTGCCTCCTGTATGGTTATTTTCCCTACTCCAAGCTTAAGTGCGCAAAGCGGGATGTTCACAAGTGGTTCTGTTTGTCTTGAAACGGCTGCAGAACCCTCTCTTGCTAGTTCGTCAGCTTTCTCGTTGCCTGGTATACCCTCATGTCCAGGGACCCAGCAGAGCGATACCTTGTGCTGTGTTCCAAGAAACTTAAGCTCTTCTCTACAGCACTTCACAAGTTTAGATTTAATTTCTGTGGCAGTTATTGCTTTTATAGCTGCCTGGCTGTCAATAAAGAAGGTGATACCATCCTGTGGTATTGCCCTTACTGCAGACTCACGGGCGGCTGTTGTCACTGCCAAGACCTCCGCTTGGAAAACGCTGCTGTGGTCTGGGAGGCGTATTGATTTCGGTAGAGGCAGCTAGCTAAAGATTAGACTGGCTGGAGACGCTTGTTGGTTGAGGCCTAGGTCCACTCAGAACTGTAGCGCCACCTTAAACAGACAAGTAAGGTTCCATATGAACAGGATGGTTATGCCTCCGTCTAATCCAAGACCAGTACAATCCCATAGAATCAATCAGGCAGCAACTCCTTCTGTGGTGTAGTAGTTGGAGAAACTCCCAATTTATTCGTTTCTCTACTGTGCTTGGTGGCTGTGATTGCTGTTCCCCTAGCGGGGTTTGAACTTACTTACACTACCTGATACTCCTTGCCACCACATCTATTGTAATCGTAGATTCTAAGCAGCTTAGTGTCTAATGCACGCGAGATCGTCTAGTATGGAAGGCGACATGCGATGAGAATGGCTACGGTTCCTTAAGAGGATACAAAATAATGAAATATGTGCAAGCTACAGGGTACATCATTACTCATCCTTTCTACAGAATTAAGCTTAATCAACTACCGCGAGTATCGTAATCAAAGCTCGTCCATCGACAACTTTACCCACCCATAACGGTTATTAAAACCATAAATTTCAGTCACCGATTTACACAGCTTCTCACGGCGTACTTAAACTCGAAAATATCTGTCACATGGTTCGAAATTAATTCCACGAACAAGCAATAAATTTTCCAATTTTCTAACAAACTTTTCCTCTTATCCCCTCATCATCATCATCGATTCCTTACGAATGCCGATGGGAACTAGTACTCGCATACTCGTACTCCGTTCAAGTATTAAAGTTTTTTTTCCCCCTCACCCCCTCCCCCTTTCACCCGTCGAGTATTGAAACATTGCGAATTGCAAATTCATAACAACCTCAAGGGAAGCAAAAGGATTCATAGCGGAACGCTTTAAGTAGCATCAACCAGGACTCAAAAGTTTCGTCTCAACGGGTGGATGTGTTGCTTATTCCTTGCCTCTGTTGCAGTGGAGTAGGGTAAAAGGAGCACAAAACAACTTCATGAATGTAACTAAATACAAACTTTTCCGATGAAGGGAAAACAGCATTTTTTTTTCACTCGAAGATAATGTGCTGGAGCATGTCTGAGACTTTGGACCTCCATATCCTCCACAACCAGTCGCATAGGGTGGGGGGTGTACCCTTTCTGCTTTGTGTAAACATGGATACGAAAGGAGAGAACAAGCAATTAACATGGGAACTGGTTGCCTCCTTCGCTCCTTTGTTCTCGTTCAGTTATTCAATACAAATGAAATGTAACTGAATCCTTATAAGGAAACAGTAAGCAGTTTTCAGGCAGTTCATTTGGAAAACTAATTTCATTTAATTTTATTTAATGCCTCAAGCAGCAGCTAGTTGATCTCTACTGGGGGTGTTCGGGTTCTCTGTGCGTGGTGCGTGGTGCGTGGTGCGTGGTGCGCCTTGGTGTTGTGCATTCTTGAAGGATTATGAAATGAAACACCCCAATTATTACTGAGGTTGAAGTAAGGGATGAGGTAGGTGGCCTCCGCTCATTTCATATGATGAAAATGGTTGGGGGGGATTTTTCAAAGTTCTTGTCATGGTTTCATAAGAAGCATCAGATGAGCGTCTCCGGTTTTAATGAGTTTTTGAAGAGATACGGCCTAAGTAGGGGTCAAATAGTCTCTGAATACTTTCTCTTTCAGATGAGTTCTGATCCCAAAAAATAGCGAAGACCTTGAACCTCTTTTTTAGCCTTTTCTCTCTTCTCCTTGGTTTTGATTTAAAGGATTATACCCCTTGACCGTGGCGCCCTGTATGTATGTTGGATCCTATTCTAGGCTATTTCGTCAGCGGTGTTAATCGTAATTTTTTGACAGCATTTAATTGGGCCTATTCTCGTTATAAACAAAAGCCATCTCGGCCGCTTCTGCTAGAATGCAACTGTGACTTCAACCTTTATTCTGCCAATGACTTGGGTTGAAGGACTGATGGACGACTTTTGCCACCTTGACGAAGTAGCCTTCCTACATAAGGGAACAAACTAGACATGCTTCGGACAAAGCTCCCCAAATACTGCTTCAAGCTAGCTTAATAGCTATTCCTTCAAGGAATGATTGGGAAATTGGCAAATGGGCACTCAACCAAGTCAAGTTCAGCGATGGTTAGGAGACTGACGACGGAACTGGGCTTGTGACAGTCCTGACACAACTGTATGCCATGCATGATGCACATCGAGTTTTTTGACATACGTGATGGAACTATACCCATCTTGACGAGTAGCCAAGCAGTTTTAACAACAGTTGGACCAGTGCTGATGAAAATCAAGCTATGCAGTTCTGGAGAATGTCTCCTGGTGATTATGTATTGGGCCCCAGCTCATAGAGAACAAGAGGGCCGAAAAAGGTGGAAAATAGTGCTACTGCTTTACTGGGCCTGTACCTTTCCCCAGGGTGAGCTAAAGCAAAGGACATGCTAGAGAACTGCTCCTGACAAAGAGGAGTACTACTTTTTACCCCAAGGTAGAACTAAAAACAAATAAATATCTGATGCAATAGGCGTTATGGGGTCGATGGCCTAGCTTTTCACGACCATTCATGTTCTGCGTGTTATATATTGTCTCGCAAAAATGGAAGGGTCCCACGGTTTAAGGCAGTAACTTGGTCTTAAATATTATTTCGAGAGATCCCGATCCATCTCTCTTCCACGATCCATCTTAGCCTGAGAGGCTCCCTGGATTTCTCCACAGATCTTCTCTGGCCTTCATTCCTCGTGTTAACGCTAACATCTGCTTAACAGAAATCTGGTTCATCTTCTGTGTTTCTACCCAGTGGCATCTCAAGATCTCTTCTTCCTTGCTAATGCATTAACACAACATATGTGCCGCCGTCCCGATTTCGTCCAAGCATAGTTCACAGATATCGTTCTCCATCTTCTTTAGGTTATATTGGAAATTTTCATGAACTGTAGATAACGCTACCACCCATTTCAGTGCTCTTCGCTCCAAGCTTAGAACTTCCCTATAAGTGGAGCCAGTCGGCGTTTTAATTGCGATTTTTTCCTGCCTACCCCACGGTTGACCGCCTTCTCTGGTATTCCGCCGCGGCCCAGTTGTTTTTCTTTTCTTTTTAAATAAAACCCTTGCCCATGTGGCAGATACTGCGACCCAAAAGATCTATTGTATCATAAGGGTATGGTTAGTCGTACTACCTTCCTAGTGAAGGATAGTATATCCTTAGTAGCAGAATTTCTCAATTCCGCTGGCATACATATTTCTTTATGGAAAATACGTCTCCTTAACCAATGAAAAGCTGAGCAATTGCAGAGAATGTGTTCGGATCATTCGGCCTCCTCGGAGCAGAACCTACATTCCGTGTCTGAGCTCAGGCTAAGTTTGTTAAGATGGTATCTCAAGCCACAGTGGCCCGTGAGAAAGCCCACTAGCTTCCTGATACTGTCCTTATTAAGGTTAAGTATATCCTTGTAGGAGTAAGGTTTGATTAGTAATTTGGATTGTCTCAATCCTGGGACAGTTTCCCAGTGGTCCAGGCGAAGTTTATGTTCCCAGTTACTAATCAACGCTGTGGCGAAAGACCAGTTGATGCCACAGTAAGGTTCAGGTCTTATGAACGCAGATTCTGAGCCAACCCTAGTTAGTTCATCTGCTAACTCGTTGCCTACAATCCCTTGATGGCCGGGGACCCATCCAAGTTTTACCTTTTTTAGTTTGCCAAGGATTGCAGTGCATCGTAGCAGCTTTCAACTGATATGGAGTCCATTAAATTGGACGACAGCGCTTTGAGTGCTGCCTGACTATCTGAAAATATATACATTCTAGCGCCATTAATACCCTTACTAAAGTTTAACCTAGTGCAGATTTCAATGGCATGGAGTTCAGCCTGAAATACCGTGGGACACATTCCCATAGGTATGGAGGCTTTGGTGTTGGGTCCGAAGACACCAGCTCCAACTCCAGATTCCATTTTCGATCCGTCTGTTTACCAAACCAGACCTCTAGGGTCTGATGCCGGAATACCATTAGACCAATTTGCACGATCTAGCACGATAGACAGTACTCCTTGACCATGGTGTCAGGGATGGTACAAAACATGTCTCTTTTGGGGATTGAGTCAAGAATTTTCAGATGTCCCACATGGTCACCTGATTTATACTTGCATTCTATCCGCAACTTGATAGCACACCTAGCGGCTATCTTCCTAATGAAGATATGAAGGGGTGAAAGCCCAACGATTGCTTCTAAAGCCGCCATTGGGCAGATACGCATAGCACCTGTGATACCGAGATGGCGAACTTGATATGAGAATGGATGACCCCGAGGTATTTGACTTCACTGGAATAGGCTAGAGTAGTACCTTTGATAATGATAGGTCCTAGATTGACCAGTCTTTTCCTAGTAAAAGGCGCTAGAACAGTTTTGCAGGGATTGATGGATAGTCCTTCTCTGCTGCACCATTCTAAAACATGTAGTAAAGCACATTGTATGACGCTAGAGATGGTTGCGCTGTGCTTGCCACTAATAAGTATCGCCAAGTCATCCGCATAACCAATGGCGATATAGCCTAGTCTGTGATGATCGACTAGAAGATTGTGTACGACTAGTGACCATAGAAGGGGAGAGAACTCCGCCTTGGGGACAGCTCTTAGCTGCGGTCACAGACACTGAAACTCCTCGCGAGGAGGAAGTCATAATCCGACTTTCAAGCATGGCTCTTATCGATTTGCTGGTCGAATCTTCTATGCTTCTGCTACTGATTGCTCTCTCTATTGAGCTGTAGCCAGTGTTATCGAAAGCGCCCTCAATGTCAAGGAAGGCACACAAAGCTATTTCTTTCGATCTTTTTCACAAGAAGAGCACCTTCTGTGGATTTACCTTTCCTTGTAGAGGGGTAGACAAATCTAACCGACCTCTAATATGAACGCCGATGAGTCTCTCCATCGTTTTGAGAACAAATGATGTGAGACTTATAGGTCTGTAGGATTTAGGCAGCTCACTGGGCCTATTGCCCGGTTTTGGAATGAAGATCACGTAGCTGTAGCTGTAGCTTGCCAGTGGCCCAGTTGTTAATCAGGTGCTGCACCATTCCTCTGCCAATTGCAGCAAATGGTTCCGAAGTTGATCCTTACTTTGCTAAAGAGTCCGCCTTCCCTCAAACGCCTTGCCATCAGTTCCTACGTGCCCAGAGCAGCGTCATCTGGTCTTACTGACCAAACCAGCTGCAATCCACCCAAGGAAGGTCTTTAACTTCGGACGCAGCTGGTTCCTCATTCTCACTATTACTTGGGTTGCTATTTAGTCTAATCGAACCTATTTGCCCCACACCAGGTCGACTCTACCGTCTTGAAGCTTTCCGGAGTCTCCGCTAGTTTATCGACAGCACGTGCCCCTGTTCGGTGTTCGAACACTCTACGTGGAAATCTGGAAATCTTTGTCGTTTACACGCAGGCCTTATCGTCTACAGGTTTATCAGGTCCTTTTTCCGAGACTCTTGGCATGACGTGGGGATCTCTGGTGTGGATCAGAGATGTTCTTTGCTTTATGAGCATGAAATGTCAGTGCTAGTTCGTGACTTAGATCGTCTTTGAGCTTATTCAATGCGCTCTGTGTAGAGGTTGAAAACTCCAGTTCCGACTCTTCTTTGATAAGTAGTCTATACATACATATGTATCTCCCTGACCTAACACCCCTCGAACACCTTCAAGTATGCCTGCCACGTAACAATCTGTGGCAATTCTCAAGTGATGATTTATAACGAACTTTCTTAGTCACCTCATGCTAACAAACGCGTCAACTAAATATAAACAAATTGGAGTCAATATGATCTCTTGACATCCACACCATACATACGCACACACTCGAACCACACAAACATAATACACTCATGTGTAGATACAGATACAAATTCATTGAACAATTCATTTGTTCATCTATGCATTAAATAGACGAATCATTGTGGCAATTAAGAGATGACAAAAGCGTCCCTCATCTTCGACTCTTCTCCTCCAACCCCCATCCCTGCCCTTATACACCACGAACATGCCCTGTTTGCAAATTGTATCTATGTACGAGTATCTCCCTAAATTTTATTAAATTGAATGAATAATGGGTGTGCCGCTTAGTGCGTTCGATTTGCCATGTCGGCTAAGCGGCGATTCTTATTTAATTTACTAAGAAATTAATTAAATGATTGCTAGTCCTATGTACATAGCTATCGGAACGGGAGTGCTGCTCTATTCAAAAAGAATGTGGCGCCCATATTCCCTTGGCCAATTGATAGATAATTATTCGCAATGCAAAACAATCTCGCGTTTTGTCTGGCGTTTTGAATAAAATTTCCACAAACGGTCTTACGAGTATCCCTGCCCTGAGAGATGCTTGGACGGTTCGATACAATGAGTGTCGCTCTGGATAGGCTGCCTCCTGGCTTTTTATTTAAAATACGAAAATAAATTCCGTCTCTGGTAGCCGTTGCTCTCTATTTTCATTTGAAATTCAGATTCGTCTAGTGGATTTCTTTTTTTTTGTACAACACCCTCGTGATTCTTTCTGTGTGTGGAGGAGAGAGAAAGGAAAAAAAAACAAGAAAATCAAAAGAAATTCATTTTATTTACGGTTGCAGTGCATTTAATTAACCACCGCTGGGTGTAGGGAACACCACCAGCATCAGGGTAATGAGTGAGAATGGTCATTGACTGTATGCCAGGGTTCATAATCCTGCTTATTTTTGTTCACTCATTCACATAGCGGTAAAGCGAAATGATGGTGGTGGTAAAGTGGGACATTTGTTTGAAAATTTCCGTGTTAAAATGCCTTTAAGGATAAAAACGACAAAAAAAAGGCGCAACATGCATTCATTGATGACTGCAGGCATATAATAC
Source organism: Blera fallax (assembly GCA_946965025.1). Lineage (NCBI taxonomy): Eukaryota > Metazoa > Arthropoda > Insecta > Diptera > Syrphidae > Blera > Blera fallax. The sequence continues at coordinate 42,412,413 of OX337247.1, read as the reverse complement.
CCCAGCAAATTACAACGGCCGCTGCTATTGTCCTCTTTGTTCGAGTTCATATATCCCTTGTGTACGAGTGTGTGCTGGGTGTACTTGTGACTGTTTGTTGCCGGATTTAGGACAATGGAATGAATAACGTTCAGCTATCGTGCGGTCATAAATACTGCAACTTTAATTTGCATCCTTTATGCATGCAGAAGGAGACTTGAAGTTGAACATGCTCGCAGCTTTGTAGAATTAAAAAAAAAACCGTTTCTGTGCAAACGGGGATAGGTTTTTGAATTTCTGTCGGATCAGATGGTATTGGAGTAATATCCTGCAGAGGGTTAAATTGAAAAACACATGAGAAAACAATGAATTAGAGGGCTGCACAGCGTCATCGATTTAGTCCAAAAGGTTTGGAATTCATCACCTAAGATGCTGACCAAATACACATCAACAAAAATTCCAGATGGACACCTCGGCGGGGGAACACTTGACGGACAGAAAAGACAGTGGGCAACCAATTTGTTTGAGCCTAGCTAATGATCGATCTTTCTGTAGGGGTGCGTTGGTTAAGCATCATGTTGAACCTAGACTATGGTATCGCCTGAACTAGTGGATTTTTGGAATATCAATCGCCGTCGGCGGCATCATATATGAACAAAAGGCATGCCACTCAGTCAGTTGGGGTTTGACCGATCTACAACGAAGGTCTAACCAAATTGATCAGCTGACGGCCTAATAATTGGTTCTTGAGTCTCAGAACAGCTAATCTTGGTATTAAATCCTATGATCCTCTTATGGTAGCTCGCTCATCGCATCGCAGCTTATTGTAGCAAGAAAATTATTTACGTGGCTTAGCGTAAGCCTGATAGACCACAGGAGCCTGGGAGACTGATGCCACCGATCAAATTGATCCCTGATCTGCTTTTCAAAAGGTTCCGTTGGAAGCATGTGGCTGCCCATAGTCAGCTATAGACGGATGGAAGAGCGGAAGCAATTTAAGGTTTATACAGACGATGGAATTGAGCTCCGGCCTTAATACAGCAGAATAATGAGTGAAGTCGAGAGTAGTCTGCGTCATGACAAGCGAAATTTTATAACCGCCGCGGGTGAACAAATGGGAGAAGCTGTACTGAATTACGAAACGACGTATGGTACATATGTATCCTTACGTTAGCCAGTGAGGCTGATACTGCTACATGCAAAGTCTAGTCTGTCACAGGTAATGCGAAAATTATCCAAGGATACCTACATTCTCCCTCACTAGGCCCTAACTGATGTGAGGAAGCCCTTAGTATCCTTACATCCGCGATGTTTGGTTTTTAAACGGGAGTTGCGCCTTGTTTGTGGACGGTATTCATTTGGTTTTCACCTCATTCACTACTGGACGAACTTTTCTCACCTGCTTTTGCCATGCCAGCTTTTATGACACCACATCGGGAGAGCCTGACTATATCAACAACGTCTGCATATCCCCGTAGCTGATCCAACTTGTTGAAGACATTGCTTTCAATGCTGATTCCGTTTGAGTAAATCTCATGACAGAGCACATCCTTAAAGAAGTTCCATTCATGTTTGGAACAACTCGGCAGTTCTTTCGCACTAACTACACCGCCGTCTAGAGGTATGTGAATAATTTAACTTATAATACCGAGGTCGGTCATAACGAACGTGCCTTAAAAGTTAGTATTGTTGTTGAGTGGCTATCTATAGTTTGCTTGTGTAAGGACCTAATATTTGCCTTAGGCTTGAGTTTACGAGGCGGAACTTTTGCTTAGTCTTTCTCTGAGTGCCTTATTGATCTTCTTGTTCCCAGTGATGCTATAAAGCCGATTAATCAAGCAGAGCTTTACGTCCAGGTCCGAAAAGAGGACAGCGGAAGAGCGCAAAACCTCGATGCATAACTGAGAAACAGAGGTCGAAGCGTAGTATCATCAAAAGGACGAAAAGGCTTACCGAAGCGAAACACAAAAGCTTGGTTAAATTATTTAGTGGGCTTCAATCTCCAAATTGGCATAGATACTTGCGCGGGCATTAAAGATGATAACTCTCCAGAATGCAGAATATACTCCAATGTCCGAGGCTGTCAAGTGAGCACAGACGAAGTTCCACAGGGCTTAGTGCTAAGTCCTCTACTCTGGAACATCATATACAACGGGGTCTTATATTTCCTAATACCTGCTCTATTATATGCTTTACCGATGACAACACAAGTTACTGAAAGGAGTGGAACAGATATGTAAGTAACTCCACAATAAGGACCATACGGCAATGGCTGGGCTCGGCTGGCTTTGCTGGCTGGCGGAACACAAAGTAAAAGCGGTCCTTATATGCAGGAAGAAGGCTGACATTGTTAACATCACTATGGGTGGACACATAATAACATCGAAATTCCTCACAAAATATCTCAGAGTCATACTATATGCGAGGCTCTCTTCCAAGGAACAGCTTAAGTGCGTGAGGCTAGCGCTGCACTCGCCCGAATCAGACCTAATCCAGCGGACCCAAGACACAGTCAAAGACTACTTTTGGTCTAAGTAGTAGCATCCATAACCCTTCTACGTGGCACAAATCTGGGCGAAGGCCATGGCTATTGCTGCATACAAATTTGGTGCACTGAGTTTGCTGGATACCACCTCCAGCGACGCAAGCTGTGTGGTATAATAGTAAAAATGCTACCAATAGACATCCTGGCAAAAGAACTAAAAGAACACGAACTAAAGCAGGCAGAAGAAGAACTAATTGCTGAAATTGGTGAAAGCCAGCAGATTCCACTAGGGATGCATAGCATAGGAGAGTGACAAGAACTCTGAAATGCTTCCGAAAAAGGCAGGTGGACTCATACCCTTATACCACAAATGCGGCCATGAATACAAGACCGGCAGGGTGAAGTAGGATCTCACCTAGCCCAGTTGCTGACAGGTCATGGATACATCCGCTCATACATGTATAAGTTCAAGCAACCACAATAGGTGGGAAGTAACACCATGCGTGGACTGCGAAACGCCGATCATGTGTTTTTCCATTGTCCATGGTTTAGTGAAGATAGGGAAGCATTGAGGGATAAACCGGGCCTGCCATCAACACCTGAAAACATGATTAGTAAAATGTTTAAAAGCCAAGAACTTTGGGATGCAGTAAGACGCACATTAAGAGGACTAGAACGTGTCCAACCAAACTAACAGGAAAAACCCTCCTGCGATGAAATGTCAGTAAGGCAGTACAGTAGGGAAAAAAGGGTGAGAGGGGGTCAGTCGGTAAAAGTCCCACACTGATACAAGGTACGGGATCCCAGCTTCGTCTTTTGAAGATTACTTCCACCCCCCAGCAGCAAATCGCTAAATCCATTCTTGACCACGCATTATTGTAGTCATGGTCTTAAAACCCATAAAGGGAAAGTAGAACAGGACGTTAATCGTAAGTAGCAGAAAATTAAGCTTGCATTGCGATACTTCAGCACAAAATATTTCCTGACTGGTAATCCATATTCACTTCAGAAGAATTCTCAGCCATATCCGTTCCATGTGTGCTCCAAATCCACAGGAAAAAAAACATGTTATGTCATGAATCATCGTTTCTTGACGACTACAGCTTTCATGCGCACATGACGACCATGTGTATCCCTTTAATCGGGACATACTCGTCCATCGTCGGTTAATGAAGGCAAGATATTTCCCCGGAAACGCCATCACTTAACTCGTATTTCTCTCGAGAATTTCAAGTATCTCCCCCATCTTCTAAGCAACACTTCCACGTTTGATTAGATTCGCTTTTGATTACATTCATCACCTAATTGACCAAGAGTCATGCACAATGTGATAATTATTGCAGCACCTGCATTGCCAATAACAATAGCGCGTCTGAATAGTCATCCAAATGACAATTAACCGGTTGAGTCTGGGTGCTTATCTGTCTACACTCCGCTACGATATTCCGGGCCACAAGGTGTGTACCTCACACGCCATACATGAGAAAATGCTCAATTTTGTAGATACCTACACGAATGGACGTAGCTAAGTGCATTCGGGTTCAGATATTTCCATCACGTACATCTCATTCAATATGAATATGAATCACAAACGAGTGGTAGCTAGCTACCTTTGAGATATACGGGACATTAATTGAACGATTGTACGATGTAGATACAAATAGAAATGCTACCTACCGTACGGTAGGTGCGAATGGGTTCATATTTATAACCTAAAATTGTTTTCAGAAGGAAAGTTCAGATACACTGGGTTTTAGCCTTAAAATTTAAAGCGGGTTAATGCTCTGAGCTACATATGTACATGCAAGAATGGAGGTAGGCTGAGGCAAACCTACAACACTGATGAGGTCTTATGAAAAAATTATCGTTTGAGTACTTTTTTTTTGCTGCGTATCTTCAACCTTAAAACAGAAATCCACTTTCCATTTCGATTATGGACACCCATTCAGATACAAAAGACCGTAAACCAAAGCTTGAAATAATGTACTTCATCAATCCATACCGCTATGGTGTAGCACCAAAGTGCTACATTGATTTACAGCATTCAATTGCAAGTGTTTGGTGTTGCATTTCAAATAGACTCAGAAACAGAATCAAAAAAAAAAAGCAAGGAAACCCTGTAATCATTCGGAATTGATTTCGTTTCGTTGAGAATTTCACGTTGATGTAACGACTACATTCCAGGTAGCGACCTCATGCAATCGTTCTATGAATAATCAAAGCTTTGATAAGGGGATCACCTGTGCGATGCATTTCGAATGCCAGAGATAAATATTGAATTGCCAGAGGAGAATTTTAAAATTTCCGATTCTCTACAGCTATGCGCATTGAATTCAGAATGCATCTATAATTTGTGAACTTTTATCTTACAGTCAGCGACAAAATAAAGTTTTACGAAGATAATTCTGCTTTTTTTAAGGTTAATGTGCCTTGGATAGAAGCTTCGGAAGTATAGCAATATTCAGAGTTATCTCTTGTGCTGCCCTCTACATGGGAGATATTTGTGTAAGTTCTGCTTTAGCTGAAATCGAGTTCTCGAAGGAAGCTCAGGATCGTTTTGGCTGAGGAGGAGATTATCCCAGAAGGGGTTGTGAAGTTTTCGTCTGCAGCGAGCCAGGGTTGGATATTCACATATCATGCTCGGCAGTTTCAGTGTCCTTAAGACATCGACTGCAAGTGTCAGCTTGGCCCAATTTCTTGAGAACACAATGACCAGAAGGGAAGTCAGTCAAAAACGTTGCATTATGCTTGTTCATTGCTAGAATCTCTTTCGATCTTTTGCTAGAGCAATCTTCGAATTTCTTTGCACGTCTAAGACCTATTTGTGGATCCCAGTGTGAGTGCTTTTCATGTTGTTTCCAAAACCATATTTTCATTTAGCTGAATGGTAAGCCACAAAAAGGTTTAAGGCCCATGAGTTTGGAGCCAGATCTGGTAGTTCATCAACAATCTCATTGCCAGAGATGCCTTTGTGACCGGAGACCCAGATGAGTGATAGAGCGTTTTGTACAGTAAACTGCTTGAGGGTGAGGAGACAGTTCCAAACTAGTTTTAACTCAAAGCTCTATGATTTTGAGGGCTTTTAGAACTTCTTGGCTATCTGATCAAATGTTTCTTCTAATGCTCTGCTATAAGATAATAGCAAAAGTCAACCTGGAGCGGATCAAAAAACATCTCCAATTAAAACTCGATACCGAAGAAGCAAATTTCAGCTCCGGGTCCTCTTGTGTCGACCATATACCCTACAGATCATCACCGAGCAGTGCGTTGAATATCTATCACCGCTTCACCTGCTGCTCATCGATTTTGAGTAGGCGTTCGATAGTCTCATCAGGAAGTTTATCTGGAGAGCCTTACGCAGGAGATGTATTCCCTACTACAAACGATGGGTCCAAGTGTCACATTCTACACAGAGGAAGGTTGTCTGAGGAATTCGTGATATCCAAAGTGGGGTAAGACAAGGCTCCATTCTTTCACCAATACTATTCCCATCGGTGATTAGCGATCGACTGGAAATGGAGGAATTCAATGGACTCTTACATCCCAACTGAAACATCTTTACTACGCTGATGATGTGTGCTTACTTACTTACTTAGATGGCGCTTTAGTTCGGGGTGCGCCTGGGCCTCAACCAACAAACGTCTGCAGTGTGCTTACACTCTCTTAGAATTATGAACCTCAACCAAATGAACGCAACTCATATGCATTGTTGTCCAACAACCGTAGAGAGAGTAGAGTATTTTCAGTACCTTGGGAGTATTATCTCGACCAATGGTGGAACCGAACTGGATATGTTTAACAGGATCGCCAAAGGAAAGTCCGCATTCGGGATGTTGCCCAAAATATGGAGAGTGACCGCCACTATCACGAGAACACTACAAACTATTCGTTAGCTAATCAGTAACCAATATGCACAACCATCCAACGACGATGTTGGCAGTGGATTGGCGACACGCTCCGAAAAAGTGAAAGTTCTACAGCTACGAAGCTATTCAACGGAAACCATTACCTCAGGATGGCAGAAAACCTGGCGGACCGAAGAGAACAAATTAGGCGGTACCTCAAAAAAGAGTTCAGGACCAATGAATGGCAGTCAGCCCGTTCTTTACCTCCGAAACCACCTTCAATATGTGGAATCCAGGCTACGGTAATCTTTTTCCTGGATACAAGATTTTCGAGTAGATTGAGACAGCCCCAAAGGTCCCAAACAAGCTTAGATCGTACCGCGTAGGCTTTAAGGCCTAAAAGACTTGCTTATCTGACGGAAAAGATATGAATGCGGGCTCACTTAGCCCATACCCACAGGTTTTGCTTCTGTAAGTGAAGGTGTGGCCAAGGACCTGGAATTATCGATTCGTCGATATAAGCGGCTTTTGGGATTGTTTTATAGCTTTGACGTATTTTGACCCAGGGTTAGGTTAGGTTAGGTTGGCTTGGCTGTCCGCACGGGAGTGCAGACACACTTAGGCCAATAAAGGTCCTTTGTGATACCATTAATCAACACCAATTCGCTACTCAGGGACTAACAGAACCAACCGGAGCTTTTGATAAAGCGATAGATGCGCATGACGTCTAAGGACGCTATGTCACCAAGGACTTCAAGGAAGGGGGACCCTAAATGGACCATTCTTTTATGCGACATAGCTGGGCAGTTACATAGGAGGTGAGGGATACTTTCCTCCTCCTCCTCGTCTCTGCAGCTTCTGCAGAAGTCGTTTGAAAAGAGGCCAAGTCTTTTGGCATGTTGGCCTATAAGGCAGTGTCCAGTGAGAACACCAACAACGCAGCTGATCTGTGATCGCTTTAGTTTGACCAACTCGGCACTGCGTTTATGATCCAGTCTGGGCCAGATCTGTCTCGAGATGAGACACGTTGACACGTTTTCCCATCTGAGGTTGGTCTTGATAATAGCATTCAGCTTTAGTAGATGCTTACATGTAGCTAGGGACATACCCAGGGACTGAAGTAAACGAGCACGAGCACGTGAGAATGGTAATATCCCTGACATATAGTACATTACACTTCAGCCAGGACAGGGCTTCCTTAATCGCCATGATTTCCCCCTGAAAAGCGCTACAATGATCAGGGAGGCGGAACGATAATTCGAGGTTGAGCTTTTCGGGGAAAACACCACATCCCACCCCGCCTTCGGTCTTAGAACCATCTGTGAAAAAGTGTAACGAGCTACCATCGATAGGGGGAGAGTTGTCCCATACATCCCGTTCAGGGATGCTCGTACGGAAGTTACGGTCGAAACACATTTTCGGCGGGGTGTAGTCTGTATTTTCGTGTTTGAAGTTATGGAGATCAAGGATCGAGGAGTGGCCAGTGTGATAGCTAGCCCACTGAGAGGAGGCTTTCAGACGGATGGCCGTACAGGCAGCGATCGGTTTACTGAAAATGTCTGGGGGCAGCAAGTTGAACATAATATCCAGTGCCGCTGAAGGAGTAGTCCTCAGTGCACCACTGATGACCCACACTTGTATAAAATTCTACTAACAAAAGATCTGAAGCCTAGAGATCGTGCACAGCAAAGAATTTACTCGGATTGGGTGTTAGGGCGGAAGGAACTTGATGCTGGTTTTTTAAAGAAAATCTTTTTCTCTGATGAATATGATGACTGCCTGCTGCGAGTCATGGTCAGGCGGTTTCATTAGGCTTTGCTATTTGGAAGACTATGAGAATCAGACTGTGCAGTCAATCGTGAGCGCTATAGGCGCATGGTAACCGAGTATCTCTGACAGAAAATGGAAAACGTTGATGTAGAGAGTCCAGAAGCGCGATTCAGAGAATTTCCTTAAATTTATGTTCTTTTGATTTTTAAAAATCGCATCACCATTTAACCATTTAACCATTTAACTTGCCCTGAAGTTCATCCCTGACGTTGACTGTACTCGCCTTGTTGACTGCCAGAATCTGCAACTTATGCCCTTCCCCCCTCCCGCAAAACAGTTTGTGTTTAATGAACCCTTTCAATCATAAGTCAACAGCAAAGGATCGAATGGAAATTCTTGTTTTGACAGCATCGCTACCAATGCATCTGTTTGCGCCTAGAGGGTGTATTTTCAGACGCCCCCCCTACATGTCAGTGCCTGTCTGCTTGCGTCTCCGTTTCTATGGGTGACATCTGTAATTACAGCAAGTAACACATATCATCATGCGGTTGATTGCATTTAAAACCGATTCCAGGCGAGCACATGTTATGTTCGCATTTGCGATTCGTTGCAGTCACACAATGCGACATGAATCTCTTTTGTTCTACTGCAGAACACCGCTAGCTACCCCCTGAATTGTTCAAAAACTGGGGTTTCACGCGATAATATTTCTGTACAAAGCACCATCAAGCAGATGTGTGTTTGCGATAAATTGAAACAAATTAAAAGCGAAATGCTCTGCCATTGAGAAGCATATGTCGGACGCCACTACCACCAGTCGTCTATGGTTCGGGAATTAAAAAAAAAAGTGAAAACGCAAACGACACTCATTAACTGCGATCCGCAATTAGAAGTGATAAACGATACCCACAACGGCGATGATCGAATTTCATGCGACCTAAAATGTTGATTACTCTGCTGTCGGGGTGTTTAGTACTTTTTTTCGTCAGATTTTTGAACTAACAGCTGACTAAACCTAAACAGTGTGTTGACAAAGTTTCTCAAGAAAAAAATTAGTTTTTTAAGCTCGTTAGCTTGGCTTGCTTTTTACAGGCACCTTGAACCGCTGTTGACAGCGTTACGCACTGTAACGCGAACGCGAAGACAATTACTTTCCTTCAATTGGTGAAGACAAAGCACGAGAATTAGTTAATTTGTCATGGGTGCGTCTCACTTGAGGTAATAATTTGCTGACGTAGAAATTTTTATTTTTTTTTTAAAGATTTGTTTAGTTCAGCTAAGATGCACTCTGCAATGTACTGCTCGGTCATTCTGCAACTTTTACTTTGGCTTTGAACTCTAGGTTTCGAAACGTAAACTTGAAAACTTTCACAGATTTGCGAATTCTGCAGATTCATTGAGCGTGAAAGTGCGATGCGGTATCTGGTACACTTGGCCCCAAGGGAAATTCGGTGGCTCTGAATGGTGGGAAGCATTCTGTGAACGAAAGAATAACAAAATTAAGGTAAAATAAGCGAACTTGTTAGCTGACACTTAGATGAGATCATGGCCAAAGTGTGAAGGCGAAATGCCGATCTATCCAAACTGTCCAGCCATCACGTGGTGGGTAAGTTAAAAGACTAACAAATGCTTCGTAGAATAGAATCCTTTGGGAGATGGTCGCTAAAGGACAAGAAAGAGCAACTACAGCCAAACCTGTTGAAAGCTCTCTTAGGTTAGGTTACGGAAGGGTGTGCGGTGAATAAGAACTGATCACATTCACTCGGAGGTCCAAAAGTATAAAACAGAGGAAACCAAACCATTTTTGAAGTGGAGCAGATCCGTGCTTGTAAAGAATCTGAATCCTAAAGTACGTTCTTGTAGGACGGAGCAGCAGATGTTGGATTGAATCCACTTCTCTTCATCTCTGCAGCTACTGCATAAATCTTTAGACTCTACTTTCCATTTGCGGATCATAACTTCAGTGACGAAGTGTCCTTTGACACTTGACTTCACTACTCGTTAGGTAAACATGCCACTTTTTCAAGCGGAGGTCCATGCTATCCTGAAAGCTACCGACTACATTGTAAGGAATATGTGGAGCGGTCGTAGCCCTGACCGTCTGTAATAATAGTCAGACTGCACCCTTCAATCCATTCCAAAATACTTCGAGAATGCAAGGCTAAACTCCTTGACTCTTGTCTGGACCCAGGTCCCACAGGGATTGTGGGAAATGAGACCCGCGATGAGATTGCTAAGCAAGGCTTTGAGGGACTTGAACCTGCGTTGGGACTTCCCGCATCACCGGCCAAGACATCCATTGACGATTGAGTTTCTTAGGAACACTTGTCTGTGGCACGGCTCTCCTGGATGCAGGTGGACTAAATAAATGCTCTCGAACGTTTGAAAGAAATCAGGCAGCAAGAATGCCGCCTTGCTGTCTCTCAGCAGAAAAGACTATAGGCAACTCAAGAGCGCTCTTATGGGGCATTTGCCTAGTGTGCTTGGCTTTAGAGACGCCACTGTCTGCGACGCTTGCGGAAAGAGCGACGATACTCCGGATCACTTCCTTTGTTCGGATCAGATCAGGTTCGGCAGATTTTCGCTGCTAATGTGGTGAGTGCTGATACGCTCTGATAAACTCTGCTCTTCGAAAGTCGAAGAAATTCCAGTTAAATGGTTAATACTGGATCTTGCTTCCTGGTAGTACCAGTTGACTGCCTTGCAATCCGGCAAAAAAAGTCATGTGATTGCTCCAATTAAGATGCCGAAAGAGCATCAATCTAATGCTAGAAGGATCTTTATTTTCTTTTTGTGCAGTCGCGGCTATAATGTATGAGAGGTTCTTTTTTTTGTGTTCCCTTATATTATCGACTTACCAGTCGGTGGCAGTATGGATGTATCCTCGCCAAAGCATCGACCTTTTCGGTCCGACCGAATGGTTTCTGATAGTGATCATGATGAGAATATGGAAAAACTTATTCTGCAGACTGTATAGCGGCGATAAAGACCAACATACTGCTGTCAGGCAGAGTGCGCCATTCAAAATAGACGACGATAGCCAGAACTTCCGCCCACCTGACCAAAACGATGCGGGGATAGAAATATCGAAGCTTAAAACCAACAAAGCTGCTGGTCCTGATGGCCTACCGGCCGAGTTGTTCAAGGCAGCTGGAAATGACTTGGTACAGAGCACACACCAACTCATTTCCAAGATGAGTGTATGCCTCATGATTAGAATTTCAGCATCGTTTGCCCGATCCACAAGAAAGGAGACCCCCTCAACTGCGCCACTTACAGAGGCATCAGTCTCCTCAACATCGCGTATAAGACCTTATCTGCCATATTGTGTGAATGGCTGAAACCTTTCGTCAACAAGCGGCATATATTCACCATCGTTTTATCGATTCTAAGGCCATATATGACAGCACTTATAGAGACGAGCTATACAGAGCCATGCCTAGTTGTCTAGTTTTGGCATCCCTGCCAAGCTCGTTCGTCTGTGCAGGATGACGATGGAGAACGCTCGCTGCTCCATCAAGGTCGGTAATGACCTCACCGAGACCTTCGATGCCAAAAAAGGATTTAGACAAGCTGATGCGCTGTCATGTGATTTCTTCAAAGAATTGTGTGAAACTCACAAGCCAACACCGGAGGCACAACGATTACGCCGATGACATCGACATAATTGGCAGAACACAGCGGGCTGTGACTGGTGCGTTCGCTGGTATGGAAACAGAAGCCGCCAAAATGGATTTAACTGTAAATGAGGGCAAAACCAAGTACGTGCTGTCAACGAATTGGACAGAACGTCACAGTCGACAGCTATAACTTCGAGGTAGTAAGGGACTTTGTCTACCTTGGCTCTGCTATTAATTCTGACAATAACATCTCATCAGAAATCAAACGAAGAATAACTGTTGCCAGTCGCTCTTTTTTCGGGCTGAGAAGGGAATTGAGTAGTAAGGCCCTATCTCGAACAACGAAGGAGACTCTGTACAAGACTTTGATCATCCCAGTCCCGCTTTATGGCGCTGAAGCATGGACTCTGTCGAAAGTGGATGAAGACATCCTTGGTCGCTTCGATAGAAAAATTCTTCGGAAAATATACGGTCCCGTTTGCGTTGACGGGCTTTGGAGGAGAAGATTCAACGACGAAATTTACGAGCTGTACAGCGACATCGACCTAGTCAAAAAACTGCTTACCAGTCGCTTAAGATGGCATGTAGAGCGAATAGACACCAATGCTTCGGCCCGCAAAGCCTTCGAATCTAACCCGGAGGGACGACGCAGTAGAGGACGACCCCGCCTAAGGTGGGGCGCACAAGTAGAAGGAGACCTCAACCAACTTGGAGTGCGCAGCTGGAGGCAATTAGCTAAGGACCGGGCTGAGGCCCAGGTTCACCCCGAACTGTAGCGCCAACTAAGTAACAAAGTAAGTGGTCATGATACTTCTTATCCGCCTTTGATTTGGATGGATTGGATTCTATCGATTTTCAGGTTTTTTGACCTCCAACGAGGACAGGAATATTATCAGTGCGATAATGCTTTTCAGCAGTTCAGTGTTTCAATATATTCAAGTGCATTGGAGATGCTTTTACTTTTGCCACAAGCCAGTCCTTGAAGTTTATTGAGCCTGTCTTGCTGCATATGTAGCGATCACTATGTAATCTTCAATCGCCATGAATTGAGTAACAACCAACCGTCATAAAGCAGTGAATATACACAATCTAGTCGTGTGCAGTTTATGGTTTCCGACGTACAGCCTTCCAACCCTCGTCATGTCATTTAAATACCCCCGCCGCACAGAGCTTACAATTGCACCCACAAAAGGTGGAAACGATTCGAATCTATTTCTAAAATTTGTTTGCATGTTGCATGCAATTTCAGTCTCCTACGTCTTTTCTTTTCGATTTCAATTAGCATTTCAAAGTAGCTTAGTGATTAATTCAATCGCTTTTCAAAATAAACACAACATCATCTTGAATCAATAAACACTTTAAAAACGTTTCACACTTTTCCCCAAAACATATGTACATCCAAGCATAAACAAACACTCGTACAAAAAACTGAAAAAAAGGGAGAACACCATCCGCCCGGAAGAGGGCTTTCTTTCAAAGAGAAAAATCCCACCAAACATCTTAATTGTATTTAATTACATCTCACAGAACCACATTCTTCCAATCACTGACCCAGATTCTCCCGAAAGCTTCCATAAAAAAAAAAAAAACACAAAAAAATGTTTAAACAACGACGTGGCACATATTCCGAAGCCCTTTACATACGAGTATTGCAACACACGGCCCTTTGGATGCTTTGGAAAGCACACCCTGCAGCATCTTATCGGTCGGTCTGACCCAATAAAACTCGTCCAGAATGAGATTTCTTTGCCCAAAAATGGATGCCACCGCATTCAATCATCACATCAAGTGCCTCTACCGCCTTCAAGTGGCTGTTGAAAGTTAAATACTCGTACCTTGCACTTGTATCTCTTAAAACATCTCAACTGCCATCATCGGGAAATACTACAGCTACATGTGGATGCATTCGCTATGTTGAGATACATGATGTATCTTGCAGTAGCTACCATCGAAAGAAATACAAAGAAAAGTGAAAGATGCCATATATACCTCAACTGTGGTGCACTGTGGCAAAAGTCCGCTCAGACAGGCTATAAATACGGTGAAAGATTTATCGGAACACCGTCCGGATACATGCGACCATATGTGCACAGGCTGGATGGGGTCGATGACTTTATGGACCATTAGGTCGCCGGATTTTATTGTATCTAGCTGGCCACGATTAATTCCTCAAAACAAACTGCACGCGGGAGACTGTTGGACAGCCGACTGGCGGTACTGGTAGTCGAAAGTGCAGTTGTAGCGGCTGTGGTATGGTGATCAATGAAACTGGTTGCGCGGTATCTCGGCGGTTTGGATGCTGTAGATGTGGATTGAAGTGCAATTCGTTTCATTTTGAGGCGGCAATTCGCTTTTTTTTAATGGAGACCACCATAGAAAGTTTTCGCTCTGTAATTGAGGAGGTGTTGTACCGGCGCTGGGAGGGGGAGAGACTTTATTAAATGCAATAATTTACGACTAGAAGTTGTTATGCAGTTATTAGACGGACGCAATTATATCTCTCGGAATTGTCTCTTCAACAGACGGCTACAATGAGGAAGAAAGGAATTAGTGGCGGCAGATTAGCTTGGTTTAGTCGAAAGAGGGTCACTTCGTTTAATCCCAAGAATATTGAGAGAAATTCATCTGTGGATAATCTGACTTAGAACTTCTGCTGGCAATGGCAGATTGTATCGAATGACTGTAGCTACATATATCTGTCATTAGTCATTCATTTCAGAGTATTTTTCAGAGCTGAATAATTTTCGAATGATAGCTTGTGATAGTAAAGGAAACTGATAGTGAGTATCTATGTCACGGAAATTGCAGCAAATAGACTTAACGACACACCAAAGGCTATAAATTTGTAGGAGCTACGCGCTCACGAAGCTACAGACAATAACGACGACATAACTAGAGGATCACTCAAATGCAAAAACAGGAGCATTTGATTGGCCTCAGTGACGAAGTGATCCGAAGTTGGGAGGCCTGCAGATACTTTCTAAAGTCAAATCGGCGAGCCCCACAGGCGGACCAGTAGAGATGCAGTAAGGTGGGAGGGTATTGATCCCTATAATCCTGATCCTCGCCAAACAAAAAGGAGGAAGAAGAATTAAAGGTTGTTTATTAAGAAAAAAAAGTTCGGCTATTTTGATACCACCTTCACCGGCTTAACTCAAGTTAACATTGCTGGACAACCGGTAGAGAAAGTAGAGAGCTTCCAATATCTTGGGAGTTTGGTCTCGACCGAAGGTGGAACCGAACAGGATATTGTCAACCGAATCGGCAAAGCAAAGTTTGCGTTTGGAATGTTGTCCGAGATATGGCGAAGCAATGCAATCAGCTTAAACACCAAGCTGCGACTGTTCCGTTCTAATGTTGAATCCGTGCTGTTGTATGGGTGCAGCACTTGGAAGGTGACCTCCATTATCACAAAAAAACTACAAACGTTCGTCAATAGGTGCCTACGTAACATCTTAAGGGTTTTCTGGCCTAACCGTATCTCTAACGAACATCTTAGAGAACGGGTCAGGAACCAATAGGCAGAACCATCCAACGACGGAAGTGGCAGTGGATTGGTCACACACTTCGAAAATACGACAGTTCCATTGGAAAATACGCAATGCAGTGGAATCCGTTAACACAAGATGGTAGAAGAGCGGGTCGGCCTAAAAATACATGGCGCAGAACAGTTGAGGAGAAGTCACGACAATTGGGGAAGAGTTGGAGAGAGCTGAAGCTCATTGCCAGGAACCGTACACGATGGCGCGTAGGCGTAGTTGAGGCCCTAGGACCCACAAGGGGAAACAGGACATAAGGTGGAAGGTTCACCGGGTTCATTTTCGACGAAACAATGCCTCTAGATGCCGCGAGCCCAAAAATCACACCCAACTGACACCCATTGTGGATGGAAAGGACACTCACTCTGGGGTTTCGATGTCCCAGATGCGACAGTTCAGCGTATTAACGAAGCCTTGCAGATGGATGGCTGGATGTACTACACATCAATTATGTTTATTTTACTTCCACGTGGTAGACATCGGATACTGGTTTCTGTCCATCCAGACTCACTCTGTTAAACTTAAAAGCGCGAGTGTTGACCAAAAGACAACAGTAGTGGCACTATAAACACGACAGCGGACGAACCAACAGATGGAACCACCGGTGGCATAATAAACTCCTGAGTGCATAAAACGCCTAATCCAAGAATGAAATGTGTTCTGGGAGAAGAGATCGGGGCGGATGAGCCCTAAGCGCACCCAATGGTAGCGATCTCACTCCCGAAGTGGGTTACCGACATCAGTTTAACCGGTTCCTCGTTCTAGGGGTTGCAACAATGAAACTGGTTCTTCAGGTTGGGAGTTGTGCCGCCGGAATAGCTACCTGACCACGGAAAATCCAGAAAGTAACGACGCAACAACAAGCCTTGGATACGGACGGATTTATTGATGGCGAACCATGCAAACGAAACAAGAATAAAGAACTTCGGGTCCGTACGTGGAATGCTAGGTTCGTCAAAAGCCCACGTGCAGCAAAACAAGTGGCAAAGGGCCCAAATAACGGCTTTGTGTTGGGCGGCGCAAAGAGAGGATGAAATACTGCGATTGGCAATTGCTACTGGCCACAAAAGCAGCCCCTATTCGGATCTGGATTCTTCAGTGGAGGCAGGCTTAGACAAGAAGCTTTAAGTTTTAAATATATGAACCGGCGCGGCGCCTCATGACCACTCTAAGGGTAAATTCGCCAACATTAGCCTAATATGCTCGTATGCCCCACGGAGAAAGAAAACAAAGAGACCTAAGTTTCGAGCGAGCTCTTCGACGAATTATACGAGCAGTTCCCTAGCTACATACGAGAATGATATTAAAATTATCCGATTTTAACGCAAAGCTAGGAATAAAGGGCATGTTTGGTCGCACAGTCGAAAAGTACAATCCACATGACACCACCCTCGACAACGGATTCTGGCTGATTGACTTTGCTGCGGAGCGCAATGCTGTCGTAGCTTATATGCGGGTTCCCACATCGTGATATACACAAGTGAACTTAAAAATCTTCCGATCAATCAACCATTAACCTAATTGGCAACATAGCGATCGATGGAAGGTAGCCAAGGTACCCTAAGACAAGGAAATACTGTGAGGAAGTTTGACGTCGGACGGCTACAATCGAAAGAGATCGCTAAATCCTTTTCCGAACGAATCTCCCTTAATCTTAAGATCTTGCCAAGGCTACAAAGCCCGAAGCGTAGCCTATACCATAAATATTCACCCGACGGCAGATCTTCAAAAAATCAGCTTTAAGTCAATACCCACCACCTTTATCGATTTCAAGGCCACGTATGACAGCAACAGAGCCATGTCGAGTTTTGGCATCCCTGTGGAAGGGGACATACAACAACGAACTGTACAGCGACCTCGACTTATCCAGAAGACTGAAGATCCTATGGCTGAGGTAGAGCCTATGACCACAAATGCTCCAGCCCGGAAAATCTTCCAATCCACCCCCGAGCGACGGCACGGAAGACCCCGAGTCAGGTGGCGCACGCTGGAAAGATACCTCAACCACCTTGGCGTACGAATCTGGAGACAGCTAGATTCAGATCAACTGGCTGGAGACCCTTGTTGGTTGAGGCCCAGGTCTGGAGCGCCACCTAAAGTATGTAAGCTGCTGTATGTAAGCTGCAGATAGAACAATATTTTTGACTGATTTGGCCTTAGGAGCAAGAGATTGGAGTGTTCGCATCAGTAACCTGGCCGGTTGACTCAAATTTATTGACCAGCTTCACTCAATAGGACGAGAAGGTGCCTTATATCGACCAATAAAAGTACGAGCTTTACGAAACATCTCCGGAAAATGCTCCCGATTTTTGTAGTCCTGATATTGATTCTTCGAATGCGTTTTGATCTCCGAAGGCATTTTGATCTTCATGGAGTACTGTCATTCCAGTTCAACGTTTTTCTCTTATGATTGAAAACATCTAAGCTAAGGACCTGTACTTCATCAATTTCATCATGAACGATAAGCCTCGCCGAATACTGCTTCAAGCGGAATTTCTGCTCAAACAGAATGAATCAGGAGAACTTTGTGTGAGTCACATCGCCCTAACATCTAGGCTAAGCTTGACACGTATTTTACTATTTAGTAATGAAAAACGAATGTGGGAGACAGACTGGTATACGTTGACTTTTGCGTTACGTTGTATACTTTGACATTTGTGTTGCGCCTCCTCCAGCTCCTTACACATTTTTTGCAACACTGCAACATTAAATCTTGCTCCTCGTAGCTCGTCGATATAATTCCCTTAAACTTCTCTTACTTCATTGTTTCCAATGCAAATAAAATTGTCCTCCTTAATCCATTTTCAAAACATTTTTCGCTGTGATTGCTTGCTTTTGAATTGTCAAAGAAGCTATGAAGAACCACCAACAGAAAGAAAGTGGCGCTGCAAGCAATAAGATGGTGGTATACCACTAAAAATTTGCGTATCTCAATGCTAGGTTCTATTCATGGTATACTAGGTTTTAACGTGGTATTGCAGTGACAGACATGTGGTATAGAACGTAGTATTGCTATACCATGGTATCAATACCAGCAGTCTGTCTCCCAAAGCTATTTTCATTTTCTCTAAAGGCCAGCTTAATCATACCTCATTCCATCCCTGGAAGAAACAGGTTACGTTGCATTCTTTTAGTTCCAGAAAGGGCTGACCCGCAACGCATTAAAAACACAACGACTGACGTTTCTATGTAAGCTTTCTCAGTTGTCTGTCAGAGATTGCATGTCCTCAGCGCTTCCCTATTCAAGCTCTCCCGACATTTATTGACAAATTAATCAAAATTCATTATTTGATTGACGCTTCCCATAAACTTGAGCATTAATGAATAATTTTCTTGCCAAAAAATTTGACACGGAAATTGATGATCAAAACATACACTTTCTTGCAGCTCACAACAAACAGCCTTCCATCTTCCACCAAGTTCCGAATAATTTATTTCACATAAAATAATGTGACATGGATTAATGGTAATCTTTAAATGGAATGTCTAAATATGCAAATGACTGACCAATTCACACAATCAAATGCGATCTCCACGCCCATAATTGTGTGTCAATGAGCTGAGCACATCCAAAAGATGATTTTATTCGAATAGAAAACATCAAGTTCCCCCATCCAGTGGCTCTCTTCTCATCTTCGGTTCAACAGCAAATGAAAGTGAAAAGAATGCCTAACTTTCTACAATGGAAACCAAATTAATTATTGTAATAAATTCACTGTGTTCCCTAGTAACCATAGTGGTCTGAGAAAATCGACTTCAGATACATTGTGCACAAATGCACCCACCGCACCGCACACCGCACGCAGATGAATGAACACCTTATGCAGGTGTTGCTGTTGCTGTAGATACTAAATCAATTACAACCACTAGATGCGACTATTGTTTCTTTTTTGTTTATTTACTCCGAAGAAAATTTCTCCTTCCGTCTAAAAGATGCAAAATGTATCTTTCTGCAGAGATACATTTGGCATCGCATGCGGCATGCTTAACTGGTCGTGCATCTTCATTTTAGTCCCATTGGGGTGGTAAAAGAAAAAGTCTGCGATTAGTTTTCTTTTAACGGTAAGCATAATGGTGTTGTGCTGCTAATAAAAAGGGAAATTTTCTATGAAAATTCATTAGCTAGGCTATGGTAGGTGAGATGGACAAGAACCTAATTTCTTGTGCCACGAGGTGTGGGAATGACTAGGGAATTATTGATGCAATTTATTTGTTTTCGTTTTTCTGGTTAACACGGAAGATTCAGGTTCAAATCCCAGACAGCAGAAAAGACGTTTCTTTGAAGCTGAATGTCTGACAAACGTCCGAGAAACAGTGAAGGGAGCGACTTTAGTAGGTCTGAACTATGCAACAACCCGAGGATGGTTTTGGCTGTTGTTGTACTCGTAGGTTAAAGACGTGACCAAGTCCAAGTGACTTTAGGACTTATACAGCTCTCCAGTGAGAAAGTGAAAGGAAAATTCGTTTGTGTAAGATGTGTTCTGCTGTTTTTTGAGCTTCAAAGCACAAGTCCATGGAGATCTTGTCTATCAGTTTTTAGTTTTTTTTTTAGTCACATTTACTTAACCCCGGCATGACTATCTAACTTATCATGCTACAATAGCTTAGGTAATACCAAGACACCACACCGATTGTGAGTCCTCTTCGAATAGGTTCTAGTGTAGGCCGAAAACCAGAATATAGTCTACCATACTCCACCGGTTGCGTGAGCTTTTAAAAACCTTATCTAAGGATAAAAGCTGGGAGGTCAAAGCCACAAAGCAACGAGCTCTTTCATAGGTACATAGGCAAAGGTTATGATATGACAGCTTTACTCTGAAAATTGGCGCCCCTATAGGAGCAAAACACAAAAAGTCAAACAAAACGATACTCTTGTCATACAGAAGGCATTTGAAGCCAGCACGATGGGCAAGAAGACCTCAAAGGAAGCAGTGGAGCATTTACTTGTCAAACCGGAGATGACAGTTCAGATTGAGTAGAGGAAAGGCAAAAATAAGAAAAAGATCTCCGTGGGTACAATGAGGCTCAGTGCGTACTGGGGAAGAAAGACCGTATTTTCTTCGCATGGGTCGAGAAAACAATTGCAAAGGCTGTTAATAAAAAGCCCGAAGAAGAAAAGGGAAATTGGTGACACCGACAAAAAAATCCCAACCAAGAAGAATGTCAAATATAGAAAAGCCCTCCTGGAGTTTCATAGAACCGAAGTTCAGAAGGCATGTCTAAGTGGAAGTCAAATCTTAAAGGTTTTTTTTAACTAAGCATAAAGCTAAGCTGCTAAGGTTTCCTACGACACCTTCCCAAGTTAGGTTAAGCTAAGTTGAATAGGTCATCATAACACACCAGGCGCCATAGCAGTCCCCGATCTCTCAGGGGCATTCATGGTAAGAAACCTAAGCAATTTCTCCAATGTACTTAATTTTCTTACAGAATTATTTTGGGTAAAAGAGCCAACCTCTTCTATGAAAGGAGTAACTTCCTAAGTGGTTTAGTCCGCTGCAGGCAATGCCTTATCGCGTGCTTCCTCAGAGGGCAACAAGCAGAGAGTTTCCCTATCGCTGTTCTCTTTCCGATTTTTTCTGATCTAACACTGGCCGCAAGGCATTATGCTTTTCTAAGTTGGACCCTAGGTTAGCCACATTGAAGGTTCCATAGAGAATAACTCTTTTACCCACGAACATTGATGGTATCATGTCTCCAATTGAGTCACTTGTGGGAGCTCTGCTCCTTTTTTTGCCAGTAGATCGGTCGTTACTCTGTATATCGCCGCAGTATCCAGGTATCCAACATAATCTCACACTGTTCTGCGAACATAATGCCCTGAGAATTGTGCTGGGACTCTAGCGATTTTGGCGCAGCCCGACTGCTGATATGATATTCTTGTCGGATATTCATCCCATCTCCAGTAATTTCGCAGCTTTAGGAACAGCTAGAAAGACTCTTGAATATGGACTAAAACCACCACATCATCCGTTTGGCGCTGCTCTAGCTATTCTTCCAGACTTGACAAACTTCACTACTTATTAGGTAAGGGATTTTCAAGTGGAGGCCTCTGCTGTCCTAATAGCTACCGACTTTGTAAGGAATATGTGGAGCGGTCAGAGTATTTGCTATGACATTCAGGCTGCGCTAGGGGAAAGGATTTTCAAGCGGAGGCCTCTGCTGTCCTAATAGCTACCGACTTTGTAAGGAATATGTGGAGCGGTCAGAGTATTTGCAATGACATTCAGGCTGCGCTAGGGGCCGTAGTTTTTTTTTATAATTCGCGCACCCTGATCTCTCAGGGCACGGGCGTTTGAAGGAGGGGGAAAGAGGAACAGAGGAGGTACCGGTGCACGTTGACTTTAAATGCATGAAGGTTGTAACGATGAGGAAACACAGAGCTTGGAAGATCATTCCACATACGTGTCGTTAGGCTTATCAACGAATCCCTATATTTGACAGTACGTCCGAAGTTGGGCTTGAGGGTGAACTGATGTGCATTCGAAGCGTGACGCGAATTGCGAGTGAAATTTTGAAGGCGAGGAATGCAAGTGGCTATTTCGTTGGAACATTTTTTGTGGAAAAAGCGATTGAACAGGGAGAGACAACAGACATTTCTGCGATGTTCAAGTGAGTCTATAGAGCTCACAATGTCTCTATCGCCTATTAGTTTTATCGCGCGGTTCTGGACCCTATCTAGCATGTGCAAAACGGTCTTGGGAGCACCATATCAGATGTGGGCGTTATATTTCATCTTTGGGCGGATGAATGCCTTATAAATTGAGGCCAGATCAGACGGAGTAAAATATTTCTTGCACCGCTTAAGGAATCATAGACATTTTGCAGCATTTTTGGCGACCTCGAAGATGTGATCGTTCCAACGAAGATCATTGTTAATACATACTCTTTCGGTGGATAACAGTTGAGAGTCTTGGTTTCGCTTGTGCGACAGAAGACAGCACTGAGTTTTGGACTAAAATTCACTCTGTTAGTTGAGCCTCATTTGATTATGCTGTCAAGGTCGGAATTTAATGAGTTTAACATACGTTGCCGTTCCTCTTCTACGGCCGAAGAGCAGGGACGTGAGTAAGGGAACGAATATGAAAAACTGAGGGTACTGTCATCAGCGAAGGAATGGATTGATTTAGAGGTTGCAGACAAGAGATCATTTATGAAAATGAGAAAGAGAGTCGGAGACAAAACTGAGCCCTGGGGGACACCAGCATTTATATGGTGAATATCAGACTTGAAGCCGTCCAATACAACTTGTATTGAACGCCCCGAAAGGTAATTTCTAATCCATTGAAGAAGAGACTCATGCGATGCCATATGTATGCATTTTCGACAAAAGAGCCTGATGCCAAACTCTGTGAAATGCCTTTGAAATATCAAGCGCAACTATCTTTGTTTCACCGAAGTGATGGAGAGATTGGTTCCACTTCTCGGTGAGATATGCCATCAAATCACCAGTGGACCTGTTGCTACGAAAACCATACTGCCGGTCATTGAGGAGTTTTCGTGAATCAAGATACGATTTATCAGCGTTTCCATGACCTTGGAAAGAAGGGACGTAAGTGCAATGGGTCAGTAATTGGTCGGAGAGGAAGATTCGCCTTTTTTAGGGACAGGCTGGACAAATGCTGTTTTCCATCTTAACCCTTTAACCCGTTTCAGCTTTGTCGGTTAGGACCTTCATTGACGATTGGGATTCCCCAAGATCCAGATGGACTAAATGAATACTCCCGAACGTTTGTAAGAAATCAGCGGCATTCTTGCTACCTCTCAACAGAAAACACTGTAGACAACTTATTGGTATTTTCACGCGACATTTCCCTTTTGCTAAGCATCTAAGCTTAAGGGACACCACTATATGCCACGCTTGTCTGTCACTAATTGGGACGGAAACCCCATTTCTTC
Source organism: Blera fallax (assembly GCA_946965025.1). Classification (NCBI taxonomy): domain Eukaryota; kingdom Metazoa; phylum Arthropoda; class Insecta; order Diptera; family Syrphidae; genus Blera; species Blera fallax. Next base: position 42,389,279 of record OX337247.1, on the reverse strand, counting down.
AAGTTTTCCATCCGTCGACGCTATAACAGAGTTAAGCCGACAAATAAGTTATAAAACTTAAGGATCGTATTTTTTTTTTATAACTTACCCGCACTCAAGGGGTTATGAATACCCTTTTAATGTTTATACACAGTGCGGGCGTTGAAAGGAAGATAGAGAGAGAGAGAAAGAGATTGGTGTAGTGGTTTGAAACTCAGCTGTATTAGGTTTCACATTAACTCCAGGGATGGTATCCAGAATAACTGGGGAAATTTGATTGCTGTCATCTGTTTTTTGCCTTCACTTCTGATTCACAGTATTTTTTTGCAGTCAACCTGATGTCATAAGCATATCAATCATCAATAGAGCGAACAATTTCTCCAGCCATATGACAAATCTACTACCAGTGTTATGCCTTCGCAGTAGTGTTGTCATAAACTTTCGCAATTGATCGGACTGCCTCTTATCATATAATGCTTACTGACATCAGGGATTGAACTGTGAACCATCAGCTCGACAAACGATGACGATATTGCCACCCCTTTGTATGTATCTTTTTAGCGTCACAACTTGTTCTGGTCCAACATGGCCCGAAACTCAGGAAAGTGTGATCGATTTGAGGTCTAATGAAAATCAGTAAATCTAACTGCCTCAGAAAACATCTAGGGCACATCACCTTCATGTCTTTCATGTCTACCCCTCGAATATCTTTCAAATTCAACTTCAAAATTCACTCCCAAACGACAGTCGCCAGGTACTCATATTCTGCATCTAAAAATAAAGCTCATCAGTTGAAGGACATTTTAATAAATTCTTTGCGAAAGTATTTATTAGTTTGTTGCCCATAGAACTACAATAGTTTAGCTCATAATTAATTGCCTAAAGACTGCCAGTCTAGCTGATTCGTGACATTTGTCTGCTCGTGACAGAGTGGTAAATGTGTAAATGAACTTGTCATGATTCAGTAAAGTTCTAGGATAAATCTGTTATCACCGGTAAAAGAAATAAAATTTCTCACCTTTTTAATAAACGGAGCTAATTATTACAAAGCAATCGTCATAAAATTTTCAACATTCGTTGAGAGTTTATGAATGTAACACGACTGTCAAGTCACCTACATAAGTCATCGAAAAGCTATTGACTTTGGTCGAGCGCGTTAGATCAGTCGCGAAGTGAATGTACATACAGATCAGGAAGTCTGAGTCTGAGTCAGCTGTGAAATGTCAGAATTCTCAAATCTTCAATGTCACCTAACTGCTAGTGGAGATGCTTCAGTTCGGTGCTGTACTATTGATGGTTAGCAAACCCAACATCTGTTATGCTCCTGCTTAGGAGGCTCAAATTATATTTTTCTGGTGAACAGTCAGGCTGCGGCTAAGGTCCTAGAGTCCTACGTTACAAAATCGAAAGTTTTCAGGAACTGCTGCACAATGCTCAGGGCATTATGTACTATGTACCTGGACACTGCAACATGGAGAGTAACGACAGTGATGATGGTGCGATAGTGCCTCTCGGAAGTTACTTCTTTGCGGAATTGGAGGACTTAGGCAATGTAGAGCTTCATTTCTCATTGGGAAAGCATGCATCTGTCTTTCGGGCAGAGGTGTATGCCATCCTAATGGCTGCGGACTATATTGTGAGAAACAGGTGGAAGGGGCGAATTATATGCATAAGTCAACCCTCTAACCTTCTACTAAATAGTTCGTGAGTGCAAAACCTCCTTGAATTCGGTCGGAAGGCTGAACTCATTGAATCTCGTCTGGTTCCCAGGACACAACGGGATAATAGGGAATGAGATCTCCAATGAGCTTGCTAGGCAAGGTTCAGAAGAGGCTTTCTCAGGACCTGAACCCACGTTGGATCTGCCAGCGTCCTTGGTCAGGGCTTCCATCGACGACTGGATTTTTAATGAGCACAATCGAAGGTGGCATAGCTCTCCAGGATGAAGGCAGACTTAACGAATGGTCCCTGACGTCTGGAGGAAATCGGCGGTTTTCTTGCTATCCCTCAGCAAGAAGGACTGTAGACAACTTACTGGCGTTCTTACGGGCCACTACACATTTGCCAAACACCTTAGTGTGCTAGGTTTAAGTGATACCTCTATCTGCGACGCCTGTGGAGAAGGCGACGACACTGCGGAACATTTCCTATGTGATTGTCCTGCCTTTGCTCGGTGAGTGCTGATGATGTAAGCTCCTCATCACTGAACCTCCTTCTCGACTGTCTACGAAAGACGAAAAAACTCTAGAGAAAAAAAAACAATGGACCTGTTTTTGAGTCTGAGTGGTCCAGTAGGACATGCCCGCCCCAGCAAAAAAAAAAAAAGTAGAGCTGACGGATCTCCTGAGATGCATACCATTATTGGGGTGGTTTCATAATGTTTCCAGGGTTAAATAATTGGGCACAATGGACCTACTTGGTCTAAGTGAGCAGTGACTCTTATGTCACAAGGCACCCATCTACCTAACCTAACGACAGTGCCGATGGATTGACCCAAGAAGGAGCTACTCTCCCACAAAGCGACCCATCATTTAAATATTCCAAGAAATCTATCAGAATCTGAGCTCCAGTCAAGCGCCCGATGAAGTAAGACGGATCAGCACAAATTCCAATGGCGGCGTTCATTCATTAACCATAGAGGCCGGCGGGCTCTGCAGACACTGCAACAGAAGCATCCCGATCGGGCTGATAAGAATAAGCTTCCTTTGGTATTTGAGGTGAAAAGAAGTTTATAACCCTGAAATTCTGATAACCCAGTCCAGTGCTACAGTCCGAGGTGGACCTAGGTCTTAACCAACAAGCGTGGCCAGCCAGCTACGAGAACTGTGCTCTCGGACTTTCCACATAGCCAAGACCGATCAGTCGTCGTCGAAATCGGGACTCAAACCGCATTAACTGATGCTGACTGGAACCGTTTTAGCAGCGAAGTTGACATTTCATCCCACCGACAGAACCCTTAACAAGAACCACAAACCAGACACCGGCTTAACGATATACAGCGACGACCTAGGCCTGAGAAACACTGCAACACTGACGTTAAAGGTCGAATGAATATCCAGGTTTCCAGGAAAAAAAAACACACTGAACCTACTCTTGATTTTGGATTCATCCGTGAATACTGGTAACGTTCCATTTTGAAGAGCCTCGTAAGCCCACTCCCCTCTGCGCGGCTTGGATGTTTCTACCCGAATTGGAAATTAGTTCAGAAGGCAGACATTTAGTGACGGCTGGATGATGAAGGTGCATCGCTATAACGCTAGCATGTTCAACCTAAGCTCAAGCCAATTGTTAGTCGACGTTGCTGCTTAGAAGGACGTACAGCGGGATTTGGAACGTCGCTGTTGATTAAACTCTCAGTGGTGCACCAGTAAGTCTAGACATGCCACTCATTCAATCCTTTGAACAAAAGATGCTAAGACAGCTCATTGTGTCCATGGTGGAGCACAGCCGTTGAACAAACTAGGTTAGGTTAGGTTAGGTTAGAGTGACTAGGACCAGAAGAGGCTCATTGTAATACCACTGGATCTAGCACAAAATCAGCTCATCAGGATTTTCTAGGAGAACCTATCGGGGTTTTTTATGAAGCGAATGCTTCTGAAGTCTATGTTCACCAGGTTAACAAAGAGATTCTCCTTTTGGATAGGGCTGGACAGGTGCAGGGGAAGTTCATTTTCATCTCCGCAGTTCCTGCAGAAATCGTTTAACAGACCTAATCTTTTAGCGTATAGGCCTATTGGGCAATGTCCTTTGAGGGCACCGATTATGAAGCTGATATCTGCTCGCTTCAGCAAGATGTGTTTCTGATCCACCATAGCCCCAGATCTGTCTGGATATTTAACACGACGTGCCATCCTTCCTGCTGCGGTTTGTCTTGCAGATTACGTCCAGCTTGAGCAGAAGTTCATTCGTTGCGGGAGGCATGAATAGTACAAAGCCTGTAGAACTCGTCAGCCTTGCAATTATCACTGAATGTCTCTGTTCCCTGACGCCCGCATCAGTGAAAGTTGATTTATTCCACCATCTCCATGAGAGACGTGCGTCAGTCTAGAACGACCTTCGAAATAAAAGAGAACGGCTCCAGGGATTTGATTATGACTTCCCTGATAGGTATCGCACTATATTGCAGTCAGAACAGGGCCTCCTTAATCGCCAGAATTTCCCCCTGAAAAACACTACACTGATCTGAAGGGCGGAAGGAGATGCTCAGATTCACCCACTTCCAGTTTTGGATTCGTCTGTATAGAAATTTATCGAGCTTCTTTGTATCCAGAGGCAAGAAATGAAAGAATTAACGATTTTATTCGTTTTAAAAGGACTTGAAGGAAAGAAAGCTGTTCGATTAATAGCCTCGCCACAACGCACCTCTCAGGATCGTGTTAACTGCCACTTTCAGGTCAACAACTTCAGCCTACGTGTGCGGTGAACTATTACTATCGTCAAATTCAACCAACTTCTCTGCTGAAGAGTGGTATGTAAACTCTTTAATTCACTAAGATTGCTTGCATGTTGTCTTAGCGATGGTAAAATCCTCGTCATCCACACTCTCACTGTGTCAACATAAACCTATCAACACAACAACGCCACCAAAAATTTCTCACTAATCCACTAAAGATAAAAAAAAGTGTCGGTAAATAAATAAACGATCTATGCGTACGCGCCCGCACATCCAAAGAGAAATTTCGTAATAATCGACTTCTCAATCGTCGCTGATCTTTTTCTTGCCAACAAGATACGAAATGTAAACACAATAATTCCCTTAAATTGACTTAATTTTCCATCCCAATTAAAAGGCGACACACACACACCACATTTTGTCATCTCGTATTCGAATAATCCGTGCAAGAATTATGCAACCGCAACAAGAAAGATACTAATTAAATAACTCACTCGAATGTCGAAAATAAACTTCATTTCTAATGGCGGGTTATTTGTAGATACATACGAGTATGTACCTGCTGCAAACAAGAATATTTTATTCAACAATGAACGCAAACAACCAAACACATCCAAGCAAACAAACAGTTTAGATACATTTTCTGTTAGAGAATCAGCCAGCTAAAGGAGCTAAAAGACCCATCGTTAGAGATAACACAACAATTTCTGATTAAATTAAGCATTTCCTTCATTGTGCTATGTACGACGTCTTATAATTTAAACAAAATCTGAATTTATTCTTACATCCTACCTCCATCATGTATCTCGCATAAGAGATACAAATTGAAGGAAAAATTCAATTAGCTTGAAGTGCACATAGAATTTTTAAGGCACCACCATAGGGGGAATCTTTAAGAACGACGCGACGGTGGTCAATTCTTAGTCCGTCATTGCACATCTGCACATGAATACGAGTACATCTATCCACACAGCTTTGTGTGTACATACCACAGCACGCGGAACACATGGAGGGTTGCAAACGTCGGAATTATTGTTCCAAATTTGTGTGTTTAACTGAGAAATTGCTGCTCTAAGGCATTTCCTTAGCTTGGCTTTCATTTAATAATAATATTCTACAATAAAAAAGAAAATAAAAAAAAACATAATAAAACAGAGGGAGCAGGGAACCCTCATGGTTGATTCGTTTGTCTGTCGTTTCAATTATTTGCTTGCTGCGGCGGCAGAGAAGTTTGTACAAAATAATTGGCGACGAACAATTGTGGACAAGTCACTTGAAGTGTGTCCAGGTTCTGGACTGTTTACTACAAGCTTGTAAATTGTAAATAGTCTGACCAAACTCTGACGTTGATGAAGTGTGCGTAACGCTAACAAATCACCGCATAGATACAATCAGTTGTCTCGTAGATACTTGATTTGATTTTCGTTTCTTTTTTTTTGTTTTGGAAATAATGGGGACTACTTACGCAGTTGTTGTTCCACCACGCGGCATTTTGTTCCTACGCTCTCGCATCAAATGGGAAATTTAAACAGCAAATCCTACTCGTACTAGTCGTCTGTATCCAAAATTAGATCGATAGTGAGGACCGTGGCTCGGATTTGTTATGTTTTTGCGACGACAATAACGACGACGACAGCGACAGCGACGACTCGATTCAATGAAACTAAATAAATCTCTTTAACGTTAAATAATCGAATTCACAATCGAATCACAATTTCCGAGGATGTTGAGATAGATTTTCGTTTTGCTATCGATCCTTCCAATTGAATTTGTATCCTCAAAGAGACCACAAAATAAATGCGGATGCACGCTATGCGTGGAGATAGAAAAATTCAATTTTCATCGACCGTAACAAATTTTCTCGATTTATTATCAGATATTAATCTGATGATGGAACACACGTAAATCTATCTGAAAGCATTCTCTAACAATAACCGAAATGAATGCTAACGATCACGAATCCACTGGTGTACTGACAACAAGTGTTTGAGCAACTGATAAAACAACCTCATGGATTGCGGTTGTGTGGTTTGCAGTTTAGAGAGCTCTGGAAATCGAATTCACTACGAAATGATCTATCGAACATGTGTTGGATGTGGTTTGAGGCTGAGATACGGCGGGAAATCCATGATGTATTCACTAAGTTGGATTGGATTTCTCCAATTGCCATCGAACAGAATTTAAATGCGTTGATGTTTGATTTGTGCCTGGAAATGTATCTAACACGGGAGTATCTCTCAAAGATGAAGGGAGAGAGAGAGAGAGAGAGAAAAAAAACGAAATGATTTATGGAATTCAATGGAAATGATTAGAGAACTTATCATGACAAGCCAAGCAAAGAATCTTCAATTGGAATAGAAGACGTGATGGTTGTGTTGTGTTGTATTTTTTTTTTTTTTGAAGCAGAATAGAGCGGATATTCTGCCGATGCATTTCCGAGCGATAATGACGTATACCTACATATTTTTTTTATGGTAGATTAATAGCGTTCACACTACACATCCGTGCGTAACATTAGTGATGATGCGGGAACTAATTTATTATTCTGTTAACGTGGCGTAATAAAAGTGTATTATAAGCGTGGATAGATACGCTGAAGGGATCAAAGTAGTCATCTGAAGATGCGTCAATCGAATTGGATATAACCTGTTTTGTTTGAAATAAATTATGAGAGGGAAAGGGATACTTGTGTTAGGTGTTGTTACAGGAAAACTGTTCAAAAGACGGATTAATATCAAAACAAAAGGATGGAAGAAAGGACAACAAAAAATGAGGATAAATGGACATCACTTACGAGTAAAAAACCGGATTTTAGTCCGCAGTAAGGGACAACAGGGTTCAGTGTCGTTTCTGAAACTTCATGACGAAAAGGAGAGTTCGTGCCGACTGACAAATTCAACAAAAAATTTGAAGAGGGTTTTAAAATGTGGAGACAAATTTGTGCGTCATTAACTAACGCTTAGACGAAGGGAAGATCTATGGAAACAAATTAGAATACGTTCATGTAGAGGAGTCATTTTGTTTCCCATTAGGGTCGCGGTGCCCTATGCGGCTACAGAACCTGTTTTTGCAGAAGAGCCACTCATGGCTGACAGATCGAAGTGGAGTCATAGTATTTAGGACATCATTACCCTTCAACGCAGCAGAAGAATGTTCCCACTAAGGCACTCTTTACACCCGGATGGTAGCGAGGAGTTCCCCAAGCGGAGTCGAATACTTATCAACTTTGACAGCACATTAGTTCGGGGTGAACATGTTAGCTAACTGCCTCCAGTTGCGCGCTGAAAGTCGGTTGAGGTCCTCTTCTACTTGTGCGTGCCATCTTAGGCGAGGTCGTCCTCTACTGCGTTGTCCCTTAGGATTAGATTCGAAGACTATGGTCAGTTTTTTGACTTGATCAATGTTATTGTGCATCTCAGCCAGCCCGTCAACACAAGCGGGATCGAATATGTATTTTACAAAGAATTTTTCTTTGGAACGGCCGACGGTATCGCCACCCGCATTCGACAGAGTCCGTGCTTCAATACCATAAAACAGCACTGGAATGATCAGGTTCTTGTTTGGAATCTCAACAACTAAGAAAATGTGACGTCGTGCATCTGCCATCACAACAGGAAGATGAAAAACTGTGACGGTGACTGCAACAAAGAGTAGAAACAGAGCTTATTCGCGTGTGGATTTGTTATATGCGACAAACTTAGGGAAGAAGTCTTGGGTTTTCGACACGTGAGCGAGCGTCTTATGACAATCCGCATCAAGGCTTAGTGCGCCAACATTAGCGCTCATGCCCCTCAGAGGACAAGGACGACGCCACCAAAGGATGTCTCCACAGCTCCTCAGCTCAACAGCTCAACGTCAAGAGCAAAAGACCAATGGCAACGCTGCCAAGATGCCATCAGAAACGCCGCAACTGTGTTCTTCTACTAACTGGGCACAATAAACTCCATGTGGTCTACGTGAGCCGCCGACACATAGTCATTTTCGTTTTCGTAAGCTTGATGCCCTGAGCTTGGTGCCCCTGAAAGTTAATCTAAATACTCGAGTTATGGCACCAGTCCCAGTTCATATGTCTCCATGCACCGTAGTGCTTAAAGCGGATCCAGCCTTGATCTGTCTCTCATAAATGAACGACTGTCTTTACAAGCGACTTCCTTGGTGGTGTATCCTTGGCAGTTTCTACCTTTACGAGCACGCATTATCCTTTAGTTGCCAGCTTCCAATAATGCTTATTGTGGCGCTGTCCGACTTTTAGTCCTAGTTCTCACAAACCCAATTGAAAGGTTTTACTTCTTACCTTTTGAGACGAATTGTGATACCTTCAGGTGTTGTAAAGGCTTTTTCGATACACGATTATTGGTATTGCTATCCAGTGCGTATTAAACCAAATTGCTGAGCTAATAGAACCCGATTTCTATGAATTTTTGGGCTCGAATAGGTTTTGATTGCCGTGGAGGAGTATTTACCGTCATTTTAAGCGATTTTTTACGGCCTTTTTCACTGCCTTTAGTATAAATGAAGTTAAATTGATGGGTCTAACGGATTTTGAATTTTCTCACTTTGCCTTTGGCCAACAAGGCCTCAGTATGAACCCGAGTTCTAAGCTGCTTTTCGTTAACTAGAGGAGATGTAACTTAATAGCTTTCCGTTCCTTTTTTTGGTACGAAAATTGCGTTCTGTTACAGGTGCTGGACCCAATTAAGTCGCTGTTATATGGACATTTTTGCTGCTTTTATTCCACCCACTCATTGGAACTTTATCCTTTCCATGACACCAGTATTGCATATCCAGCTGCCAGTTCCTTGTTCTTCAGTTTTAGTGCAGCTGAAATCTGTCAGCGACCCAACATGCATGGCCGGATTATCAACTCCAAGCTGGGTGAGATGTCCACTAGAAGATCTGTCAGAAGAGGCACTTCGCAAGGCGGTGTTCTATCCCACCTTCTTTGGAATTTGGGATGCACGGCGATTGCTTATGCAGATGATGTGGTTGCTGCCCAGCTCTCTCCAGTTGAAGGAGCCTTCCGTTACAATGATATAGGCTATCTGACAAATATAGATATCAAAAGTTTCTTACGCTTCATAAGAAGCTTAAAATGGTTCAACGAGTATGGTTTAAATGTGTTGGCGATTCCCAGCTGGCAGCTACTTTCAACCAACCAACCAAAAAAGAGCAACCAAATCCCAGAAGCACTCAGAGTCTATACGGTCCATTTTATTACTTGGCAGCAGCTCATTTTTTGGTGTAGTAGTTGGAGAAACCCTGCCCTAGAGGGGTTTAAACTTACACGGGTCACCCCACAAGACACACTATCTACTACTCCGTGGCCTCCACTTTGGCGCTGATGCTTACATAACCTAAGCTTACAGTCGGCGACCGTGAAGTTCAATCCAAATCATCGCACATTATCGTATAAAAAAAACAAAATAATAATTCCAAAGCTTAAGTTAAAAACAATTTTATTAAATTCGTCATTTCCGCTACAAAGAAAAACGCCTCCTCGCCTGGTACCTATCTGTTACAATTTCTTATGCCCCAATTCCAAAATACAATTAAAAACGTTGTTCTTAATTTTTATTTACTCTACAAGCTAACGAGGACCTTTACTGAAAGTAAGTGTGACTCGTGTCAACATTGTCATCTGTTTATTAAAATAAATTACATTCTCGCGCTATCATTTAATTTAAGACCTACAGCTCAACTACCAATTATTATCAGCTAACCTCTTATACACAATTCAAAGTTAATTGCTCTTTAAAAGCGATGGAACGAAACGTATAAAAATTCTGAAACTGTGGAAATAAAGCTCATAGATACGAATACATGGACATGGATGGTCGTTTAATTTTTCATAGATACGAATATACGTATAATTTTGATCGCATTTCTTCCATCATCTGTTTTTTGAGAATTCTATAAGGCGCGTTTATTTATATCCATCATTGCCTTTGAATATAATTCAAAATCGCATCTAAACAAGTCATTCATTGCTCATGAAATGAAATGAAAGAAACTGAAAAGAGGGACGGGACAAACACTCAGCCAAAGACACGTCCATTGTACTTCTTCTACCCCTGGATAATTAACTCAAGCTTTGAATATGGATTCATATCCCTTAAATTATTCACACAACAATAAATCACCACCCCACAGAATTTAAATAAAATTTTAAACAAAAATAAATCCAAAATCAAACATTACAAAAAAAAAGTATCCGCATTCAAGATAAACCTTAAAGCTAAAGGCGCTGCTACACGCGATTGCCAGCAACTGTCATCATGAAGAGATTCTGTTGTCTTTTCTGCCATCCCATAAATTCACTTGAGTGGTAAGGAAAAATAACAAAAAAAAAGATATAATAGCCTAAGCTGAAGCCCAAATGTCGTTGACAGTTTGTAAATAGATTTTTTGTTTGTATTTTTTAGGAAAACAAAAAAAAAAAAGTGATGGAATCAATCTGATTTAATGCCTTGAACTTGACATTAAGAAGAATTTGGAACTCTCCGAGGGAGATATATATTGTTTCACACATTAATGGAGATGAAGATTGAGGTACTCGTGTGTTTATTCATTCATATCCGTTGGGTAATCAAAATTGAAAACGAAAAGAGCTACGCAAACAAACGAACCACGCCATCTCTTGTTTTGTATTTGAGGTGAATTTGATGAGAGGGTTTGAGTTTAGGATTGAATTAAGCTTGGCTTTGGAAAAAAAAGCTTTTCTGCATTGCATGGGGTGTGGGAAAGAGGTGGTTAATTAACACAAATTTATCAATAAAAATGAGCGAATGAAAGATCATGTTTCGGTTTATATTGCTTTGTTTGTAGGAATTTGTGTGTTGAGTTTTAGAGGAAAATACGAGTATGAATTAAAGGGGAGAAAAGTATGCATCTTTATGACAACGAGAACGATTCTCAATATCGTAGTCAAAATCGAGACTTTGCATGAGATTATAAGATTGATTCTGCTGTGCAAACGTTCCCAACGATTCAATCACAGGCGAATGTGAAATATAAAAACAAAAACTAGCCAGACTAACAAAAAGAACTCAGCTACATACCGACTACATGGAGAAAGGTAAATGTAGTGTTCATACCAAAAGCTGGCTGCAGATCACAATCAGACCCTAAGGCCTTTAGACCCATTAGTCTCATCTCGGTGTTCCTTAAGGTAATGGAAAAAATTATCGACTTCCATATTCACAATTCCGCCTTATTAGAACTCCTTTTAAATAAACTCCAATTTGCATATCAACCTACGGTCTCAGCATTACACCATCTAGTCAGCACGATTGAAGAAACTCTGTTAGAGAAGGATATCGCCCTCTGCTCTTTTCTAGACATCTCGGGTGCGATATACAACGTTTCAGTCCATCAAAGATGCTGCTGATGCTAAAGGCATTGACCCGCAAACCACCAATTGGATATGCTCCATGCTCAGTAGCAGGATTATTTCTGCCAAACTTGGACAATTTTCGATATCCGCAAAAACCACTAAAGGTTGTCCCCAAGGAGGAGTTTTATCTCCCCTGCTTTGGTCCATTGTTGTGGACAAAATCTTAAACGACCTCAATAACTGTGGATTTCTCACCCAAGGCTATGCTGACGACATGGTCATTATTATAAGGGGCAAGGAAGAAACCAACAACTGTGATCGGATGCAACATGCCCTCAACAAAGTTAGCAATTGGTGTCAGACAGCGGGATTAACGGTTAACCCTGATAAAACCGTAATCATTCCCTTCACCAGAAGGAGATCCTTGAATCTCCGCACACTATCACTACGGAATGTACAAATAAATTTCTCTAAAGAAACAAAATATCTTGGGATAACTCTAGACCAGTGAAAAGGCGACAAGAGCCTTCTGGACCTGCTCGAGGTTTTTCGGTAAGAGATGGGGTTTAAAACCTAAAATAATCCACTGGACTTATCTCACAATCATCACGCCGATAATTTCCTATGCATCGCTAGTATGGTGGGAGAAAACTAACCAAATCACCATCCGATCTGCCCTTCAAAAGGTGCAACGATTAGCATGTGTAAGTATTACGGGTGTAATGCGCACCTGCCCTACAGCTGCGCTGGAAGTTCTCTTAGACCTTCCACCTCTACACATAAGAATTATTGCTAGTGCAATAAAGCTTCAACTTCTATGTAATAATACTAACACCAATCTAGTAGGATATATGAAAATCCTGGAGGAAATCCCGCTACTACCGTCGCCAGCGATCTGCTCCTCGGCTTTCATGCCAAAAAGAATCCATCTCAATCACCCTTTCAAAGTCATTATATCGGACCGCAGGTTTTGAGACTCCCCTCTCATCCCTCAAACCACATCTTCTATTGATTGGTACACTGACGGTTCGAAAATGTCAAATGGGGCTGGAGCTGGTATTTTTGGTCCTAACTACAAACTCTCCACTTCACTTGGACAATTTACTACTATCTTTCAAGCAGAGGTCTATGCAATCGAGCTATGTGCCAGAGAATGCATCAGACGAAACCTCCGTAGATCACAAATAAATATAATGTCAGACGGCCAAGCAGCTCTTAAAGCTCTAACATCCTTCAATTTTGAGTCTAAGCTGGTTTGGAACTGTCTACAAGTACTCCTGCACACAATAAAATTGCTCTTGTGTGGATCCCTGGACATATGGGCATCCTTGGCAACGAATCTGCTGATAAACTTGCCAGATTAGGTGCCCAATCTCTGTTCACGGGACCTGAACCCTTTCCTTTTGTGGTCTACCAACTAACCAGATAAAGATAGAGCTCAATCTATGGGAACGACTAGAAGTGCTCTCATTCTGGAACTCGCAAAATGGCTTACGACACGGCAAGAAATCTATAAATTTCTCAAAAAAAATGATCCAGAGACATTCTTTCAATGAGCAAACACAAGGCTAAGATCATAACTGACTTCCTTACTGGACATTGCTCTCTCAATTACCATCTCAAGAAAACGGGCCGTGTCCAATCGGACATGTGCCATCTCTGCCTTGAAGACACCGAAACAGCCCAACATATTCTATGTGAATGCCCGGCCATAGCCCGGCTGAGGCTCAAACACTTTAACAAAGGCTTCACATCACCATCTGATGTCACATCTTCTTCAGCTCAAACTATCTATAGCTTCATTAATGAACTAGATTTCAGCTAAAGACAAACATAACACAGCAACTTTCAGGGGATAGCACAAAAGATCTCTTCAGGTCGCCGTGCTTATTATTAGGCTTTCACTTGAGCCTTATGTACCCCCACGACTTAAAAAAAAAAAACTAACGAAAAACGAATTTTTGAGAAGGCTTCAAAAAAAACAAGAGTATCACGGGAAGAGTATAGAGCCAAAAGACTGGAGGAAAAGAAAGTTCCGCATAGAAAGAAGAGACCTTGCATCCTCCCAACTCAAGGATATCGCAGAGTCTTGGGACAGGGGCCTGATCCGGAATTTTTACACAGACTTTTAGAAATAGTGGAGGAAATCTAGTCACCGACGGGCAGGGAATTGTGAATATTAACGGAGCAATTCCAGCAGCTACTGAGTGGGCATCAAACAGAGAGAGTAGTACCGCAAGAAAAATCTCACACCCAATCGATGAAGTAACTCTCTTGTGCCAGTTATCAAAGCATATTCCTGATAAATATCGCACATAAGATGCTGTCCAGCTTACAGGATGAATGTCTTAAGCCGTTCTGCACCACATTTATCGGCACGTACCAATGTGGCTTCCGACTCGGCAAATCGACTATAGACAAAATTTTCAAGCTAAGACAAGCTCTGGAAAAGTCCAACGGAATTCAAGTTAAGACGCACCATCAAGTATTTGTTTATAGACTTTAAGGCTGCGTATGACAGCATTCATCGCTTGGAGTTCTGCAGGGCAATAATCCCGAATCCGGGATCCCGAGCAAATTGATCCAGCTATGCCTCGTTATGCTGGCAATCATGCGGCGTGTAATGCAGTTTGGAGGATCTTCGAAACTCCTTCGAACATGCAGCGGATTTCAGCAAGGAGATGCGCATTCATGCAGTTTTTTGCAATTTACAGGGGGCTGGTGTCAACACGAAAGGTCATAAGTCAGTCCAGCTGCTGCTATATTCTGACGATATTGACATTATCGGGCGTTCCTTGCGAACGGTCGGGAAGGTCAACGAGGACAAAACCAAATATTTTCTGTCGACAAACAAACAATCATGTGTCCACTGCTTAGGGCAAAACGTCACTATCCGCAGTTACAATTTCGTGATAGTTAAGGAATTCACTTGCCTTGGAGTAAATGCTAACTCTTCGAACGAGAATTTAGTCCAGATCCCGCAAAGAATTACTCTAGAAAACCGCTGCTACTTCGGCTTGCCAATACAACCAGGTTCAAAACTCCCAACACGAAGGACGAAAATGATGCTCTACAGATGGTGACGAGTTCTGCACAAAAAGCAGGAGAATGGAGCAGATCTTGGGCTCCATCAAAGGAAAACTACTTCATCGCATATTCAGTCCCACATGCGAGGAGGACGAATTAAGGCGACGATATAGTCGCAAACTCTATGAACAGTCCCAAAATGTGGATGTATGTAGTCTGGAAGGCTAAAACACGTCAACCACACTGGCTCGGCTACATCGAGCGAATGGAGCCCGGTAAATAAATAATATAATACAAAGGATCAAACCTTTGGACTCGGCACGATAAAGATTAACCGTGTCAAAAACACGGATCAAGCAGGAACGTTCACTGGCAGCGCCCTTTCCAAACGTCTTTTTTTTGTGATCAAAAAAATTATCAGTTGCGGTGTCTTTGGTGAGCATAAATCTCACACTACTAAGACCACGATCCTACGGTCCCAACAGTGTCTATGAAAGACTATTATTTCTTTTATCGCCGGGGAGTTCACTCACTTTAAAGAGTTTTTTTTAAGACTTGGCATCACTGCCATACAGAATATTACAATGGATGTACTTTCTGTCAGTCTTGAAGCACGTGAGAGCAGGAAAGTAGAGTTCCGAACTTCAGATTCTTACTCCACTAGAAAGTTAGCCTTTCTTTTCAAGTCCTTACGTACGTATCCCATTGCCAAGAAGCTAATTTAAAATTTTCCACAAGCTCCGTTCTACAAGTCTGCTCCAGGAACTGTGTACCTTCAATTATTTCCTCAAACCTTTGTTCACACAATTTTCTTAATTCCTTGCTGACAACCTTCTCGTTTTTGATTGACTAATAAAAGTCGATCAAGTCTATAATATCGTCGTCACGATAAGACCACCCTTAATGATGTCCTTTTATATATTTATAGAAATATTTCCCGACATGGGCACAGCGGCATTTTTAATGAGTAATCCAGTGAAACTCCTTGGCACGCAATCAACTGTTGAATTCGTTGTCTATCCCGACCACCCATTTATCTTTCCTACTCCTTCCCAAAAAAAGAACAAGAAAAAAAAAACTAAGGACACGATTAAATTTGACACTAAAACAGAAACGGTACAAAAGAGATAAGCAGGTGAGATGGCGTGTTGACGGTAACTTTCCACCCGGGCTACGATTTTTCTTCCTTTTTTTTATTAAGAGGGGTGACTTTCCCAACCGCTCGGCCTTGCCCCTCGGGGCGGGGGGGAGGGTTAGTGGTATTGAAATTTTGAATTTGTTTGATTAATTTGACGGGCTGTAGGTGGGTTGCGCGCGGCGCCCTTTTAGCTTGGTATTTGCTTTGCTCTACGATTTCGATTTACTTTCAAAGGTAGGTAGGTAGGTATTCCATATAGCACGCAAGGAGAGTCGAAGTTTAATGATTCAAGGCTTCAGCGGGGGATGGTTTTTATTGCTGATGCGAGAGCTTGAAATTGGGAAATTGTGTTTCTGGAACAAAACGTGAAATGTCAACAAGTAGTAGGAGTCCTTAACGCAGGAGAAGATATGAAACATGTTAAGGGTGTTCTTTCTTGCTGTTCTCGCAGTTGGAGTCATGGGGTGAAATGAATTACGAATTTATTATTTAGGTTTACAGGGAAAAGTGTAATCAAGGGGTGGGCTCCCTTTGGTTTAGTCATTTTGGAGCAACAAACGCGGCCGGAGGTAGAGTGTTGATTATGGTTTAAATCTTTTAGTCACGTGTTGCCAGGAAAATGACTATCAAAGGTGTAGGTACACTGTTGTCGTTAAGGGTTGTCGAATGTGAAACAATTTGATTTTTGTCCCTCGGATAGCATTAACCAGCGTACTTTAATTTCCCTAATTTATGCGACTTTAAACGTTTGCAAAGTGGAGGTTGTTTTTGAACGAAGTTGGTACTGTCAATAGGAAGAGCGACTGCATGCCGTGTTATGGAATAATTTCTCATGAATAATTTAGTAGAAGAAGAACTTAGGTAATTAGTATGCTAATAGAGGTACAGCTATTGGCATGAGAAAGTTTAGATGTCAGGAGGAGGTTTTAGATACTTTTTTTTGTCAAAATGGGCGAAGTGGGTGGATGAGATTCACAAAGTAATTGAATATGGACAGTCGCGGCCACTTTTCCAGTTTGTATGCTACAATTATGTCGAAGCCCATGATTGACCTCGCACACTTTCGAACAGCACACTTCAATGTATTGGCAACAGAATGGGGTTGCAGGCTCATCAATACCAGAGGACATTTTAGAATTAGATGTTGGCATTCTACTGTCCAGAGAAGTCAGCTCGATTCGCCTACAAGTTGCTTGAATTTGGGTGGCAGTGTTAAAGGCTCTGTGCAAACGTGTATCATCTGCATCGACAACCAGCAACGAGATGCTGAAAATTTACGAACGAGACACAGGTGTTACCTGATAAAAGAGGAGGAAAGGGAACATCAATGTGCTATGCGGTTAGCAAGCGAAAAGCAGCTTGGCCTACAAGTTGATCCCCATCATCGAAGTCTGGACAAAGCAAGTGCAACTACCAACTTACGCAGTTCCTCTCCAGTCACGGCGGTTATCGGAAATTTTTACTCAGACGAGTCCACCACTCTTCATAGACCATATGGAGCGGTCGAATATTATCCATTCCTGATGCCTTTTATGGAGCAAAAATCATGCGTTCCTTCTCATCGACATTCAATCTCCAGGTAGTTTTGAAAAAGCGAAAAAGATGTCCACAGACATCTGTACATCCAGGCAGTCGAATCATCTTTAAAATAAGCAGCGCCTTCGCATGTGAGGTCAACCCAACTCGTAGTAGATATCGGCTTTGGTGGATTGTGCAGGAAGTCTGTCTCCCTTCTTGTTTGGAGAGACTAGTCGAGATTCACATGCGCAGGTTCGCACTGAAGATGCACTCTCTATCCAAGATACCACATGCGGAGAGCGAAAATCCTGTAATACTACGCTTCAAAACCTAGTTGCTAGAATTGGATGCGCGCTTGACAGGAAAGAATACGCTAAGGGCATCTTCATCGACACAGAAGGTCCTTTCGACATTGCGACCTTTGACTGCATGTGTGATTCTGCTAGACAACATGGAGTAGTTGATATTGCAGATTAGGGCAATGCTAATGGACAGAACTTTGGTTGTTTACACCCATGACCCATTATGTGTAAACAGGTAGTGGTGTTCTGACTCCACTGCTATGGTGCATGGTGGTTGACTCTCTGCTGCATATTCTTAACAGTCCAAAGGTTTGCGCTCAGGCATACCCGGATGACGGTGCCATACTTTCTATCAGGCCATACCCAGAGACGTCTAGATCGATAGAAGCGAAGAGCTAAGATTGTAAAAGGTGGAATGTTGCCGGTCTGACTCAGCCAGAGCTGAAGGGCGTCACTATCCAGATCTCCGATGAAACTAAATATCTAGGGATGATCCTAGATAGGAAACTTCTTTGGGCAGGTACTGTCTAGTCGAAGACCTCCAAGGCGCTCTCAATCTACGTGCTTTTGGCAAGACAACCGAAAAAGGTTCTCTGGAAAAGGGGACTCTCGTGTACACAGGTATACTAAATGTGACATAAGGGCTCGAAATAAAGACTTACGAAACAGTTTGTAGTGTATTCTCCGGACTGCTTAGTATGAACACCTCCTTCTGACTCCCAGATCACTGTAGCGTTTATTAAGCGGAAATTCTGGGCTTCGGTTAAGGAAGCCATGTCCTAACTGCTGTTGGCCTTTCACCGAGAGACAAGCGGCAATTAAGTCCCTAAAGTCGTTCCTTTTTACCTCTGAGTTTATGCTGAATGCCAGGCCACAGAGGCATTCCGGGTAACTGCAAGGCTGACGACATACCCAGAATACCCTACCGAGTAAGTAGGTTGTGGGTATGCCTCCTGATACGTCTTAACTTCTACTCAAGCTTAATGCTATCAGTGAAACCAAACGTAGGTGGGAGGATGGCACGACGTATCAAATATAAAAATACATCTGGCGTAGACTCGATCAGAAGCGAGCAAAGGGTTTGATCTTGCTGAAGCGTTTAAATAGAAGCTCGCCAAAAGGTTAGGTTTCTTTTCAAACGATTTCTGCAGGAGTTCTAGGAATGATAAGGAGGAAAAAACCTTCCTCCACTTCCTTTGAATCAGTTCAAAAGAAGACTACTCCATTTTGAAGCCCATCTGTTTGATAACCTTGGCTACCTAGCGACTACAACTCTCTGGGAAAAACCTTGAGTAGCTGATTTTGTCCTAGATCCAGTGGTATCACTATGGACCTCTTCTGATCTAAGTGTGTCTGCATCTTGATCCGAACAACCATTCTAACCTAACCTAACCTAGTACCTTTCTTTCGTGTCAAACATGGAAATGAATACTTAAAATTTAAAGGAATCGCGGCATGAGTTCCGCAAGGAAGCGTTCTTAGTCCGATATTGTTTCCAGTAATATACTAAAGACATTCCTCTACAAAAAGCCAGAATTTTAGCGACGACACGGCTATATTTCTAGGGAGTTATTCGGTTGAGTCAGGAACTGACAACCTCCATCGAGCTGCCAATAAAACTTATGACGGGACCAAGGTCTGACTTATTGTTCGCAACGAGACTAAATCACCACACGCTAACCATGCGGTTTCAGCAGGTGCTGGGAAGTTCCCTGCCAAAAGCGTTTTCTCGGTTGCATATTAAGCTGGATAGGGAAGCCCTAGTTGAAGTAAAAACGTAGTGACGGGACGTGTTTAAAGTGAGTAGCTTGCTGTCGGTCCACATACATAGTGTCTCTGAAGATAGATGCCACATCAAGCTCCCTCGATTCTACATGTATCCCACTATATCTTCCGACCTTCCTACGATATTCTATTTCGGATCAAAGTACTTCCATAAACTTTTTCAAAGAAATTTTGAATTGCAATCTCTAGTACTCACTTGCAAAACTTTTAGGCTCGCAATATTCACTTCTTACGAAACTATCTTCAACAAAACTCACTAAAAAGGCCAAACTCGATTAAAGATAGTTTCTACCGCACGTAAAGGAAGCGCTCTTACCCACAAAAAAAGTTCCGCCAACTTTACTTTCCCTTCAGCTTTATTCCGAAAGAAGGACGACGAAATTTATGCACATGTTTTGCATTGAAACGAACCAACCTCGTATGTTTCCCAACCATAATGTCCTTAAACTTTCTCCAATTAATTCAGTACAAATCCACTCGAAAAAAAAGTTGGCAACGAAAACTTCCTTCCATTCGTCCGGACATTTTACGAACCTCTTTCTACGCGGTATCACAACACATTTTTGGCATTCAAAAACCACTTGGTGTGGGTAGTGGGTGTCCTCCTTTTGAATGTTCAATCAAAACGCAGTCATTAAGGGCATTTATTCAGCACAAGCATTTGTTTTACTTTTAAGGTTAAAAAAAAAAAAGAATCCTTTTTGGCTTTACGATTTCCTTTTAGCATTTTGGGTCACGAGGACAAGTGATACAAGTAAAAGCTGGCTTATCCACTTGAGATCAGGCGAAGTACATGGAGTACAGTGAACTTGTATACTTGTAGGGAATACATAAGCAGTGAGTGCTTCAGGACGAAAACTTGGCAGACTTTCTAGTTTCGCTATCTAGAAAAAAAAGCATCAAAAGGGTACAAGATTGGAACATTTATTTGCACTTTGTACGGATACATACATATGTTTATACGTACAAGGGTGAGATAATTTTAGGGCAAGAGTAGAGCAACATTTTCTTTTTTTATTTGTGGCTACGCCCTTGGGCATTAAGGCACTGCGACCAAAAAGATCTTTTATACCATAAGCCATCTTTACATCAGCAGTAGTTCCACTTTCCAGATGAAGGCGAGTATTACTTAGATCTTTTTTCAGAGATAATCTCTCAATCGAAAATGCTTTTGCTTACACTACACGTAGACACACAGCCACACACTCACATAGTATGTGCTCTGAGATTTCGTCCTGAGGCAGCAGATGGCATCCTCATTTTATGGACGTGGTACTTAAGGTAACAGTGACCAGAAATGAAGCTAACAAGTCTTCTGATGTCAATTCTGCTATATTTAAGGATATCTCCCATTTTTTAATGGAATAGTCGGACGGGTATCCGAATCCGTGAGCGCTATTTCAGTGAGATACGTACATATGTACGTGTTCCTAGAGATTCGAGTCCAATGAAAATCAGAGGAGCCTTTCGGGCGACCAGATCTGCAGACGTTGCCTGATCATTGCGGATTATAAAAGCAACATAAGCTGAAGTTAATCAAGTGGCAGCTCAGAGCTTTGAGCGCCGCTTCACTGCCCATGAGTATATAGATACAAGAGTTCAAAAGAATTCTGACAATATTTCAAATACAGAATAAAGAGCATCAAACCTAAGGTAAACTCATGGTTCGACCAGAGCTGTAAAGAGGCTATCAGGTTGAAAGAAGTAAGTTTTCGGTCTTATAAAGCCAACAAATCTGAGGAAAACCGAAAGAAGTTTAAACAAGCAAGAAATGACTGCAATGCCCATATCCGACGTGTCAAATTTCTACATGACCAAAAACTGAGGCAAAAAATACTACAGTCTCCCAAAGGTAGTAAAAATGTTTGGTCATTCGTCAAAAACATTAAAAATTCTGCCTCATCCGCCATCCCAACGCTCATTTACAATGACATTGCAGCTGTCAGGTCCTTAGACAAGGCCAATCTGCTCACTGCATAATTTGCAGGCAATTCTACACTGCAAGATAGCGCTTTGTCTGTCCCTGTGCTGGAGAGCGTCGAATTTTCTATGGGACAAGTCCACTTTCGCACTCGCACAGTTGCGAGTTCTTGAAGGTCTCAACATTTACAAATCCCCTGGTCCAGATGGTATCCCCCCAATAGTTCTGAAGAGGTGTTCTTCTTCGCTGGCAAAACTTCTGCGTAAGCTTTTCTGTCTGTTCTACTCTTCTGGTCTCTTTCCGAGAAGATGGGAAACAGCATTTGTCCAGCCTGTCCCTAAAAAAGGCGAATCTTCCTCTCCGACCAATTACTGACCCATTGCACTTACGTCCCTTCTTTCCAAGGTCATGGAAACGCTGATAAATCGTATCTTGATTCACGAAAACTCCTCAATGACCGGCAGTATGGTTTTCCTAGCAACAGTTCCACTGGTGATTTGATGGCATATCTCACCGAGAAGTGGAACCAATCTCTCCATCACTTCGGTGAAACAAAGATAGTTGCGCTTGATATTTCAAAGGCATTTCACAGAGTTTGGCATCAGGCTCTTTTGTCGAAAATGCATACATATGGCATCGCATGAGTCTCTTCTTCAATGGATTAGAAATTACCTTTCGGGGCGTTCAATACAAGTTGTATTGGACGGCTTCAAGTCTGATATTCACCATATAAATGCTGGTGTCCCCCAGGGCTCAGTTTTGTCTCAGACTCTCTTTCTCATTTTCATAAATGATCTCTTGTCTGCAACCTCTAATCCAATCCATTCCTTCGCTGATGACAGTACCCTCAGTTTTTCATATTCGTTCCCTTACTCACGTCCCTGCTCTTCGGCCGTAGAAGAGGAACGGTAACGTATGTTAAACTCATTAAATTCCGACCTTAACGGCATAATCAAATGAGGCTCAACTAACAGAGTGAATTTTAGTCCAAAACTCAGTGCTGTCTTCTGTCGCACAAGCGAAACCAAGACTCTCAACTGTTATCCACCGAAAGAGTATGTATTAACAATGATCTTCGTTGGAACGATCACATCTTCGAGGTCGCCAAAAATGCTGCAAAATGTCTATGATTCCTTAAGCGGTGCAAGAAATATTTTACTCCGTCTGATCTGGCCTCAATTTATAAGGCATTCATCCGCCCAAAGATGAAATATAACGCCCACATCTGATATGGTGCTCCCAAGACCGTTTTGCACATGCTAGATAGGGTCCAGAACCGCGCGATAAAACTAATAGGCGATAGAGACATTGTGAGCTCTATAGACTCACTTGAACATCGTAGAAATATCTCTTGTCTTTCCCTGTTTTATCGCTTTTTAAACAAAAAATGTTCCAACGAAATAGCCACTTGCATTCCTCGCCTTCAAAATTTCACTCGCAATTCGCGTCACGCTTCGAATGCACATCAGTTCACCCTCAAGCCCAACTTCGGACGTACTGTCAAATATAGGGATTCGTTGATAAGCCGTACGACACGTATGTGGAATGATCTACCAGGCTCTGTGTTTCCTCATCGTTACAACCATCATGCATTTAAAGCCAACGTGCACCGATACCTCCTCTGTTCCTCTTTCCCCCTCTTTCCAAACGACCGTGCCCTGAATATTCACTATAAGGGTATTCATACCCCCTTTGGTGTGCGCCAATTATAAAAAAAAAAAAAAAATTGTCACATTAGACCGTATGTGGTCCAGGACATATGTAGGCTCTTACGACCATACGTGATGTGCGGGCTATATTTTCTCTCACGAACGGAAAGGACCTGCAGTTTAAAGCCAAATCGGAAAGGCGAATTAAGAAGCTTACTTATGACATCCGCAAGAGGTGGGACCGTGAAAATTGTCGTCGTATTTTTCTGTGATTTGAATTTCGAAACTCTCGCTCAGTAGTCGAACGCAGTAACTACTGAAACTACTTAACCACGGTACGCCTTTAATGCCTGAGTTCAGGTTGATGCCGGTGCATATTTCAATCTCATAAGGCTCGGCCTAAAAATCAGTCGGACTTTTTTCAAGTGGTTCTGAGATTTCTCGAATATGTCCATATACCCCAACCCCATCGCCAGAATCCAGTAACGTTGCTATATGAGATTCACTCGATCGCAAGGAGTATTTTCACCCACAAGCTGATTCCCACGATTGAAACCTGGAGAGAGCACACGGGGATTGCAGCTACCAACTTGCGAAGTTCCCGTCCGGTTACGGCGGCTATCGGAAATACCTTCACAGATTTGGACATGATAGCTCGCCCCTCTGCCCAGGATGTCCAGATGAAAAGGAAGACGAAGAGCACTTAATGTTTCACTGCAGATATTTCGCAGAGGGATATTCTTCCCTACCGATTCCGAAGCTTCTTGTAAGCCATTTGACAAGGTCAGAGAACAGCTGGTTGGAGATCTGAGATCAGAAGATTAAGCAGAGCCGAAACGAGAGATACAGAGGACACAGCATAAGTGGCTAAGCTGTACCGCGAACTAATAACTTACGGCCCTATCCGCGGGGGTAATGATAGAAGTGTGCGGGGGTAGATTAGTACGTTGGAGTACCGCCGACATCCATTGGTGCACTCATAAAAAAAGTGTTTATCTACGATATCCCCTCAATAATCTTCTCTAAGATAATGCCACCAGAATGGTGATGAACAGAATTGTGGCTGCTATGCTATGGCGGGCGTCCACTAGGAGTGGGCTTTCGCGGAGCAATATGACCGGTCTAACTCAGCCAGTGCCAAAATGCGTCACTATCCAGGTAGGAAACTTCTTCAACGCAAGTCAAGCCGAAGACGTCCAAGGCGCTATCAGTCGTCTGGCAGTGTAAGGATGCTTTTGGCTAAACATGGGGCTTACCACCGAAAAGGTTCTTTGGATCTACACTTTCTAGCTCATGCGTCGGTTGCTTGATTGATGAGAATCTTGCGTTAGTATGTGACTGCCTTCGGCACTAAACTTCAAATTTTTCCGAGTACGCCTGGCTCTGCTCTAGACGCTCCGCTTGATTTACCTCCCATTGATACGTATATCATAGTTTGTATTGTCAAAGCAAACTACCGTCTCAGGCGAGGTGGCTTTTGGTATCATTCGCACTGGAATTTCGATGACATTGGTTCCATGGATATGCTACCTGATTCAATGACAACGACACTTCGGCTGATGTCAGATTTAGAGTCGACTCTGAGCCTGGACCGGGCTGTAATCGTATCTTCAGGGATGGCTCTAAAACTGGTCGAGACCGACAACAGTACATCTATGCTTTCCTAATGCCTACCGACTACATTGTTAAAAGAAGGTAGGGAGAGTATTTGCGTCTAAAGTGACAGTCAGGCTGCGCTTAATGCCTTGCTCAACCCTTAAACCCCGTTTGTAAATACTTCGAGAATGCAATAAATATTTGAATTTGGTCGCCAGACTGAACTCTCTGACTCTTGTCTGGTTCCTAGGTTCCGGGAAATGAGGTCTCTGCTGAGATTGCTCAGCAAGGCTCAGAGGATATTGGGTCTTCTCGTTTAGGGCGTCCATTGACGAACATTGTGTATGGCACGGCTTTCCAGGATGGAATAAACGATGTTTGTAAGAAATCAGCTGAATGTCTCTCCGCAGAAAAGACTGCAGACAACTTATTGGCGTTCTCACGCGGCGTTTTCCTTTCGCTTCACATCTTAGCTAAGCTTAAGAGATACCCCTATATGCGAGGCTTGTGAAGAGGGCGACAGTACTTCGAAACGCTTCCTCTGTTATTCTCCTGACTTTGCTCGGATCAGGTGACAAATCTTCGGTGCTGATGTGGTGAGTGCTGATACTGTAATCCGTGCATCACTGAAGTGCCTTCTCAGCTTTCTCCGGAAATCAAAGAAATTCCAGTAAATTGGGTAATATTGGGTCTTGCTTCCTGGTAGTAATGGACCAGTTGCGTCTGAGTGCTCCAGCGCTCCAGTGAATAAAAAAAAGCAAATGCCTCAAAAACTGAAACTCTCCAATCTTTCTCGACAAGATTGTGCGATTTTCCTTAAGAAAACACAACCGTCACTAAGCCTTACTGTGTAATTAAATTCCATAATACTTCCCCCTCTATGAGCAATAATTAGGTAAACGTACATGAAAGGAAAGGATTAGCTCCATCGTCGCTTTACTCCAAAGAACATTTCTCAAAAAGATAATAACCTCACTTATCCACTCGCGAAACACGTAGTTAACTTACTCCAAGACGCACAATTCCTTGACCCGGTTCCATAAGTGCTTCTTTTAATGCCTTTGAATAAAACATACACGCCGTACAAGTACTTATCCACAGCCACAGTCACAAACTATGAACTCTCTCACAAGTCGACATGAATTTTATAAATTCCTTCAAGCCACCCTGAACTATAAAACAGCGAGCACTCATCTTGTATCTTATCATTCAATCAACAAAAATTACCCCCAAAACGTTTTACACCCTAAACGTACTCCCATCTCATCTGTCAGCCTTCTGTGTGTGAGAGAAGATTGCGTACACATCTCTAGGGTTGGGGCATGACCCAACCCACAAATCAATTTATTTTCGAAAAGTCAAACGTTAGTGCTGATATAATATTCACGACATCATGCATTTTAAAGTACTCGAACACGCACACTTTCAAACAACACTCGTATCCGTACGCCAGCCAACGGAGGAAAATTTATTTCCTTAACCTCTGGCAACTCTTGACTGTGAAATATGATTTTATGTAGCAGGTTTGTTGATTCGCTTTCCCAGCGGGAAATTCGTCGGTCCTATGTCAATGTGATGAAAATATTTGCATAAACGGGATGCAAATGGTTTTTTTTTTCTCCTTTTTTTTTCATGCATTCCACAGAGGCAATTTGTCTAGCGAATGCACGAACTCAAAGTGTGTTATAGATACACCCTCATCCAACGGGTTGGATGCGTACGTTCGCCCTCAATGACTGTGGCACGTTTTGAGTTTATTTGCCGGCCTTATAAAATGGAATCATTTCCCCATTTATTTAGCGGTAGTGGGAATTTTCAAGAGGAAAATTGCATAAAGGATATCAACAATTTGCCATGCCGAACGGGTTGAGTTGGGGTGCACGTAAACACAGATTAAAATTATTTCAGGAAGTTAATGAATTTCACTTTAAATTGGAATTCTTATTCACATTTTCACAACACGTAAATGTATAAAAATATTTAACAACAAAAAAAAAAATAGTACTCTACGTACCCTTTCCGCTTAACAATCTTTTTTGTTGAGACGCCATCTTCACAACTAAAAAAAAAAAAATAAAAAAATATAAAAAATAATAAATTTATGAAGCAAATAAAGTAAAGAAAAAAACAAACATTAAATAAATGAATTGTTTAAAGAATAAGGAGACGTGAATAAGAAATTAATAAACAGCAACCAAAGAGGAGAAAGTTTTCATTTACAGTCAAATAAAAATCAAATTAGAGGCCACTTGTTATTATGGCCAATAAAAATTGTGAAAACAGTTATTTTATGGCTATCTGTCGGGTAAATGATTGCTATAAACTAGAATTACGATTTGTTTGTTTTAGAAACTTTCGCAGTCCTAGAGATACTGGATGTGTCATCTCCTATTGTGCACTGCTCGTAACGAAATCTGCATATTCTTCTGGTTTTGGAACAACGAAGTTGATGAATATTAGGATCCTGATACGGAATCGTAAAGCGAAGAGAGTTCAGAAAGGGTCCGAAGGCAGAGAAAGAGGACTGGAGGTGATGGCCACGAAGTAGTAGATAGTGTGTTTGCTTGTAACCTGACCGGTGTATGTTCAAACCCTGCTAGGGGAACAGCAATCACAGCCACCAAGCACAACTTCCACTCAGTCATCCAACGCACTAACTACTGAGCCACGGCACTCACTAGTTTCTCCAACTTAGGTGGCGCTACAGTTCGGGGTGAGCCTGGGCCTCAACCAACAAGTCTCTCCAGTTGGCCTGGTCGTTTACTAACTGCCTCCAGTTGCGCACTCCAAGTTGGTTGAGGTCTCCTTCTACTTGTGCGCTCCAACTTAGGCGAGGTCGTCCTCTACTGCGTTGTCCCTCCGAGTTAGATTCGAAAACTGCAGACCGGAGCATTGGTGTTCATTCGCTCTACATGTCTTAGCCATCTTAGGCGACTGATGCGTAGTTTTTTGAGAAGGTCGATGTCGCTGTACAACTCCTTAATTTCGTCGTTGAATCTTCTCCTCCAAAGCCCGTCAACGCAAACGGGACCGTATATCTTCCGAAGAATTTTTCTCTCGAAGCGACCAAGGATATCTTCATCCGCTTTCGAAAGAGTCCATACTTCAGCGCCATAAAGCAGGACTGGGATGATTAAGGTCTTATAAAGGGTCTGCTTAGTCCTTCGAGATAGGGCCTTACTACTCAATTCCCTTCTCAGCCCGAAAAAAGAGCGATTGGCAAGAGTTATTCTTCGATTAATTTCCGCCGAGATGTTGTTGTCAGAATTAATACCAGAGCCAAGGTAGACAAAGTCCCTTACTACCTCGAAGTTATAGCTGTCGACTGTGACGTTCTGTCCAATTCGTTGACAGCACGTACTTGGTTTTGCCCTCATTTACAGTTAAATCCATTTTGGCGGCTTCTGTTTCAATACCAGCGAACGCACCAGTGACAGCCCGCTGTGTTCTGCCAATTATGTCGATGTCATCGGCGTAATCGTTGTGCCTCCGGTATTGTGTTGTTTCACACAATTCTTTGAAGAAATCACATGACAGCGCATCAGCTTGTCTAAATCCTTTTTTGGCATCGAAGGTCTCGGTGAGGTCATTACCGACCTTGATGGAGCAGCGAGCGTTCTCCATCGTCATCCTGCACAGACGAACGAGCTTGGCAGGGATGCCAAAACTAGACAACTAGGCATGGCTCAGTATAGCTCGTCTCTATAAGTGCTGTCATATATGGCCTTAGAATCGATAAAACAATGGTGAATATATGCCGCTTGTTGACGAAAGGTTTCAGCCATTCACACAATATGGCAGATAAGGTCTTATACGCGATGTTGAGGAGACTGATGCCTCTGTAAGTGGCGCAGTTGAGGGGGTCTCCTTTCTTGTGGATCGGGCAAACGATGCTGAGATTCCATTCATCAGGCATACACTCGTCTGACCAAATCTTGGAAATGAGCCAAGAAAAGGATTTGTGCATGGGAGTACAATGGACCGTACACAGTCTGACTACTTCTGTAACATGGTTGCTCTTTAAAAGAAGAGTCACAGTCTCGCGTGACAAGAACAATATCCGGTAAGCGATCACCTGGCTAAGATCCGCCTCAAAGCCAATTTCTCTAACTTCGTACTCGAGGACTTCAATTTTTTTTTTTTTAAATAAAATTCATCACTTAAAGTTATAAACCCAGTGATGGAGTGAAAGAAAAGGATTTAGGGAAGTTAGAAATTGGAGGAAAAAGGAAAGAGAGTTAGGTGACGATGTGCGTTGACCTTAAATCTTTGCAAATTATGATTTGATGGAAACACTGAGGAAGGTAAGTCATTCCACATACATACGTGTTGAGTGGCTAAAGAACGAGTTTCTGAATTTGACTATGCGACCGAAGATGGATTTTTAAAGATAAGGGTGCGCGGAAGAGGCCGCTCATTCAGTACAATTAAGCCGACGGACAGGCGGGACACAGCTATAGATTTCATCCGATCATCTGTGACGGTACAGGACCGATAAGCATCCAACATTCCGACGGTGCTCCAGCGAAGGAATTTAGTTGCAAATTGACGGGTCACCAATCAATCTACATGCCTGACGCTGGACACAATCTAGTAAACTCAAACAAGTTGCGGGAGCTCGCGCCCAAACTCGTGAGTTGTATTTGAGTTTCTATAACCTTTATAAGATAGTAGCCAAGTCTGCAGGACTGAAAAAACGTTTACTCCTCTTGAGGAATCCGAGGCACCTTGCGCCACTTTCGCAGCTTCGAAATCATATGATTCCAGCGAAGCTCTGGGTAACTTGCATGCCAAGCATTGACAAGCCATTAGATTCCTCAATATCAGTTCCATCCATTTTTAGTTTGGCTACATTAGTATCCCGCTTCAGAGATAAGAGACAGCACTGGGTTTTTGACGAATTGAACTCAACTCGATTCGCATCCCCAATTGATGATTGCATCAATATCGGAGTTGGACTCGGTTGACATGCGCTGCCGTTGAGACTCCACAGCTAGGGGTCTTAGTCGTGGAGTCGAAAAAGAATAAGCGAAGTCAAGAGTGCTGTCATCTGCAAAGGAATGGATAGGATTGCAAGTGAGAGAGAGAAGGTCGTTAATGCATATTAAAAACAGGGTCGGAGAGAGGACTGAACCCTGAGGTATACCAGCATTGGTTGAGAATAGGGTAGAAGTATATCCGTCTAATATAACTTGTATTGACCGATTTCTTAAAAAGCTTACAATCCATGCTGAGAAGATACTACCGACACCGTTAGCTTGGATGTTTCTTAAGAGGGAACTGTACCATACCCTATCGAAGGCTTTAGAGATATCTAAGGCAACTACTCGGCATTCACCGTGGTGGTGAATACTATGGTTCCATTTTTTCGTAAAGTACGCCGTAAGGTCCCCTGTCGAACGTTGTTGACGTAAACCGTACTGACGGTCATTTAGAAGTCGGTTTCTTTCAAGATATCTCATGAGATGGACATTTACAATGCTTTCCATGACGTTAGACAGCACTGATGTCAGGGGTATGGGTCGGTAGTTTGAAGGAGAGGTTTTATTGCCCTCTTTAGAAATCGGCTGGACGTGCGCGAGTTTCCACCTATCCGGGAAGATGCCCATGGAGTATGACAGGTAGAAGAGCTTAAGTAGAGGTTTAGTCAGGGTAGAAGAACACCTCTTCAAAACAAGGGGAGGGATCCCATTTGGACCTGAAGATTTATTACTGTTAAGAGCTTTTAGGACTCGAGCTACTGAGCGGGTTCGGAAAAATATTTGTCCTAAGGTATATTGAACCGGACTCAGTAATGGTCCTATGCTAAGATCGGGAATGAAAACATCTTAAGTCTTGTCCGCACCAAACAAACATTTAGGAAAACATTTCAGAATTGTTTTGGCAAGGTTTTAGGAACGTTTCAGAAAAATTTTCGGAGGAAGGCAAGAAAATCCTTGATATGGATACTCTGTAGCCCACGGTACAAGCTACGCCCGGCTCCATGGTTTTCATGTTTATTGCTATTGCTCTGTCTGGTTTATCTTTTGCGATACCACAAGTCAAGGTATCCTTTTCGAAAGCAGATTTGGCAAATCTTCACTTCTTTCTCAGCTGTCAGAGCAGCTAGTAGACTCTTCGTTTATCACATCCGCCAACGATATTTTTAAGGCTTAAGGGCACGCTGCCTCTTTTGAATTATTCCAAACGTGTATCAGATTTCGGCAAGGAAATGCGCTATCATGTCATTTCTTCAATCCAGTGTGTAGGGCCGGGCGTGAACACAGAAGGCACTGTCTTCTACAAATCCCTATAGCTGTTGAGGTACGTAGAGGATATCGCTCCTGACGTGCCCTAGTAGAGGCTTTCATGGCACTTGATGAAACAGCGAAATGAGTTGACCTTGAAGTGAACAAAGACGAAACCAAGTACAAGTCTATTTTATCAACAAACGAAACACCATCTGTCCATCGCCCAGGCCAAAACATCACTGTTGGTAGGCTTAACTCCGGGATTCATGTTCCTCGAATACAACATCATCTGCTGGTGAAACCTTAGTAAAGATTTGACGAATACTGACCCTTAGAAATCGGTGCTATTCTAGTAGCAGTCCTTACTCGAAGGACAAATTGTGTGCTCTATAAAACGCCAATCCTGTCAGTTCTCTGTACGTCGCTGAGTGCTGGGCGATAACCAGGACATCAGAGTTCGCGGAAGTAAGTAAAGTAAGAATCAATATTAACCCTTAAAAAATAAGCAAAAAAAATACATAAAAATCGCAGTTCACACATACATATAAACGAGTATAATTCTTGTTCTTTCAGGACCTACTATACTAATCCTTCACGTAAAAAAGAGAGGGAACCAATATCTCGTCACGTATATTGGTTCAAATGAATTGCTCAAGTACATCATGTGAGAATCAAAAAGTAGGAACCCCACCGGGCATTTAAGATTTAGAAAGCAATAGAAAAACTCGTTTCATATTTGATATTCTTGGTAAATTGGACCTCTAATTAATTTAATAAAGTTAAGGAGTCTCTTGCACCAAATGTCGTTTTTCAATGACTTTTTGATAGCGTCCTACTCGGTTCATAGACGTATCTTGCCACCGTGCAGTCGCAATCTGAAGCCGTGGGACTTTTATTTATGGGGAACTATTAAAAACCTTTGTTATTTGAATGATGTACAAACAATTAGCACACTTTGAGAAAACATCCATTCAATTATTCGAGCAATGGAACCACAAACAATCGACAGTGCACTGAAAGATTGGGTCGATAGGACGACTTACTGCCAAGTCAGCCGGGGCAAATATTTGAATAAAATTATTTTCCATAAATATTTGGAATGGAATACTCTCTTCCACATGGTAACAATCAATGGGAATTATTGAACTGTGTAGTTCCAAAAGCAATTTTAAAAAGAAACCAGTAGATGTGCCACCATTTACATACTGACGAAGTATAGCAATAGTCTTCGAATCTAACCCCGAGGTAGAACGCAGTAGAGGAAGACCTTTCTTTTGGTGGCCCAAATAAGAAGAAGAAGGAACTTCAACGGACTGGGCATGCGTGGCTGGAGGCAGTTAGTAAAGTACCAGGCTAACTGGAGAGGCTTGTTGGGTGAGGCCTACTTTAATGCCGAATTGTAACGCCACCTAAGTAAGTAAAATTGGAACTTCTATAGATAAGGAAAATGGTTTGACAGGATATATGTATACAGGTTCAAAACAACACTTACAGAGATAATCGAAGAGTTTGAGTTGGGAGACCTTCGTTGTTCATGAATGTCCTTGTTTATACGACGTATTGAATGATAATTAAATACGGAGCTTAAATAATTGTTTTTTTTTTTGCAATTTTTGAACATAAAACTCGAAGCTGTGTAGGGTTTAAGGACGTTGATCGAAGCAAAATTTGTTTGTAAAACAGGTATCTTCTGTATCCACACTGGGAACATTCCCTTCCAGATATTTTCAACCGGTGGAGCTAGGAAAAATTCCCGTATATTGTCAGATTAGTTGTGGATCTCAGAACTAAAAAGACTTCGAAAGGAAGCCGAAAACGTATGTCATTCAAGTCTAATTTAGTAGATTACTAGAAAAGGTTAATAGTCGTGCCAAAAAGTGACCTCAAAGATATTTTTAAAACCTCTGGTAAAACGTACAGCTTGTCTGTGCATAAGCGGGGCACTTCGTACAACTCCCTCCGCGGCACTGGACATTATATTCCATCTAATACCCCTCGATGTATATAGCAAGCAAATGGCAGCGATTGCAGCCGTTCGCCTTGAAGCTACCCAACAGTGGTCAAGAAAAGAATTCCGCCACGCCTCTATTCTGAATAAATTCAAAATCTCTCCCGAAAACACGGACTACACCATACCACGTTTAAATTTTGAGAAGAACTTCCCTGCCACCATCCCTTCCAGATCGCTCTGGGAGGACGATGCATTTTTAGAAGATGAGTCAATTCACTTGTACATTGACGGGTCAAAAACCAAAGACGGAGTTGGTGCTGGTGTTTTCTCTGATAGGCTTAACCTTAAGCTCTCTTTCCGTCTTCCAAATCATTGTAGCGTGTTCCAGACGGAATTAATGGCGATCAAAGAAGCCCTATCTTGGTTTAAGAAAAACGTGATATCTGCTAGAGATATCCGCATCTTTTCTGACAGCCAGGCAGCAATCAGATTCCTGGAATCGACCTCTGTGAACTTCTTAGTAGCTCTAGACTGCCGTTCATCTCTTGTGGAGATGGCTGAGCAGTTCAATATTCACCTGTGTTGGGTGCCGAGCCATAGAGACATTCTAGGGAATTGTAAGGCCGATGAACTCGCCAGAATAGGAAGAAACTATACCCGTCTTGCCGGACAAAGGCACATTAGGTATTCCAATCGCTCCTCGCAAACTTAAACTTAAGCTGGATACTGTCGAGAGTGCAAATCTTAGGTGGACAAGTGGATCAACATGTCTAGCGACAAAACACATTTGGCCAAAGCTGGATCTAAAACGCTCTAAGAATTTGATTTCTCTCAATAGACTGCATATCAGCACCACAATAGCTGTCATCACTGGACACTGTCTAATGGGCAAGCATGCTACAAGGCTAGGCCTCTTCGCGAACGACTTTTGTAGAAGCTGCATGGATGGAGAAGAGGAGGAAACTATCCCTCACCTTCTTCGTTTCTGCCCAGCTCTCTCCCGTAGAAGGAAACTCCACTTAGGAGCTCCCTATTATAATGATGTAGGCGACCTGATGATTATTGACATCAAGAGCCTCCTACGCTTCATTAGAAGCTCTAATTGGTTTTAAGACGAGTAGGTGGAGGGAGGCTTCCTAGCTGGCAGCCACTTCAACCTAACCTAACCTTGGTAAAACCAGTGGGCACCGTAAGCAATAGGCTCCATTTTTTTTTGTTTTAGCCAACTCTGCAGCGAATCTTCACTGCTAGGAAATAGTAAGAACGACGTTTATACTTATAATTGGCATTGCTGACTGCTGCTGACTAAAGCTGCTGGAGCTGATGGTCTGAATGCCGAGCTATTCAAAGCAGCCGGAGATGACTTGGTAAGGAGCATGCACCAACTCATCTGTAAAATATGGTCGGATGAAAGTATGCCCGATGAAAGGAACCTAAGCATTGTTTGGCCAATCCTCAAAAAAGGAGACCCTCTGAACTGCGCCAACTACAGAGGCATCAGTCTTATAAGATCCTATCTGATCCGTATTCTGTGAACCGTTCGTCAACAACCTGATCGGTCCATATCAGTGTGGTTTTAGGCCAGGAAAGTCCACCATCGACCGAATATTCACATTGCGGCAGATTTTGGAAAAACCCAGGAACTTCAAATCGATGCACACCACCTTTTTATCGATTTTAAGGCCGGCCGCGTATGACAGTATTTATAGAGACGAGTTAGACAGAGCCATATCTAGCTGTCTAGCCTAAGATGGCGACTCATACAAACTATGAGTTCTTCACAAATTTGTTCTCAGCAGAGAAACGCCAAAACGATATCACTGACCGTCTGCAAAAAGTAGAGGTGATAGTATACATGCCTGTGGGACATCGCTTTGAATCTCAATTTTATGTATAAAAAAAAAAAACATTTCTCGAAAGGAAGCTACCTGGCCTTGTTCATTTAGAATTCATTTCGAAAACCAACCGTAGGAATATCCTTTTTCTAAATTTCACATTTCAAAGCCTTGCAGCAACAATCATCCCATATTCCATGGGCGTATCTAGATATACATACGCCTTCATCCCAGTAATAGTTTACAGCACGTTTTCTCATTTGGCTTTATAAATTTTTCAAAATATTCATAAGCTCCAAGGATATCCACATCTGTATGGCACGCACAAATATTTCTATGAGATGAATTATGCCAAGTCGCAACGTGATCGACATACTCATTTGGTTCGAAATCACATGTCATGCTCCGCCATGTTTCCTATTCCTCATGTCATTCCATTTTAAATAAGACAATAGTGGCACAACATCTGTGATATATACTCAAGTTGATTTGTAATTCATTTAAATGTAGATTCGCATCCTTTTTCCAAGCATCCTTCCATCCCTTCGCAACACCCTCAGCTTATGGAAAAGTTTTACAATTCAACCACAAAACCATGTCAGAAAGTTTCTCCATTCATCAGCAGCGTACGGTAGCATTAAATTTGAGATACCAAAACAAACTATGAAGTTCACTCAATCAAAGGAAACGAGATGGCGCGTTCTGTGGCATACTACCACATATAAAGTGTTGTACTTACTTTTCATCAGGGGGTGGTGGCATATCGTTGGCCGAAGGACTGCCAGGTGGCGTCTTCTCATTCTCCATCATTGCTAGGGGCGCCTCGGGCGGTGGCAGTGGACTCACTGAATTCGTATCCATTCTTAGTGTGAAAATTTTGATGGATTTCCTCAAAACCGGTTGTGAGATGAAAAACCAGCTAAGCTTCTATGGCTGTCAGTATCTGTAAAGAATGAGAATAGATAAATCCATTAATTTTCCATTTAATTAGAAACAATGGAGTGTAGATACAAAAATAACGAATTTCGTGCGGAACATCTCATTAACGTGAGTCGTGAGATAAAATTTCAAATGAACTTCAAGGCGGCACCGACGTGCTAGTCAACAATGTCGTCTGTCAGGATGTCACGGTTGCGAAAATGCGCAAAAGTTTATATCCTTTCAACTGAGCTGATGGGAGGGAGGTGTGGTAGTTAATTTAATTTTGAATCTGATGCTCGTTCAGAAAGAGACTTGTGTATTGTTGTTTGCATTCGATTACACCCATGCTGAGATGGATGTTAATCAGATACTCGTGGTACATAGGATGCCGCCCATATGGGTATGCGATATGCGTCTTCGGAATTTGATTTGTTTTCCAATTGGATTTTTATGTTTAGTTCGATAAACTCGAGTGGAGTTGTTTTAGGGCGAATCATCGGTAGTTAGAGGTACAAGAAAATATGTACGAGTACTTAAGTCAAAGCCTTTAGCTACTCTCTTGGAATCCTTAAAATCCCTTCTCGGCTAACCAGGAAATAGCTTTCAGGAAGAAGCAATATTGTCACAAAAGTCGTTAAGTAATAGTAAGAAGGTTGACAAAGCCTTTTGAACCGTTAAAAAAATCAATTCCCGAAGGGAAAAGGGATTGATGCCACAAGGACGGTGTCAAAAGGAGATTCCAAACCAAAAGGGATATCTTTCTATAGAATATCGTTAAAAAATACATAATAGGAACCATGGGTGTGGAAATCAATCTTGTGGCCTTGGAATATGCGTCCCACCTTACGATGAACAGTCTGACAAACCCAAGAACTGACCCATCGCATCGAACTCCCTTTCTGCAACCAGGCTTAATGAGTTTTGTGTCCAAGATATGATAGCTGCTACCAAAAGCTTCAAAACGAACGATAGTTGGGGGACCACAGTACATCCCCCACCACCAAGGGCGCAATTTGAGCTCGTAGATTATTGTGAATCCAGGAAGATGGGACTACGATGCTACGAGCAATGCTCAGGCGCAGCAGCAAATCCAATGCAGGAGGAGATCATCATCATGAATTTCTCTCTATGGACTGGCCTCACCATCACCAATATTTGACGTAAACAAACATTTGATTCTATCATAAGGCAGAAGTAACCTTCTAAGAGCTTCCTTAGGCCCTTCATCAGCTGGAGAGTTTCTGCAGTTGTTTGTCAGGCCATAGATAAATTCACTTGCAAATCGAATGTGAAATCTTACAGGAGAGGAGGAATTCAAGAAAAACGAACTGGATCAGGCTTAAGAAGGAGCGACCAAGCGATCACAGTCCCACTTAAGCTTAGAACCAGGCAAAACGTAGTACATGTCTTGAACTATCGTGTTCAATTATAAAACACGACCGTGTAAAATCTGTTCCGTGGTGTAGCTCCAAGCTTCAGCGCGATCGCAAAGAAACCAAAAATCTACTGAAGTTCTGGTCTTTAAGAATCATGGAGTAGGTAGACTGTAATTTCTACCGATCGAAAAAAAAGGACTTTATAAGAGGCTGCTTCGATAGTATCTTATAAAACTGGTGTGGCTGTCTGACCACCCGCAGAAAGAGTATAGTCTCCGGTATTGTCCCTCGGTAAAAGCCAAAACCGAATACTTTTCGGCACCGCACTGTATTATTGGGAACACGACCAGAAGACTGGGTATCATCACTAAAGATTTTTGTAGAAGCTGCAGGGGTGAAGAGGAGATGGAGTCAGTAGAACAGGTAGAAACGTGGCCTACGCTGCTTAAGCTCAAGATCTTTCGACAGCCTCTACGACCTGGCAAAGTTACCCCTAACTGACCTTAAGAGTTTTAGTAACAGATCCAAATGGTTTTGCAAGTCTTTCAAGGGCAATTGTAATGGGATAACTGACCCACCCACTTGGAGAATTTCACATGCTGTATACAGCTCTTTGCGACGAGCTGAAGCTACTTAGCCCACCCAGTAGACTGATGAACGTCCTCAAAAGGGGGAATCCGTCTCAGGAAATCGTATAAATCTTGCACTGTGTTGAAAGCGGACATTCTCAGCCTCCTACAAATACAAAAACACATACTCGGCGAAAGAGACAGCATGTGGTCCAGGGCCTAGTTTCTCGCGACCATTCAAGTTGTGCGTGTTATATTTTTCACACAAATGGAAGGGACTTACAGCTTAGAGCCATATCCGAAAGGCAAAGTGAGAAGCTTCCCTTTCGCGAGATGTGGGAACGTGAAAAAACTTTTTGGTGTTTCTGGGATTCGAACGCCGAACCTCCCGCTCAGCGATCCAACGCACTATCCACTTGACCACTTGTGAAATTATCTTCCCAGGTAATCAAATCATTCCTCGGGCAGTTCCGACTCCGAAAATTGACAAAGAACCGATACTCACAATCCGGCGCTACTGGTACATCAGCGTTTTGCTTCGCGTAGATGATTCTGCTGAGGAAGCTGTTGTGTTTCAAGTTCTTGAGTCTAGCCGTTTCGTTTTGAAGTTATTTGGGCTCGAATTAATTACGTACCAATTTGTCAGCTTTTATAAAGGGCATCGCAGTGTAAGCCATTCCCTTCCAAACAAAGTGAATAGTATTGCATTCGCTGCATCCATTCTTAAGCTACAACATTGCAATGTATGAAGCACGAATGGCCCATCTAGAAGGTGGACGATCATATAACTCGCATCAACTATATAAGCCAATCCCTGTTTAGTGCCGTACTGTGTGGACGACTAAACTAAAGCCTTTCCATAACATCCGTCCAACATTTATATTAAGAACAATGGAAAAGGTCATAGACAACTATATAAGAATGACGGTGCTAGAGAGAATACCTCTCCACCATAACCAACACGCGTATAGGGTCGGAAAATCCACTGACACCGCACTATACCAGTTAACAAGTCTAGGAAAGGAGTAAAAGGAGTAAACAGCATCAAACTGGATGTGTGAGATGTTAAGGACAGGGACTGCGGAAACTGTGGTGGGACAAAAAACCATTACAATAAGCACAACTAGAGGCTGCCCGCAAGGAGGGGTTCTCTCACCACTAATGTGGAGCTTAGTTGTTGATGAACTCCTCCAAGCGCTAACAAACACAGGTATAAACTGTCAAGGCTACGCCGATGATATAGTTATCATTGCGAGAGGAAATGAGGGGACACTCTGTGAGATAATACAGAGGGGACTGAGAGTAACACAGGAGAGGTGCTTAACAGTAGGACTAAATATAAACCCGACCAAGACCACAGTGGTACCTTTCACTAGGAAAAGGCAGTTAAAATATATGCAACCAATAATATTAAACGGTATTAGAGTAGACCCACAAAACAGGTCAAATATCTAGGTTTAACACTAGACAGTTAACTTCTCTGGAAGAGGCATGAAGAAGCTGTGGTAGCCAAAGCAACCCGAGCATTAATGGTGTGCAGAAACATCTCGGAAAATCCTGGGGATGTAACCCAGCCACACTGAAATGGATGTATACCATGATGGTCAGGCCTATTGTAACATACGGAGCTGTGCCGTGGGCTAATAGAACCAGGCTGAACACAACAAGAAAAACCCTTGGCAAAGTACAAAAGCTAGCTTGCGTCTGCATAACAGGGGCCATGAGAACCTGTCCCACAGCGGCACTGGAAGTGTTATTAGGACTTACTCCTCTACACTTAGTGCTAGAAAGAATTGCAGAAGAGACCATACTGAGAATAATCAAGGAGGACGTCGGGAAAGGAAAATGCATCGGTCACAAACAGCGAGAACTACTTTCCAAATCAGTCCCGCTTCTGGACTGACTGGAAGCTGAGCAGCAAGAGAGAATGGAATGGAATCGAAATGTACCAACTGAAACAAAACAATAAAGTGGTACACAGATGGATCCAAAACATCCACAGGTACTGGGGCAGGTGTACACCGGCCCAGAACCAAGTACTTGGAAGCCATGGGAACATTCCCTAGTATCTTCCAAGCGGAGGTCTACGCCATTGAAAGATGCGCCCAATCCAACCTCGATAAGAAGTAACGGGGGCAAGACATCGCGATACTGTCGGATAGTCAGGCCGCCATCAAGGCGTTAAGCTCCCATGAAATCAGGTCTTCACTGGTGTGGGAGTGCCTAAACAAGCTAAACCGACTGAGTGAAATCAACAGAGTTACTCTCTACTGGGTACCAGGTCACATGGGAGTAGAGGGAAATGAAGCAGCTGATGAACTAGCTAGGAAAGGCTCGGAGACTACCTTTACCGGTCCGGAGCCATTCTGCGGACTTGGACCACACACGATACGGAGGGAGCTAAAGAAGGAAGAGAATTGCAAAAGAATAAAGCTTTGGGAAGAAACACCAAAACTGAGACAGGCCAAAGAACTTCTCGGGAATTATAACCGGAAAAGAAGTAGGGTCTGCATGATTATCAATAAGAATTGCCAAAGTAGGGGAGCACACTAGATCTATAAGGTCGCAGTGAGCTTACACCCATTTTCTATTTACATCTACATCTACAACATCCGTCCCGGCAGAACCCGGCAGAAGACCAACGAATTTCAAGTAGTTCACCTACCTCGGGGCCAACATCACCTAGTTATGACACCTTAGTGGAGATTCGACGAATACGAGGCCTTGGAAATCAGTGCTAAAAGCCGGTGTCCTACATAGCTCACATGTTTTCGCTAAAACATACAACGCGTGCCTTGGTGAGAGGATATTCCCCAGTCAATGGAAAGGACAAAGACTGGTACCCCCTCAAGGAAAACAAGTCCCAGAATATCCTTCGGCGGATAAAATCTTAGAACTCTTTATATGCGACAGACTTGAAAATACCATCCAAAACTCAGGGACATCAATGCGGTTTCCGGAGGAGCGGTGAACAATACAATTAATCGCAGAGGTGGCTGATATAGCAAAGAGACACTTTTGAGGCAAGAAGCAGGAAACGTTGAGCTTAACAGTTGTTATAACTATAGACGACAAAAATGCTTTAAACACGCCGTAAGGACCAAGAGGGTACCAGAGTACCCCATAAAATCATACTCAACCATGAACACAGAGTGCCCATTGATGATACCAGAAATGAGGAAAAGGAGTACAATGTCGCAGCCGGAGTTCCACAAGGCACAATGGCAGGTCCTACACTATGAGAGGTGATGTACGACGGTGTGTTTAGGATACCTCTGATACCATATTGTAGGATTGAGAGTCTCCCGGCCCCATCAATTGCCACCTCCAGCCGGTTGTATATTATTCGTTCCAGTGTTTTACCCATTGTGTCCAACAACCACATGGTACGGTAAGATGATGGCTCATCTAATGGTTATGTCCTTTGGAGGGCAGCACTAAACGTTGCTTTTTCATTGGTCTAAGAAGACACCTTCTCCTTAGCGCGTGCTATACAACTGCACGAAATGTTCTGGGTTTAAGGGCCTTACTTGGTAAACCAGCTTTCCTGTCCTCCAGGACAGGTGCGATCCCGGAAACAAGTTTTTGCACAAGAGTAGGGCATGAAGGTGAGGGTACCCTAGTGTCTTTAAATTTTGCCATCACTATTTTTAGGCTTGCTCACAGAGTTCCTTAAAGCTGCTGTTCTTGCTTGTTCGGATGGCTATTCCAGATCTCTACAACTAGTTTTATATTCTAGCTGCAGATCATATTGGGGGGAGGGTGAACCTCTGTATCGCTGGAACAAACTTCTCGCTCTAAGGCACTTAGGTTAGGTTAGGTTAGGTTGAAGTGGCTGCCAGCTAGGATTCGCCAGCACGCTTAGACCAATGAGGTCCGTTGTGATACCACGTGGATCATGGGAGAAGCCTCCCTCCACCTACTCGTCTTAAAACCAATTAGAGCTTCTTATGAAGCGTAGGAGGGTCTTGATGTCAATATTCATCAGGTCGCCTATATCATTATAATAGGGAGCTCCTAAGTGGAGTTTCCTTCTACGGGAGAGAGCTGGGCAGAAACAAAGAAAGTGAGGGATAGTTTCCTCCTCTTGCCCATCCATGCAGCTTCTACAGAAATCGTTCGCGAAGAGGCCCAGCCTTGTAGCGTGCTTGCCTATTAGACAGTGTCCAGTGATGACACCTACTGTGGTGCCGATATGCAGTCTATTGAGAGAGCGTTCTTAGAGCGTTTTAGACCCAGCTTTGGCCAAATCTGTTTTGTCGCTAGACCTGTTGATCCACTTGTCCACCTAAGATTCGTACTCTCGACAGCATCCAACTTAAGTTTAAGTTTGCGAGGAGCGATTGGAATACCTAATGTGCCTTTGTCCGGCAAGACGGGTATAGTTTCTTCCTATTCTGGCGAGTTCATCGCCCTTACAATTCCCTAGAATGTCTCTATGGCTCGGCACCCAATACAGGTGAATATTGAACTGCTCAGCCATCTCCACAAGAGAAGAACGGCAGTCTAGGGCTACTAAAGAGTTTATAGAGGTCGATTCCAGGGATTTGATTGCTGCATGACTATCAGATAAAATGCGGATATCTCTAGCAGATAGGGCTTCTTTGATCGCCATTAATTCCGCCTAGAACACGCTACAATGATTTGGAAGACGGAAAGAGAGCCTATCAGAAAAAACACCTGCACCAACTCCGTCTTTGGTTTTTGACCCGTCAATGTACAAGTGAATTGACTCATCTTCTAAAAATGCATCGTCCTCCCAGAGTGATCTGGAAGGGATGGTGGCAGGGAAGTTCTTCTCAAAATTTAAACGTGGTATGGTGTAGTCCGTGTTTTCGGGAGAGATTTTGAATTTATTCAGAATAGAGGCGTGGCGGAATTGGGTAGCTGGGTTGGGTAGCTTCAAGGCGAACGGCTGCAATCGCTGCCATTTGCTTGCTATATACATCGAGGGGTATTAAATGGAATATAATGTCCAGTGCCGCAGAGGGAGTTGTACGAAGTGCTCCGCTTATGCACAGACAAGCGTACGTTGGACCTTACTTAGATAACCGCGATTTCTGGCTGTCCACCAGACAATCACCCCGTGTGTGAGTATCGGTCTAATGAACGAGGTGTAGAGCCAGTGAGTGATTCGAGGTTGTAATCCCCATTTATTCCCAATGGCTTTCTTGAGTGAAACTGTAGCTTTCTTTACTCTTTCTTGAATATTAGGTTTCCAACTTAGCTTCCTATCCAGGATAAGACCCAAATATTTTGCTTTATCAGAGAAAGTTAAGCTGGTTCCATTAAGAGAGGGAAGTACTCCTTGAAAAGAGTACTAGTTCAGTTTTGTGGGGGTTTACAC
Source organism: Blera fallax (assembly GCA_946965025.1). Lineage (NCBI taxonomy): Eukaryota > Metazoa > Arthropoda > Insecta > Diptera > Syrphidae > Blera > Blera fallax. The sequence goes on along the minus strand of OX337247.1, from coordinate 42,346,409 downwards.
CCAGACCACACCGAACTGCCCATCTAGTGAGCTTATTTAGAGCGTTTTGTAAGAGTTCCTGCAGAGTATTTAGGTGCTTTCCCGAGACGCCCAAAGCAACATCATCTGCATAAGGGATCGCCGTGCATCCCTCGCCTTCCATGATTATCAATAGTTCGTTGACCACCAAATTCCAAAGAAGGGGGAGAGAACACCTCCTTGCGGAGTGCCTCTACTGACAGATCTTCTGATAGACGTCCCACCCAGCTTGGAGTTGATAATCCGACCATTCAGCAGTAGATTGATCAATTCGGGGAGTGAGCTGTCAACTTTCATCGCTGATGTATTGACGTTGTTGAAAACGCCTTCTATATCCAGAAAGGCAACCATTGTGTACTCCTTGTGGAACAGAGAATATTCAATTTTGCGTACCAGTGAGTGCAATGCTGTCTCCACTGATTTGCGTTTGCAAGGCACTTGCTATGGCATTGTGCCATCAGTATACTGCTGGCCACCAGCACGTCTTCCGGACCACGGATGCGTCGCAAGCCCTATTTACTTGTTAAGTGTACTGTATGTGGATGCACCAGCTATCTATCAGTAACTTTTGAAGACTACCACATCCGTGGGCGCAGCATCCCTTTCTCACTCATACTCATGTATAATTATTTCGTTCCAAATTTCGATAAAACACCTTCAAGTCTGTCAGATTTCTCCGTCACCCTGTACTTTTCGCATCGTTTGTTTTCGCAAACCCAAAGCTCATCCATCTGCGTATAAAAGAAGGGGACGGCAATGACCTTTAAGTTTTATTCGCACACATACGAGTACCTAACCTCTACTCTTTACTGACTTACGGGTGAGTTATCCTTGTGAGTTTTTATTTTATTTTATTTTACGTTTTGTTTTTATAAAAATAGAGTTTTGCTGGTGAATAGCGTGTCCCAACAGCCTGAAATTGCTCATTTCAAGTGCACGATAGCATTTGAAAAGCTTATTCACCGCTAGACAGGATTCGAAAGGGTGAGACGGATGTGTGGTGCAAATATTTTAAATGTTTTCGGTCTTTTATGTGCGCTGAAGCAAGATAGAAGCACAAATCCTTGATGAGTGAGGTAATTTGATACCCGTTTCATGGGAAAATTTGCAAATATCCTCATCGATATCGTGCTCCTTTAACCTTGTCGAATTTCTTTGACTGAAAATTGGGTCTTCGATGAGATTATTGACTCGCTGGGAGGGCGGCGAAACCTGTTGTTTGGGTACTAAAACGCGGTACCGTACCGTAAAGTTCAAAATATGGGTTATGCAAAATTTTCTAATTTAGAAAATGGGGAAATTTCGCAAACATTAAAGATACACGTTAAGCCGCAAGCTAGTGTAGAAGTCCTTAAAGATACACGCAGAGGGGAAGGTAGAGTTTGTGTAGGCCAAGCACATGCGATAACCCTTTTTGCACATTAATTTCGGTCGGGTGGTACTTAATTAAACGACCACGGGTTGTGACTACAAATGTGGAAGGCTTAGGTTAAATCAATACAGGGCGTCACCTGGCAAGTACCCAGTTAAAAATTCCCCAAAACATCCTGAAATTATGTCACAGCCACATGAACAGAGGTTGTAGGTCTCATGGGTAGATTGGCAAATTTTTTTCTGAACAATCTGAGAATGTATCTGAACTTGGTTTTCCACAGTAGCGTCTCCATGCATGAATTGATTACCTTATGTCAGTTAATGAAAGAAAAAGTGCACATAGCTACACGTTACAGCGGTTGTAGTCTGTTAAGCATGATCCAGATAAAGATATCGTGTCGGTGGATATTATCTTCGGATGGATTTGCGTGATTAATTAAGTCGCCTAGGTTTTGCACCACGATGTACTCATCGTCGATGGGAATGTGCATTTTCCAGTTCAGTTGGTATGATTTATCATGTGCAGAACATGGTGAACAACCTGGTGCATGTGATTATGCTAATGCCAAGCAAATCTATTTGGACATGTGTGAGAAATGAGTGTTTACTGTTTAAGAGTGGAGGAACCGTCTCCATGATTTACTGCCTGAGCTAGTGGGATGGTGCATTCGTGTTCAGTTCTTTCAGGCATTTCAAGAGTTATCATATTGAGGTGGTGAGGGCCCTCTGCTCAGATTTCTGGAACCGGGAGGTTTTAAGTTCGTATACCAACAAGTTTTTTTCACGGTCTCACCCCTTGCGAGTGTATGACAAACGTTCGAGACTAAAACCTGTCATGAGAAAGCTTCTAACCTCACCCTTCGGATGCGACACTAAACTGTAAGCCCCTCCATTCGAGTGATAATCAAAACACGCACAACACGAATGACTTGGCTCTGAGCCGTATATTTATGGCCTACTGTCCCAAATATTCGTAGTTTTTTGGGGGGTTGCAGGTCTATAAAAAGTATGGTCTGACTGGACCTCGGACCGTGGGGCCTATTAAGTCATTGTGAGGTGCATGATAGGTTAATTGGATTACGCTGTTGGGGTGTTCATTAATCGCCACGTGTATGGAGTCATTATGATCCCCTGTTATTGGATATCAGGGCAGAAAAAAGAAGACGGACTGCGATTAGTTAAATTTTTGATCAAACGGTCTCCCTACTCCACCCGAAGTTTATTTTAGATCGTGGCTTGGTTGGCAGGTCGTCTAAATCGGTAAAGTACGAGTAATATCCTTTTAAGGTCATCTTTTTACTTCTGTCGAGGCTTGGGAGTCCACATAGGAAATGGACCATGCCCTCATCTACATCGGCGTTCTTGTAGCCTTTGTATAGGTTTTTTTTTTAGGAAGATGGAGAGCATCGAAAGACGTCGTGTGGGACTTTAACCGATTAAGACCATCTTTGCCTCGAACTCCAGTTTTTCATGGTAATCATGGGAGGAGGGATTTGGCCGTAACTGCTTCTTCCTTTCTAAAGTGTTTCTGGCTGTTGTGTATCCTCGACATTCTATCAGAAAATGTTCGCCGTTCTGGGTCCTGCCATTACAGTGCCGGCAGTATGGGTCATCTACGTTGTTCTATTTGCCCCGAAAGGAATTGCGTCGGGTAACACTTCACATCTTCGTGTCCTCTGCTAGTCCACTCCTCTATGTTGGGTATCAGTGTGTATGACCATTTTCCCTTGTTCCATCAGCGTTGCCACTCCACTCGTTGAAGGCTTTTCTCTCTTTTGACTCTATCCAGCGATGTGCAGCTGACTTTTTGGAGTCTATGTCGATACGTATTCTGCCTGAGATTATTCTTCCGCTGACACGGTTCTAAAAGCGCAGCATATTCTGATAAGCAATGCAATTCTGTGCGCCGAGTTCATGCGTCTTATGTAGGATTCTACATTCGTCGCTGGAGCCCATACAAAAATATCGGCTGGCTCACCTTTGCTAGCAGTTTTCTAATCGATTCCCTGGGTCCTCCAATATTTGACATCAATCTAAATAATGCCACCACTGCCCGGGAGGCTTTCTTATCAGCGTCCAATTGAAGTTAAGCCTGTGGTCCAGTAGCATGCCCAGGTATCTGATGCAAAGGTTCGACTCACTTGTGTTTTCACCGCCATGTTTAGTGAGGTGTTCTACTTTTGCTTATTAGTACTAATTCTGTCTTGTGGTTTGCCAGTTCCAGGTCTGATGTCTGTTGCCATGAATTTGCCTTAGCACTTCAGTTACTTGCGCTAGCATATTTGGTACAACGACAGCGTAGCCAATGATGTATACTCCGTTTGACTTAGGTATTCTCAGAATCCCGTCATACATTTCTCAAGGACCAGTCCTGGACCAAGGACTGGCGCTTGAGGAACTCCTCCCCTAATTTTGAACCTCTTCAGCCCTTCTTCTTTGCGTGGTGAAGTACCTGACCTTGAAGTAGCTGGCAATTATTCTCATTATGAAGTTTGGTACCACCTTTCTAAAGGTTATGGAGAAGGCTGTGGATCATCACATCCGAAACTCCACATCTTGACAAAGCCCTAGCCCTAGCCAAACTCAGCGTTATGGGCTCGCTCAAGACTGTTCGGGAAAAAGTGGGGTCTAAAACCAAAAATGATATACTGGACCTACCTCACTATCATAGTCCCTATTATAATTTACGCTTCACTAGTGTGGCGGGAGAAGCCTGAACAAAGCTCCACCCAAAACCCACTCCAAAAGCTCCAAAGGCTCGCTTGCACTGGCATCACTGGTGCTAAGCGTTTGACCCTATAGCAGCTCTGGAAGCTCTTTTAGATCTGCCTCCCTTGCACACAAGTATCAAGAAGTCGGCCTCAGCTTCATCTTTCGTGCAACTTCAAACTGGGCGATCTAGTTGGGCATCTAAAAATACTAATTACAATCCCTTTGCTTTCCAGTCCATCGCTTTGTATTACGGACTTTATGCCGTCTCGGATGAACTTCGCCAGCCCCTTCAAAGCCATTATTCCGAATTGCCGTGTGTGGAGTTATAAGGTTCCTACCTCCCTGAGTTCCCACTCTGTGTGGTACACCGATGGCTCAAAAACAGAAAACGGAGTTGGTGCAGGCATATACGGCCCCAACTTCAAACAAGCAGTTTCTCTGGGCTGCTCCACATCTGTCTTTCAAGCCGAGGTTTTTGCAATTGCATCAGACGCAACCTCCGTAGAAAACAAATCGTCATCTTTTCCGACAGTCAGGCAGCGATAAAGGCTTTGAACTCCTTTTTTTTAGTCCAAGCTCGTCTGGAACTGCCTAGACGCTCTAAAGCAGCTCGTTGCTCACAATCAAATCACAATTCATTGAATTCCAGGACATGAGGGAATAGAGGGCAATGAAATTGCTGAAGAGCTAGCCAGACTAGGATCGCAATCTTCATTCATTCGCCCGTCTCCGTTTAGCGGCTTACCCACCAGCCAGATAAAAATGAAACTTAACTCATGGGATCATCAAGAATCTCTAAATGGAACTCAGCAACCGAGCTACGTCAAGCCAAGAGATTCATAAATGCTTCCGATAGCCAGAGAAGTCAGGAAATTCTCACATTGAACAAGCGTGATGCTAAGCTCCTCACCGACTTCCTCACCGGACACTGCTCACTCAACTACCATCTCCACAATCTCCATCTCCTGCGGACATGTGCCGACTTTGTCTGGAAGATCAAGAGACTGCCGAGCATATCCTGTGCGATTGTCCCGCTATGGCTCGAAGCAGGCAAAGAAACTTTGGGGGGGAGTTCAGTTCCCCAAACATAATCAACCAGTCACCCGCAAAAACGATCTCAAGGTTCCTTCACGACCTTGATCTTTGCTCGGAATAAATATTCTCTCCATTACTAGGAGAACCTAGGGATACATACATAGCTCAAAAGATCTTTTAGGTCGCAGTGCTTGTCTGACCTTCCCAGGGATAGGCAGAAGGCCCCTCAGAGCCTCATTCTGGTTACCCAGGATAGGTGCCTTCCGCCTTTTGCCGCGAAGAAAGCAATTCTCACTTACTTGGTACCTGCCGCGGTCCTCCTATGACTAAGATGCCTACCTTCGTCCCGCTATTACTTCATGTGCAACGTTCTGCACTGCCTCTATTATGGTGCTCCGTTTCTTTCTGAAGCCGAACTGTTGGCTGGAGAGCCCGGAATCTCCTTCACTGTATCGATCAATTTGCCTGTATGACTTTTCAAGAACTTTATCCAGTGCGTCGAGCATGCACAGCGACCTGTACGACGATGGTTGCTCAGGTGGTTTGTTACCCTATGGAATTACGACAAGCCGCTGCCTTTTCCACTTAATAAAGGATATGCATCCCGCTAGGCACGTCGTGTACAGACTTTTGAAGGTTGCTGGCATTGGTAGTTTCACGACCTTTCTTTTTTAATTTCCTCGCACCAGCCGCTAAAGGGGTATTATTTTGATAAAATTGTTCATTACTCCTAATGTGGGAGACAGACTGCTGGTATTGATACCATGGTATAGCGTTACTGTATTCTATACCACATGTCTGTCACTGCAATACCACGTTAAAAGCTACTATTCCATGAATAGAACCTAGTATTGAGATTCGCAAATTTTTGGTGGTATACCACCATCTTATTGCTTGCAGCGCCACTTTCTTTCTGTTGGTGGTTCTTCATAGCTTCTTTGACAATTCAAAAGCAAGCAATCACAGCGAAAAATATTTTGAAAATGGATTAGGATTAAGGAGGACAATTTTATCTTCATTGGAAACAATGAAGTAAGAGAAGTTTAGAGGAATTATATCGGCGGGCTACGAGGAGCAAGACGCAATATTGGAGTGTTGCAAAAAATGTGTAAGGAGCTGGAGGAGGCGCAGCACAAATGTCAAAGTATACCACGTAACGCAGAAGTCAACGTATACGAAGTGCAGTCTGTCAGGGGTTATAGTATTCACTATACCATGGTATCAATACCAGCAGTCAGTCTCCCACATAAGCGATGCAATGGAACCGGCTAACCCAGGACGGAAGAAAAGCATTTCAAACGAGGTATATATGTAGGTAAGAATAGTCGCGACAACTAGGACGAAGTTGGCAGAGCTGGGACACGTTTCCAGAAACCAAATGCGATGGAGCGTACACATCATGGAGAATCTAAGACCCACAATCGGAGACATGATAGAAATAAATAAAAGTATATGCACAAAACTCTCTACTTGATGCACGTACATACATAAAGTAAACATACATATGTACATACACCCATTCACGTCGAGATAAAATTCAAAATATTGAATTTTTAAGTCCAAAAACAAACAACTTTCAAAGTATCTATTGAAAAAGGATGTTCCATCTCATTCCAGCCAAAATATTGCATCGCTTATGAAACAATGCCATTGACCTGCGATAAGAATTCAATTTTCACAGCAAGCAACATAGAAAGGACCCTCTTCAAAAAAAAAAAAATAAAAAAAATATTCTTCGAAAATCTTTTACAAACAAGGATGTCTCCTTCCATCATCTTGCCAATACAATCACAAAAAAAAAAAAACAAAAAAGATGAACGACAACCAAAGACATCCTAAAGAATTGTAAAAGAGGAGAGAGCACAAAAAAAGGCAAATGATAAACGAAGACGATTTTTTTTTTTCCTTGCAAAAGATATCTCTGTTCCTGTTCCTTCTTAGAAGTTCTTATCCCTTGAAGATTCCTTATTTTTTGCAAAAAACTTTTTCCATCGAAAGGAAACTTTTCGTTCGTCTTTCTCTCTCGGATAAAATAATTTCGACTGAGATTTATACTCGTATATTTATCTTAAATAAGGAGAAGGGATATGCGGGTGCATAAACTCGATATTGAAGTGACAACACTTCAATGTACGATAAATTAAAAAGGAAATGTCAATAGAGTACAGAAAAATATCCACTCGGAGCAGACTGTGATGTTCGTTGTCCTTTGCATTACGAGTGTGTATCCCTATTTGTACCCACATAGCGACATGATTTTAGGATTTTTTTTTAGTCGCTGACTTTAAGTTGTTAACCTCTCGAAAATTGCTAATTTGGAAAAGTCTTAAGCTGTTTACACTACAAATCACCACGTCAAGTACTTATGGTGGGGAGTGGATGTCCTTTTTTGCCACCATCACTCAGTCGTAGAGTCATTTCTCTATAAATCACCCAATTACAGAGCAAACTCAGTACGTTACAAAAAAAAGTCTGGTATTTTATAGAACCAACGATGGTAGACACAACGTCGTTAAGGCAAGGAAAAGCCATAGAATTCAGTGGTTTTCAGTCGCCTTCGAAAGCATTCAAGATATTTGCAGATACAGGCACAGCGGCATGCCAATCAAACGAGGAAAGGTACTTAAATCTGCAATAGGCGTTCAAGTCCCTGTCCCATGAAGTTCTTATATAGTGCAAAGGCCTCGAGAAAGTAGCACCAACAACGGTGATGCAGTGCATTCAGGGAACACTTTCAATTCGATCTGAAACGCCAGAAAATTTTGATTAGAAAACGTAACACGGACTGCGATTCGGATGCTGTTCGGATGAACGAAAAGGTGGTACAGGTGCCTAGAGAATGAACTTGTAGCAATGGTTCACACAGCTTATCGGGCGACCGCATGCTATATCAGAAGAATAGGAATGATTATACCCAACACAAGAAATAAAAAATACAGGACCAAAGGACATAAAAAAAGATCCCCCATTAAGAACTTTAATTTTGAATATCGTGATATTTTGACTGTCATTCCTTGACGGCTGTCAAGTACAAGCTATACGACTCAAAAAAATTGACGATATACACGTGAGCAACGCATAGAAATTGTAAATTCATTCACTAAAAAAATGGTGAACATTTTGCGGAAGTAAACATTTTTCGGTAGCCATGGAGGACCTTCTCGCCCAGCTGTTGTGAATACAGCCTGCTCAATCGGCCAGGCTAATGATGTTAAGACTCCAACTCATGCTCGTAAGACCGGGATAGTCGAACACATAGCTGCTGTGACTGAAAGTTTCGCTGAAAACCTAGGTTTGACCACTTAAAGACGCTTGCAACAATCAAACATTTCCCTTAAATATGTTGGAATGCATGCTTACAGAGTTCAGTTGGCTCAGGAATCGAACCCGGGTGACCATAGACAGTGCCGGCGCGTCACCTGATTCTTTTTTTTGATAAAATCATCATAAACGACGAGGCCCATTTCCATCTGCAAGGCTTCGTTAGTAAGGAGAATTGTCACATCAAAGCGCTACCGAAGACCCAAGAAAGATTGTCGAGCAACTATCGAACGAGTGACAGTTGGTTTGACTTTTGCGTACGCGCCATCATCAGGACCTATTTCTTCGAAAATGAAGCCGGTAACGGTGGTATTAGATTGCGTTACAGATGCTAACATATTTTTTTGACGTGGAATTGAAGAACAAGACTTGAATGATGTTTATTTATGTATGGGCTGCGTAAAGCCTTAAAGCATCCACATTATTGCGCGACAGATTTCCCGGACGCTTTATGTCGCGTTTCAGAGACTTCAATTGGCCGCCTGGATCCTGCAATTTAACGCCACTAGACTTCTTTCCTAGTGGATATGTAAAGAATAAGGTCTACATCAGTGTTTTTTTTTTTTGCGAAATCGTGCCGCACTTGTGTGAAAACGTCATCGAAAGTTTCCTGAAAAGGGTGACCATTTACTAGAGAAGCCAAGGTACACATTTATCAAATATCGTCATCCACATGAGATGGTAGAGTCTGTACTGTAAAGCTTATTAATATCCTGAGTATCCTGAATTAAATTTGCCCACATTCAGTGGGACAAACGTCGGTTGTGACTATTTCTTAGTCGCATCCAAATTCAGAGCTCGCAACTTTTTCTTGTCAGACAGCCGTAGATGACTCAACTCCAGTCAGAAAGGAGTAATCCCCCCGCCCAACTAAGAAGAAGTCAGAGCAGCTATTAAAAAACCGATGTCCTCCCAGCGGAGTCTTTTAAACACTGAGTAGATCGCGTGCACCAAAACATCAATAAGTTATGGTTGGACGAAAGCATGTCTGATGACTGGAATATCAGCTCTACATCCTTCTACAAAATAGGTGATTCTGTGCCTAGTGGGAAGCCAATCACTGTTGAATATTTCGTTATCCACATATTCTGGGAACGCCTGCAAACTTTCTGCCCACACTATAAAAGATGTATCACAAACGAAACCTTCGTTGAAATCCGACAAAAGATTGATCCTTGGAATCTGTTGCTTCTTCAGTGTGGCAAAACACCTTGACTCAAAAACTTAAAAAATAAACTGATGCTTTGTAGCACTATGCTTCTGTCGTATTATATGCTACGCAGAACTGGATTCGAGGTACGAAAGCTGAATAATTGAACGTTTGATGGTTAAACGACTTGGTAAATTTGTTGTTGCAAACTAACATCTGTCACTTTGAAAGCAGGTACTCATTGACAGCTGTTTGATTTACAGTGCAGCCAATATAAGAAACACGAATGGGATCACTATTTACACTGACGCACGCTTAGTCTCAAAATGCACCTACCCACTCTATTAAGACAGAATATTATCCTTACCAAGGGTTAACTAGAATCATGGATATAAGGAAGCAGTTCCCCCCATAAAAATGAGTATAAATCCGCGGCACCTACAAGAAAATCCTTGTCACCAAACACCTTCTTTTTTTTTAACTACACATATGCATGCATGAGTAAGGAGTGTTACTTCATCTCTAGCGTCATATATGTACACACATTTATACCAACGAAAATCCATTATTGAGTCATAAAAAAACGCCCAGAACAAATCATCTGCATAACCAGAGTATCTACAAATCGATTAAGGAACATAAATAGACCCCAACGTGATTCTAAATGGCGTTCGAGGGCTAAAACGTTAGCAGAATAATTTATTAAATCGCTGGAACCATCTAATGTGCGAGTATATCTCCTAGATACGCAAACAAAAACCGATGCAAACTTGTTGTTCCCCTCTCAAGCATTGAGCACCGTACAACGTAGTTTACACACAGATGCATACGCTCAAAAAGTATCTACAACATTTCAATTCAACAGTGCGACTTCTAAGTGCAATCTCCCTTAATTAATTTGGCGCGACTGTAAATGCATCGCGTAAAGCACACAGCAACAGCAACCACCACTCTAGAGTAGAACGGAAAATAATTATAAAAAAAAATGAAAAAAATTGAATCCTTGCCAAGTAGCAGCCACAAGCGAAAAGTCGGCAAATTAAACATCAGATCTCGTGTTTTTTGTCGTCATTCTGCTCCTTTTTTTTCGCCTATTCCCATACGTGCGCCTACTTGTCAGCTGGGAGATACATTTATTCCCATTGGAGGCACACTCCCGAAGAGTTGAGGGTGAAGAGTTCCTTATATTTCCCTCATTCACACAGACTGCGGGTCAATAACTTGCTAGAGAATCAGATACATATTCTTACAGGAATGCCTTTGTGTGTGTATGTGTGTGTGTGGTAGACTAGTAAGGGAGCCCACTTTGGGGGACCAGGCATCAATTGAAATACATGGACTCGAATCATTTGCAGTTTAAGCTACGGGACACATGCCTTCGTTTCACATGACTGAACGCATCTACTTCAGATGATCAAAAATCAATCCGTCGTTATGACAGAGAGAGAGTCAATGGATTAATAGAAGGAATGTAGGGATACATAGTTTCAGTTGTTTATCCATTGAATTGGAATTGGAAGACTCACTCTAGGGACTAGAGCACCGATGGTCCGCAGCATAGCGTCGCACATGGTATCCGATTGGAAGACAGCTCTCTGTGAAGTTGCATTGAGAAAATTTGAAAGATAATGCGCGGAGCACAGATGGTACTGATGAATGAATGGAAACTGAAAGTTCCAAATCGATGAGATGATGGATTGAATTTCGAGTGACGGTTATTAGGGAAGTTCTACTAATCGGAGATGGAATTCAAAATGCAGTTTCGTGCGTCAATCATCACTCTCCTTTCCATCTTTCTTATGGAATTTCAAATGAATTCGCGGACGATCTCTCAAAAATAGAAAAAAAAAATTGCGTATACGTCCTACGCGAGTTAAATTTTTGCTTAATTCAAAGGAAAGGGAAACAAAAATAATTACATTGGAGGTTAGGTTGAGTAGTGTTATGAGGCCATCGTCAGATAACAGGTGCCATAGTGCGCCCACGTGGTGTGGGACTCTCTTAGTCAATCGAAAATTAAGAACCTGGAACCCAAAGTTTTACTGGGGTTTACTATAGCTTCTGGGTCAATTATATGGGACAGTAGAAATGATCTTACATTTCGCAGTGCACATGCAATAGTATAGCCTTCATGGTACGGTCATTGCAGTACCTTTATAGATCCGTATTCGAGAGACCAAATCTCATTGCGTACTTCCTCAGATCTAGTAAGTTCTTTTTCTCTTCTAAGTCAGACCATTTTTGGTTAGCCAGGTTGAAATTTTTTTTTTATAATTTACTCGCACTCAAGGGGTTATGAATACCCTTTAACATGTTTTACATGGTGCGGGCGTTGGAAAGATAGACAGAGAGACAGAGAGAGAGAGAGAGAAAGAGATTGGTGTAGTGGTTTGAAACTCAGCTGTATTAGGTTTCACATTAGCTCCAGGGGTGGTGTCCAGAATAACTGGGGAGATTTGATTGATGTCATCTATTTTTTGCCTTCGCTTCTGATTCACAGTATTTTTTCCCAGTGCACCCAGTGTCATAAGCATATCAATCATCAACAGAGCGAACAATTTCTCCATCCATATGACAAACCTACTGCCAGTGTTATGCCTTCGCAGTAGTGTTGTCATAAACTTTCGCAATTGATCGGACTGCTTCTTATCATATAATGCTTGCTGACATCAGGGATTGAACAGTGAACAGTGAAAAGTGTAAGCTCGACAAACGATGACGCTACCACTAGACCATTGCCACCCCGTTCACGAGACTAACTCTCTTAGCTGACATTGGTGGTTGTATGCCTCCACTTATGTCCCTTTGTGGTAGCTCTGCTCCTTTTTTAGTACATCGACACTTTCGTTACTCTATACATCGCAGTATCACTGTGAGTTAGCACTGTGCGGCAAATCCTAACCATTTCAGATTTTGTGACGTAGGACTGTAATGCCTTTACCGTGGTCTGACTGTCAATGTAGATGGCGATACTCCTGTCGGTTATTGATCCCATTACTAGTAATTCCGCCGCTCAAAGCACAACTTGAAATACATTGCATGCGTTTTTGGGCTACCTGTAGGTTGGTATGGTATAGTCTGAAAGAAGTGCACTTTAAAGGATGCTTGCACAGGGGCCTTTTCGTTTGTTGTAATTGTACCTGACCACGTTTCGGAACTGGTTTTAGAGCCATCCGTATGAAATACCTTTGCCAATCCTCCCTATCACGGATACCAGAATTCATATGATATCGATGTCAAGAGTTCCAACACCTTAAGTGTAGCAGTGGGGGTGTAGAACAGAGCACATATGATGGATCTTTGTACCATGACCAACACATGCATAGTAGGTTAGGTTAGGTGGCTATCATCCGCTCATGGTGCGATACACTTGAACCAGAAGAGATCCATAGTAATACTACACGAGCCGGTCACTTCCCTAACGCTGGGAACCATTTTGGTTTTATTGATATCCGAATCGGCAATATCTTCAAGTTCCTCGAAGAAGTATTTAGCTAGGATCTGCTTTCTTGCTGACAATAACGCAGGGTAGTTGCAAAGTATGTGAAATTGTGATCCTTTCTCTTCTTCATCCATACAGCTACGGTAAAAGTCGTTGGGCGGAATTCCAAGCCCCAAGGTGTGCCTACCTAACGCAAAATAACCCGCCAGTATGGTACTAATGCGTTGTCTGCTTATGAGTAGCAGACTTTCCGTCTTGCGTCCATGTAACTGAGGCCACTTTCGATGGGTTAATGAAGCCCTTCTTCTTCAATTTTTAGGACGTTTGAGTGACCAGGAACCCGGTACAAATTGAAATTACAATCTTATTCTTGGTGATTCGAATGCTTTTATAGCTGCCTGGTGGTGTACTCGTCCGCATTCGATACCAATCTCATCAAAAACCAATCAGCGGCTTTACGAATAGTCATCACCTCCGCTTGAATTACACTGCTGTTGTCTGGAAGTCAAAAAGACATGCATACGCCAAGGGAGACTAAAAACAGTCCAGCTCCTACACCTTCGCATGTCTTAGATCCATCAGTCCAATGTGGAATGATTATTAATCGTGTTCTCTGCCCAGTTCTGTCGACTGGGAATACGTATGGGGTTTTGTGTATTGAAATCTAGGAATGGAGTAACATAGTCCGTGGCTTCTTTTTTTATATATTCAGGATTGAGGATAGTGGCGTGCCTTATATAGCTAAAATACCACTGCGATGACTCCCTCAGTCGTAGCGCCAATTTCATTGCAACCTCTTTCTCATAGACGTGCAGGAGGAAGATTTAACTTTGTATCCTTTCTTTTCTAAGGTAAGGGGTAACTCATTCACGATAAGGAGCCACAGTTCTGGTAATAGTACCCCTCCTTGTGATGTGACGCATTGAACCGATCGTCTGGATATGCATTGGCCAAAATCTGAACTGATCCCCCTATTGACAAGTATCTGGCTGATTCAATAACTTATCCTATGGAAGCATTCACTGTAGGCTTTGGTTTTATTCTGTTGATGCATGGTGATGGCGTTTTTAAATAGTTGCACGTAACGCTGCATTTCGCTCATCTCAATACGATATTGGGACCCTAGCTCGCCCGTCCCTACTAACTGGTTAGTAGGAAACTTAAAGTTGCTTACTTTCGTCGTAAATATCGTGTACTGCCGCCAGTTGGCAGTAAATACAACACCACCACCAGGTTTCCTCCCTGAATCTTCCTGTGACGACAAAATCAACACCCTTCAGATCGCCATTGAGTGTGTGTTGCAGTGTGTTCAATATCGATCACCGCTTTACTTGCTATTTGTTGACTATAAAAAGGCGTTCGACGGTAACAACAGAGATTTTAATTGGCTTGCCTTGCGCAGGATGGTCATACCAGACACACTGATGCCCATAATGAAGGAAACTTGCAGCGATTCGCATTTAGGAAGGCTATTAGGAGGTTTTCAAAAATGACATGCCACAAGGATGTATACTTTTGCCGATATTGTTGATATGCTCCACTCTATCAAGGCGAACTGAAGGCATTCGATGGACTCTCACATCTAAACTCAAACAACTCGACTACGCTGATGACGTTTTCTACTGTCACATAGCATAATGCACCTTCACCAAATGTCAGCTGACGTGGAGAGGGAAGCAAACGTCATCGGGTTAAAGACAAACATCGACAAAATCAAGTTCTTCAGCCTTGGAACTACCTCATTCTCAAAATTGCATGACAGCCGGTAGAGAGAGTAGGAGGTTTCCAATACCTTGGAACTATCGTCTCGACCTGAAAAAAACAAAGCAAACTGAAGGAATAAGGCTCAATCGGCGTTTGGTGTCTATAGTATGGAAACGCAATGATTTGAGTTTAAAGACCAATCTACGCCTGTTCCGATCCAATGCTGAATTCGTGCTGCTATAAGGGTACAGAACATGCAAAAAGTCCGCGACTCTCACAAAAAAGCTACAAATATGGTCCAATAGGTGTCTCCGAAACATCTCGAAGATTTCGTTGCCTAACCGCATTTCTAATGCGGTGCTCTGTAAGAGAACCGGTCAGAATGCCATCATGTCTATTATGGATTCAATGACGGAGATGGCAGTGAATGGACATGCACTTCGAAAAGGTGCTACGTCCATTATTTGCCAATGGATCTCGCTAACCTAGGACGGGAGGAAAGCGGGTCGGCCGAGTCATACATGGCGCAGATTAGTCGAATTAGAGGAGTCAAGTTGGGCGTCGTAAAAGTCCTAAGACTCACAAGGGGAAATAAGACCTAAGTACGTACTATCATTCGCATCATGGAGGTGCTAGACCAGATAGAGAAAGTCCAGTGTTCGGAGCAACAACTTTCAATTTTTCTATCCTCTGTCGAAAGATCTTAAGCTTCAAGCATCACTTTAATTCAATTCATCCATAAGTACACCATTACTCAAGTCTACAACATGTTTTCTTAAATTAACCAACAAACCACCCTCTCTCTGTACACAATTTGAATATCTTAACTAAATCACTGGATAGCCTCAATGGCTTCCATGCAATCGGCAGTTCTCTTAATCTCGAAATCTCGCATCTTCCCACAAAAAAAACTACAAAACACGAACAGAATTATATCATAATCCCCAAAACACTTCCCACACTCTGGAAAAAAAAAAAAAAATTAGTTCATAAAATTGCATCCCATCCGTCCACCTTCCCCCCGTTCCCCCCGCACTGCAACATTTGAAAGTCACACTTCAGAATCTAGCCCCGGATATAACACTACACTGCGCACATGCACATGCATACATATCCATGGATAGTGTTACCCCAGACTTCAAATTACCAATACGCCATACGGTGGAGAGGCTGCCACCCAACACATGTGCACACAAAGTGTGATTCCAATTGAATCCATAAAAAGAACAAAAAAACCAAAAAAAAAAACTCAAAAAGTGCATTTGACAAGCGAATGGTAATATCGCGGAGGGATAGCATTTTTTTTTTTATTAATGAAAGACTCAGTGCGAGGCCATTGTACTGGCAAGCATGCCACTTGCTTCAGAAAATTGCACACCCATACAAAAAAAAAAGAAAAAAATGGGAAATGCCCAGGAGGAGGAGAAGGATGAGGAGTGCGAGAACATCGCATCGTCACAGTTGAACACCTTTCGATTCTTAATCGAGTCCCACAGCAGTTGCTATAATTATATTTCTTGATATTTATAGAGATACAAAGAGCGAGAGAGAGGGAGGAGGAGGCTGGCCACCGCCACCCTGCTATCCACACATATGAGAGCGGAAATAACCATTGAAGGGTGCCAACGGATTAATAGAGCGTACAACATATTAATAGAAGAGACCATGAAGTGTCAGTGTGGGTGACAACAGGAAAGAAAACCCTTTGACATGGGCACCCCCCTACTCGCTATGCATTGTCCCCAGGAACATGAGCGGAGCGTGTGTGAGTGGCAGTGTGTCCCATGAGTGAGTTCAAATAAAATGCAAAGCTGGAGAACACGACCCTAGTGATGGGCAATTAATTTTCCCAGTAATAACCTTTAATGGTGTTTATGCAATAAACGAGGCTCGCCGGTTATGTTGGTTGTAGGCGGCATGGCGGGAAGGGGAAGGAGAAGGGGAAGGAAACATTCTTAGGCATACGGTATGGACGTGTGTTTTATGACACATTTTCGTGATTGGTGTGTGCGCTCTTTTTAGTATCCTGGAATTTTGGTTTATGTGTCGTAGATTAAATGGGCGGCATTAGGGAAATTAATGCGTGCGAAATGTGCCGTATTCTGATGGATGATGATGGAATTTGAGAAATTTACGTGAAAGAGTTATGACTTAAATCATGCCGGGAGGATTAAATTTAAAGAAATTCCAGAAGATTCTTTCCATAGAGGGGGTCTTCAAGGTTTGGACAGCTTAGGTGGGGCTACAGTTCACGGTGAACTAACAAGCCTGCCTAGTTAGCTCCTTCTACTTGTGCGTGACAACTTAGGCGAGATCGTCCTCTAATACGTTGTCCCTCTGGGTTGGATACGAAGACACTGCGGGCCGAAGCATTGATGTCCATTCGCTCTACATATTCCAGCCATCTTAGCCGACTGATGCGCAGTTTTTTGTAAGCAAAGTAGACAAAGTCCCTTACTACCTCAAAATTGTAGCTGTCGTGACGTTCTGTCCAATTCATTGATGTTGTGTGTCCCTTCTTGTTGACAGCATATACTTGGTTTTTTCCCTCATCTACAGCTAAACCCATTCTGGCAGCTTCTGTTTCAATACTAGGGAACGCACCAGTGACAGCCTGCTGTGCTCTAGATTGTGCCTCCGGTGTTGGCTTGTGAGTGATGTTAAAGAAGTCACATCACAGCGCATTATCTTGTCTAAATCCCTTTTTAATATCAAAGATATCGATAAGGTCGTTGATGGACCAGCGAGCGTTCTCTATCGTCATCCTGCACAGACGGATGACGAAGCATGACTAGACATGGCGCTGTATGCCTCGTCTCTATAAATGCTGTCATATCGATAAAAAGATGGTGGCTATGGCTTTGGATTTCTTCGGCGATCTGCCGAAGTGTGAGAATTTGATTGAATGTGCACTTTTATGACCTGAAACCACACTGATAGGGGCCAACCAGGTTTCCGGCGTCGTTCGCACAATGTGTCAGATAAGATCTTGTACGCGATGTTGATGCCTCTGTAACTGGCAGACGGGCAAACGATGCTAAGATTCCATTCATCAGGCATACACCCGTCTGACCAAATCTTGGAAATGAGTTGGTGTGTGCTCTGTACCAAGTTATTTCAATCTGCCTTGAACAATTCGGCTGGTAGGCCATCAGGGTCACCAGCTTTGTTGGACTTAATCTGGACGGAAGTTTTGGCTATCATCGTCATCATTCTGCCTGGCAGAGGTCTTCGTCGTTGTACAGTCTGCAGAAGAAGTTTTTCCATATTCCCAGAACCGACTGTGACTCTACAAAAGGTTTCCTTCTTCATCTCTTAAGGTTTCTGTACGGATATTGTTGGCTTGGCACGTTCTTTTCACATTTTTGTAAGACTTCCGTGCATTATTCCTGGAGCATGATCTCTCAATATTTTCGCTTGCGAGCATCTCGTGCTTCTTTCTCTTCTTCCTAAGACGTTCTTTCGGTCTCTTTGGATTCTTTGCATTTTTTGCATCGCCACTTTGTATGGCTCTTGTTTAGCTTCACAACAACCTAAAGCTACACTGAGGCTCAATTTCAAGCGCTAGTATAAGAGATCTTATACGTCGGAGTGCACACTACGGCCTTTGTAGTATAGTGTAATACACCGCCACCTAAGGAATTCAGTTTCCCGAAAACACGAACTACGCCATCCCACGTCTAAATTTTGAGAAGAACTTCTTTGTAACCATCCCTTCCAGATCACTCTGGGAGGACGATGCATTTTCAGAAGATGAATCATTTCACTTCTACACTGGCGGGTCAATAAGCAAAGACGGAGTTGGTGCAGGTGTTTTCTCTGATAAGCTTAATATTAAGCTCTCTTTTCGACTTCCAAATCAATGTAGCATGTTCCAGGCGGAATTAATGGCGATCAAGAAGCTCTATCTTGGCTTAAGAAAAACGCGATATCTGTTAGAGATATCCGCATCTTTTCAGACAGCCAGGCAGTAATCAAATCCCTGGAATCGACCTCTATAAACTCTTTAGTAGCCCTAGACTGTCGTTCGTCTCTTGTGGAGATGGCTGAGCAGTTCCAGGAAATTGTAAGGCCGATGAACTCGTCAAAATAGGAACAACTATACCCATCTTCCCGGACAAAGGCACCTTAGGTATTCCAATCGCTATACGCAAACTTAAACTTAAGCTGGATGCTGTCGAGAGTACAAATCTTAGGTGGACAAGTGGATCAACATGTCTAGCGACGAAACAGATTTGGCCAAAGCTGGGTCTAAAACGCTCTAAGAACGCTCTCTCAATAGACTGCATATCGGCACCACAGTAGGTGTCATCACTGGACACTGTCTAAAAAGCAAGCATGCTACAAGGCTAGGCCTCTTTGCGAACGACTTTTGTAGAAGCTGGATAGATGGAGATGAGGAGGAAACTATCCCTCAACTTCTTTGTTTCTGCCCAGCTCTCTTCCGTAGAAGGAAGCTTCACTTAAGAGCTCCCTATTACAACGATATAGGCTACCTGATGATTATTGACATCAAGAGCCTCCTACGCTTCATTAGAAGCTCTAATTGGTTTTAACGAATAGGTAGAGAGAACCTTTCCCATGATCCACGTGGTATCACAATGGACCTACCATTGGTCCTAGCTGGCAGCCACTTCAACATATCCTAACCTAAGGAATTCAGTTGGTCTTTCGATCTTATGGCCCCACAAGTATGTGGCCAAAGAATAAATTTCTAAGCTTTTTCATTGGACATAGAATTAATAAGACCATTCGTCCACTGACTAGCTACTGAAGGAGATAAAAGTTCGTTCCTCGAACCATATAAAGCCGGTTCTACAGTTGGTTGACATTTATTAACAAGATTGTCCCGGAAGTCATTTGAAAGACTGCTCACTCGTCATCAAACAAAATCATCAAAATATTGTTCACCATTCGAAAGCCTCGTTAGTCGTACTACATCCACCTTTCCAATCTGTTTTTTTGCAACGCAAGCTTGAACCATATGACTGAGGCCATCTGCATCGACGTTATTTGTCAATATGTTGATCATAAGAACGTTTTCTTCATAAACACTTAAAAAAAGAATTAATTATACATTTTGGATAACCGGTACCCGCCATAAAACTTCTCCAGAACTATGCCTCCGAAAAGATGTTCTCCGCACAAGTTTATGTGTCGCAGAAGCATTAAACCAAAATGCAAGCTTATGCGCACAAATGTGTGTTTTTTGTGAGTTTTTTTTGTCCAATAATTAATTAAAAATTCATTTAGATAATCTAAATCTTATTTTCGTTCTTATACCGCATCACTGCCGGCCGGATTGCGTAATCTATATTTGCATTCAACCTTAAGATAAATAATAAAAGTAAAATTGAAATTCCAATGCCAATGCGTCGTGTTTATACATATAAAAGATTCAATCAACAAATTAATTTATTGTATAAGAATTTTTAACGAATTATCACAATAATAACCACACGAGTTTGAAGTGTCAATAGGACAGTCACAACCAGAAGATCAAAGAAAAATGGGTTACCATCCCCCATCACTGTAGAGTTGGCCTAGTCTATTAAGAGTCTTTTAGTTGCCGGATATTTGATTAGCATTAAAATTATTTAACTTAAATATCTTTGGCAAGTATTTGGAAAGAGGCAATTGGCTGAGTTTATTCTTTTACGGCCGACGACAGTAAAATTTATGGCACAGTCATGCAATGCGTGGATGCAGATGGCATTGACCGATTTTACGATTTATGATTGTTGCATTATACCGACATCAGGATTCAATTAATATTCTGTTAAACCACTTTTGTGTTCGAGATCCTTGCCTGTGCGTAGCCAAGCAGTATATCCCATGTGTGCTTGCCATGAAGAGGAACATGATAGCCAGTTAAATTGGATTTGCAACTTTCATATTTAGCTCTTGGAAAACTAAGTTTCCTGGTACCATGTGCCAGAGGGATCTCGAGCTTGTAATTATATTATATGAGGGATAAAGTGAAAGTTCATTAATTTAATAACTAAGAGACCAATTTGGAGACTAATTCATGGAAATATTCAAAATTGTTCGTCTCTAACGAGTGTCTAAAGAAATTCATGAAATCTTTTGACACTTTCAAAATTTACCTACGAACACACCCACTTTATCGACTTTATTTAGCGGTATTATTGCGACTTCATAAGTCACATCCGGTTATACAAGGCCTACACAATATTTAAGCTAGACGCTAAATATATTGCATGCATGCCGTGTTACACTCTTAATTTATGTTATAAAACGTGTCCCAAGGTTGTGTGTCAGTTGTATCAAAAGGACGAGCCACAATGTCAGTTTGCTCCTTGTTATGTATTATATTCTCTAGATCCTTCTTTGTCTTTTATTTATTCTTGTAATTGAGGATTAACCATCTGTTTGTTCCCTTTTGAAATGCATTTTATTTCGATGCTGGCAACACTAAGGTGCCTGAAATATTGACAGATATGTAGTGTCAAACCTTCGAGGAAGGAAATGGATGGGTTCAAGCTTGCACAACGCTGGTGAAAATCGAAAAGTGGTTTTCAAAGTGAGTGCTGTGTTGCAGAGACTGTGGGAAATTTGAAAAGAATTTTTGGTCGAAATAAAGCTCCTTTAACTGCTGGTGAAGGGAATTTAGAAAGAATGTCCATGAACCTGCCACGCTTATGGAGAACAAAAGCTATCGGCATACTCGTCCGGTGCGCCCAAAGGAAGGAATTACTGCTCACTTTTCTGAGGAGAGTATTATATAAAGACTTCGGATTATTTCCTTACAAGATCCAGCTCCTCAAGAGTTGAACCAAATGACCATCCGCTTCGTAATCGCCTCCGAGTGATATGTGAGCTTTAAATGAGTTGAAAATTGGCATCGATTTTGGTCCCAAGATCATCTTTTCAGACAAATCTCATTGTAGGATATGACTATGTTAACAACAAAAATCCACATGAAGTCAGAAAGAAGCCAATCCATTCTCGAAGAGTGACTGTTTGGTGTGTGTATTAAAATGGTCGCATCTTCTATTTACTGGTGCACTCCGGCACTACTAGTCTGTTCTGCTAACCATGTAGACACGATACTTAAAAGTTTTTTCCTAAATTTTGAAGAAAAACGACAGGGGTCTTAAGCAATGAAGAGATTAAATGGTCCTCATCATGTCTTCAAGGATACGCCACCTGAGGCGAACAAAACCGGACAATAATAGAGGAAATCTTCCGCTGTATCATCGCCTTATTCACATGCAGTGCAGATAGTTGCATCGCTTGAACTCAACACGTTCAGGTATGCAGCAAAGACGCTTACAAATCATCCGCAGTCAATTCTTTTGAACGACATAAAAAAAGCCGTGTATACTCTGCAAATATCCGGCCGTATACCTTGTATCCAGCAGAGCCATTCCACCAACTATTGCGTCCAAGAGATATCCAGTCAGCCATGGAACTACTAATCGCAGATACAGACAAGCCCAACGCTGAAAACTTCTTCTGGCCAACTTCATCAGAGATTTCGTTTCCCTGTATTCCAGAGTGATCTGACACCGAGGCAAGATGTAAAGAATTTAACTTTCCTATCAGAGCCAAGGAGATGTTGAGGTAAGATCCTATTTTGGAAGTGGAAACATTAGGTAGCGCCTCGAATGCAACATGTATGCTCTTTCCTGTCCACCTTTTCTTTATAAAAAAGTAGTTGAAGCGTAAGTACTGTATAGATCTCTGCTTGGAAGGTTTCCGCATATTGATATATCGGATGATGTATGTGCTTATGTATTCGACATAATGGAGGCATCGACGCTTCTGGAATGGTTGGCGAATCCATTTTCTGCGGATTTACTTTCCGTGATGCTCACTAAAGGTTCGTTTCACTTTCTGTCAGCACGAGCTGGCGAGGAGACAAGGTTAGTAGCACGATGAATTCAATTAGCAATCACAAGTTAATGAGCGATGGATAGCAACAGTTTTGTTTTTCACTTTTTTTATGAATCCATGATGGATTAATGACAGACTTGGAGCAGAAGTCTTCTCAGAAGAACTAAGTCTGGCTGGTTATCGGAAGGGGGGAAGGAATCTCAGTGTATTAAGCCGATTTGGGTCGCTCTGCTTCACTTGCTGGATCACTTGAAAGAGGGTCAGACGACAGAGAAGAATATCCTAATAGCATTGGACAATCAGGCACATGAGGCGGAGGGACTTTTTTTTTAAAGGCTGGAGTGGGGTGGTAGTGGTTTCAGAGAGTTACATCAAAGTACTGCAGTCTTCAGAAGATCTTTTGTACCACCCCCTACGGTAGACATCACTGTTAGTTGTGTCCTAACTGAAAGCAAGTTTCGAAAAGAAATGGACGTTAATAGTTTACAGGCTTTGCAACGTTTCCCGAAACTCAGTGGAAGGCCTCATAGGGGTCAACTGTAGAGTTTTTGGGTCCTTAACCCTTTAATACATTAGACAGAGGAAGAATAAAGGATCTGATGGAAAATGGGCCACAACTTTACGTCGTAAACGGTGCTCAACAGTGGATGGGAATAGCAATAAGAGTGTCGAAAGCGAGGATGGTAAGCAGCGTAGTGTTAAGTGTTCCTTGCTTATCATGGAGCGACTTAGATTGTAAGTAGAGTTACTCACAAGATATGTGACTTCAAATATTATCTGATAAAGATGAGTCTTCTAGAAGGGCACACCTTCAGATAATGTCTGGAAGACACCTACATCCAGACTATACCAATGTGCGGCCTTATCTACCAGAAGAAGAGGGATGTTGGGCTATCACTGGCTGGAAAACGAAATAATCGCCCAGATAATTTGAAGCAAATGGAAGCATTAACCCGAGAAATCGAAGTCAGGGCGGAATCCTAGAGAAATCCAGAAAGTAGCTTTGGCTAATGAGGGTTTTAGAAGGGAGACGAAAATAGACCCAGCAAGGTAGTCTGGCTCGATATCTATCAACTGGGAAGATAGCAGATTAAGTGGGACACCACCTTGGATTTTCTTTAAATCAGAGTAGCAATTTTGTTGCCTGATTCTGAAATATTTTCCTTTAAAGTAAGACTTTAGAATATCAGCGTAAAGTTTGTTTTTTTGAACTTTTTGTTCTAAGGAAATAGCCCTATGTTCCTTCCTTTCGATAACACTGGCTACAGCTCAATAGAGAGAGCAATCAGTAGCAGAGGCATCGAAGATTCAACCAGCAAATGGATAAGAGCCATGCTTGAAAGTCGAATCATGACTTCCTCCTCGGGAGGAGTGTCAGTGTCTGTGACCGCACCTAAAGGCTATCCCCAAGGCGGAGTTCTCTCTCCCCTTCTATGGTCACTAGTCATAGACAACCTTCTAGTCGATCTTCACAGATTAGGCGATATTGCCATTTGTTACGCGGATGACTTGGCGATACTTATTAGTGGCAAGCACAGCGCAACCATCTCTAGCGTCATACAATGTGCTTTACTACACGTTTTAGAATGGTGCAGCAGAGAAGGACTATCCATCAATCCCTGCAAAACTGTTCTAGTGCCTTTTACTAGGAAAAGACTGGTCAATCTAGGACCTATCATTATCAAAGGTACTACTCTAGCCTATTCCAGTGAAGTCAAATACCTCGGGGTCATCCTCGACAAACGGCTCAGCTGGAATTCTCATATCAAGTTCGCCATCGAGCGTGCTACTAAGGCCATGTGGTCCTGTAGGCGCCTGTACGGCAGAACTTGGGGTCTAAATCCAAAAATGATATATTGGATGTATACAATGATGGCGAGGCCTATTATCACGTACGCGGCCATCATCTGGTGGCCGAAAGTTCTTGAACGGACAACGGCAGCTAAACTTCAGAAGTTACAAAGAGTTGCCTGTCTCGGTATCACAGGTGCTATGCGTACCTGCCCGACGGAAGCTTTAGAAGCAATCGTTGGGCTTTCACCCCTTCAAATCTTCATTAGGAAGACAGCCGCTAGGTGTGCTATCAAGTTGCAGATAGAATACAAGTTTAAATCAGGTGACCATGTGGGACATCTGAATCCCCAAAAGGGACATGTTTTGTACCATCCCTGACACCATGGTCAAGGAGTACTGTTTCGCTAGGTTATGTGAGGTAGAAATATTAGATCGTGCAAATTGGTCTAATGGTATTCCGGCATCAGACCCTAGAGGTCTGGTTTGGTAAACAGACGGATCGAAAATGGAATCTGGAGTTGGAGCTGGTGTCTTCGGACCCAACACCAAAGCCTCCATACCTATGGGAATGTGTCCCACGGTATTTCAGGCTGAACTCCATGCCATTGAAATCTGCGCTAGGTTAAACTTTAGTAAGGGTATTAATGGCGCTAGAATGTATATATTTTCAGATAGTCAGGCAGCACTCAAAGCGCTGTCGTCCAATTTAGTGGACTCCATATCAGTTAAAAGCTGCTACGATGCACTGCAATCCCTGGCGAGACTAAACAAGGTAAAACTTGGATGGGTCCCCGGCCATCAAGGGATTGTAGGCAACGAGTCAGCAGATGAACTAGCTAGGGCTGGCTCAGAATCTGCGTTCGTAGGACTTGAACCTTACTGTGGCATCAAGTGGTCTTTCGCCAAGGCAAGGTTTTATTTAAAAAAAAAAAAAAAAGAATCAGCGTACTGTACTGGAAAATGTTTAGCAATCAAGTCTTTCATGCCAAACTTTATTAAAAGCCTGTATCACGTCTGAGACACGATGATATAAATTAAGTTTCTTCTTCTTGCTCACAATGGAACCTACGTGGCTTAAGTGAGCCGCTGACGCGTCCGCAGGACACCCGTATACCTAATCCAAATCTAGTTTCCAACACATCCTTAAATGATTACTAATTTTTCCTGCACGAGCTGCGAAAATGTTTGGCATTGGTGGACAGTGCCAAGCTATAAATATTTTCAACAATTAATCAACAAGGTTACAGTCTATAGACAAACTTAAATAAAATATTAACACGATATTAATTTAATTTGTTAAAAATATTTGCAAATAATTGTTTTGACAAATTTTGACTGAATTCTAAGTGGAGTTAATAAAGAACGCATTTTATTGGGTTCTGAAAAGCCTATTTCCGGGGTGTGTTTTTGGTCACAAGGTTGCGGAAGCTTTTTGCTGGCGCGTGATGCGCCAAAATGTTAAGATGGCTGTTCTAATGAAAGAAAGACGCACTTAGACCCAGTTAGTTCCACTGTGATGCCACGAAAAAGACGGACGCTAACTAACTGCTCTTTAAGGAAGTTCCGTAAAATTTGTAATTGTGTGTCATGAATAACACTAAGGATACTGGCTTTTGGGAAACAGGAGTATTGCTGACTTATTAGCAGAAGCTAGTGCCTCCCCGCAGCCGTACAGAAAGTAATGGAAGAGTGTCAAATCACACGATCTTGGAGGCCTGTTATGTCTATTTGACGAAATCAACTTATTTCTGATTTCGGTCACTGTATGGCTGTCTAAGATGTTTTCTAGACTTGTCTCGCTCCATATCTGGCCATTTTGCTTCTAACAAGCTCCTTAAGCCGAAAATGAGCCTCATCGGTGAACACAATTTTACGACATAGCAACGGGTCAGCTTGTAACTGCTTTATCGACCTTGGTTGGCATTTCCGCAAAAACAAGTTCAGTGATCACATAGCTCTAGGTTTCATTGTGGTAGCCCCGTAAGCCATTCTGTCGCGGCAAGACTTACCCTATAGGGGGCTAATAAGCGAAAGAACGACGCAAATGATGGTGTCGTGGCCTTAATTCCTGTGCCGGCTGAATCTTTACGGCACATTTTCGACCGACGCTACGTGGAATCGAAAAATTTAGATCTTCTTGCAGTTTTTGTTTACAGCAGCAGTACTTTCTTCAAGACGCACATTTCTATATCATGTTGTTGTTATAGCATCTAGTACTGAACGCATCAAAAAATATGCCATAAAAATCACACAGTCTTCCATAAGTTTCGCGAATTGATGACTGATGTTGGAAACGGCTGATAACTAGATTACCGAATTAAGGACACAAACGATAGTTTATATGGCACGTTGGGTTATCCTGCTGCGACCCAAGGCGGGCCAAGTCCGATTGAGGCCACACAAAATTCTGTTATCGTATCCTTAAACCGCATTCCGTTCGCCGTAACATTAATGCCCGCTTTATTTCCAAAGAAGTACGAACCAACAATTCCACTACTCCCAAACCCACCCCACACAGTCGGTTCCTGATGGTTATAATGGGCGTCTCCATCACTTGATCAAAGGTCCGTTCGAAAAAAATGACTGTACGACCAAAATCGACCTTAACTTCCAATTTTTTTAGACTCACCCAGGGAAGCGATGACAAGTCGGATGGTCATTTTGCTTCAACTCTTGAATGAGCTGGACTTTATAAGCAAACACAAAATAAAGGTCCTTATGGAATACACCTTTCATCGATTTTTAGGCAGCGTATGACAGCATTTATAGAGACGAGTTAGGCAGAGCAATGTCTGGCTTTAGCATCGCTGCGAAACTCGTGCGTTTGTGCAGAATGACGATGGAAAATGCAAGCCCCATGAAGGTCTCTAAAACCTTTGATGCAATGTCGAAAGGATTCAAACAAGGCGGTGCGCGGTCATGTGACTTTTTTAACATCGTTCTTGAAGGAATAGTGCAAAACTCGGCGTCAACAGCAGAGACATGGTCAATAAGAGTAAGATAAAGTACATGCTGTCACCACAGAACGTCAGCGTAGGCAAATATAACTTTGAGTAGTAGTTAGGGACTTTGTCAGCCTTGGCTCCGCTATTAAGTCAAAAAAACGACAACAGTTCTGAGATCAAACGAAGAATAACTCATATCAACCGCTGTTTCTTTGGGTCAAGAAGGCTATGTATTAGCAAAGCCTTATCTCGAACAACTAAAGTGACCCTTTTATAAGACCTTAATCACCCCAATCCTGTTCTATGGTCAAGAGGCCAAAAGTGGACTTTTCTTTGACTGCTATTTGGTTTCTTGTGCATAGACGGTGAGTGGAGGAGGAGCTACAATGAAGAACCGTGGTGACATCGACTAAGCCAGAAAAGATATTCAATGACTAGGCAGCTGGGTCATGTAGAGCGTATGAACACCAATGGTTCGGCCTGGAAAATCTTCGAATCCACCTCCGGGGGACGGCGGAGTAGAAAAAGATCGCAATTGGAAGTGGAAGACAACCCCAACCTACTGGGCGTGCAAAACTGGAAGCAGCTAGCTAAAAATCGAGCCGGTTAGTGACGCCTTGTTCGTTGAGGCCCAGCTCCTACCCGTACTGTAGCGCCACTTTAAGTGAGTACACAAGTAAACCGATGAAGGATCTTCATTTCGACCAAATATTCTCAAATTTCACACATTTTCTGCAACAGAATACAATGTTTCCCTGTGCGATTCAATTGTGAAATAATCCATTTCTTGCCACAACATACTTATCTGTCAAACGGCTTAGTGTTACCAGCTTCGAAATAACAATCATTTCAAAAGCAACCCAAAAGATGGCACTCTCTTTGAACGCACATCCTCTGAAAGAACAGCGTCGAGTAGTACTTGACCTGGCTACAGAACAGACTGGCCCAAATATTGATTATTTAAATAAATCATTACCTACTCATAGGATATTCTTATGCAAGCATGCATTTCCTCAGATAGCATTCACCACGGCATACATACGAACGTTGCAATGCTGCAACCCAATACGATAAGTGCAACACTTTCGCTTTCTTTCAGTCATATCTCGTATTTTATCACATAAATTATTCATAAGACGTCTGACGTCTACCCGATAGAGACCTAGTCCAAATGTAGACTGAACTTTTGTTTTATCTAACAAAAGCTAAAATTCAGGGAATAAGGTCACCAGCACAAGATAATTCATCCAACAGTGGTGCCACTTCTCTACCATTGTTGCACATGTGCTATAATGAATCTAATTCGTTTAAAAGCGCCGCCATGTTCCAGTTTTCATTGAATTATTCTCTCTCGTTCCACAAACAAGCGAACAAATAATTGACTTGCCTATTTCATTTGTGAAGAGCACACATTTATGCACTTATCGTCCATTTTCCTAGAATTTGTTTTTCCACCAACATACACTCGTAACGACCCAGTTTCGAAGGAAAACGCACTCCAAAGGACATTGACGCTTCGACCCAGAAGCATAGAATATAAAATCAGATGTAAATCCTCCTGCCAAAATCTAGTAAAAGAGAAAGAGACAAAACCAATAGAGCTAAAAGGATACGAGTTGTATTTAACATTTATGTCCAGCCTAGGGATTATGTATAATCCATAAGAGGAGACGTACAAATTACTTTGCATACAACACTTTGTGCCTTGGAGAGAATAAAAGGGGACATAAACGTATGCAGCCCTTAAACACAGAACTCCCTTCTACGCCTCAAGGACTAATGGGGTAGCTGTGGATGATCATAAAGGACGATAAGGAAATGTAGAAACTCACATATGGCGCGCAAAACTGGTTGAGAGGGTGTGCTTGGATAAGTCCTCGGGATAATACTCTCCGCTACGGGAACAGAGAAGAAGCACAGGTGGAAGAAATTCCCACAGATACCGCACACATACCTATACACACGTATATTCGTATGCAGAGACTTAGTCCTTGATACACATCCAGGTGGATATAAAAATTCGTGGTATGTGTATGGAGAGACTGGATAAATATAGATTTTTTATTTTTTATTATTTTTCCTTCGTCGGCTCTTCCATAGGTACAACATGAGCAGAAAAATTCAAAATAGCTGTAAGCATGTCGTTGGATACGCCACACTCCTGGATTCAATGGATTCAGTGCTATTCAGAGCTTGAAATATGCTCATTTTCGAAGAGCTCATGTATCGAAAACTGCTTATTCTGAATGATTTTTTATTTTTTTTTTGTATTTTCTTTGGACGATGTTCGGGAAAATTGATAAGATATGCAAAATGCTGCGATGGCTGTTTTGATCTGCTGCCGGTTACGTCTTACATTTGCTTGAAATGAGTCAACAATGTGTACTCCAGTCGTTTTTTATTTAATGCTTGACTGCAAAATGAATTTCAAATCGTAAACGTAGAATGAGTTAAAGGCATTTGCGCTTGAAGTTGAAGTAAACGAGGAATTTGTCTCTTATGCGGATTACTGCTACACAAAGAGATCAGGAGCTAAAGGATGAGTGCACAAGCTGTAGAGGCTTATTGGTTAAAGCCCTGGTCCACCCTGGACTGTAAAAAAATAAAGTAACGTAACTATTTACCAGAGACACTCACATGGCGAAAGGGCATTGTTTACTGCACTCTAGTTTTGTTATTGCCATCATTCTGCTGATATTGAAGACCCTCAGCTTGAAAGCTAGACTGATAAGCACAAGCGCATACTAAGAATCTCAATATCTGATCTCATACCTCCAACAGAACTGCTCCTTTGAACAGATAGTTCTCGCTTGGAAACTGAGCCCCAGGCCGAAAGGTGCTCCTCTAACATGTTTCCGTCAAGCAAGATAACTCTAAGCTTAGTCGGAAGGTAAGTATAAATAAACGTGGCACCGGACTACTCATATGTCACTTCCAGTTTTTATTGCAAGGGCTTTAGGCCCAGTTAGGCCTCAACTAATAAGCTGAACGAGTCTTTGACCAGCTGTCATCAGTATCGCTCTCCGAATTCCAACAGCATGCGCCACATACGAGTAATGTGAGATCTTGTTCTTCCACACTCTGCTTCCAGGGTGGAATAAAAAACTCTTTGAGATGGGGCAATGATGTTCAAATACTCAACATGTCCTAGTCATCTTAGCTAGTGGATGTGAATTTTTCTGCAGAAGCTGTAAAGACAAGGAGGCGAAAGAGGCAACTTTCCATTGCACATGCACTTACCCAGCCCTTTCTACTCATAACAAAAACTTTGGCAAAGAAATCAGGTGCATCCAAACCGTTCATAAAGAGCTAGTTCAAGACGTAGCCTCAAGGGAAAACCTAGATCCTGATGATTTCACAATGGATCGGTCTCTCATTACTTATATCGCTGGATAAATAGCTGCAAAGCTTCAATTGGTTCTACAGTTGCACTCTGGGGAAGACCTAGGTCCTTGTGGAATCATCGCGGGTCAACGTCTGGTCTAAACGTGATCGCACTATGATCGCCACTTTCCCCTTCATAGATGGACTCAAGGGTTCAAATGGCTCTACAGGTCTATGTCTATGTCTATGCGGAAAGCTTAGATCCTTATGGTATCATCTTTGGTCGTAGTGTGACTGTGCTCAGTACATGTGCTACTCCAACCCAGCTTACTTCAAAATTGTAGCCGCCTCTTAACCTACACTGTCTAATGTTGGGAGTCTTTTTCATGACAGCATACACTCATCCATATTTTGTTGGTTAAGCACGATGAAAAGAAGATTCGATTCACGCCATTGCTCGGCCGTATGTGACCATGAAATACCGATTTTGAGCAAATGTGTATATGGGTATGTCGATGGAGCTGTAGAATTTCATCGAAACAAGAACGTGTTAGAGACCTCAGTTCGAGCAAGATGCAACTTTCAGGATATTTACTATTTAACCCCCCTGTTGCAGCACAGACACATAGCACCCTGGGCAGCTGCTAGACGTCATTTATCCCAGGCTGCAAACATTTTTGTTCAGATTGATGTACCCTATGTCCGGAAACCCTACCCAAATAAAGAATTTCCTTGGTTGTTAATCTAGGAGTCTTCATTTTTGTTCAAGTCCCGACCGGGTACAATAGCTACCAAATATAAAAGAGTAACGAACAAAATTTGAGTTTCTCCATCTACTAGTGTCCTGGGATTTCTTTTCCCTTTCTCAAAAGGAAAACATCCTTATCCCCCCTCTGCTCATAAGCCTTTTCGATTACTAGTATGCCATGATATCCAAGAATACTGAAAGTCCGTTGGAACGTTAAAATGTAAGAATATCACTTCAATAAACGGTGGCTATTGACAATGCGTATGTATGTATGTATGTATACGCCTCTAATTTCCCAACCTTCAGCGATACTTCTTTATCCACCTCTGGAAGACTTGGTTATAAAACGTGGTCCAGCTTCAATTTTCTAGTGAAGAGAACCATTAAGGTCTTTCCAAGGTTGACTGTCCCTGTCCGCAACTACCAATTTTTCAAAGGATTATAAGATGCATATATTTCTTTGAGAATTTGTTTCTAGTTTGAGTATGGTAGTCTAGTACGATCTAAGTAAGCATTGTCATTCCAGAGATCGTCCACTTTACCTAGAATATTAATGTTGTTTGATTGATGGCGTGCCTAACCACCACATCATAAATTGTGTGGACCTTAGTTGGATCCAAAGCAAGCAGCATTTTGGAAAATAGTCAAATGTGCCAAAATTAGCCCTATTGTATCGCAAAGTTTCAGAGCGATAGCTGCATGGATGCGCAAATATACTAATCTTCTTTCATGGTTCGGTGTGACTCAGCCCATCCTTAATCGCTAAGATTCTCATTCGTAAGTTCTGTGCCAGGCTATTCGAAGGCAACTCGCCAAATGAAAATTTGGAATTACAATTCTCAAGCTTAAACAGCCATAGGAACGTACAAGTAAATAGTTCCGTTTTCTAAATAAAGCAGGGTGAGGATAATATCATGCACGCTTGGAGATTTGACTTCAAGAGTCTTAGAAGGTCCCAAAATCCAATCAGCTTCGAAAGTACTCAATGAAAACGGGTTTTCAGATATACTCTTAAATGGTCATTGCAAGGGAAACGAAATGGACTTTTGACACAATACGTAGGTTAAGGAGGTAATCACCCTTCCATTTGAACAACGGCTCAATGAATTTTGATGGAATTTGTAATGTAATCAGAATTGAAATCAAAAGGAGCAGAAACTTCCGCCCTAATTGCTAAAAACAGACTCAATTTCTTGTTCGTCCTTGCAGATTCTGCGTCCTTGCAGTAAACGTTGGATAAACCCCGAAGCGCTCCGCATGAATACCAATGGCGCTAATGTGAAAGTTTAACTAGAGAAAGGACTCTCTTCTTGTCATGGATCTGCCATCACCCTTGTATCCAAATCAACCCAGAGTCTGTTGGCTATACCAGTGGCTTCATCGTCGATGAGTGTATAAAGACAGCTAATGGGAGTTCTTACGAAGGGAAATATTCAACGCTGATCCATTCCTTGCAAGTTCTTCTGATCTGTCATTACCTGGGATACTCATATACGCTGACACCCAGCATAGTCACCCAGTTTATGCAGATGTTTACTAGTCTTGATTTGATTACCTCGAGTTCCAAGGCGTTAACTACGATATTGTCGTCTCGCACATACATACGTAAGCTGCTACTTAAGTCTCGTTGCCAAACTCTTTCCTGCAAGGTGTCACTTTTGGAATTGTCATCTTCTGACACTTTGACATTTTACAGCTTTGACAGATCAAGAAAATAATTGTTCTTTATAAGTATCCATATCCGTGTAGTCAAAGAAAGTGATTCTATGAACAATGACATTTCCGGCAACAGTGCTCAGAAATTAATAAGATTGTTTGAGGATGAAGCCCCATCTTTGGTGCACAAGCCTCGAAAGGGACGACTTATCACTGTCCTAGTAACAGAAACCATCGCACGATCCGGTAGAGAGCATCTGATGAAACCACAGAAATATCAAGCCTTCCTTGGGCATACACTTGACCTGCACTAAAATTATTCTCCTCGGTCGCCTATTATGTACCAGAACTTAAGCGACAGTGACAGAAGGTATCTTTCCAGAAGACAATGAAGCAATAAATGAGAAGCGGGCACGGAGCTCTGGAAAGGAAATGATTGCTACTTTGGATGTGCGGGTCATGTTGACACTGTTCACTGGAAGATTGTTACAAGACCAACGCTGGATAATTCACCAGCATTTGTTTCCCAGATTTTTATTTTTTTTTAAAGTGCATAAATTTCTACAGAGATTTTCCTCGATTCCCATTCTTTTGTAGAATTATAGGTAGTGACATGCCATAACCTGAAATTTTCCTACCCAGGGAAATGTGTCAATCCTGAACTGAGCAGCCATCTCGTTGACAAATAAGCAAAAATCTAAGGCTGCCTTGGAATGAAAGTAGATCGATTCAACGATTCCATCAAGCCTTCGGAGTTGAAAAAAAAA
The DNA here is from genome assembly GCA_946965025.1 of Blera fallax. Classification (NCBI taxonomy): domain Eukaryota; kingdom Metazoa; phylum Arthropoda; class Insecta; order Diptera; family Syrphidae; genus Blera; species Blera fallax. The sequence continues at coordinate 42,312,559 of OX337247.1, read as the reverse complement.
ACTGAATGCTTTTTGGTTTTGTTTCAACCCTGCCCATTCCATTTCCAATACCGAATTTCAATAGGTCTCGTATTTGAAGTTTATCTACTTATTTCACCTACTATCCGAAAAGGTTCAGTTTGTCTAAAGTTAACATCCTATCGATAAATAGAGAAGGATCTGTCCACCAGATAAGATGCCCACCACCTCAAAGTAAATCAGCTGATTTGAAGTCAATAACATTCTCGTGGAGATCTGGCTAAAACAGTCCCTGGGACTTTTCCGGAGAACGACCAGAAAAATTGTGGTGATTCAATGCAAAGGGTCTCCACGTCCTGAGAGCTATGTAAGTAGAAAAACTGGAAATTTAGCAACGCGATTTTGAAGCCTTTTGCACCTTACGTATCATTCCTTACAAACATCAGCGCACACATAATATGTAACCATTACTAAGCCACCGGAGAACTAAATCCCCAAAGCAGCCCAGACGGCTTCTTATATCCAGCTTAGGAGGTTTTCTGAATCCCGCAAGCTGTCCCCATTTCATGAACAAACCTTTATCGGGCCTTCTTAGAATGTATCTTTTTTCAAATCACAGAGACACCAGCGTATTAAAATTTTAAAATTGTATCATTTCGTCAAATGTTAATAAAACATACGACGACGAATGACATTTACATAAAACTTGCTATCAGCTTCCTTCATCCATCTCAGAGTCCACAGTTCAGGCAACTTGAACTCGGAATAATATATCGATCTTCGTGTCTACCACTCCTAAAACTTGCAGACAAACATAAAATTACCCTGCCTTATGTAAAAGACAACCCAACGACAACTCCCATCACCCAAGTGACTTAAAAAAGTAGGTAGGTAAGCCAAAGTAAATTTTAAGATGCCACTTCCGCTCCATTAAGGGATGTAAAATAAAAAGAGGAGCACTGAAGTGTTCCTCTCATTGGGGAGTGTTGGTTGCATGGTGTTGTCAGCATCTTATCTGTGCACCACCAAAGAAATAAAGGAAAAGAGAGAGAAAAAAAAAATACGGAAGTGGCGATAAAAAAAAGCAAAAGAAGGCGCAAAAAGAATATTCTCTCTTTCTCTGGATTAACGAGGTAGTTAAACTCTCAGCAACCTTCACAAAGATAACCCCAACTAGACTAGCAATACTTACCCTCTTAAAAAAAAGCGTTATCCCAATTAGGTTCACCTTTTCGCGCCCAAAATGTATCTCTTTAAATTCCACCCACGACCGAGCGGATACTTAATTTCATTGCCGAGCACCAGGAATCATTTCACTCAAACCGCACCGATAGATAGGACGAGGATTCTGGTTTTATTTGTGACCACAATGAGAAAAAAAAATCTTAAAATTAGGGCGGTAACTTGTGCACACATATACACACGCGCGCGTCCACGTCAACCGAGAGTTTTTATTATCCTGTGTTCCTTGATTCGGGCGTAGTTAGGGAAACCACCGCAACCGATAGACCTCAATGGGGATGCGAGGTGATGCTACGCAATAAAACAGAAAATCACTTTATCTGTCGAATCGGTAATAATCCTTTTGCCAACACCGGGTGAGTGTATCCTATGTGAGGACAAGGACAATGCTACTAAAGCGTGAGACTTGTATAAATTTCCAAATTCAACAAAAAAAAAGAAACACTTGGGGGACACGGGGAAAGCGAACGGACTGCGGTTAGCACACGCGAACACTTCGAGGGAACTTCTACAACTGGAAATGGAATAGAATCTCGAATCTGTGCTCGCCCAATGGACACACACGAACGCTTCGGGTGGCTTGGTTTGGTGGTGGAGATGTGTTGTGCAGTGTTTGTCGTCGTCTCCTCTGCTTAGCAGCTATCAGTTCCGGAGTATTCACAACTCACGGGGAAAAGCGATTTTCTTGCTGTTGTACAGACTTTTCCCTCACGCACACACATAGACATGTGGTTCCAGTGGATAGCAATGGAATGATATTGGGGGCGCACAAGCACCTGAATGCATGGGAGTTGGGAGTACGCTTTATCAGCAATGGAAAGTTGTTTACATCGCGAGGGTGTTACATCAGTGGACTATGTTTGGTTGGAATTGCGTCGGAGAGGGAGCTTTTGTGTTTGTTGTGTGTAAGAGAGCGTTCGCTGCGAGTGGGTGCGCAATGTGTTTTTTGGTGAGTTTTTGATGAGCTTACGTGGAAGAGCAGTGTGGTGGCTTAAGTCAGTGTGGTAAAGGTTGTTGTCTTAGACAATAGGTTTAACTTGTGTCATGTTTTGCACATCCGTTTCTGCCGGTGCGGATTTTGCATTTTGTACATTTAACAGATGTACGGAAATACAAAATTCGATTGTTTAAAATCTAAGCAGGAAATACAGGTTACAACGGTATAGTGTGTGCAACATAAAACGATTGTATTTTCTGCTTAATTTCACCCAGATTGTATAGGCATAAGTGCGAAGATGAAGACTGACTACAGAAATAATGCTGTAAAATATAGAGGATGGACCAATGAAGTCGGGATTTACCTACTCAAACCAAAACCATAAAGTGATACACGGTCAGATCCACAGGTTTACGTGAATGAAAGATGCGCCCAATTCAGCCTCTATAGGATACCCAGGCCGCCATCAAAACGTTAGGCTGTCATGAAATCAGGCCTCCACTGGCGTGGGAGTGCCTTGCCAAGATAAACCGAATGAGTAAGAATAACACAGTCACTCTTTCCTGGATATTAGGCCACGTACGAGTAGAGAGAAATAAAGCAGTTGACAGACTAGCAAGAGAAGGCTCAGAACCCGCTTTCACCGATTCGATACTATTCTGCGGATTGGAACCGCGTTTAATACGGGGAGGCTAAGGAAAGAGAACGACTGCAAAAGAACCAAATAGTGGGAGGAACTTCCTAAGCTTAGATAAGCCGCTTTCTCAAGAATTATAACCGAAAAAGAAGTACCTTATCTATAAATATCAATAAAAACCCTGCTGTGTATATTTGGATACTTCGGAACGTAGACTTAAGGAACACCTGAAGAAACTGGGTACTAAGCAACGCGGAAATTTCACATTCTGCGGAGATATTGAGTATCTCATAGACTAGAGCTCCAAGTTGGGGAGCACAATTGTCCCATGAGACGCTGCTACGATGTCTGCTGTGGAACTGGAGCCAGTTGCTCAACAGAAGTTGAAAGACAAAGTGGCTTGAATATCTTAGCGACGATGACAAGAGGAAGACAGCACAGTAGGATTTACTTAAAGTTAGGATTTCTTAAAGTTTTCTTGACTTTGATAGTGGAATCATCCGGCAAACTTTACAGATTCCTGGGTTAAGCAGCGATTGTAAAGAGGTGCAGTGCTGATGTTAATTATTTTAGTTCCGATATGCCGAGTTGCTTATTTTAACATTAACATCGAGATCCCTTCTGGTCTTATCTTATGTACTTGTATGGCGGCCGTAACTTCATCTGGGGTAAAAGTTTAGTTGAATGGAAACTTTTGGCGCAAGGAATTGAAAAATTTCTTTGATGTTGCTACGTTCTCATTTCATTTGTTTGGATTCGCTCAAGCCTTTACAGTTGACTCGAATTTTTTGGATTCATAGAAAGCCGAGTAAGCGTTTTAATGAAGAAAAGTTTAAGATATCAGCACCGAAGAACTGCCACCTGATCAAAAGCGGGACAATCGCAGAGGAAGTCATTCACAGTACCGTCGCCGTCTCCACAAACGTCACAGATTTTAGAGTTACTTAAGCCTAGCACATTGTTACTTACCAAAGCATAGCGACCCAGCGCAAGTTCAGGTTTTTTTCAGTTCGCCATCGCTTGCTCATTAGTGATCCAATAGCTGATTGTCGTTGTGGGCATAAATGCAACTGCTTCTAGTGTGACAAGGTAGTTGACATAATGACAGTGACAAAAGAATTTGTTTTTGGTTGCGTCAAAGGATGCATCTTCCAAAGATACCAGTATCCCGAGCTATTGGCATGTACTCTTCGCAAATCTGAATAGTCGATGTTAAGAATACGCCAATGTACTAACACAGCCCTGGGGCTGGCTAGCTGTAAGCTAGCCGTTCTAGTTCTTTTCTTTTTTCTAAGAGTTTTCTCTCTCAGAATACCTCTTCTTGTCTGGATGTGTGCACTACACTCACAGATCGCGTTCCAACTATCTTCCGAGCTAATTATGTGACTAATCATGTTTTTTGGGATTAAAACTTCTCCAAATATCTATGCCAGACAATAAAACATGATATATTCAGCGTTTTCAATTGCTTCCAGGCAGGTTCGGCAATATGGGCTGCCGTCATGTCCAAGCCTATGAAGATATGCCCTAAAACTTCCGTGTTCTGTAAGAATCTGCGTCAGATAAAAGTTTAGATCGATGTTGGATATAATTTGACGCGTCCAGTGTCCTTTTCATAGCAATCCCATATATGGAACTTTTAGTTCTTGATGGAGTCTGACAGTCAATTGGCGTTGCGGTCAATATTACCCTTAGTCTGCTAGCGAGATGCTTCTCTTGCACTCTTGTACTAGTAGATCGATGGCACCATATCGACCACAACTAATGCTGGTTCATAGGACATCGTTCGGAGAGCGCTATTTATTCTTAGAGCATTGATTCTGTCCGGTTGACTGCGATGTAGTTGATAATGTGCAAACTAAAGACCAGACCGGTGAAAGTTCGTAAAACACCTACACTAAGCCCTAAAATAAACAAAATAGACGTTTCGGGCAATGGATCGAAATTAAGGGCGTGCTCTATGGAATTCGATTTTCCACTTTGTAGAAGTCCTAACTTCATCGAGTTGCAGGAAGACTCTAAGAGTGTATTCTCTGTGGTGTAGCGCGTTGTCGATTGTAGTGTTTTTTTATAACCATGTCATGCTGTCTCCTTCAATTTGATGACATTGAGTGTGCATGTCAATTAGTCTTTCTTTCGGCATGGCTAGGTACTTGCAGCTTTGCATTCTCTCGACCAACTAACTAACCAACTAATGGGAAAACAGACGGAGTGCAGCAACCACTCTTTTTCTAGGAAGCAAGGTCACTTTGGTTAAGAGACTAGTCTCCGACATCAATTGTTGTCACTCAAACATTTCACCTACAAATAACATCTCAACTGTATTGATTAACTTTTGAATATATTTTATTCTTTTCGATAAAATCCTTATGAATTACAAATTACAGTCAAAACCTAACTAATAGATTCTTAAATAACAGGAAATAATAATTATTATTATTGAAAAAATCGTTCAACCTATTCTTTATACAGAAAACTAATGCTTCAACAATACTAGTCCGCTCTACTTCTGCTTATGACCTTGTTTTCCAGGTTTTCCTTTAAATTTCTGATTCTTGTTGAAGTCCTTCTTATGTGACTTCAATTGTCCTATTTGTTTCGGTTGGAACTTCTTGTGACGGTTCTCTTTGATTGGCTTTCCTTCAAGGAGCGGCACATCATCTATGTCGATCTTCTTCTTGGGCTGTATAATTTCTTTTGTTTTCGGTTGAGTTTGTAGTTTGACCGGGGAAACGTTTGCAGATGTCTGTGGCTGGGTTGGAGGGGTAGGTTTTTGCTTCTTGTTTTTTCCGTGTTTGGAAGCCTGTCCGTTTTGTGGTTTGGATTGCGTAGGGGGTTTAGATTGTGCAACAGGCTTAACTCGTTCTGCAGTCGTCACTTGTGGCTGGGATGATTCCGTTGATTTGTTGAATTTTTGGCCAATGACCTTAGGTGTCTTTTGCTGCCCATTTTCCTTTACAGTCTTTTGTTGATGTTTCTGGTTCTTATTCTTATTTTTGTCCTTCTTCCCTTGACCAGATACTCCTCCATTGACCTTATGCACTTCATCCTTTTTCACCTCCTCTTCAATTTTCGTTTTCTTCTCCACTTTTATAGGCTTTTCAAAGACATTGGCGATATACTTCTTGGAATTTTCTTTCATTTTCTTTTTTTTCAACTCCAACTCAACCTCAGACAGATTGGGATGACCGGCTCGCTTACCAAGTTTTTTCAGTGGTTTCTGTTCATCGCCATTTTCTGTCTTGTCTTCCTTGTCTTCCTCGAATTTCGCACCTTCAACTTCCTTGGACAACTCCTTCTCATCCTCTTCTTGCTCTTCCTTACTAATTGGTATCTGGTTAGAGAATTTCTTCAGCTTAGCTACGTAGAAGCCATCCATGTTGTGGGTATGAGGATAGTAGCGCCTTGTCAAGTTCATGCTCGGATGGAATCTAAACTGTCTATAGTTAACAAAGCCGGGTGTTCCAAAGTCCAATCCAGTTGGAACAAGTTTTACGTTACGTTTTTTTAGAGCGTAATCAATTACCCATTCGTTCTCTTCGGGGAGTACCGAGCACGTGGAGTAGACAATGTAACCACCAGTGGCTGACTTGGCGTCTACACAATCAATTGCAGTCAACAGCAGTTTCCTCTGCAAATTGTAACACCTCTGCACATCGATCTCAGATTTGGATGTTTTAACGCTAGGATCCTTAGCCACCACACCTGTTCCTGTACATGGAGCATCGAGAAGAATACGATCGAATCCAGTCATAATTTTGCGGAACTTGCAACCATCTTCACAGCTGACGACTGCGTTAATCACGCCCAGACGATGGAAATTCGCGACCACAGCCTTGATACGGTCACGATTCGCATCGTTGGCAAAAAGCACTCCTGTGTTCTTCATGACGGCTGCAATGTGAGATCCCTTACCACCTGGGGCCGAGCACATGTCCATAATTCGTTCGTTCTCTTGCGGAGCTAGAGCCATTACTGGAAGCATACTGGAAGCTCCTTGAATCATGTAATGACCAGCCAGATATTCGGGGGTCGCTCCCAGCGGAACTTGCGAACTGTAAATGACCAGACCAACTTTTGTCCACTTTCCGAGTGGATCGAGGTTAACACCGCGATTGATTAGGGCAGCAGCAAGGTCACGGCGACGAGTTTTAAGACTGTTGGTGCGGATAGTGAGTGGTCGGGCGATCTAGAGAGAAAGAAAATGTCGTAATTTCACACGTTTTCTAGGAAAAACAAAAAACTTACCTCAGATGTCTCCAGGTATTCCATGAGTTCATTCAACGGAAACATATCCATGAGTTTGCCCATCAGAAACTCATTGTAACTGTAGTATAGACACAAATCCCTCTTCAAAAGCTCTAAGTACTCCGGGCGACCTCTTCCTTCTTGACGGTATTTCTTGAAATCAGACAGAACAAGGGTAATGTCCTTAATCCTTTGTTGCACCTCTTGTAGCGTGATTTCTTTGGGCTCTTCATCTTCTTCTGGGAACCGGAAAACTTCTTGATTGTCCACTGACATTTGCATTTCGGCTTGTGCCATCTTTGCCTCCTTCTGCTGTTTCTTTTTCAATTTCTTGTTCGCTTTTTCAATCGGTAATTTGTCATCATCATCATCGTCGTCCTCATCTTCCTCATCATCATCATCGCCATCATCATCTTCGTCTTCGCCATCTTCCTCTCCAGAAACATCGAAATCGTCATCTGAATTTGCTTCATCAGCAGACAAATCGTCAAGCTTTCCAACTTTGAGTTTGCTTATCGATTCATCTTCGGATTCATCGTCCTCTTCTTCTTCTTCTTGCTCACCAGCATCTTCCTCCAATTCTTCATCAGACTCCTCATCGGTTTCTACTTCCTCTTCCTCCTCAATTTCGCTCTCTTCCTCTCCTTCTGTCTCTCCATCACTTCCTGCAGCGGGTTGAAGCGGTGCAACCACTTTCTTTAGCGCCTTCTGCTTTGGCTTCAACCATGATTTGTTCTCATCACTGAAACCTTTCACTGGAGCTGCCGGGGTCATCACCTCTTCCTCATCACTACTAGCGTCCATTACCTGACTCTGATCATCCACGGATGAGTTATCTTCGTCCTCGCTTTCGCTATTGTAATGTTGCTGCTTCTTCGGCTGCAGTTTCTTTTGCTGCTGTTTCTTCTGCTTATCCTCTTTTTTGGACACACGTTTGACCAGTCGCTGTTTTTGACGATGTGAAAGCTTTTTGTCGGGATCTTCCATTGGAGCTAGAAGGTATAATTTTATTCGAATAAGCGCAAAGTTCGTCATTACGTTTGCAACACTTACCAAAAGTTGCCTTTGGGAATGTTGGCGGTTTTTGCTTTCTAGCCTTTCGGCCAGGACCTTTTTTAGGTTTCTCTGAATACTCCGCTTTTCTTCCCATGTTTGTGAATTAATATTTTACTTTACCTACTTTGTAAGAAACTAAAATTAAGTAAATTTTAATAAAAACGTGCCGCACTACGAATTGTGTCGATTCTAGTAGCAAGAACACGTGGGGAGTTAGTTTTGGTTTGACGTCTTAAAAGTTGACAACCCGGCAAAAGTGATGCCAAATTTCAACATAAGGGTAAACTGTGTTCCATGCATATACATATGTACGTAGTATGTTTTGTTTGAATTTATAACTTCAGCTACGTACATACATACTTTTTGTCAAAAAATAAGTTTCCATCGGCTCATGGAGGAATATTAAACTGTCTGGGACATATAGAGCGAATGTATATCTTCGCTTTGGTCTGCAGTCTTCGAATCCAACTCTTAGACACAACGCTGTAGTAGAAGATATCTCCTTAGGTGACGTGCACAAGTAGAATGGGACGTCAATCTAATTAGAGTGTGAGGGTGTTAGTTTAGGAAAAAGATAACTAATTGAAAAACTTTTTAGTGTTTTCGTGGATTCGAATACGGAACACAGCGCACTAACTCAAAACACTAGACACTGCTACCACGGCACTCACGATAATAGTGGTGTAAAAAAAGTATTCATTCGGTACAATGTATTCGTTACTCCCATGTACTCATTCGTATTCGTTACTACCATGTACTCATTTGTACTCGTTACCTGCATAGTACTCAGATACGTATTTGCTTACTCATTCTGTTTGCACTACCCAACACTTTTCAAGGGATTCTTATTCGCCACAGATATGTATTCAAATACCCGTTCTCTCTTGCACTACCAACAAGAATTATTTTAAGAGATTTTCTTACTCGCCCTACACCAATACTATTATCGTATAAAATTGTCCTCTGTAAAATATGCCAACAAAACAATATCACCTCACAAGGAGGCAGACAAATTATACACACGGACACACAATATGTTTTGTTTACTTTCAAGCAAACACATACGGCTTGGCAAAAGTAAAAAGAGAAATCTGTTTCTAATGAATTATATTTGTTAGAGCAGGATACAATATTGAGGTAAACAAGGCAAGAGATTACTTTTGTATTCGGTTCGTAGAAAAGAGACAGAATTGTATTTGCATAGTATCCAATGTATTTTATAGGTGGTATTCGCGAGTATTAAGTACTCGTTACTTTTATCCGAGTACTTATAAAAAAATAACGAATGAGTACGAGTAGTCGAATGTATTCACATTTTACATCACTACACGATAACTTCCATTGTGTCAATCATTAAGTTCACGAAGTGCTCCCTACGTTTAGCGAACAGAATACTAATTTCCAATATAAATTACCTACGATTTATAAGCCTTAGCGCATTAATCATTATCAAAGATTCTTTCACCCTTTTTGTGAAATTAAACCAGCTCTTGGAAATTGTCATGCCATCTGTTGACATATAGATTCTGAACAATTGAGTTCCGCCCACCATTTATTAAAATGGCTACCAAAATGTACTTCCTGAGAACGAACGAAGTAATCTGCCATTTATAGTTCATCTCTCAATTGGTGTGGATGTGCAGTAAAAATGTTCCAAAGTTTAAAAAACAAATTGGAATTTTTGCAGAATGGCTGATCACTGCTTGTATTAAAACAGAAATGTAAGTAAATCAATCGAATTTCCAGTGTTTTGATTTCGTTGCAAAATTCTTCTGAGCAGGATTTATATAACCGCGATATGAGGTTCGTACAGTCGCGGGACAAACGTTCTGCTAAAACATTCGCAGGCACTATCACCGATTTGTTTGAATAATGAATTCGGTCTAGAGAACCTGGCGACAACAATTAACAGAGTAAATGTTGCATGAATGTTGAAAAAATCTTAATTTACGGCAGAGTATATATAACTACGGATTTAACCTCAATGTTAGCCGTAGAACAAACGTTCTGCTATAACAATTGGCATGGACCACCTCGCCGCTTTGTGGAGTTTTCTTATAAAATAACAAAGTGGTCTGGAATTTTGTAACATTTCGCTCTGCACTAACCTTGACTAAGCATATTCACTTTGGTTTTCTAATCTTTTTGTTTTTTTTTTTCTTCTAGATGTGAGGATAACCTTGCTTGAAGCTAAACAAGATGTAAACGGCGTTCTATCCCTACTTTAGAAAAGGTAATTTGCTTTATCTGAACTTTATTAACTTAAACTCAATGTCTTAGAAGAAAAATTGTCTCCGTTGTGCTCTATGTGTGATATCGCATCTGCACGTGGCTCTAGATCGCTTACAATGTTTCTCCTGCATAAAGGCATTCGAACATGAGTCGCTGGTTTAAAGAAAAATCAACCACTTTTGTCAGTGCTTTTACTTGTTCGAAGAGTAATGTATTCCCGCCCAAGCATAACCCAAATTTGTCTTCAAATGATTTGCGGTGCATATTTTATCGCGGGAATTACATTTCAATTTGCCATTACTTCGTTGCAATAGAATTTTTGTAAGGACGACCTCATTATTTATTCGTTTTTCATTTAATCTTTTCAGAAACGCAAGTCTAAAAAGAAGTTTGCAAGAACAATCCCAAGAAAGGAGTGGAATCAAGGTAATTGACTCTCTCTGACCAGTGTAAGAACATTGGCACTGATGAAACCAATATTTTCTGACACCTCATATGAATCAATGTGATTCAACTGTTAATAGATATCTGATGCTTGATAAATTAAAGAAGATATTGTTACGTTTGTATCTCTATTTTAAGACGCGTCTCTTTATTTGCAGATGTTTCCAGTCAGTCCGCGCGGGAGTTGTATGTAAAGGGGAACAGAGACCGTAATCGAAATTTAAACATTTCTTTGATATACAATAAAAGTTTAATTGAAACGTATAAACGATGTTTTATTAAAGGGTTTGACTTTGAATTGAATTTATATATACATGTATGTAGATATGTAAATGCAGAATGTTAACAATTCCCTACAGCTACCCAATGTTTCCTGTGACTACGTATCAGAATTTCTCATCCAAATTACAAGGTAGTATGCTATCCAGGCTACAGCGGGTCGTGAGACGTACACCTACACTGTGGAACTCTAACAACGTAGTACTACAACTAAGCAAATATCTTGGCCTTTTGAGCTACGTCCCCATCTTCGCACCGCTCTAGAGCTCGCAGTTATATTTTCTATCCTCCATTCGTCCTCTTCGCACACAGAAGCAAAAATTTGACGATGCATTTTTCGGACGCAGAACCTTCAGGAATAATGCTCTATAGAGCATACGTTTTGCTTTCCGAGTAAGGAGTTTTGATGCACAAACTATCTCAAAGTTAAAGCTATCAACAGCAAACGTTATATTTTAGGCGATAGGTAAATGGTGTCTTGTTTGACATACATATGTTTTGTATACTCGGTTCACTCCCGGACCAACTCGTTTAGCTTGCGCATCAACCATCGTGAAAGCTTCTATTATGGTACACTGGGACTCTGGGATTGACCAATAATGTCGAAATCTTCTGCATATCCCAGAAGCTGAGCAGATTTGTTAAAGATAATGTCTTCTATAACGGCAGGCCTATGCACTATTTGCTCCAGCAGAAAATAGAAGAATTCACATTGAAATCATTTTTGGAACTGAACACAAAAAGCTATATTTTAATCCACCGAAGAAGATACTCTCGCAAATGTCTGACAAAATCTCCAAGAGTAATAACTGTCATGAGAAGGCTTCTGAATTTGTCTTTCGGATATATGTAGGTTTAAACCGGAAGCTACCATTTGCGTGAAAAATACAATACGTATACGTAGATGCTCCAAATATTTATATTTGAAGACGATAAAATTAAATTTTTCTTTTTAATTTATAAATCCACCGTTTGAGATTTTTATTAAACATAATCTATTATTTTCTTAAATATACATATGTATTTATGCTTAAATTAGAAATCATTTTTCACCAAATTCGCCCTCTCTCGTAGCGCTAGTTCTTTTTCCTGATTCGCAATCATTCGATCGCCTTTAGACTTCTTACCAATACCTAACTTAGGTAAGCCCCGATTGAGTCCTTCTAACAGCACACAAGCCTTGCAAGGTTGTTGTGATGACACAAATCCACAGCGTGAGCATGTTCCCCGTACAGGTTTCTTCACTGTATCTTTAAATTTCAGTTGTTCTCCGGAATAAATGATATCCATTATAACGGAAGGTCGAATTTTTTCCAAATCCTTGAGGAATGCCCTTGCATGTCCTCTGTACGCATTTGGAGCGAACACACATTCGGTAGAAAAGTACACCAGTTTTTTATAATGTGCATACATAACGATTTCCTTTTCATAAGCGTACTTCAAGGGTTTTACTCTTGGTATAGTATCCTCTCCACCACCGGTTCTAATGTCTGTACACCTTCGCAGCCTTGCTGTGTCTCCGCGTAAAATATTCATCAAAACTGTTTCGGCTATATCATCAGCATTATGTCCAGTTGCAATACAATCTACTTCCAGAAGCTTTGCTCCTCTATCCAGTGCCTGGCGGCGAAAGACTCCACAGAATGTGCAATTGTTTGACCGACCGATCTGAGCCACTATCCGATCCATTGTCCAACCATATAGTTCTTCATACGATAGAATTTTTAAGGGCATACCATAGTCATCTCGATTTTGTTTTACTGTTTCCAAACTATCGTCTCGATAGCCAGTGATTCCTTCATCTATAGACAGCAGCATTAATTGCAATCCATAGTCATGCCTGTCGTTGAGAAGTTTCAGTACGTGGGCAAGGACTGTCGAATCTTTGCCACCACTTGCAGCAACTGCAACTTTTTCTCCACGTTTGAAAAGTGCATTCTCCCGGATGGTGTTGTGAATCTCAGCTTCGAAGGCGGCGTAGAAGCATTCCTTACAGAGAGCGTCACCAGTTTTCGGCCTCTATATTAGAGTTAACGGATTTATTTGAGTAGTTCTCTTAAGTACTTGGTAATTTACCTTTAGGCAGGCTTTGTTTCCACAATTAGATTTGCAATTTACTGGCATTGTTAGGAAATATAAGACAAACTATTTATCACATGTAACCTCAGACTGGTTGTTTACTTCGTTATGACGTTTAACAGTGACGTTTTATGAATGAGGAATCAATTGGTAGCATTCAGAGTATTAGGAATAAATCAATTCAATTGAAATAAATTAAGTTAGATTAGTTCTATATTTAAAGGTTTTGTTTTCTTGTAACAACTATATTAGCGAGGAGCACCAGGAACAAGTATAGGGTAATCAGCGACAGTCTCAACTCATGTTTCTTGAGAGTCTCAACAATCGATGTCAAATTATTAGCAATGAGTAGCTGCATCACTCGTTGATGGGTTTGAATTCCGAGAAGATCTAGAAACTACAGTTTTATTAATTTTTACAAGTTGTAGAATTCCTCTATTTCAATTTTTCCGTAAGGTGTAACAAGTAGATTAATCGCAATAGGTCTGTTGGACAGGAGAAAAACGTGCCTTTTAATATATATTTATGTATGTGCTCACATCACATTTTCGTTGCCCATTGGGTGTTTTTGAAACCATAAACTTTATGTAGTTAATCATTTCAAAAGCTCAAGATAATGCAAAATAGTTAATAGGCCTCTTTGCATTGTATACAAACGTACTAGCTATTATATAACATTTAATCTAATAGCTCCCGGAATGCATTCACATGCCGATAAGATTAAGCGAATAAATTAAATTTTTTTCCTACAAAATTAATTTAAAAATAAAAAAATGAAAACATACGTAAACATTATATAACTAACACCTAGCACTAAGGTAGAATATTCAACCTTTAGATGACCTCCAATAGTCACGGTCAGGTTTGCCAATTTTAGTTGAACTTCAAATGATTTGATTGTGGCAATCACTTGTGGGCTTCTCCAATTCTGTTCAGACAATAACTGGAGGGCATTAAGAAGTTTAGATTGCTACAATTTAAAAACAAACAAATTAATTTAAGCTATATTACCTACTTAAAATACAAACCTTTAGGCCAAAGTCTGTTGCAGCCACACTCATATGAATATTCGTAAACAAATATGGAAAAATGCAAAGAGCAGATTCTATAAAGACAAAAATTAAAGCAGTTTTAAGATATGTACGTAATTATATGAGCCGCAACTCACCGAATGAGTAAGGAAATCGTCTTGTAACCAATCTTGTACCCAAAAAGTACCATGCAGCCGTATGTCCACATAAATTCATAAAAATATAAGAGACCAGAAAAAATTCATATCGATTCTTAACGAAACCATGCAGACGCCACACCATGTTAAAATGAATCTTCATTTGATTAAGTCTTCTAACAACTATGTAACTCGCGTACTTGTAAATCTTAGCTAAGCCACAAAGATGTTCAATTTCTTGAGTCATTAGTGAAAACCTATCGGACATGTATCGCGTATAGTAAATAAACATAATTATACACCATCGATTAATGACACCCGAGTAGTGGCGAGAAATTAGCCCAATGGCCCAATTCTCTTGTGTCCGATAGGTAGCAAGAACTATTGCAATTTCATTTGCCAATGGCACCACTGACATGAGAATGAAGTCTCTGTGGAAATTCTTGTCCAAGGAAGTAGAATTGCCACCCGACCTATTATTAATTTTATTAATTTGTCTCCAGATGATTACATCAGTTTTCATTTTAATTAAAGATTCTAAAATCAACAAAGCATGGGTAAATAGTGGTCCCGTAATAGAAACAGTATCCACGACCATGAGAACAGGTTTCCCAATAAAAACAAAGATGTCCCTACGCAAGATGTACTGCAGAGTAGCTTCCATAAGAAGAAGTATTAGATTGACCATTACGATTATGAAGAGTTTACCATTTGAAACTTTAAACGGTGGTATCGATAAGAAGAACGACAATAGTTTAAAATGAACTGAGTCTGGTAAATTGGGATCCATGGTTAATTGACTTTAATTAGAAACTAAGCAAAGTATCTTAGTCCATTTTGATGGCAGTCTTATTAAAATAAACGGATTTGATGAATTACCTTTATAGTAATTAATGAACGTTGACATCTTGATAACGGGTGTCAACATTTTTACGACAGGCTATAATTGAGAAAAAATTATTAATTTTGTGTTGTTTATTGAGTTTTCTTAATAAATATACGATTAAATAATGAAGCGCATTGACATACGTATCCGAGGGATATATCCAGAGATATTAATAAATCCTTGCTCCTACAAGCTTGTTGTAAATAAAAATCCCTTCTTCTCCGAGTTCCAGCAGGCACGTACATATGTATATTGACTCCATTGCAAGTAAGATTGGACACCTTTTATGACAGTATAATAACTCTTCTTAACTTCAATGATTACATTAAACATCACGTCTCTGTACCTTTTCAAAACGGTCAACGGGGGTATACGTGCAGAATTTCAAATATCATCCGTTTATTCAAGAATGTATCGGACCTTAGAAGTGGGGAGAGATAAAAAGACAAAGGAATGAGTGCAATCCACCCAATTTGCTTTCATAATTCCAATCAATAAATTATCTCTGGCCATGACAGTCATCGTACATATTTATCAGAACAGTCAAGACAGATAACGGCAAGATCTTTGATTTTAAAAATTTTAGACAAAAATTCGTTTTCGAAAAAGAGATTATGTACATACGTTATAGTTTTAATGCTTTTATGTATTTAATTTATGTTTATTTTCAAGCAATCGAATTGACCTACACCAAACTGTGGTAAAATGCAGATTGAATCAGAAAGTAGTCTAGAGACCGTCTTCATACAGTTGGTACATTCTATATTTTACAACGTCGATAATATCATTGATGAAGATGATAACTTAAACAGTGGACCCAATTGGCTACCTTGAGGAACGCCAGAAATACAAATTGTTGTTGATCTTTAAGTAAAATGATGGATGTAAATATAACTCAATTCCGAGTGGCTTCTGTCCACACATATGTATCTACATGGCGTCGGTGCTCCTAAAATATGTCTCCGTTCATGGAAATTGCTTTCTTATCTTCTTTCTGTTTGGCGAGGTTATGATCAAGATTATAGGGATCATAACCCTCCCACTTTACTGCATCCTTACTGGTCCGCCGGTGGGGTTCGCCCATTGCATTCGAAAAAAATCTCGCAGCTTGTCAAAGTAAGCCATCTTGTAGTTCCAAATGAGGTGATTTTGACTCTGCTGTCCTATCATAGAAGTAGTGGGCGTTGTGTCGATATAAAGACATGATCCGAGTTTCCCATAGGGCCAGAAATGTTGATATAATTTCATGGCTCAGCGGAATGAAAAAGATTTCGTAAATATGTACCATTTACGAAGTCTTTCATCAATTGTCTGTCATTTGTGTATGTCTTTCCCCTACCTGAGTGAGATTACATTTGATGACAAGGATTCATCTTATTTTCGGGCTTCATTAGTTCTGTTGAAATATTGCAGCCAATTTAAACTATGTAGACTGCTGTTGCCTAGGAAAATAATTTCAGCCGTCGAGTGAGGAATTTGTATCCCTCCGACTTTTCGGCTAGATGCTGAAATAGTCTACCCAGGTTGGTCATAACTTAGATAGCGATAGAGACGGTAGACAAACTCTGGAAATCATGTATGATAAATTTTAGTTATGTACGAGTATATACATATGTAGACAACATCCGGCATCATCCATTCATCCGACTTAGGAACTAAATCGTTTAAACATGTTGCTGAGCTTATTGGCATCTAATGTTTCAGAATTTCGTTACGAGCATATTATTATTTGTCCCAGTAGAAGGACAAGGAAGCCTGTTTGTTTGGTGTAGATTGCTATTCTCATCAAATTCATCACACGATCTATTCCCAATGTTTTTATAAGGTACATACTTACAAAACACGAGTAAATTATTTTAATATACATATTTTATTCATTCGTATTCAAAATCAACAAAAGACCACAAAATTACAAAGAGAATTATATAGTTTCATTGCACTTTCAATAATTTCATATAAAATATAAAACTTTAGTTTTAATATATTTATATCCACTCACAAGCAATCTTAAAAATCATATCTAAGTGCAATGCTTTATCGGTTCACTCTTAACACATTTAAGCATAAAATAGAAATCGTCCGGTAATAATATAAACTAAGACAATTTATTAATTTTTAGAAAATGTTCGTAATTATTTTTAAAATTTTAATTATGTGCACGCATGCTACGGATTGATAGAACCTTGTTTATAGAGCTCATTAAAGATGAAAGAAAAATATATATCTACTCCATCTGCGTTACGGAGGGCTTAAATGGGTTTGTAGAGAAGAGTCGTAACATATTTCTTTCGATAACGATGTGTAGCACTAAGCACCATGACACCTTCCTTAATGGAGAGAGCATATAAGTGATTCAACATCACATGATTTGGTTCAGGAAGCAAAGTTGGTTCACACTGCATATAGAAACGATGAGATTCGAAAAGTAGAGAAAAAAACTTTAACAATTTCACAAGCAATACTTACAGATACTGGAGTATCTTTGTTGAGAATAACTTGGAGTAAATGTGGTGGCAAATTTGGCGGTCCCGATACTTTTTCCCATGGTTTGGCCTGTGGAACTTCCTGAGAGTATTCCCTCTCAGCGTAGTTTATGACATTTTCGCTGTCCTTGGCGAGGGCTTGGAAAACCTCGAAATCGGATTGACGAACCGAAACTGAATTATTTTTAATTCCATTGGGATCATCGATGCATTTCTGGTGGAACAAATTAAAAAAAAAATATTATTTTTCGTTTCATAAATTTTTCTGTATAGTGGGAGAAATTAAAAAGGATTATTTATGAAAAAATTATAGTTCAACAAGCAACAAAACCGTGTGTGATAAATAACCAAAATGCAAGACAAGGTTTCTAAGAAAATAGAAGGGGAAGGAAGGAACAAGTGGACATAGGAAGAAAAAGCCAAACTCTTGTAACCGCTGCAGTGGAGAAAGGTCTATTGAATTGATAATGATTTCTATAATGTGTCGTTATATTTATTTCGTCTATCGAAGAATAGGATGTTTTACTATTTTTTTTTTTTTTTTTTACTATTTACTAAGCAGAAAGGTGTCATCAACAGCCATTCTTTAAGAGCGGCTTCGATCCAAATGATGTTGAAGCGGCTATTCGAAACAGCAAAACAACAAAGACTGTGGACAACAAAGTTCGCCTTTGTCTGATTCGGTTAGCTGCATTTATCGGCCAATAATATTCAAGAGATAATTCGTACATCAAGATTACAAGTCGCGGAGGTCTTTTGAAGAGTCGTAGTGTTAATCGCATTGATAGTACACTTTTAAACAAATGCTTTACAAAGAAAGACTCGCAAAACAAAGTCTTTTATTGGCAATAAGTCCAACATTAAGCGCCCGAAAGACTTCAAACGGTTTCTGCCACGATATTATAAAACCAAGCAAATAAGAAATTGCTGTTCTTTCTTCATGAGACAACAAAATATTGAGGATAATTATTTCAACGTACGGATACTGAATGCTTAAGGCAGCTTCTTATTACATACGCAGTCACATGAGATTTTAAAAACACATGTGACAAAAGGCCTATGCCTTTAAAACTTCTTGCGCATAATAGCTAGGGTTACTGCTGTCGTAGGTTATTAGGAGATTGATGAACCTCATAATTTACGCAATCCACTGTCGGACTTTTAAAAGTCTTAAGTAAATCATTAGTTTAGGTTAAATAACCTGCTTATGAAAATAGCAACTTGTACAAGATGACTCACAGAAAACAAAGTCTTAACTAATTTCAGCGGATTTGTCCTTATGAATGACCAAGCCACAGTTCAGTCAATTAACACTTAATACATTTTTTCAGATTAATTTGTTACTTCTTTGTATAGTACAGTAACAAAAAATTATTTAATCAAAAATCACATCAATTAACTTCAATTTCAGTGTCACTGACAGCGCCTACTTTATTGATTTTCCCCAAAAGGCATCTCTGCTCTGACTCCATTCAATAAGAGAAAATATGCACATAGAAAACTCACCAACTTTGGATCATGTTTCCACTCGCCATCGACACAAAACTTATATTGATGATCACCCTCGGGTAAATCAATTATTGTCACAAAATTTCCTTGACTCTTGACCATGGGCAATGCCTTCCAATTTGAGAAGGTACCACTGATAAGAACCTGCTTACCGCCGCCATCCCATCGCAACACTGTTGGTAGTGTTGGTTTCTTCAGGTCATTTGGATCTTCTTCCTCACCTGCACCACTAGACATACCCGTTGGAGTTGTTCCCTCTGATACAGTGCTCGAACGTTGCCTTGGCGTTGGCGTTACAAACTCTGAATCGTCTTGACTTGATGATACTGGTTTCGTATAATATGGTTGGTCTTCGTCGTCCTGTGACGATCCTTGGAGTACTAGGCGCGTGTCCGGTTTCTTGTCAAAAACAAACATCTGCCCACCAACACCACCGCCTGCTATTGCGTTGTTGTTAGCAACACTACCACCAACACCACCCCCACCCCCAAGGACACCGGAGTTGTCACGAAACGGCGAATTCGGAGTTGCGATGTCACTCGACTTGTGGCGCTCCCGCGAAAGACTTGCACTCCCAGCGTTTCCCATTGTTTTCGTTCGTTTTTTTTGTTTTGTTATTATTTTATTTAGCCGATTTACTTTCGATTTTTTTTTTGTATAAAAAACTACTACTGCGTAACAAAGGTGAAGCGGAAGACAAGTCACTGGTACAGTTTATATGGAAGATCGTTGAGTTATAGGAGGAAAAGGAATAATTAAAGTTAAACAAAATAAAAAAAAATTACAGTCGCGACTAAGGAGAAATAATTTTTAAATAAATTTCTATTATCACCTCTCTGTGTTCTTTTGGTATTTTTCTCAGTACGCACGAAAAACAATGAACAAAGTTGTGACACAAAATGTCAAAATCATATGATTTGTCCAAAGGGGCACCATGCGATGTTATGGTATGATTGCATTTTGTGAATGAGCATACAATTAATAAAAAGGGTATACTAAAGCGAAAAGATAAAAAAAAGTTAAACGCGAATTGGAAATCGCTCCTTTGCGGTCTTTTAACCACAGAATAAGACAGAACTTTCATATATCTAATCATTTTTAACAATTTAAAAACTTTTGCATTTTGCTGTCAAAATTCATATTTTAATTATTTATTCTCTTTTTTAACTTTTAAAGCTGAGCAATAAGACGAAGTGAGCAATGTATATCTTAAGCAAAATCACCATAAAATGGTTCACGGACGGATAAAGAACAAGTGACGGGACTTGGCCAGGGATAATTTGGTCAAAGAACCAAAGTCTCGAAACCCATACGCTCATTATCTAGCATTTTCCGAACGAAATACTTGCACGAATCAAAAAAAAAAAAAACACTGTGCCACTATTTATTTATGCACTTACATATATAAGATACCGGGGTAAGGAAGTAATCCTGTTCGCGAGATCCGAACCTTTCGTTGGGAGCAACTTTAACCATGCAAAGCTTTTAAACAAAAGTTAAAGCACAAGAGCCAGATTTTGAGAGAATTCGCAAAACCGAAGGCACTACTCGGGAATTACAACCGAAAAAATTCCAAAGCTTACTTGGTGGCTGCTCTGATTCGTTGGGTTAAGTATACTAACGTTTTGTGGAAGTATCAAAGCGGGTTTAGAAAGAACTATTCGACTGTTCTTCAGACATTGTATTTTAATTGGTGTTACAACGAAAATAATAAACATTTCATCAATAACAAAATAGAAGCTGTAAAAGGTGGTGATAGGTAATATAAAATCAGCTCTTATGTAAGCGGATGACAACGTTTTCCGTTCCGATATTGTGGAAGGCTCGCAGCTAATGATGAATATGCTCAAGGAATACTGTAAATACGGAAACCTGAGTAAGTCAAATGTAATGGTTATACTTATGGATGAAGAAGATATAAGATTATTGATTGATTGCGCATTATATAAAAAGATTTACATACAAGTTTTCATTGCCAGACTGGCTGAATGGTTTCAATTTCACTTTAAAGCCACTTGGTAAAGATTTTTGAATATTTCATTGCCCTTCTCGTATTTTGCTCAAACATATTGTCAAAGAGTTGTTGGATATACAAGACTTTTAAGATGTGTGTACATGTATTTCGATAATTCTTCAGGGTCTGGTTTAGTTTGCTTAAGAAATTGTAGATCTGATTTTACCGGTTAAAAAGGCGTTTCTAGTGTTCTCAATTTGTTTTCTTTTCTTGCTGTGCTGTTTCTGGTCTTGTGGCCTAACTTGCCCAAACTCGTGATCAAACCTTAATTTAAACTTTGTTTTGTGAAAATATCTTATTCTTCAGGCTAATCAGTCTTCGAGACTCATTTCGTTTTGTTATTTGGAAGCTAGGGTCAGTCTGCATATATGTCTCTGTAATAAACTGACCAGCTGCTATCTGGAGATTCGCCATGAAGTCAATGCGCTTTACCAAGATACACAAAAATGAAAAAAAGTAAGTTGAAATCCAACTGCGATGGTTTAGTGTACATTAAATAAAACAATTAACTTTTCCTGTGTTGTTATTTTAATTTTTATTTTCTAAGTTTTGCATAATTTAATAGTTTTTGTTTTAACCAATAACGCTAGAATATAATAAATGCCCAAACAAATGTTTAGGTTTTGTTTTTTTTTTTTATCTGAAATAACTGACAAACACATCTCAATAAATAGAGTTGTAAAATTTAATTCGCCTTTGTTTTTAGAAATCCTTGCAATGATATGTTCTAGAATGTACTAGAGTTCACTTTTCTTTAAAAATGTAGATTTCTTATTATTTCTAAAACATTTTGTTCGTAATAATAGAATAATTTTTATAAATATGTTTATTGTGAACGTGTATACTAAATATATTGATATAACTGCACTTTAAGATTCTATTAATCTAAATGTTCTTAGTCAAATTAGGTTGATCACGCTGAGTTAACTGTGATTTGATTAAAAGCAATAAAACGTTCACAATTCTTTTTTTTTTGAAAGATCAAAAATTCTTATTAAAATATAACAATTTTTAAGAAACAGCTTTTTAAAAGGGATAACTTAGAAATTTAGTTCAATTGAAGATGACAGGTGGCTTACAAGACAGTTCAGATTTTCGACCTACTCTTTGATTTGGTACAAATGTTTTTTGATAATACAATCCCAATTTCACACTTTTATATAAAAACAAACCTTTATTTACCACGTGTCGTAATTTGTTGACCTACAGTCATAATTTTTATTGGTTTTCAAACCAGTACTACATGATTTATAACTATTTACAATTTTTATTATTTTTTTTTTTTTTCAAAAGAATTATAGTTACGTAAGGTACAAAGTAATTTTAAAAAATATATAAATAATAATTGTTTTTCCTATAAATCGTTGTCTATAGAAATTTTTCTTATTATCTTAGAGAAAGATTTGATTTATTATTAATTTTTTGTTGTTTTAAATCACAAGACTCACCGGGTTTATGATGTTCTATGTCAACACTTGAGCTTCGGACTGAAGTAAAAACCTGGATTTGTTAGCCTTTTGTATTTATTGTTTTCAGTTTCATCTTCTTGGGCTTGTTCGAAAATGTTACACGTATAGTTCGGAGTTAAAGCTTTATCGTACGGTATTTTGTTCATAATCAACTTTGCAATATTAGGGCCATGATGGAGTTTTTCGAACACTTTTTTCTTTGTTTTTATTACTTTCATAAATTATTCATCCTATAGTAATATTTGGTACTCTAAACTAGCCTAATTAGTCTATGCATCTAAGTAAAGGATTTGAAGGAAAATATTTGTTAAAAAATCTGCTATTGCTTATTAATATTCACTTGTGGAGAAAATTGTTGTTGTGTTCACTATTTTTCTAGAGGCTTAATATCTGAATCAATTAGTTTCGGTTTATCAACAAAATCTGGCAGCATTAGTTTCGTATGGTATGTTTGAATGAGCTCCTGTGAGGTGCGGGCAAATTCGCCATCCTCATCGAACAAGGCTTTGGTAAAGAATTGACTAAACAATCGTCCCATATATTGGTCCTTTGATGATGGCCACCATCCCTCAAGGAAACCGATGTGACCGCCACGAGCTGTTACAACGATTGCTACATGGGTTGATTGTTCAGCAGCTTTTATTGGAATTGCTGAAAAGATAAATAAATAATTTGTTAAAAATACAAAGTGCAGTTAATTTAAAAAGTTTAATAAAACAGAGCAGAGGCTAAACCGAAAAGGCGTCATATTCGTAGATTTAACTTTTGTGTAAGACAATGACGAATCTAGCAACAAAGGCAACGGCGACGAATATGACATCTTCACCATTAAAATTTGTAAGCCGCATAAAAGACAGAACAGTTACGTTGCTGAAATACATATGCGCTGAAAGTTGTGCGCTGAAAAAAATAACAAGCTTTGTCAACATCTTGTTCAACAACCGTTCTTTTAAAGTATTTATCAAATACAGTGTGAGCAAATTGAAAGATCTCAATAACTGGTTACCACATGGATCAGTACCAGCACCAAATTTATTTAATTTATATATCAAGGCATGTCAAGCACAGCAACTTCGTAAACGCATATGCAGATAGGGTACTTTAATGCTACATCCGAAAGACGTAATTGAGAAGTGCCTCATGACAGTCTCTCGAATGTTTGGTTGACATTTGTGTGAGATGGAACCGTGAAAAAACTTTTTGGTGTTTAATTGGATTAAAACGTCGAACCTTTCGCGGAGTTGTCCAACGTACTAAACACTGCGCCACGGCGCCCAAAACTGTCTTTTGAAAGAATTCCTAAAACACCGCTGTAGAGCTCAAAACGCAAAATAGCTTGACACAAAAGCTGGTTTCTAACTCCTAGGGAGTGCTACCTAGTACATTGCAGAAACAGCGCAACCACCGCTAAAATAGGAAGTGTTCACATATGAGGCTGGGAACAGCTCAAATTTGACGTTGGCCTAAGTAAGCTATAGCCCACTTTATTCATTGGATTGGAAGGTTCAAATCGAAGTCTATAAAAAAAGGGCAATTTACTGCAGGGTATGCCAAAAAACTATTGGGTTGAACGGTTGATCCATTGATCGAAGTTCATGGCATGTATGGAGTCAACTTCGGGCCCTTGATAAAGTTTCTGACTGGTCCATTGGCACCTAACTCTAGCAAAACGATAACGATACCTTCCGAAAACCGTCCCTGCTTAGAAGAAGATAATACCGCCACATACTATTCAAAATGTAATGTAAAATTTCTAGAAGGATATCTATCCTTGTTTCCATAGATTTAATAAAAGCCCACAGATATTCTCGGCTTCATATTGAAATTCAAAAGCTTTTGGACTTAACACGCTGGTTTTTTGTTCGCCTCGTCTCGCCCATGGGCGAAGGATAGTTTTGACTGTTTACAGCACATAAACGTGCAGTAGTGAAAGCAAGACTCCAAGAATCGACAAAACTGCTTTAGGTTACGTCAATCCAAATAAATTATTTTACTATAGTAGTCACTTACCATCTAAGGGTTGGAATGGATCATCAGCGGCACTTAGGCAAAGTAAAGGCACAGAAATTCTATCCAATTTATTGTGTAATGTGGCATCGGTATAATAATCATCAACATCCGCATAACCAAATTGTTTCGATGTGAACAGGGCATCGAACTCTTTAATAGTTCTGGCCTGAAATAAAATTTTGTTGATTGATATTAATATTATGTTGTGTGCTATTTCCTTATATGTTCGTATTTATTAAACGAATCACATACCGACATTATCCGATCGATATCGATATCAGTATCACGGAAAATCTCACAATTGCTCAAAGTCCGACATAGACTTCCGGCAAGATGACGTCCCAAGAGGCTGTTTAGTATTGGCTTCTCAATACTTGCGTTACCTGCAATTAAATTACAATCAATCAAATTGTCAAAATTATTGATAATAAGGTGAAACCAACCCTTATGTACGTCCCAAGGCACAGAGATAATTTTCGCCGCCGTTAATATTTTATGCGACTGTTCACTGTGTTTGGCCAAATAGTTTCCTAATAACAAATAATTTTATAGTTAACAGTGAATGGTTTAGCTTTTGATATTTACCTAATATTAATCCTCCCATAGAAATTCCGGTGGCACCCAGTTTTACATGTGGATTACACCTTTTGACATGGTCTATTACTTCAGCTAAATCTTCACAATTTGCCGCACAATAAAGACGTGGTGTTTTCAATTCAACGCCACCTAAACCTCGGTTATTGAAAACCACCACCCTAATGCCTTCACTATTGGCAGCTGTTACTAGACACTTGATATATTCCGCTTGAGATTCACCTGATTTGCAGGGGAAAAAGGCATTTTAGAAATTTTGAATACTCAAGCGAAGAACTCTATTCACCTGTTAAACCAGGTAATATAATTATCACAGGAGAATTTTCATCACATTCCGTTTCTAGCCAGTCTAGAGCTACTTCACCACCATCCTTTAAAGTTAATATCTCTCTGAAATAAAAAAAAAAAAAATGAATACTCGTAAATACAACCATACACTTAGGATTTGTGAAGACTCACCTTCTGTAATTGATATTTGAAAGCCTTGAAGCACGAAGTATACTTGCAAAGACAGTTTGCGCCCGACTTTCAACACACCAAAATGTTGGCCAAAATTTCATTTCTAATGTGGGCACATTTTTGAGGAGAAACTCCTTGAAGGGACCATCTGATACCGCCAAAATCGGTCTCTAAATGTAAAATAATTATTATAATATTTTAGTTTTGAATACTTCACATGTTTTTGTATTAAAGCGGATCCGTTTTAGACTTGTTGCGATTTAATAAGCTATCAACAAATAAAGTAGCACAGTGTACAAACAAAACATAAGATTTAGTCGAATTCTTATAAAAACTGGGAAATTATTTCCAAAACTGGGAAATTACAATGGAAACTAGGAAATTATTTTGTAATAATTGTTTATGTACTTGTGAGATACATAGATGCTGTTGTGACCATTAAATGCATAATCGGCACTCTTGAAACATGATGACAAGTTATCTTAAACAACAAAAAGACTCACGAGTCTTAAAGTCTCGATCTACATCCTAAATGCTTCGCAGGCCAAGCTCCGAATTTTTGAGTGACAATTCAAAGGAAACGGAAGTGAACGATTCTCTACACACGAAACAAGAAGGTGTTACATGCTCAACGAGAGGCCAGAATTTTTCTCAATAGGTGAATATTGGGAAAAGGCAAACAAAGATAACGGTAGAAAGAAATATAAAGTAATGAAGTACTCAATGCCTGTTTGAACTCCTGTAAGTCTCTTCCGAAAAGATGATTTTGCGACCAAAATCAACGTCATTTCTCAACTCACTTAAAGCTCAAACATCGCCTAGGAGCGATAATGAAGCGGATGGTCATTAATCAGATTGTCTTCAGTCTTTGACAGGATTTTGACTGATGTACAGTTGTTGAACTCTGCGACGAGTTGAGCTTCTGGGAATGTCAAGCCCACTTCGTACAGCAATTTTTCGGGCGTCGCCTGAGCAAGCGGGATGGCTTTTGTTATCCATACGTACATATGCCAGTTGTATGAACTAACTTCTTTAAAAAAAGATATGATCCGAATACAACTACTATATATCGTACTGTCGCAGTTGCAATGATGCGACTGAAACATAAACTGTGATCCACGGATGTGTACGGATGTCTCACACTAGCAAGAGCCAGACAATGTGCACTAGGCGAACCATCTTCGACTCGCTTAACAAGATCTTAGAAAAAAAAATGGATATTGAGACCCCAATTCCACAGCAATACACTTTTACCACGTGAGTTCACCTGAAATGTGGAATATTGATGGTATTACCGAACTTGGCAGCACTTGTCTAGATAGGCAAGCTACCAGGCTTGTATTGGCAGCATCGCCTTAAATGGCTGCCAATGTGACAAATATGACCGCCGGAAACTTGTAAAATGTTTAAAGACACTTGAGATAAACATACATATGTATGTACATACAATGTGTTGACATTTTGATTAAACATTTTAGAACTTCCACCTTCAGCACGCTATAACTCAAAAACTGTGCGTGATGGCAAAATTTTGTTCACTTATTCGGTGCATAGCTGTTTTATTTGAGTTTGGAGATACCTAATGAACCTTTTAAACACTTCCCATTCGCTTCGGGCCTGTGCGGCCTAATAATAATGGAGCATTAGGCTTGTGTAAAAATGGTTCCTGGTAATTTCTAACTGAATCGTCAAAACCATCACTATGTTTCATCAAATTCCACGCATCAATCGCAATTATATTGTTCACGGTCCACTAAAGGGAGAACTTTGTACCTTTACACAAAATTCAAACCCATGATACACCACTTTCAAGCAATCATTAATGACAAAGTAGCTGCTTCCTAGAACTGCATCAATTTCCACATCGTCAATCATGATCTCATTCTGAACTTTGTACAAATGGTTTTTACCGCACGCGCTGCGCACTTGCATAATAAATTTCCCCAACGACGATAATGATCTAAATTTACACTATATATCAGTATCTGTATATCGGTGTCGAAATTACAATTTTTTTTTTACTTGATTATTCGACCGATTAATTCATAAAATAAAAACAAAATAGAAAGGTAAACTCACCTTGACAACCTGGATGAAGTAGTACACAACATATGCAACTCCAGCGAATGCAAGAACATGCCATCGCGGTAGATTTGAAAGATAGAAATACAAGTAGTCAAACATTACTGAGTTTCTGAAAAAAGAACAAGAAAAGTAGAAAAAAAAAATCAAATTAGTGTATCAGATGCAATCACTGCTTAATTTTATCATAAATAATAAATGAAACCCCAATCAAGTTAGATTCAAGGCTTCATGTCCATATCATACTTTGGTTGGACATCTGTTGCTATCCACAAGAGCCGGTAAATTAATTTTAACTTATTTCGATTACGGATATGACACATGCACAAACGATAATCAATTTCGAGTGCAATTTACTGTAGCTACTATTTTAGGACTACTCCGACGACGACCGTTACGGTGCGCTTTTATACATATGTTACAACAAAGATACAGATTTTCAGGTGCTATACTTAGAATAAATTAAAAGCTCATTTGCAATTCGGCGCCTAGCTGCTGAATGAATCAATGTGGATATATAAATTATTCTGACGCACAAATCTAAACCTGCACCGACACTAGACTGTGCGGATTTGTTGTGGGATTTATTTATATATAAAAATCCTTCACCGTAGCGAAATCTAATCTTATCTCTCAAGTTCAAGTTTTAATTGCGTAAGCATTTCGAGTAATATTTGTTTTTTTTTGTGGCATTCCATTGATAAGTTGGCTGTGATTGATTCGATTCATTGATACATTAGTGCAATCCGAGTGTAACGACATTTTCTACTTCGTATTTAAGTTTAGCAGGTGGCTAGCATTTCCACACGCCATTTTAAAGGGTAAGGTAAATTTCTGTTTCGATGAATCTTAGTATCACTATCAATCATGGACCATCTCAACGAATTGGGTAACTTTTTTTCGTCGTTGTGCATTTATTTGGAACCTGCCTCAATAAGTACAAGTAAATCGGAGATGGGACAAATTCTTAAACAAGCGAAATTATCATTAATTTTCCAGCTCAATGGTGCCGGCTAGGCACCAGCTTTTATAAAGAACAAGGTGTCACAAAGTAGTGGGAGAATGGAATGCCTTACCATTCACATCAGATCGCGAACCCAGAATATTACAAATGGGTATGGAATACTCTGGAACTTGTTTAACAAGTGGAACGTCCCATTCGCCAGGAGACTGGAACCTTGAGGGTACCAATTTTAAGAAAGGCTGCTCGTGAGCAAATTGAAGCATCCGGGCACTTTCATTTTTTTTTTCGATGAAAACGAAATTTCGACTAGGACCAATTAAATACAAGGAATAGTCCGTCCGTAGAAGTCCTTCGTGTTGTGCTGTTATCATTATCGAATGTAAGGGATTTACATTGTCGCCAAAAGGCGGAGTAAGAAGGTCTCTCATGACAGTTATTACTCTTGGCCAGACATTCATGTGAGGTGGGATCGTAAGAAAACTGTTTGTGTTATCTGTGTTATCTAATGCGGATTGACAGTGGTGTATTTGCAAATAAGGAGAGAGAAGCGGCACAAATGGATAAACAAGGCGAAGACATCTGCCATCCAGAAAAGACATGCAGCATTGAAACTCACGTCAGATTTGATACCTACAATTTTGATGTAGTTAAGGAGTTTTTCCACCTAGCTGTAACAGGAATCAATAGAACAATCAATAACTCTTACCATTTGCTGATTCTTTGAATTGAGAAGTCAATTCGAAAGCGAGATCCACTTACAAATGACTAGTAACCCTATATACGCCCCTTGTCATCCAGTTCTGCTCTACGGCGCAGATTTTTGGTCCGACATATATGTATGGATGGAGCCTATTCTTGACGAAAAGCGATACTGACTTAGCCAGATGGATTCGAATATACCGACTAAGATAATGGGGACATGTGAAGCGAATATAGTACAATATTCCGGAAAAGTCTTCGATGCCTTTCTGGAGAGTAAAGGTGAAGTAAAGGAAGACTTTACAACCGGTGGCACAAGTGGAGATGAGCCTTAATCAACTTGACGTGCGTAAACAGAAATTCCGTCTGAGGATTAAGGATTAAAAAGTTGTATAAACAATAAGGCGTAACTAATGGGAGAATGGAAGGCGAAAGGCCGATTCAAGCCGTAACAAAACTGGTAAGAGATCGCTTAGTTTAAGCAACAACATCGCGCTCTGTTGTGTCTTGTGATATAAATGTGTCCACTTTAAGAAGATGGTCGTTATACTGGAAAGGAATAGCTCAGAACTAGACGCAACAACAGTTGATTACTCAGCCTTGAGACCTTAGACTTCCTTCAATGACTTGGACGTGCACCTAGATATACATATATACAGCATTGATGAATTCTGAACTTAAGTTGCATCAATTTTCTCTAATATAAACGCGATTTCGCATGCCTGAGAGCTTTTTTACGAGATAAACAGGTTTTTACGAGGTAAACAGGAGGTACTTATATAACCCACGCGATGTAGGTTATCAATTAAAGAATTTGTCTTGTGTAATTTGCGGCAAATGGTGTCGTGCACAAAAGGGTATCAACTTAGTTCAATTAAGCTTGCCTGCATGAAACTAGATTGCGTGTAAGCTGTAACATTTTGCCTAAGGCGAATAATTTGAGTTTTGCTTTCGCTACAGATCTTGTCGCACCCAGAGTGCCGTAATAGAAGCTTTCACGCAATTGATGAACAAGAGAAACGAGTTGAATTTGAAGTGACCAAGGGCAGGCCCGGTACATAATATCAACCAACAAAACACCATCTGCCCACCGCCTATGACAAAACGTCACGGTTGATAGCTTTAATTTCCAGGTATTCAAAGATTTCATCCACCTTAACCCCACAAATGACGCCTTAGTGGAGATTCGAGGAAGACTGACCCTACGAAACTAGTGCTAGATAGTTTAGCGAAACAAATAAAGTCAAACTCCTTTAGGTTAGGATAGGTTGAAGTGGCTGCCAGCTAAGAGTCGCAAACACACTTAGACCAAACTCCGTCAAACTCCTTACTCGGAAGACAAAATATATGCTAATCCTGATACTTCTGTCGTACGGCGCCGTCTTAATTTTGCTTGCTTGTAAGGCGAGGTAATATTATCCACAACTAAACCCTTAAACAGCTGAAAGGAGGTTATGGCCAAGATATCTGTATAGTACAAATGGTAATATTTTGCCATGGCTTGCAGCAGACTAAAACAATTTCACAAAAGATTAAACACGCCTTTTGATATAATCTTCCCCTCAGCCAAAACAATCCTGAGCTTCCCTCGAGAACTTGATTTCAGCTAAGACACAACTCAGACAAAAGGGGATAATGCAAATGATCACTCTGAGGGTCGCAGTACTTTGATGGGACTCTTAGAGCCTTCTAACACCCACTGTTGCCTTAAAAAAGATACAAAAGGCTATATACTCGTGCATATGTACATATGTAGGTATTCCATCTACAAGTATAATACACAACTTGTATTTTGAGGCATAAGGGTTAACAAGCTTGCTTCCTTCAGAGTCATCAAAATTATGAACGCTTTCCGCTAGAACCTCTTTGGTAAAAGTTGTGAGGAGCATATGTCTTTTTCTTGATTGAGTCATTAAGACTTAGACAACAGAAATTAAATTAAAAGTATAAAGTGTTAAAACACGCCAAAAAGTTCAATCGCCGGTGACTTATCGCTTCGTTGGCTATGCCACAAAAATGCTCGTCCCATGTTTCTCATCTGACGAACTAACAAAATAAATATTCGTCATCAGTCGGACAGCGAATATTGCAAAGTTAACATATTCTATGAATTCAAAAGCAATACAATTCTCTCTTTCATCTAAACGCCGTCTAATTACTCAAATAAGACAAAATTTGCTTTTCTAACTCATTAACAACTTGACACAAT
The DNA here is from genome assembly GCA_946965025.1 of Blera fallax. NCBI lineage: Eukaryota > Metazoa > Arthropoda > Insecta > Diptera > Syrphidae > Blera > Blera fallax. The sequence goes on along the minus strand of OX337247.1, from coordinate 42,280,901 downwards.
CTAACACCATAAAGCCATTAATAAACCTATGAACGCTCTGAACTGGTTTCAGAAGTTCTTTTTTTGTATCATGACAAATCACTAGATTTTACAATTGAACTCATGTGCTGAACATCGTGCTTAAAGGCAATTATGGTTCCGTTTCCCTCTTATATGCATTCAACACGCGCGTTATAAAACAAAAGGATATAATGAAACTATCTATGATATGTAGAACAGAAATGATGCCGTGCAGACAACCAGTATATTCTGTTCCACAGCGTGGTGGATATCTTCGTCAAGAAGGTATAAATTTGTCATCATCATAAGAGTATCAGTGGCATAACCAAAGGCCAGTCTACGTAGGCGTGAAATTAATGTTATATAATTAAGGTTTTTCAAGGCCAGACATTTCGACCTATGACGACATGTAAACAGACAAAATACGGAGATTTACTTTTGAACCGGTAACGAAGGCCATGAGTAACCATGAGTAACTACTTCGCTTCCATTATGTCTTCTGAGAATCGGAGCTGCTAAATGACATACTCACATATGTTCATATGTATGTATATAAAGATTACTGTTTAACTTAGCTTCTCTGTACCTGTATGCAAGCAATTATTGAAACTGCAGCGCGGAGGTTCTTCCTTTTTTGGTCCCGTCTGCATAGACGGTGAGTGGACAACGACATCGACTTAGCCAGAAGATTGAAGGTCCATCGACTGAGCTGGCTAGGTCATGTAGAGCTCATGGACACAAATGCTCCGGCCAGGAAAAATCTTTGAATACATTCCCGAAGACGACACAGTAAAGGAAGATCGCGACTCAGGTGGTGCACGCAAGTGGAAGGGGACCTCAACCAACTTAGCGTGCGAAACTAGAGGCAGCCGGCTAAAGATCGAGCTGGTTGGAGACGCTTGTTGGTTGAGGCCCTTCTTCTACCCCGGACTGTAGCGCCACCTTAAGTAAGTAAGCGCAGATGTTGAAGTGCCTTAGGTAACAAATACGCAGACCCCTTGTATCTATAAATAGCGATAATTATGCAGTTTAAGTACATCTAACCAGTGATAGTGGTCAGAGTTAGTGTGAACAGCAAATCCCACATTTTGATTTTGTCGCAGAAAGAATTTAACTACTCGTGAAGGTAGGGTTTCAATCTACTCGGAAATTTGCATCCAGGAATAAGATTACGGTAGCCTGGATACCAAGACTGCCTGGCAAAAGGAATCGCTTGTCGCTCACACATTGGTTCTGAACCTTAATTTGGTGAACCACCTAACAGTGTCAACTCAAAGATAATACGATGGGAGATCGACAGGCACGCTGACTACTGGGTCAGACTTCAGACACTAAGACAAGCGAAAAAGTTTGTCAATCCCAATTGATATAAAGCCAAGCTTCTATTTGACCTTAGCAAACACGACTTAAGAAGCTTAACGGGCTACCTAAAGGGGCATTCCTTACTTAGACAGCATTTGCATAGTATGAAATTGTTAGATACGGATGTACGCCGGCTCTATGGAGAGCAAAAAGAGACGCTGGAATACATACATATATTCTTTGTACTCCACTTGGTACGGAACTCTTTTTGTCTCAATGTAGTTTCTGGTAAACATTATATTGGCCAGCACAGTAGTGCAAATTAAATGCCCTTATACAGTGCAGTATATAGTCTAAGTATTCATGAAAGAGGTGAAAGATTAAGGATGCCTCAATCCTTGCATGGGTTTTGCAAAAATTTCAGGGTACCGAAGTACTGAAGGGAAGGAAGTCATTGCCAGCGAAACACCTACGTTTCATTTTTCAATTTAATCCGAACCGTTTAAAAAACTTAACGACCTTGTGCGATTAAGACAGTTCAAAAGCCAGATCACCTGCTACGAGTTAAGCAAAGACGTAGGCAATGTATTTATTCCAACTACGTTGGAAATTGAAGAAACCCCTCGTTCAGCGAGAACCTTAAGAAAAGCTCAGCGACAAGTACCTTAGAGGACTTCCGTCAAAAGTTGAAGGACTTATGGTTTGGAGATGTTTTTTTCTAAGCGGATAGGGGGAACATTTGCTTCTTCACTTCAAAAGTAACAGCAACTGTTAACTTGAAAACGCAGACGAATTGAAGACGAATTGAAGCGTTTCAATGGGCTTTTCTGTGAAATCTACAGATTCATTTTCCGACAAAGATGTAGGTAATGACATTTTTATTACTTAAGTTTAAAGATAAACCAATTGGCTTTCAGATAAACAGGGGTTTTCGAATAAATTTGTAATTAATTACATATTTTCTTCGTCACAAGGTATTTTGAAGAGAAAAGGGATTGGCGTGTTAGAATGGCCCCCGTATAACCTATTCGAACAGCAATTAAACAAAAAGTAGCGAAGAAGTGCCCAGTATCGATTCTAGCCTTGGACATTGTATTGAATGCATACAAAGTCAATAAATCGCAGATGTTTGTCTGCAATAGGATCCAAAGGAGGTCGAACAAAGCATCAGTTTAAGGATAATGTTTTGTTGAAAAAAATAGAGCTGACTACTAACTTCTTTTTCTCAACTTTGAGCCTATCGATCCTTAACAATGGTTTTGCCTGTATCTTGTTTATTTTTTACTTGCATTTTCAGATGATTTTAGATGTTTGCGAACCCATTCATAAGAAAATGTGTCTGAGCATTTTGTTAATTTATATACGAGTACGTATGCAGCCAAGTGGTTATCTAAGCCTTGAACTTAATCGTACGACTTCAAAAGCTAGCGGTCTTATCACAGAGAAATAATCTTATAATCTTAGATTAAGTAGATTATTGGAGCCATTTTACTACATCCTTGTTGATAGGCAATTGTGATTATTTTGTGACGTCACTAGAAGAAAAGAGTCTGTCAACCAATGGAGTCATTTTTGCAAAATTTCGATAATCCCAGATCGAGCATTTTACGGAAATCCTTGGTGCGCAGACACGGGCATGCTCTTGTTCGAGAAATTAAAAAAAAAATCGATTTCAAAAGTGCTGTTGAGTTGACTTTACTTAAAAACATTCTCAAAGTCTGAGTGGCACCTTGCATTAAGTGACTTTGATTGTAGTTCGCTTGTTCATATGTCTGAACACCCCCTTTTTGTTTCGCGTTTGTTTATTCTCCCACCCCTTAATCATATTATGCAATATTCAAATTAAGACTAGCAGACCCAGCTGACAGCAATGGGAAGGAAATTCTACTCCAATAATAACAATGCGCTGGAAGGGGTGTAAGACAGATGATGGCATAGACCTGAGCTTAAGCCAGTCTTTTAGACTACCGGATCACTGCAGTGTCAAGTTCCAAGCAGAAATCTTGGCTTTCGTAAACCCGTCGAATGGATGTCTATTAGGTCGGTGCTAGACCCTGCAATCGTCATCGAATCACCGATCCAAATTGGTTAGGCACTGTCGCGCAACTCTAAATGGAATATCGAACAGGTGCACGGTAACTCTGTACTGGGTCTCTGGTCATAGAGATGTTCGAGAAATTTGTGAGGCAGAAGAGCTAGCCAAAAAAGTCAGCAAAGCGCGGCTTCTAATTGTATATGCAGATAGTAATAGAAATGCCAAATCTCCACACTAGCACTGAAACAGGTTAATGAGAGATGGAATACCATTGAAATGTACAGTCATGCGAGACAAACTTGGCCTTTGCTAAGTCGACGCAAAACCTGCTTAAAATCAGCAGCATACCCGCCCGGATATTTGATTCTCTGTGAGAGAAGGAAGAACGTGTGAATGAGGTCAAAACAGACAAGCTTCTGATTGTGTGATCGGTTTCGACATATTAAGCGAATGGACATCAACACACTTTATATGATGATCATCGAATTCCAGCCCCCGGACTAGAAATATTCGGAATTACCGATTCTTTATTTTAAAAAAACAAGCTTTCGCGAATACTAGGCAGCTTGTGCAAGAAAATTCGAAGCAATGTACACAGCGTTTCAATAAAAAAGTACGATGGTATGCATTTAAGAATGTTATCTTTCTAGGCAGCTCAAAATTTAAACAATAATATTAGGTAATAAGCAAGAAGCGTGTAAAGAATTTATGTATCAGGTGAAAGCTCTTCACGGGTCAAGAGCCCATTAAATAAATAAGTAAGTATTCAAAAACTGTTATCACTGTTCAGCAATAATATTAAATAATAAAGCACGGCGAAGAAATGTATATCACACTGTATGATTTAAGAATGTGACGTTTGCATAGACTGTCAGATGGCATGCAACAAGGATGTATTCTTACACCGATATTGTTCTTATTGGCGAAAATTGATGGGATCCGGTCTGCTGCCAACAATTAGAGGGTTCGATGGACTTTTCAAACAAAACTCAAACATTTCGACTACACAAACTATCCTATAGAATAATAGTCCCCTCGAAATGTCAGGTCAAAAGAGAAGCAAACGTCGTCGGGTTAAAGATTAATACAGCACAAAACTTGGAAGTTGCGCCTCATTCTCACAAATTAGCATTACTGGACAACCGGAAGAGAGTAGAGTATTTCTAATATCTTATGAGTATCGTCTCTTTCACAAGCGGATCTAGCAAATCGAATAAACAACCCCAAATCAGCGTTAATATTTTATCAAAAATATGGGGAAGCAGTGCCATTCGCTTAGAGACCAAGCTACGGCTTCCGATACATACAGGAGGTATAGAATACACAGTTGTAGCACTTGGGAAATGTCCGCCACTATCACAAGAAAGCTGCAAACCTTCTTGAATTAGTGTATATGCAATATCTTGTGGATTTTCTGACCTAACCGGATTTCTAAGTTTTTCCCTAAAAAATTTCTAAGGTCCCATAGTCATCAGAATGCAATGGAACTTGCGGGTCAGCATATGACATATGAAGTCACGCCAGTTAGAACGGAGAGCTGCACCATATTTCCAAAAATCGAGTGCGATGTCGCGTAGGCCTTAGACCCGAAGATCCACAAGTAAATAGGAACACTACATGACTTCACTCAGCTGTCTAGATAATGAGTTTGATCACCACCCACTTCAAGATGACTTGATGTGCAGTCGTTTCTTCTAAAGCTTAAAGAGAGTTTCAAATTTAATATCAAACTCACCTTATAATTTTCTTATTTTAATTTTGCGAAGTCTGTTTTTAAATTAAGGTATCCAAAAGTAAAACTTGAAATTTTTAAAAAAATCTTAACAACATTAAAGACAATTTAATACTCAATAAATCACAAGGATTAAAAAATACGACTTGAAACTCAAACTTCAAAAACTTTTAAAAAATTAGGAAGGCAAACACAGCAACAAATACAAAATTGTAATCGGTCGCACTTGTAAGCATAAAATATTATTGCACTGTGCAAATGCACACTTTCATCATGCACTCAAATTAAATGTTACCCCTTTTTAGTACTGCTTTAATGGGCTCAATAAAATGTGTATAATAACAATTTGTATTCTTTTTCTGCAATAATTACAACACTATTTCGCACAAACTGTCAACTACACTAACTTTTCATATCTGTAGGAGTTGGCATTGAAGTGGTCAAAGCCGGCGGAAGTCATATTCCCGAGTGATCGATTATCGCAAAAACTATTGATTATAGCAACCTGATCGATAGCAACAATTTATTATATCTTGTACGCGCGCGCAGCTATTTCCATAGATCACAGATCAACGACCAAGTAAATTATGAAGCACTCAATTTTTATTTTTAAAAAAACCATTAGCACCGAAAATTTGAAAAACAATGCGAAAATACAAGGTAATTAAGAGAACCTTAAATGCTAACCTACTAAGTAAATGTAATCCGAAAAATTTATCTAGATAGTGACATATGACTTGTGAAATTCGCTTCCACAAAGAATTAATCAAACACGAGCGTCTATATCAAAGGAAAACATGATCAACATGCCTCATGGATCAAAGTCCAATTCAACAGAAACACGTCCATTGGGCGAGTTTTGATAAAGCAAAAGACGCTGACGTTGAACAAAGCATTTAATTACACACACACTCACTAACACGTGGGTAGGTGTTATGTAGCTTTTAATGAAGAATTGAGAACTACCTACTGGTTATAGACTAGCGCCCAAACACCACACCGATGACGTAAGTCCAAACAAGATTGCGACTCTACTATACTCGTAGATGGAATTTGGACTGTTTTGATTTTTTTTCTTTCTGCAGTTTTATATACACATCTTCTTGATGTAACATTAACTAAGGTGGCCAAGAAGACCGGTCTTCTTAGCACTGATATTGGTAACACTAACATCCGCACTCACGGTTGTTCGAAAACTGATCGAGTGAAATGTAAAGGGGACGCTTTAAGACGTTGCGCGACGAAACAACAGATGCTCACAAAAGCTCTATTTTTATTTTTTATTTTTTATTTTTTTAGTTTTTAATACAAACAATAACCGCAATGTATTCGTACAAGTAACAAGAGTGTTAATATTCTCTTTTTTAATTTTGTGAATTTTGAGTTTCAGTACGATCACTAGCTACGCGTTGACAGTGATAATTTATTTAGGAATGAAAATTGCTTAGTTAGTTGATAAGTAAGCCTTCTAGGGTTTCTTTGATTATTTTGTTGATTAAATAGTTCAAATAGGGTGCACACACAGTCTAAGTGCTTAGGTGATAGTAACAAGAGAATATTCACACAGATAGTTCACAAATTCCGATTGCGTTGGGAAATATTGAGATTTTTTGTTCTGGGAAATTTTGTTGCGACATTGGTGAAATGTGTTGGCATCTTCTCTCATTATGACCTAGTTTCATAATTTTTGATTGTCGTTGGTAGTGGGCAATGCCATGTAGTATTTTCCGTTTTGAATTAGAATATCAAGACCAGAGTTGCCAGCGTGACAAAGGTCAAATTTTATACAAAATCATATTTTCTTTTTTATATATAGCGTAAAGTCTGCCTTTGATTTTCTATTGTGTTTAAAACTTAAGCTTTAAATGAACAATTAACTTTTCAAGGTGATATAAATTTGTATAGGATGCGTTTTAGGTTTCAGGCTGGTTTTGTTTTGGCTGCCATTTGCCATTTGTTATGGTACATCTAACGCCGCAACAACGTGTTGAAGTCATCGAAACATTTTATTCAAGTCAAGCCACCAACTAAAATAAATTTAAAGGAAAGACATTACACAAATATTCAATTCATTTTGAGTCATTTTATTGATTTTGTTCATTTCGAAAAAATTGTGACATTGCAGCGTTTCGTTTCAATTCGATATTTATTGAAGTGCTGTGGGATACACAATATTTCTTGTTTTTCCATCTGGTGCGTAAACGAATAAATCAGAAGTGAAAAAAATCAGCATTCGAGAATTGTTGAAATCGATTATAATTCCACTCACGATGATATCCGAAAAAAAAAACTGCACAGCAAATGCGTTCGGAACGTCAATCAGCAGTCAGATCCTTCACATACACATTCGATGATCTTCGTGAGTTCACTGTAGAGAATGAATAAAATGAGCTCATAATTCAATTCGATTGAATTATTTATTTAACAATGAAATGCACAAAACTATTCGAAAAACGACAATATTGTCTGTTCCATGTGAGCCGGACATGAATTTCACAATTTACATAAATTCTTATGTCACCCACAACTTGAAACGTCATCATTCGTTCGCTGTTTTCGTTTCAATTCAAATCAGCATGAACTGTCACGGCAATATATGAAATTCATTAGAATGACAGTGGCGCCATCTGTCGAAAATTGGTCGTACCAACTTAGCAACCTTCGTGGGCTCATGCACAACAACTTTGCTAAAGATCATCACATGATCAAATGCATAGTTTACGATTCTATAAAGGACATACAGACAAACATTCATTTTTATATATATAGATTGTTCAATTGTGAATACGAATTGTGTAACTTTTGCAGTTTCAAGCTGCCATTACACGGTCAACGAAAACGGTCAAAGCGTTGACTCTGCGACATGAAAATGAAGTGAGAATTTGTCCCAAAGTTGTCACATCGTCTGATTTTGGGTCAAAGCGATGACTATTATAATAAAATAAATCACACCCTGCGCATATTCTCTGGAACAAGAGTTGCCAGATTTTGTTTAGCTGCCCCACAGGACAAATGGCAATATTACAGAAAAAACCTGGGAACTACAATTTTTTTCCAGGAGAAAAATAAAAGAAGCTTAACTGGCAGCTGTTTGCAGTGTTCAAAAGTCACCTTCTGCTGAGCTTGAAATGGAATTGGACAATTAGGTGAGCTATCGTGCGCATTTATGTGTAGATATTTGCTAGAGTCTCCATTCCCAGATAGAAACACTGGGACAAATCCTTGGAAACTCAGTATCTTATTCATTAACTTTAAAACTACCTATGATAGCATACATTACCTGAGGCTCTAAACATCGATGGTCGACTTCGGAATCCCAAACGAAAACACGCGGTATAGAGTGGTATTTGGAAAATTTTCTCAGAGTTAAGACACTGGATTCTGGCAGAGGGATTCATTTCTTCAATCTCCTGCTTGAAAAAATAGTGTGCAGGGCCTACAATGTCAACACGGGAGGCACTATTATTTACAAATTTGTTCAAGTGTAAGGATAAGCAGAGCACCTTATTGAAGAGTCGATGAAGAGCAGCCCGGGGAAATCGCTGCTAACTGATGTTCTTTAGTTCTGATGTATGGTGCTAAGTCCTGGAAGTTAAGCAAGAAAGCAAACCAGATCTTAAACTCTTTATATCATATGTATGAAGAGAACAAAATATGAAGATACAACAGCGATCTCAATGAGCTGTACCAAGGTGTCGATGTAGTTCACAAGGCTGAGGTCCAACGACCACATTGGCTCGGGTACATGAAGCGAATGGACAATAACACTCCAATGAAGAGATATAGGCTGAATCTCCATTTTAAAGACCAGTAGAATTGATTTGAAGACCATTCTTCTGGATGGAAGGTTGCAGTATCTTAGGCATGGACTCTTGACTAAGAACAGAAACAAGTTAATTTGAACTTTTTTGTTTCTGTTTTTTAATCGTCAACTACTGCCCCAAGAATGGCTTACGAGTAAACTGCTTATTTTATATGGATTCTAACTAATTTAACAACGCAGACATTATTAGTTTGAGACCACTTAATACTTAATTTCTGCACTTTAAATCAAGGTTCAGTCCGACTATCTTGCAGAGATTAGTTATTCCCCTAAGGTAACATGCGACATACATAATATGCCTTGTCTGCAGTGGAGTCAGTAAAAAAAAATCTTGACTTCAATCAAAATAACTCCCTCTCCTCTGTCCATACATACGAGTGTGTATAGAGGTACTGCAGTTTTTATCCATTCCAACAGCATAAGGACTTTACCCTCAATCTTGTGTATACTGCATAAATAGTTGCTGACGACATCACAATATGAACTCCTTTGGGGCCAATTACAACTTTGTAAATATTTTTTGGAGATTTATGTATGCAAATTTTTAACCAAAGGATACCACGGCACGCAACTGAATTTCATTTTGTTTTCCTTAGGCTCGTGGTGTTTCTAATTTCTATTGAAAAATACAATATTCAGCACACAGTTAGTCCTTTTTTTGTAGGACACAGTACACATAAATGTGTTCTTGTACATACATATGTATATGCATACATATTTACCCAAAAACAATATTGAAAGAGAACAGTATGTATTTCGAAAACTGTACAGGAGTACGGATACATGTACACCTCTTCTCCTCCTTTCTAGATATGTTTACCTGCCACTCGACCAATTCCGTAAGAATCATCAACTTGCGATGAAAGAACAAAAGACATGGAATTCCCCGCTGGGAGGCAAGAAACAGGATTAGAATCCTGCTTACTACGCCGTAGAATGTAAAATATGAACAATGAGATTAAAGTACTCTCTCATCTCAGTTACGGCTATAGGGCTGTTGCCAGGACATGTATGAGTGACTGTCATATGGGATTCGAGCGAGGATCTGGCGCATTCATTTTTGAGTTCACTTTTGATGATTTATTAATAATGCACACTTGTAGTCTCATCCTACACATCACATGGTGTTTCTTAAAAAAAAAAAAGAGGTGGGAAAAAATATGAAATTTAAATCAGGAAAAACTGTAATGCAACCTCCGACTATTGCATCCTTGACATTGTGTTCATTTAAAAAACTTTTCACATTTTCGTCATTGAAACAAATTGGAAACTGGCAACAAACAGAGAAAAAAAGAGTCCTTCAACAAGTAAAAATAAGAGTTAAGGACATTTAAGTCCTTAAAATATTTTATTTGAGTACGGAGATTGTGCGAAAGTTTATGGCTTACAAATTAAATTTCCAAACATGAGAAGGTTCCTCGTTGACTAACACTTTTTATGCTCAAGCTCATCTGAAATAGAATTTTGGTGTCTAAATAATGGAAAAACAGTAAGGCTAGGAGGCAATGTAAAATGTAAAACTCATTGTCTTCAATGTCTTACACCCATCCGGTCTTCTGGCACCCATATCTCAAAAACATTTTTACATTCCTCAGGAAGGCATCCTAGGCTAAGAAAGTTTGACATTCTTTTCAAAAACTTTTGCAATCCGTTTCTCTAAAGAAGTTAAGAAATTATAAAGGGGCGCAGAAAATTATGGGCGCAGGTGGTATTGCACCCTCACGATAGTAAATAAAAAAAGAAAGAGGAGAAAGCCAGTAAATGTCATTATGTCAAATTTGATCTTAAATTATTTTTAAAACTTGATTTTGATATTATTCAAAATTACAAACTTTTAGTACGTAATGGAGGTAGGCAGGTTGTCAAGGATGTGAACTGGACTATACATGCGTTTTTTGATGTTAATCTACCACGTACTTTGTTTGAAAAAAATCAGTCGGTACCTGAAAAGTTCCATTGTACTATGTGTTCGAATGGCCCCAGCCTTGTCAGATATAATAAGGAACACAGTTTTATCTAAGATCGCCAACGGTGGTGATAGTGGCTAAAACCTTAGAGGAGGTGACATAACGCTGCAAAACACCATTAACGACGTGAAGATGAGTTTGCTCATCAGATCTGGAATAAGCGGACCATAAAACGGAGGCAGTCGCAAGAAAGTTGAGTGCCTGGCCATACAGGTAGGTGAGCATACCATCGAGTCAAAGCCTTACATAAAGTACCTGAGGGTACTGATTGACCATAGGCACAGCACTTAACTTACACAAGCTTGGGGGATACAATAAGTGCAATACCGGCACGAATGCATACCGAGCTGGAGGTCAAAGTAGCAGCAGAAGAAAGCACAGTGAAGTAAATTTCTACCTATGATGCCAGGCTACCTATGATGCCATTCAATGTCATGTCTTACACAACGGGAAGGTGTTAGAAAATTTTGAGATCCACAGCGGAGTACGGCGTTCGGTATTCTGTCTAAAATCTTCAGAAGCCATGTTTTCAGCACAAAAACCATGCAGAGACTATTTCGATCAGACGTGGAGACAGTGCTACTTTATAGATGTAGTACCTGGAAAGTGACCAGCACCGTCACAAGGAAGTTGCAAACACAAATAGATGTCTTCGCAACATGTTAAGGATCTTCTGGCCGAATCTTATAACGAACGATCAACTCCACGCGATAACAACCAATATATGTAGGTAAAAATACGGAGGAGAAAGTAATAGTTGATTGGTCACAACTTACGACGTTAAGACTAGAACTGTCTAAGAGTGAAACTATGCAATGGAATCCACTCAATCAGAGAGACCAGTTGGCCGCCCTAGGCAGACATGGAGAAAGACAGTAGATGAGGAATCCAGGTAATGTGGGATGACTTTGAGGGAGCTTAAACTCATTCCAGAACCCCGAACATGATAGCGCACAGGCATTGTAGTCGAGGGGTCAGAGGACCTATGTAAGTAAAAAAGTATGTAAGTGGTCCAGTAGGTAGTACGTTGAACTAACCAGCGGCCTTTTTTAGATTTCGAATTCCAGAAAACACCAAAACGTTTCGATTTCGAGTCCCAGAAAACACCAAAAAAGTTTTTTCTTTACAGTTCCATCTTAATTTGCAAAAAAAATTCCTGTAGACTGTAGGTCCCTTCCATTTGTGCGAAAAAATATAATAAATAGTCGCGAGAACCTACTCCCTGAACCACATATGGGCTACTATTGCGCCAAATATTTGTATTGCATTAGGCCCTGAGCCCGTATACCAAAAAGGAATGAGAACCACCGGTAACCTAGAAAAATGTGTTACTATTTGGTGAGAAGATTCATTAGGTTCATCTGTTTCAGGTATGAAATACTTTTAGATTTTCGTATAGAAGGTAAAGCACACTTTTGTCGTATTTTCTCAATCCAACCTAACCCCACCTATCAATTTGACACAGAAAACGATTGAATTGCTTCTCCCTCTCTCTGTGGCACAAACACTATTACCACCAGACGTTCGTACCCTGCAGCACATGCCCTCCCATAAATTCTCAAAGCCTGTGCTCCCCAAAGACAAATCTGTTTCAATATAAAAACTCAAAAAATCAAAAAATCATTTGTCCTTCTATCGTCTTTCGTTAAAAAGGCTAGAAATAAATGACCTAGGGGGACGTCCTGCTTCTTAGTGTATTGATTTGTTTACTGCAGACTTTTCTAATTATCTAAATAGAAAACAGGTCAGAAAATAAAATCTCATAATGCAGTCATCTAGAATCATCTCTATTCATGAACTTCAACACATGAACAAGGCTACCAGACACGGCAGTATAACGAACCAATTTGGACAAAGATCAAAAGTCAAAAACGCCACCAAATCAATAATAATTTTGAAAACTTAATTATGCTCATCTAATTAGCGCCGCCTTAGTGTATGTACTTCCAAGAAAGAATCCTTCAAGCTGAATTCACTAAAAACTTCACACTCAGCAATGTCAAAGAAACCATAATTTGCCCATTGTTATATAACACGTTGATGTCAAGGACGAAGTCATCTCCACAAAACTGTTCTCTTTATTTCATACTATTCTTTTATGCTCAGCTTCTGGTGAAATTTAACTCAGCGTTTAACCATTAATGCCACCCTACACCGACCTTACACCGAATTTACAGCCGTCGAAAACACTACTCTACACGGCATCTGGCGCACGTTTGTTTGTCGTCACGACCATTAAAATAAGTAAACGCTTATAAATTCTTTAAATGAGTTTGCATTCCCATTTCTGGCTCGCCGCGTCACGCTAAGCTATTATTTTATCTTTAACAAAAAATTAAAAAATCAATACCACTGGAACTATGAACTTTATTTAATATTCTCCGGGGGGGTTTAGAGCACAAGCACCACCAAGTCAGCTCCCCGTAATAAAATGTAATCAGCGCATTAATTATTGCGACAATTTTTAACTTTAACTGGTTAATTATACGGAAATTCATTAAATAAATTAATTATGCACCCAACCTACCTCACTATTTTGTCACTCTTTAACATGAGAAGGCCCCTCTTGTATCTCAACCCTTAATTGAGTTAAGCCGAGTTTAGTTTTCTTGGGAGTCTGCCAAAAAAAATATCCAATCGATAGGAAAACTGATTCGTTTTAGTGGTTTGGCAGGTGTGAAAGTTAATTAATCATAACGTCACTTGTCTCGGCTTAATTTCTCTGACTGAACAAAATTTAATCACAAACACATAATTTAGAATATTTTTTTAATTAAAGTATTTTCTTTTAAAGGGGTAAGGAGTAAATAATCGATCAGCAGAAGGTAGAAGTCGTAAGATTTTAGCGGCCAACAAACCTACTTCGTTAGAATGTATTTCAATACTGCAATTTGATACCGGTTTCTAAAGGTGTTTCATGTTCGCTTAAGTTTGGTTCTTTTACTAAGGGTAGTTGTGGTGAATTTTCTTGCTAAGGAGAGCTTTTTTAATGGCCAATTATCAAGTCGTCTCTTATAAAGAGATACATAGAGAGGGTTAAGAGAGCAAAAAATGGAGGCTTGATTTAGAATTCTCTTTTATCTGTTTTTTTTTGTGCACTTGAATTGGACTGTGCGAACTAGCGAAATTATTGGTTAAATCTACATACATATCTAGATAGAGCTAAGTTTTTAGAAGTCACTAGAATACCTTAAGCAGGCAAGTCTAAGGGAACCTTAGTAAATAGTTCCTTTGTATGCTAAAGATTTAGATTAGTAAAGACTTGATTTGATTTCAAGTGATTGTAGAAATGGCCGCATGACTCAGATTTGAATTACTCTCAGTTATTTTATTCTAGAATAAACAATTTCGTTGAATCTACGCCTCAAAGCTTAGTAGCTTGGAATGTAGCTCATCACATATGTACATATTTGGAAAGTCATCAACTTGCCGCCTGCTATTGATATGATAAGATACACAGTGCATTCTACACAATTTTACACAATCAATTTAATTTAATCGTATTGAGAGTTCTGAATGTGGAATGAACGGCGGCCTCTGCAGTTGCAGTAAGACTTGATTAATTAAAATTAGTTTAAAGTCGCTACTTCGACATTAATTTAATCTCAGGGTTAGAAGGATTCTCACAAATGAATTAGGATGATAAAAAAGATGAAAAGATTAACTTTTTATGGACCAGTGACAGCTGTGACATTTTGAATTGAGACACGATGGCAACTAACTACATAGTTCTCTTGCTCTCCGTCAGGACTGGTAGTATGATCGGGGCCTCCAAATTAGAGTTTTTTACATAAAACGATTGTCATCAAGCCATTAAGAACGTTGCAATTGAAATCTAAAGGTTTCTCGTGCAATTGGAGTTAGAAGCAGCCTCACAGCAGATTCGAGATAAAAGTGTTTTTTTTTTTTTTACAGCGAATTATCTTACCATTACATTTGATTTCAAGAAAATTATCGTTTTCAACTCCCTATTTCTGTGACTCAAAGTTGGGCAACGAAAATCGAGCAAGGCTTTATGTATTTATAAATTATTCGAAGCTTAAAATTTTGTCTACAAGTGCAATTTGCTGAATAAGTACTGAGAATTTTTTAATCCTGTTTGTTGATAGACTAGTTCACAATTTTCGGTAATGCAAGATTCAAAAGATGTTAGCGATAAAAAAAAGAAAAACATAATACGGGTGATTGTGACCGATTGCAGCCCCATTCATAGCTTGACTGTTCAATGAAAAATAATGTTAAATAAGAAATTAAAGTTTGACGCTTCTGAATGTCACCTATCAATGACAACATATGACAACGACTAATACATAATATGGCATGCCTCTAGAGCTCTACAAATCTGGACCTATATTCGGGATTCGAAGAATTCTCAAAAATTCTCTTGACGTCGGAAAAAATTTTCAACGTCGTGTTGCTGTATTGTAGATAGTGCGCTGTTCAGGCGACAACATGGAAGGCAAGGTTTTTCTAAAAACTGGTTAATTTCTAGGTTACGCAAACGTTATTGATATCAACCGCCATTGCCGATGCAATATCCTACGGCCCTTAATGTTATCGGTCCCAATTCGATCCCTGAATTCCAAACAATTTCTAAGGCTCGCAATCATGAGGTAAGTGTTACTTCGAATTATTAGTGTTCCGTACCAAAGCAGTTAAACAGGAGGCAATACAATGTCTTTCTGTCCGTGTGTATGTCATTCTCTTCTAACTTAGATAACTTGGCTGCTAGCTTCACGAGACTGACATTCCAACATGGAAATCAAGTGTCGAATTGAAGTGACAACAGCCTGATTCTGTAATTTCAAAAAGGTACTGTGCAAGCGTGATCTCGGTTCATGAAATGGTCAGTTCTGCTTATGGTGCAAAAACATGGACACTAAATGTAACGACCATGAATTGGTTAGAAGCCGTTGAGATTTGCTACTATCGTTAAATATTCCCCGGGCAGAAGAAGTCATAAATGATTTAACCATAAAAAAACCATAATTTTACCTAAGCCACATAACACGTGGAACAAATTGTCGGCAGAAAACGATGACATGGTTGGGGAACATCAAAAATTGGACTGGTTTAAGAACAATTAGGAGGCTAATACACAAGCCAAGATCCCGTTAGGACTATGCCAACATGATTGCCAACTTAAATTAGAAGTATCACCTAAGTGAAAGCCATTCCCCAGGACAGGCAGCTAAAGAAAAAGATCTAGAAAATTGAAGTTCGGCAAGAATATATTCGTAGATTGTTGGTATTTAAAAAAAATTGTTGTTGAGGAATAGTTTAAGGGGTCGAAAACATCTCCCACAGAGTTTTGTTTGCCCCCTATCATATGGCATATCAGATGAAAACTGGTGACTCACGGAATACGAATAAGTAATAGGTAATTTCTGACAAAACTTAAACAAAAACGTTCAGAATCGTTAGTCAAAGTGATAATGATGATGCAAAAGGTTTTATGCATAACTATAATAAACTTTCTGTCACATAGTCTTTAAGCAAAATTGAAAAATTGGCAAAGTACCTACCCGATTTGGGCGATTTAAATTCTTCCCCTTCACCTAACCCAGCAATCGAATTCTTACTTCTTGGGATATTGGTAATTTTTAAACAAAACCATCTTAACGTAGACCACATTTTATATAAAACAAACAAGGACAACGCAAAAAAGTACTACTTGGTCTGGTCAAAAGCACACATATGTATTTATATATGTATGTACATACATATGTATATATATTTGTAGCTTTAAAATAAAAGAATAAAAGAACGCCACTGAATTTGTTGACGAATTTTCCAATATTAAAATTAGAGCTAAGCGTGGGTTGATTACGCATTTTGCATTTTTAAAAATGAAATTGAGTTTTCCTAGAGTCCCTGGAAATTGGAATACTCTTTTTCTATCAGCAATTATAGATGGCAAAAGATTTAATATTAAAGTAAGCGAGGAGAAAACACAAACGCTTGTATTGGTATACAAATAAGTACCTGTCAACCTTTTAAAAATAAATATTACTATTGACAGCTAGAACCTCGAAATATTTAAGAAATGTTTCTAAGCCAAAATGTATCCACACCACCACATTTAAGCATTTGCAACAGTATTGGCAACCCTAGCTTCTCTTAATTTTAAAGTTCGTACGAACTTTTATCTGTAAAGTTACAGCGCGCATAACCACGTGCTGTTTTATATTTATCACGTGCCGCCTGGTTTCACGTAGAGGGGAAATAGTCTTATACTTTGTATATAAGAGTGATACAATAAGTATTACAAATCAATAAAAGCTCCCTTAATATGTATGTATATGTTAGTACTTGTATGTACATATGTGCTAATGGGTATGATGTATGTACGTTCGTATTTCGTAGATATGAAAAGCTATTTTAAGAGTTCAGCTTTTGAATGAAAATTCGCTACTTATTATGCGCTTACTTTTTACGGTAGACGAGAATTTCTTATGCCATTCAGATGTGTATGCAATAAATGTGTTTCTATTAATATAACTTGAGACAAGGCTGTGTAATTCCCAGTATAGACGTCCAGGACTTTGGAAATTCAACGGAAATGACGTCAAGCGCTGTTTAAAAAAACGGCCATCTTATCTGTCATCTATAAGAACCAACTATTGCAATAAAAGATGAAGATTTTATTTATAATTTGAATCGGGAATAACGTGAGATTAGTAAACACCACTTTAATTATTGAATTTCAAATTTTATTCATTGAACATTTCAGGTATTTTTAGGAAGGGAAATTGAAATTGAAAAGAATTAAGAAAAAATGTTTAGAATTCTGGATAAAGGGAGTACCTACTCTTCATGAGTGTCACAGCTTTTGATAGCCATTTTCATCAAGCCAGATGTCCATTTCAGCGCCTTATTCGACATTGGTATTAAGTATATATCTATAAGGAACGTTTTGAACCTGAGCAACGCCTAAAAATCCCGGAGATTTATTTTAAAAATCACTGTTTTATTGCCAAACTCTTGGTGCTTTGTTTAAACTTAATGTGTACTTTAATAAGCAAATTAGTGCTACCAATTCGGAGACGATTCAGCAAAGTTGATTACATGTAGAAAAATTTACTGTAAGGTGCGGATTGTACGCAGAACTCGAAAGCCGTACAGTGTACCTATTAAGCATTAATGGTACCGTGTCAAGATTATTGGTAGAAATGGAAGTTTGACTTGGTCTCCTTTGGATTAATTTTTTTGAAGATAAGATTTCACTAATTTATGCATTAAAAGCGAACTTAGCTGGCGTCATTGATGAAAAATCAAAATTGCTGACAATTGTAATGGCAGGATGCGGTTTGTCGCGATACCCATATGCTCGAAATAATTTTCAATGTTAATGCCATAAAATGTTGTTTTACATAAAATAATATAAAAAAATTGGTGATTGAGGAATACTTTGTTTATTTCAATTCAAATTTGAGACACTTAAAAACTCCCTTTGCATAGATACGTATCTTCTATCTATAAAATATATTACTTTGCGGTTGTGCAAACAGTTGTACAGAAGCGCACATTCTGACTTTCGATATTCTGGTGTATCCAGAGTCGAGAATGTTATTCTGGATCTTGTGAGGCTTACCTTACGAAGAAATTATTTCGGGCTTGACTTACACAGCCATGGATAAAAAAATCTTCCGCTGAACGAATATGCCGTGTAAGTATATGCAAGCAATATCAATCGGAACAAATATTAGTGGCTAGAGTGGGTCGATGCTAATGCGCAGGTTAAGTTTTCTAGTCAATGACAATTGATCTTTGATTCATCGATCATTGAATGGATTAAATAATAATTTTCATTTCCCGAGCCTAAGAGTTAAAGTTACTTTACTTTTAATTTAACACTTAATTTTTACAATATTATTACCGTGGTCCGATTCGAGCACGTGCTGGGAATAGGCTTCAGAAAAGACGGTATGTTATCACCACAAGTTTTTATATTGTCAATACAAAACAATTCTACGGAGGGCTTTGTCGATGCGAGTGGTGGAATGCAGTAAAGTTTTATAAACTATTTCACATGCACTAAATTATGTGGCAGCACTGTCCGCTTTGATTTCAAAATAAATAAAATCTGACAATGCCTCCAGAGTACGATCGTAGATCTACGAAATCTTACGAAAAACTACGAAATCCTGTTCCCGTACAGCAAAATATGAGTACACTGAGTGCACTAAATCAAACGATTACAAAGTCTAATTGGTTTCTAGCTTTAGTTATGTACGTACATACATTGTGTTCACATAAATAGCACAGGCCCTTATTGCGAGTCAAGTCAATTACAATTACTCCGTACGTCGGATAGAGCCTAATGTGAGATCTTTAACGGGGATAAAGGCATATATCCGTCGAGCTAATATCAAAGCCATATGGCTTTCTTACTTTTGCCATGTACTCTATCCAATGGCGGGTCGATGTTTGAAGCGATGTTAAATTTTTAAATATAGGGGTATGATCTAGGAAATCGCAGTTTACTCTTTCAGAGCAGCGTACTAACTGGAACAAACTATGCAATATATAGCTTACAAACGGGCCAGGAATTATGAGCTCTTGATCTTCAACAAAGGTTCCTGAAAAATTTGGCAAAAATCTGTGGTCTGAGACACTATAAAACACTAAAAGGGGGAGAATCAAGTATTATTTCTTCACTCAGTCAGTCCGAGTTTGCTAAAGTTACCTTCCATATTTGCGTGATACTTTTAGTCCAGCCAACGTAAGGAAGTTTCAGGAAATTAGGACAAATTCACCAAGAAACAGAGTATTCTTTTTACATACAATAATCATGGGAACTTAATTAATTTCAAATGTGTTCGATTGAAGACCAGTCTACTCTTATGAATGTTATAGTATGAAATACTTGTATTAAGCAAGCTTCTGCCTCATGGTATGATGGGGACCTCCTGAATTTCATCACACTTTCTTTGCATATGGCGTGTTTCGGAATTGTTTTTATATATATATAAATTCCACATCGTTCCAAAGCTGCTCTATTGAATTTAGACCGGGACTTTGGCTGTACAAATGATCACCCGTTCATGGAAGAGACGATTGGCCCCTGGATCTATATAACTAATCTAACATAAATGACATAGAAAAAGGTTGAATGATTTCGCGCACATCTATCTACAAAAGCCTGCCTTCTTGGAACAAACTGAGCTACGAATCCAGTACATACTTGATTTTTTCGAGTCGACTCTGAGTTGAGAGAGTTCGTGAAAGTGAACGATCGCTCGTTAAAAAAGGACAACATAACAGTTAATCCCAAATATACAAATATTTTGTGTCCCGTATAGCTCCTGGCATAAATTTCACGCAATCACTCGCATTGTGTGCGATTATTCTCAAAATCAGCCTTGATAAAAATAATTCTGTAATTTTTCACAACGCAACGTTGAAAACGCGCTGTGTGACGGGGGATATGTTTCGAGGTCTGTTTGACGATGCCTTTATCGAGAAGGAAGTAAATCGACAACTTCCTATAACTGTCTGCAATAATTAATGTTTTGAAACGCACCAACAATTAGGAAGATAGTTGTAGAGTTGTTAAAAAAAATTAGTTTGTGCTATCGACCCCAACTTTAATCTATCAACTCAAGAAAACAGCGTAGTTGAATGCTAACTTTCCAAGTAATTAGATTCGTTGTTTTTTTATTTATATAGTTATTTATTATTTATTTTTATTATTGTATATACAATCAATGTCTTACTTTATATAATTATTAATGAGATGTGTCGTCGAATGAAGAAATGGAAGCATTTTTACAGTGAAATATAAAATCATAAATTTCAAATAGAATAAAGAATTTGCTTGTAATACTCCAAATTGAATTCATAATCAAAATGAGAAGGTAAGTAGATGTCAGCAAAATAACGAAAAGATCATCGAATATCCAGCGATAACTCAAATTCGAAGAGGATTTGTGGTAAGTACTTAAAAACTACTTCATAAAGGTCTATACATCAGGTAAATAGAAAGATTAAAAATCTGCATCCAATGTAAATACATTATTCAATGGATTCGATGTCACTCCCCACTTCTGGTATTCGCCGACTTTCTTCTCGAAAAAGTTTGTTTTACCCTCAAGCGAAATTAATTCCATAAAACTGAAGGGATTCGGTGTGTTGTAGACCTAAAACAAAAAACAAAAAAAAAACCAAACAATTAAACATTCGAATTGTGACCTAAATACTTTTGCTTACATTATCGACACCCAATTCTCGAAGCAGACGATCGGCAACGAATTCGATATACTGCGACATAAGATCACAATTCATACCGATAAGGTTTACGGGTAAAGCGTCCGTCAGGAACTCCTGCTCGATCTTTACAGCCTCGGAGATTATTTCAATTACACGCTCCTTGCTTGGCTTTTGCACCAAATGCCGGAACATCAAACAGGCAAAATCGCAATGAAGGCCTTCGTCACGTGAGATGAGCTCATTTGAGAATGTCAGACCAGGCATAAGGCCACGCTTCTTTAGCCAAAAGATAGATGCAAAACTACCACTGAAGAAAATGCCTTCGACAGCAGCAAATGCAATGATACGTTCACCGAAATTCGCTGACTTGCTTGAGATCCATGCCATGGCCCAGTCGGCCTTCTTTTTAACACACGGCAATGTTTCAATTGCGTTAAAGAGAAATTCCCTATAAAGCAGAAAAACAGACTAGCATTTCAAATTTACTTTCCTTACGAGAAAAATTAAATCCTATACCTCTCTTGCGAATCCCTGATATATGTGTCAATTAAAATGCTGTACATCTCCGAGTGCACATTCTCCATAGCGATTTGGAAACCATAGAAGCATCGAGCCTCGGTAACTTGAACTTCTTGGCTAAAACGCTCGACGAGATTTTCATTAACTATGCCATCGGATGCGGCGAAGAATGCCAACACATGAGAGATAAAGTGACGTTCTCCCGAATTAAGTTTTTCCCAATCGGTTAAATCCTTGGATAAGTCGACTTCCTCCACAGTCCAGAAAGATGCTTCAGCCTTTAATAAAAGAGATTAAAATGTGGTAATTAATGGGGTTTTAGGCAAAATTTTGTTCACAAGAAACGTTGTGGTAGCAAAAATCGGACAATATGGTCACCTATTATGGATGAGAAGCGATTAACAAAGGTCACGATTTGAGAATCACGCCGACAGTGGCATCATGGTAATCGCTAATTTAAGTCAAACCAACAAAAACATAAATTTTAAAGAAGCTAGATTAATTTTTAGTTTTTAGATTTCTAGGAACGGAAAACAGCGCAGATAGTATCGACAATGAATAAATGACAAAACATTCAAGATGCTACCAAGACGGCGCCAAGTAATAACATACATACATACATATATTGGCAAATTTGAAAACCAAGAACGCGTAAGACTTGTCAATCCCCAGAAGAAAATAATGTGAGAAAAAAGCTGCTACACCGATATAGATACAAGGGCAGTATGGTTAAAGACCCAAGAAGGGTAGGATAGGACCTCCACAAAAAAATATACATAAAAACAAAAACAAAAAACAAATACTTGGCGCAACAGACCGTATGTGGTCCAGGGCCTAGCTTCTCGCGACCATTTGTGTTGTGCGTCTTATATTTTTCACACAAGTGGAAAGGACCTACAGTTTAGAGCCATATCCGAAAGGCAAATTGAGAAGCTTTCTTATGACAGTTATTGCTCTCAGTCGTTTGTCAGACATTCGCGGGAGGTGGGACCGTGAAAAAACTTTTTGGTGTTTCTGGAATTCGAACGTTGAACCCTGCGCTCAGCGATCCAACGTACTAACCACTTGAGCCACGGCCCCACAAAAAAAAAATATACATACATATACGAAAAACTACAAAAACAAGAAGAAACACAAGGTTTTCAAACTACAAATTACCAGTGTAATAAGACAAGCGAACTAGAAAGAACTAATCATAAAACAAGCGGCAAACGGTGAGCCAGAGCCAAAAAATAAAAAAAAAAACATCAGTTCTAGGAAAAACCAGGTGAAGACTACCGAACAGTTGAAGTTTTTAAGCCAGGAAGGACTCCGATGGTTTGGAGAAAATATCCGATGTATGAAAATTATGAGTAATTGTACCTAATTCACAAAAAAGGAGATGAAACTCGTTCTGAAACTAACGCAGAATGACACTTGAATAATTGACTTAAAGTAGCAGCATAAATACGTAAACACTACAAAACCTTCATTATGTATTCGTCTTAATAGAATCCTCGTAGAAGTAGCGCTACCTCAAACAGACTAGCTCAATCTAGTCATTTAATGTCCAGCCATTTATGGTGTTGACCACCGTAATGATCCCTAAATAAACACAACTCCAGTACAATACGACGTAATTCGAAACATAAGTCAAGTGGTTGAACATACACAGATACAATATACATATCCATATGTATATGCATGTACACAGGTAGGAAAATACTAGAAAAACATATCATGTACTCGTCCTAATAAAGAACCATCTCGAAGCAGCGTTATCTCAAACAACCTCTTCATCCCTCTTACGTGTTGCATCAAACAAGATCCGAAGAAACGACCCTTTATTAATTTCACGTAAATTCAAATTAGAAAATTGATCCCATATACTTTATATGCTCTTAGTACCTGTTTCAAGTGCTTCGAAAAATAAAAATAAATCATGCTTGTTTCAACTTGAAACGATTTGGAAAATTCCATGAAGGAAACTAATAAACAGAGAAACTCTATTATAAGCACGTAAATAATGTATGTATGTATATAATTAGCGTTCTGTTTATGCCGCGTCTACTGTGACATCACATCCCGCCAAAACGCAGGAACGAACTTGTTCGTTCATGTTCAGAGATATTTTCATAGAACCCCCGCATATATATATATAACACGATTATATCGTGATAATATGTGATGACTGATGACCAATCAGGGCAAACAGAAAAATATATGTGCACGTAAAATCTACGTGCAAGTAGACCAATTTAGGCGCGCGCGGGCGTTTTTGCGCCCTTTTTTCACATTTGGCGCGTAACATCAATAAAAAATTAGGTCACTCACCTTCTTGTACATCTCCCAAATGTCGTGATATTGAATTGGGAAGATAACGAATCGTCGTGGATTCTCTCTCAACAATGGTTCCAGCTCAGGATCGAATGGAGTGGCAGTCTTATTGGCTAAGCTTGTACCCGCCACTGCTGGTAACGGTTGAACTTGTTGTTGTGGCTGCTTCATTTGAGAATCCGCGTTAAACATGGGAATAGCTCCCTTTCGAACGTTCGATACGTTCTCCGTCAGGATTTTTCTTGGACTCTATAGAAAGAAAATTTTAAATGAAAATTGCAGAAGAAAATCGCATTTAAATGGTACCTTTATTGAGAAACGCTCCATATTTTCAGAAATATTTTCTTTACCAGCAACGAAAGACATTATACACGACTAGGATTTAAAATAGAATGCAATAAACGTAAATATGTAAATAAAATGCACTAAAGATTTTCGCTAGAGTTTTTGTTAAGTCTTTTTATATATATATTTGGTTTCTGAAACACGACCAAGCCAGATCGACAGTCAACTTTGAAATGATTTCAATTTTTACCACCAAGTTAAGTAGTCAGTTTTCCATGCACATTTTGGCGGGCTGTTTTTTATATACGTGACTGTAATCTCTCCCGCCGAATAATTTTTCTTCTCGATGGAGCGAGATGACTGCATTGCAACATCATTTTGAATAGTTTGTAACCTTACAATTACGTAGCAATGTGCGAACGATTTCACTTCAAATTAAAGAGGAAATTCGCAGTAAGTTATTTCTATAGAATAGAAATTATTTAAATTTAAATAAGTGGACTATTTCAATTAAAGAATGAAGCTGTCAGCTCTTCAAAAACTTGCTGCCACGAATTGTTTTCTTCGCACAATTTCCCCTGACGAATCAAAATCTGAAGACTTGCAAGCAAACTGACAAATGGCAGTGTTCAGTGTACTGAGTGAAATTGATAAGGTAGTTCAATGTGACTTATATTTCGTAACTTAGATCCTGTTTAGATGATTATTCTCCACTACGTAGTGGGCATACGTGTCGTGTTCACACAGTGTAGTGCCCAGTGCTGCATTACTTTGCTGCACCACTCTTTTTAGTTTTTTTCAGAATTTTTTTCCATTGAAGTACTGATTACGTATTGTCCGTAATTTCAGCGGTATGCTTTTGACCGTCACATTTGGCCTTGATTCGCTTAGCTCTTTTAATTTAATTTCCCTTCTCTATTTTTTCTATTGTATTTACATAATCCTCATGCGTGAAAATATAGAAAATATCATAATCTTCGTGTATTTAAGTGAGCGCTTCCATTTGCTTATGCACATATGTATTCATTTTAATACGCTATCCTTTCTACTCCACGATTAAATCACTTATGACAAAATGGGATAGAAACGCGGCTCAACCTTAGGGTTGTCATTTTATTTTAGTTATTAAGCCCTATTATACGATACGATAAGTCGAACAGACATTGAAGTCCGACCGATCCCATCGTGTGTGACGTTGTGCGATGGTCTGTCCGGTGCGGCGGTCGGATGGATATCAAGCAATGTTTGATATTTCGAGGCGTTGTCAAGTTGTCAGACAAATCGTATTTTGTATGGGCCCTATAAGACGATTTGCTAAAGTAAATGTGTTAACATTCAACGTAATATCTGAATTTGATGTATCTTAAAAAAAATGTG
The DNA here is from genome assembly GCA_946965025.1 of Blera fallax. Classification (NCBI taxonomy): domain Eukaryota; kingdom Metazoa; phylum Arthropoda; class Insecta; order Diptera; family Syrphidae; genus Blera; species Blera fallax. Next base: position 42,255,333 of record OX337247.1, on the reverse strand, counting down.
TTGCTTCGTCTATTTTACTGTGTCATATACAGGGGAATATTAGTTTACATAAATTAGAAAAAAGGACTTTTGATGCAGGAAGAACATAGAACGCTGGAAAAGCTATGATTGTATGAGAAACAATAAGGTATCAGCAATCCCCTTTTGTATGTTTTAAGCCCCTTGCTGTGTACTTGACGTGTAACAGGTTTGCTTTAATTAAAATTGGCTAGGTCGATGTTGCTGTACAGTTCGTTTATTTCATCGATAAATCTTCTCCTTTTGGGCTGAGAAGACTTACCGAATTAAAATCTAAAGTGTTCCACTTTACATACAGGTGCGGAACACTAGAAAGTGTAACAGGAACATAACTCGAATTCCTTGACACTGCCATAGCTACTTAAAAATGTAAACCCCGTGAATCACAAATGTCATTGGAACCGTGAATTTGTTTACAAAATAATACCCCTTACCTTTTTTTTTTAAAAAAATAAAAAAGTTGCAGTAGATGCACTTAATTAACATGAATTAAACATTTCAGTGATGAGTGCTGTACCACAACACCACAAGCGTCAGGAATACTGTACCACACGTTTAAAGTACAGGCAGGGAAAGAAATTGACGGCTGTTAAGGTAAATATTTTCCAAGGAGTACACCAACAGGTTTTAAATTTAACTCAATTCAAAGGTTTACACGATTGCTAATGAATCAATACACCTGCTAGTATTTGGTGTTCCAAAAGTTAATCTACAGAATGAGGTGAGGCGCACTTTCCTACGGCACGGACCACTGAAATTCATTAAATGTGTTACGAATGAAATATCTTCTAAAGGTGAGTGGAATACTACTCCATTGGTCATTCATACATAAACTTCTATCTACAGTTGAATTGGAAATGTTCACCGATGTATTTCACGTGAAATTCGAAAAACTTGAGCACGCTAGGCGGGCCAAGCGGTTCTTAGATGCCCAACAATTTTACGGTGGCATACTTCACATATCTTATGCCCCAGAGTATGAAAGTGGCGATGAAATACGCGCAAAGTTAGCAAAACGAAGGATGGAAGTAAAATATCGATTGCGATTGAATCAAGAGCAGAAGGAGGACACACAGCAGGAAAAAAGAGCTGACTAGTTGTTGTTTTTAATAAACATTTATTTGTAGTAACATTTTTTAAAATATAAACTAAGTATTTCAAGTTGGTATTACGTTCCTAGTGGTTTGATTTTCTCCAATCATGGTACATGCTAAGAAATTTTACACGCTTTTGCCAAATTTCATGCCCGTAGTACGACCAAAATCTGAAAGGAAATAAAATAAAGAAAAGTGAGAATTCCTGAGAACATTGAATCATAGCGTCGATGCTTAATTAATTTCCATGTTTTTCTTCATTTTTAACGTTTAGAGAACAGTTTTGAGAGTTTCAAGTGATGTCAGTGTTTATAAGCACTCATTATTACCGCGCTGATAAAAGTCTATTCAGCTCAATGTAATCATAAACTATTGCGGAGAGGACAGTGCTGTGCTCTTACAAAACCAGCTCTATGATATGTAGTATAGCAGGAGTAAAACCTCCTTCGCAGGGCGAGAACTCTTCTGCAGGAGGGAAAAACATATGTATCTGCCAAGAACTTTAAACGGAAGAGACAATCTCTGGATAGAACTCCAAAAAAACTAGCTGCAGGCGTGATGTTTCTTGGAACAACAGATTAAACAGAAATTTACTAGGATTAACGGAATATTGAAGGAAAGTAGCAAAGGAAATCAATTTTTAAAAAATGGTTCACCCGCAGCCTCTGGGAGCATACCAAATAAAAATCGAAATTGCGGGGAGCACCTTCCTCTCCCATTGTCCTATAACAGCGAAGTTAAGACACTGGCGTTGGCTATGATGACGATAAACTTTTTAAGACACAACTGAACATAAGAGGAACAACGGGCTCAATGCAGGCCTATGTGAAGAGCGAAAGCTCAGTTCCAGTCAAGAGGATGTGACCACACGAGGAAAGATATTCTGCTATACTTTGCTGACCAAAATCAATGATGAGTAAGGTCCATCATGAATTTTAAAATTCAGTCAACTAACCTAACTAACCCCATCCACTGGCACGTGTTAAGATAATACTTACACTCCAAATATAGCTCCTCCCAAATGTGCAGCATGATCAAAGAACTTCCATCGAAAAAGTATACCCGCCAGGTCAATTCCCATAATAACCTTTATCGCCTGAAAGATTACTCATATTAGTTAACTCACTCTTAGCATGTACCTCATTAACTTACTGCTCCAGCGGAGAAGGTAACCATTGGCAGGAAAATTATGCTCAACTGTGTGTCTGGATATTGTGTACAAACAAACGCAAGAACCGCCATAATCGCACCTGACTTAGAGAGAATCATGTGAAAACAATGTACTACCATTAAACGTCAGAGCATACCGCTCCCAAAGACACTCCAGGGGCTGAAGATATTGTCTTAACGATAACACTGGAAAAACTAGCAATCACTCCAGCGCTCAGATATACCGCCATAAACTGCTCCTTACCCAAAGCTAGAACAGCAGCAGTCGAAAAACTATGTAGAACGTACATATTCGCAAATATATGAAATAGCGAGTAGTGACTGAAGGTGGAAAGGAACATAGGCCAACATACAACCCCTTTAGAGAAAAAAAAAATATTTATAAAAGAGAACACCTGTAATTTGTTTACTTTTTATCTTACGTGCTGCGGGATTTGAACAGAAGTACGTCATCATTACATTTCGCAGTTTTGGTATCCTCCACATGCCAAAGACTATTAGATTTAAGGCGCATATAGGTGCGAATACCCTTTCTCCTGCACTAAGATTATTCCAGAATACGCTAAGTTCTCTTTTTAAGCGACTGAATTGACTGTCATCCGTCCGCCGTATCCATGGGAATTTTGATTTTTTCGCACGTTCTATCATTAGACTGCGTGCACTTTCGTATTCCCAAACTGTTGCAGCCACGAAGGAGCCGGCGCTAAACTGAAAAATGTGTTGGTTTTTTTTTTATAAATAAAACGCAAACAATGAAATGTAGGCTACCTACCGCTCCAGTGAAGATCAATGCTTTTCCGATGTTCATCGGTGATACCGGTCCCTTGTTAATTGGAAAATTATCGAGTGGAGTATTCTGTAAACGGGCACGGGGCACATTGTTCTTAGTGATGCTGCTACGTATCGCCCGAAATGTGAATTGTGGAATCTTCGAATGATGCAATATAGGCAATTTGGTGGTATTGGAAAGTTGACTAAAAAAGTTGATGGAAGTTGTAAGGGTCTTATTGGTGAATGGGAAGGGAAATACCTTAGTTGATGATTGAACTTTCTACAGACAAGATGCTTAAACATTGTGAGATTTAAATGGAAATTGTCGATCTAAAGAAAATTTTAGCTGCGGCTTTCAACTTGACATGTTTTCACTGGGAGACTGCGAGGCACATCAAACTGACGTTTCGAAATAAATTTTTATAGCTAAGGTCAAAACCATTTAGTTTAATTGAAGGAGAAAACGCAAATAGAACGTAGGAATGATTCAATTTCGAAAATGCTAGCGGTTTGGAATCTTATGTCTGTGGAATGATTTAAGAGCATTTTCTAAATGGTACTCTTATAACAATTTGTCTTTAAACGACCGGCTATTGTTGTAAATGATGATGGCAAGATCCAATACCGACCTAATCCACAGCCATTCAACCGCCATACGAATAGCCAAGACTTTTGCTTGGAAGACAATGCAGTGACCCGGTAGTCTAAAAGACTTTCTTAAGTTCAGGGCAATAGAGAAGATACCAGTCCCTAAGTCACCCCCTATCCTAGACCCGTCACAGTAGATTTCCAGTACATCATTATCATTTGGTGTAGTTTCAATTTTTTTTTTTATAATTAGCGCTCACCAAAGGGCCTATGAATACCCTTATGCTGAGTATTCAGGGCACGGGCTGCTGGTGGCTGCAAGTGCTCGTCTTGACTTTACTATTGAAATCTGGGAACACTGTTACGTAGTCCGCGACTCCTATTTTAATGTCATTTAGGCTTAGAATTTTGGCCCGCCCTCGTTAATAAGGTTTTCACTTAAAAGTTAGTAAATTTGTATAAACTTGTGCAAAATTTTTGTTTACGGTGTTAGGCTTCATATTATAACATATACCCTAACAACTAAAACCAAACTAAATGATGATTGCGGCAAGTTGGGTATTAAATGAGATTATACAATAGGTAGTACTGTCACAAATGCTTCCCTTAAACAGTGCTTATAGTATTAGAAAAACTCCCAACTGGAAAGGAAAGAAAACTGCTAAGAGAAGATCTCTTTGTTTTTATTCTTTTTCTTCAGTTGATCTATATACTTCATTCATCAGGTCCTTTTAATTATTTTTTTTATTTGGAAGTACCACTGCCAAGTGAAAGTGAGTCGATTGTGTGTTTCGAGAAGAACAAAGTTAGTTTTGGCCTCTTCGCCACCCATTTCTATGTGCACTTTCTTTATTCTTGGGAGCAACTTTATTTTTTGAACGTATGGAAAGTTAACTTATTAGCTGGGAGAATAACAACTTTTGGGTGTAAATTATGATCTGATTTTATTCCGACTCTAGAGTTTGCTTGGTATTAAAGACACAAAACTTAGTGTAAAACAGTAATAGCGCTCTATCCTTTTCTTTTTCTCAATTAACAATTAACATGAATAGTAATCATCATTTGAAGAACGAAGACATTAAGTCTTTTATCTAATAGCTGCGGTGGTGTAGAATTCCAAATTTAATATCGAATTTCGAGGTAATTTTTGGTCCTCTACTGTGTAACGGACCATCTCTCTGTGCTTATATAATGGATTGTTAGGACATTAACTGACATTAAGCATTGGTGTACGTCATTAAAATAGTACAAAGATTTGAATCCAAATGCTTTTTCTTCTGTATTAAAGTAAAATGAAATAAAATCTATTCTTAAAAAATTGCACAATATGTTTCAAAATAATTCAAAAATTCCACACTCCTTCGTTTTTTTTTTTCCAAATGTCGCTGCTGACAGCTGACATTTCTCAATGAGTTGTCACTTCACTGCCTGTCAGCGATCATCATCAATTTCTCAATTTTTAATATTTTTTTTGTTTTTCTGTGGGTTTTTCCAACTGCAGATGGTTAATTAAATTACTGAAATACAATTAAGAACTTGAACATTGTTCACGACGTTGTTATACGCCTATACGACGACGGAGAATCTCAAAAAAGAGGAGAAATTAACCAAAAACACGTGAAATAAACAACCCCTAGTGCGGAATTTTTCGTTGGCTAATGGCAATGAAAAGACAAAAGTGAGTGTCGTGTCACGACAATTTTTAATTATTTCTAAAGTATAACAATTCTAGAAAATATGTTCAACATTACGACAATGATTCTGACGGCATGCCAATGCAAAGGATATCTCAGTCCAAATTCGAGAACACAATCGAAGCCCAAGTACAAGATGGTGACACGCTGCAGGCACTTGCGTTACGTTTCCATTGCTCGGTAAGTAGATGAAATCAACAGAAATATGTTAGCACACAGACGGAAGCGATGTTTTCTTATCAATCCGTGTCTCTTTCAAGGTCGCCGACATTAAGCGATTGAATAAAATAGATAAAGACAACGAAATTTATGCCAGAAAGGTTGTGAAAATTCCAGTTACCGTACAGTCAGTACTTCTGCAGACATTGCCTATCGTTCATAAGAGTGGGAACAGTAGTCCAAAGCATAATCAAAACACTGTTTCGCTAAGTACCACACAGAATCCCTTGGAGGCCGATGTTTTGAGTGAAAAACTTCTAGTAGCGTCAGTGAATTCAGCAGGGAGCACAATCAACAATATAATTCTCCAATCAAAAGTGAGAACCAATACGTATACAGATAGCACAATTGAAGGTCAGTCGATTGAATCAATTTTTAGATAATGAAATTCATTCCCTTCATTTGCCGTAGATACCTCCTCTACGAATGACCAATGCGATGACTACGAACCACTACTGAGTGGAATTCTGGACGAATCAATACCTCAGCCACGACCAATTCCCGGACCAACGGTGCGCCCATGGGATTGGTCAGGATCAGACTGCGACATGTCATGGGTGTGCTTGTTCATTGTGATTCTAGCGCTGTGTTTTGCAATTCCGCTCATCTATGTCTTCTATGTTGCTGAGAATCCCAAGAGGATCCATCACAACTCTCTCTGACTTAAGTACTTGAGTCTAAATCATTCCTTCGATGAATAATTAGGATTTTCTATCGGCCCTCTCTCCCCTAAACTCTCTACTTAAACTAAGTAAATTAAGTTTTTTTTTTTTTTTGTAAACGATAAATGGATTGACTCCCTGTTAAGTAATAGGTGAAGTGATGTTTTTGATCAAAGTGCCTTTCTTGCATTTTATTTTCCTGTATTAAACTTTAGTCATCACATGGCGCATCTTTGCATGGCAAATGAAATGAATTTAGAGGTTAGTGTGTGCGTGTAGAATGTCTACATGCTTTACCACTCACTATACCCGTTTTAAATTTAAAAAAAAAAAACAATTTTGTATCTGACAATAAATTATTTTAATAGATATATTTAACTGAATGATGTTTGTATTCTAATGCGATTACCGATTTTATAAATCTGCATTCTACCTTATCCTCTGCAAAAATAGATGCCACAGTCACTTATGGCAAAGAGAATCTGCTGAGGACATAGAGGCCTAGAATGGACGTAGGTGTGGGTTGATGAATCTTTTTTGATACGCTGGGCCTATCCAAGTCAATAAGAAGGTCCCAGAAGTGATTATTATTTTATTTATTTTTTCAATCACATTTCACTCGGACTTATCTCTTTTTGATGTAATGGTTGCAGGAATTTTGAAATTTTTTGGTTTTCTTTCTTGTTTGATGCCCTGTGATTGCTAATCTCCGTCGGGGTTCGAATCTGCATGGGCCACGTCACATGACACTGTAGCCCCCTGCTAGTAGCACCCTTTTGAGATATTGCGGCGAGGGCAGTACCACGAGAGAATATTATCTTTTTATGAACAGTCAGACAGCAATAAAAGAACTACCTTCTCTGGATGTGAAATCGAAGGGTATTAAATGAGTGCTTGCAAAATGAAAAGGTGATAAGGACTTGGCCTGAGCCTGGAACTTCATTTAGTGATGATCCGTTTGCACATTTAATCTCGAAGAATAAATTAAACTTCTCATGGAGGAAAATAACAATTGAAGAACGTTGACAAACTTGAAAAAGCAGAAATAATTATAGCCTGGGTTCTTGCAGCCTTTCGTGTTCCGGGTGTTATATTTTTCGCGTGAACGGCAGGTACGTACAGTTTACCGTATCGCAAAGCGTAATTAAACTGCTTTTTATAACAGCTATCATCCTCAAATGTACATATGTCAGACCTTCGCGAATGGCAGGACCATGTTTTTTTTTTTTGTTCTCAGATGCAAACGTGAAACTTTCCGTCAGTGAACCATAGAAGAACGATAAGGTTCTTACAAATACCTAGGAGTTGGGTCCACTTAACCAGAGCATTTGCAATGTCTCGTTGAGTTACAAAAGTCAAGTAAAAGGGGGTTCTCATCCTGCAAAAGGAAAACTGCAGAAGACGGTAGAAGCTTATGCAGATGGTCTTGCCACAGCTATCTCTGGGCGTACATCGTCGCTGCGACTGATAAACGCAACAAACAAAAATCAGAAATATGAAAGTCATAAAAAAGAGAAATTTCAACCAAAAAAATCTGTAGTGGAAGCTTGCATTATACATTGGATGAAAACGGCAGTTATTAGGCATATCAACTGCTTGATATCTATAATCGGAAAGCATGGTATAAAATAAAAGTGAATAAACATCAAAGTATGCAGCTCAAGCGAGCAGTGAGGGGCTTTGTAGAATAAGAAGTCCTTTGACTACGTAAATGGACGATTTATACGTGGCGCTACTAGATACGTTACACAATATAGAGTTGGAACATAATTCTAAATGCCTCTTATAAACATCGGACTATACAACATGATTTATTTTGATTCGTTGATAAGGCGTACTAGACTTAGCTTCTCCATTCCATTAGTGTTGTGCGAGTTATATTTTTTACACTTACGTTCATTACTATATTCATGACAGTTATTACTCTTGAATATTTGTCAGAGATTTGCGAGAAGTAGGATCGTGAAAAGACTTTTCTCTTTACTATCCTGACTGGACTGGGCTCATGAAATTTACTCATTTATCCTGACCATTTTGTCGGTTCCCATAAACATGCTTAATAATAAATTGGACACAATGGACTCTATGTGGTATCAACAAAAGGAAAGTCACCACAACTTAGTTCAGAAGTAATATTTATTTAAAGTAAACCTTATTACAAATATGTATACTGTACTATAATGCAAGGAATAAATATTAAATAAATCATATTAATCGATTATATTTTTGTTTGATAAGAATTAATCATTTACGTAAATATTTATTTTTAAGACTAAATCTATTTCTTATTTGAATTTAAAATTATTACGGTTCTTGCACAAATTATTTCATAATCTTGTTCAACTTTGGTCTATTGGTGCCTTTTGAAGGCTCTGACTTGGCCACCATCTTTGGTAAATTACAAAATAAATACGATCTCCATCTTAGTTTATTTTATATAAAATTGACATCATAGGGCATACATCCATTAAATAAAATCGAAATGGCACTTTATACAGTTTGAAATACATATTTTTGTTTTTGGTTTAGACGGTATTATTGTAATAATATATTACTTATAGTATAGTTTCAATGTATCTTCATAATATACCGCTATGAAGGCAACTAAACAACAATTGTAACCTAACCCATCTTATTCATTATATTCTTCTAATATTTACTTATTCTTTAAATTTTCAAAGAAAGCAATATTACTCTTCAAACAGCTTCGAACTAAAACTGGACTAAAATGCCTCGCTTGACTGGTCTGATTTTCAGGTGTTATTGAATCGGTTACGTTGGCGTCTTGCTTTGATGGTGGATCTCTGAAAGTTGACAGAATTAAAATATGATTAGTGGTAGATAGGGAAAATAGGTATATATCACAAATTTCATACGTTTCCAGGGATGACAAATCGGAGGCAATTGTGGCATCCTCAGATCCTTGACTAGTTGTATCAGCTACAGCTGGTTCCGGTGGCTTTTGAATTACAATAGCTGTTGGCGTTGGTGTTGTTGGTTTCACCAGTGCTGCTGGTGATTTTGTTCGTGCCTGAACAAAAGAATGTGATATTCCTGCTTCCGGTCCTTGCAGCCGGTTAACCATACTTACCTTTCGCCATTTATCTGATGTCGAACACGATGTCGACGTTAGAAGAAAGGCTTGTGCTAAAGCCTTTACTGATGGCAATGCATGGACTACATCCTCTTCTATAACGGTTTTTTCTGTAGTTGATGGTGAAATCTAAAACAGAAAAAAGTTACAACACTAAAAGTTTCGTCTCTGCTTAAAAGTCGCTAAACAAACCGGAGTCGTATCCAAATCGATGGATAGAACTTGACTAGGATCAATAAGTTTCCTCTTTGGCTGTAAGAACTTAAATGAAGTTGGTGTAGAGCTCTTCGATGATGGCGTAGCGGTTGGTGTAATTTCTAGTTCAGTTGGACGGGATTTTTTAACAGGAGTTTTTGGTACACTTGGTTGATTGTCTTTGATTATTCGGGTTTCTTGTTTTTTCAGGTCATAAATACGAATTGTATCAGAGTCCTCACTAGGCGTTAGACTTTCCGTAGTTAATACAGAACTTGTCTCACTTGATAGCTTTCTAACAGCTTCGGTTGTTAGTGGGACAACTGTGGCAATTGGTTCTGGATCTTTATCTACGGCAGATTCCTGTGGAATATATTCTTCAACTCTGGCTGGTGTCGCTTTGTATATATCATTTTCCATTTCGATTCTACATTGCGATTCCAGTCTATGGCACATGGCTTTGACTGGAGACATTTGTAGATTTTCCACAGTATTTTCTGATCGATCTTCAGGCTAATAAAATCGTAAAATTTTAAATATTAGACCAGTTTTCTGTTTTTTTGTAGAGATGAGGATATTTTTTAGGAAAAGAAAGGCATGGGTAGAATCCGAAGTTAGTTAGGAAGAGAATTGATCAGAATCACTTGTCTGAGACAACAACATTAAACTAATTTGCCTACTGTGTTAGCTGATGACAATGATGAGGTTAACTTTATATGAGCTTCATAGACTTAGAACTATTTAATGAAATGACATATACCCATAAACAATATTTCAATGCAAGCTAAGTTTTCTAAATTCTACGTAAAGGCACGGATAGGCAACACCATTACCACCTAGTGTTAAGGGTTCAAAAACATTTCTACAGTTTTCTTATGTTTTTAAGCCCTTTAACGATTTTTAGGCAACTGTATTACCGATCGGACTTTTAAACTAAACACTGAGATTATTTTTTTCTTGGGTTAAAACCATGAAACAAATGTTATTAGTAAAATTTTTTAACCAAAGAGTACCCAATCGCATGGTTTTTATTCTATGCACAGAAAAGTAGAGAAAAGGTTATAATTTTGAAACAGTTGGTACTCACCTGAGGTTTTTGCTTCTATATAAACTTTAATTAATTTATACTACACGGTATTAAAAAACCAGGCAGGCTCTGTACATGTGACGTCAGTTTAAAAAAAATTATAAAATGAACAAAATCGTGGTTTTAATGAATTGTTTATTGGACATTTTTTATAAGGTTGAGGATACCATTATTTAAATGCATGAAAACAAAGTTTACTTTCAGTTTGTAGCTCTAGGTAGAAAATTAAAATTTTCCAAATTTCGTTCTTTGGGACGTCACATCCTATTTTTATTGAGCCTACCTGGAATACTTTTACATCGAGATGTACTATGTATATTAGTACCTATTACAAGTTTGTGAAATTTTACTAAAACATTTGTTTCAATTTTGTAAAATGTGCTTTTATTAAATTGGATACAATTTGGACAAAACAAAATGCTTAAAATTCTTTCTTTTTTTTTTTAACAACTACTTTAGCACTAAATTTAGGCCCGGAAATTTAAAAATCATGGTAAGAAACGTTTAAATATACATACATATATAAAGAGGTATCGTTCATTTCTTTAGAATGCTCTTTAAATTTTTTTTTTATGAGTTCTGCTTTCTTATTATTGTTAAAATTTGAATAATTGTATTCGTCGGAAGGATGAATTATGAACCGTGGTAGCTTTTCGCAGACTCCGCTTAAATATCAGAAAGCCTTGATTTAACATCAACAAAATAATTACTGAAGGCACAGTGAAACAGATCGACAAACTTAAATAATTAAGAGCTCACATTCCAGTAAGACCGGTAGTACATTGGAAGGCGCGACTATAGTCCCAATATCGTATAAAACGTATTACGTGACAACAAACCTACATTGACGCGTTGTTGGCTATACCTATAGAAGAAAGCAACTAGTAGCATGATAGCCGTAATATTAATTGAATCCCAAAAGAGCTGAGAGTTCACAGTTTCAGTCCCTATCTTAAAAAATTTTTAGACGGTTCTCTAGGCTTTGTTCTAAGTACCATTTTCTCGAAATCACACTTTCACTCCCAAGGAGAATGAGATTATTATTATTCTCTTGACTAACTTCTACTTTTATCCTTTCAGATAAAAACTGACAATGAGAACGTCCCAAGAAACGGCAGGTAATGCATGATGTCATGATTCAAAAAAAAAAAAAATTACAAATACTTGGCGCAACAGACCGTATGTGGTCCAGGGCCTAGCTTCTCGCGACCATTCGTGTTGTGCGTCTTATATTTTTTCACACTGTAGGTCCCAGTTTAGAGCCATATCCGAAAGGTAAATTGAGAACCTTTCTTATGACAGCTATGCAAAATGTCTAGGCACAATCCTCGACTCTAAAGTTAGTTGGATGCTAAATATTGAACATCGAGTGAAGAAAGCAAGCATAGCTTTCTACGCATGCAATAAAACTTTCGGCAAAAAATGCGGTCTTCAGTTAAATATGACTCTCTGAATGTACACAGCCGTCGTACGTCCAATTCACACCTACGGAGCTATCGTATTTCTGCCTGCCTTAAGCGAGAAGTACAATACCAAGAGACTAAAAAAAGTTCAAAGAGCAGCATGCATAGGAACCACGGGCGCTCTGAGTTCCTGTCCAACGGATGCTCTTACTGTGATCCTTTACCTGCTCCCTCTTGAACTTCACAATAGAGATACAGCTTTATGTTGCGCAGTCCGGCTCAGAGAATCTGGGTGTTAGACTGATATGCATTACGGCCATAGTAAAGTCGTGGAGACGGTACCAAACAACCTGGTTGCGTCTTCGACCGATTATAAAATCCCAACTTTAGATTTCAGAAAATGTTTCTCTGTCATCTTGCCAACCAGAGCGGAATGGAGGAGTGGTAAAGTAGTCAAAGATTTTGATGCTACTATCTATATGGATGGATCGAAAATGGACTGTGGAGTGGAGCGCAGGCGTTTTCTCAGACAAGATGGATGTCTCGAAATCTTTTCGTCTACCGAATTTCGCTAGTGTTTTTCAAGCAGAGCTTCTCGCAATTCGTGAGGCCTGCCGATCACTAAACACTCAACGTCCAACCGTAATCTTGCTACCTTCACTGATAGCTAAGCTGCTATCAAAGCTATTGATTCAGCTATAACATCCTCAAAACTGGTTGAGCAATGCCGGAAAGAGCTAAACAAACTAGGCGCTCAATCAAATATCGCCCTGATCTGGGTCCCAGGACACAGCAACTAGAAGGGAAACAAGCGTTCAGACGATCTGTCCGCTCTTAGTAGTTCGCTAGCAGATAGAGTCAACCTCCGCTAGGAGTTGTTAAGTGTAACATTCAGAATCCCTTCCTAAAGCTGGCCAACCTAGGTTGGAACATGCTTTCCAGCTGCGCTATATCAAGAAAGACATGGCCCAGCTTTTGCAAACCTAAAACGAATGAGCTACTAGGTAGATCAAGACCAGATATTGCCAGAATTGTAGCCGATAGCACAGGCCACTGGCCGATAGGAGACCGTGCAGCCAAGCTTGGCATCCCCCACAACACCTTCTGCCGCAGCTGCAGAGATTCTAACGAAAAAGAATCTCTTCTTCACTTTCTTTGCAGGTGTCCGGCCCTGGCGAGAACCCGACAACGTACTCTAGGTAAACCTTTCTTCGACGTCCTCAGAGAGATATCTGACAGAAGGATTGGAGCCCTCATCTTCTACCTGAACTCGACAGGATGGGTGTAGATTATCTCTTGCCTCAAACGTAAACAACTTTTTTACAACGAGGTAACATGAGTTTTGTGGAATCGAAACGGCGCATTCTAGCGCTAATTAGAAATTCAATCTCAAAGATTAGGAATTATTCTGTGCATTTCCGTGCTCCCCCTTTTCGTGCTTAATGCTATAAGTCTACAAAGATGTACGCATATAATCGTTTTTAAATCTTTTTCATGGTCGACACAATAAGTTTTTAACTGTTTTGGGCTGTACAGAGGCTTGGAATGGCATACAATTTTTAGAAAATATTTAATAAGACAATGAGTTTGGTGCAGATGGGAAATTAGTCTGTTGTGCAGTTATCCAAACTTATTTTTAATTTTTCAGACTTTCAATTTTTAAAAACGAAAATCTAAAATCCTATCTATCTATCCATACATACATACATATGTATACATGACACTATTATTTTCAAGAGAGTGCACATTTCAATTAGATTCAACCACCTTTGAGGCTTCTATTGAGTGCAGGTTGATCCAAAAACAATCTGTTTACTTTCTAAAGTTAACAAATTCAAAATTCAATTTCATTGAAATAAACCTCTGTTGATAAACTGAAGCAGGGACAAAGTACAAATGCATTCGATACTTGGTTCAAATTTTACAAAATGATAACAAACTTTTAATTGAAATAATACAATTCTACATTGATCTACATTTATGTAAGTATATATATATATAAAAAAAAAAAGAAATTTACAAAATTACTACAACTAATGATTGATTACAAAATATATTGAATCCCTTAAAATTCTTGTAATTCCCCTCAAAATTCTAAATGATAAAATACCACCCAACCACATTGAATATCCTAAAATAAAAGACTCGTCCTCCTGCCATCGCCTGGTACCCCATTTAAGCAACTATCCACACCTGAATCTGCTGTATCATCATTACCATCGGATAAATTATCCTTTCGCACGGATAGTTTGGTATCCGTAAAAAATTCACCCTGATCGAAAATTGGATTTAGGACAAAATCCTTGGTCGTTGATGAGATGGCACGAAAGCTATTGCGTTTAAGGTCTTTGTGTAGCAATTGCTTTTCGAATTGTGTCAAAACACTTGGACTAGGAGACATTCTTTTGTTGGACTGAGTCCGAAGACTTCTTGATGAGCGTTGTGACGCTGTGTCGTCATCATCGTCGTTTTGGATTTTAGGATTGCTGCTAGAACGAAATTGCTTGGGGTACTTTAGGGAGCTACTTCGACGTACTGGAGTGGATAGGGTCCAATCTCTTCTATTTCTATTCTCAAATCCACTACGAATTACCTCAATCGATGATGTTGGTGATGAAGATGTTGGCGGTGGTATTGGTCTCTCAGTGGATGGTGATGGAGATGGAGTTGATACTGGTGTGCCATGTCTTTTTGTTGCCCCACTGGCGTGTTTTGCATCGTTGATGTAGTAGTCTCTGCTGTACCTAAAAATAGAGAATGTCTTAGAATTTTTCGTATTTAATGGGGATGCTGTTTGAGGGTAAATTTAATTGATAGTCATCCATACCACTACGACTGAAAAAAGATATGTCCTCAAATAGCCTCCACGCCCTGTGTGTATTGAAAAATGAAGAAAATGACTGAGAGGAACTACTAGACATGGAGTTCTCACCTACTTTCAAGCTAGCTGTGAAACTTCCAAGAGGAATTCAAAATGGTGCATACAATATGGCCGCCAAAGTACATACATACATATGTATGTATGTCGATGAAAGAAACACTTGCGTAAATGCCTATGGCCTACTACGCACCACATATATAGACACAAACAGTAATTTTTGGACTTTTCAGCAAAATATCATAAGCGGTCGAAGATAGCGGTCATAATATGGTGGTCCAAAATTTGTTCGCCATTTTTTTTAATAAGCTGTCAATGTTTGGGACAAAGTTCAAATTGCAAAGGCTCAAGGTTTTCATCCACTTCTTGAGTACTTTGCTAGCATTGCACAAATCCAAAATTTTAGGAATAATTTGGCGGCACAGATTGAGTAAATTTCTACGTTTACCCATTGTAGCTTGAATTGTTTGAAACAAACTTCATTCATGCTTGTAGAGAAAGTGGTATTGGTGCCATTGCTTACTTGGAAGTGTTCCAAATTAGATTCATTCGATCTACCGTGGAAGCCATTGCATTGCAAACTACACCATTCAGTGGAATCTATTAATCAAGTCAAACAGAACAGCGGTTCGCCCTTGGCAAACGGGGTGCAGAACAGCTGAGGAGGAGTCTTTGGAAATGAGCTGGACGTATGTACATAGCTTAAATGCGTTGCAGATTTCTGAGCAAGATGTCGCACAAGCTCTGTTGACACCCTACGCTTCTCTAGTGGATCAAATAAGTAAGCCCCTGGCCAATAAAATTAAAAACAGCGTGTACATTCGGTTGACGATCAGATCTGTTGCGGTATTCGATAGACTACTCCTGGTGATTCCGCTGGATCCTTATCAGAAAGATCAGAGAAATATTTAAAAGTAGTTTGCAACACCCTGTATTTCAAGCTTTGATCTTCAGTGTTTGTATTGAATTTGACTCTTCTGTGAGAATCGAAAAAAAAAGAAAAAATACAAATACTTGGCGCAACGGACCGTATATGGTCCAGGGCCTAGCTTCTCGCGACAGTTGACAGTTGACAGTTACTGCGTTTCTCAGACATTCGCGAGAGGTGGGACCGTGAACATTTTTTTTGGTGTTCCTGGGATTTGAACCTCTCACTCTGTGATCCAACGCACTTATCACTTGAGTCACGGCGCCCTGAGAATCGAAAAGTACAACAAAAAAATCATTAAATTTTAATTCTACGAAATTTTGCAAAATGCGCATGCTCGTACACAGCCTGTAGCTCAAATTTCAAACATAAGAAATGCAAGTTAGATGACTTTTTAAGGAACGTCAGTCCATTTTGAGAATTTCAGCGCCAATAACTGAAAAACCTCCATTTTACAAAGTGCTTACTATCTGCTGAATTTGTGAAAGCACTATTTTCTGAAGTGATTACAAGCGAAGAAAACGTTGCAAAATCAATTTATTGTTTAGCACAAAATTTTCTCGATGAAAAAAAAAATTAAAAGGCTCTTATTAAACAGCTGCTGAATAAATAACTCGACTTACCTTGCATAGTCCCTTTCTTGACTCTTGTCATCCACCTGCTTATTCTCCTCGTCACCCAGCAAAAGGGGTTTCTCCTCTGTGCACGGACTTATGTTGGGTAGATCAATCACCCGCTCAGGACCGCCACTTAGCCTATGTTTGAGTGCCTCCGCTGAATACGGATTGTTTGGCATGTCGACCGCGTTATACCATTTCTTATATTCACGTTCGGCTATCGAACCTGTAAATTGGACCAGAAAACAATACAAATTTAGCTCTTCTACGCTCTACACGGGAAAACGGAGTTAGTAGATCAAATTCGAAAGTTCGGTCTAAACAAGCTGTGTTACCTGGTACTAAATGTTTCAATGGATCATCATCAACATGTTCCTCGTTTCCCCCCGAAGTCCGGGTCACAACAACTTGCAACTCGGAACATGCTGACTCTGTATTAAGCACGGGTGGTGGTGGTGAATTAATGTGCGATTGGTTAGTAACATTGTTAGTAGTTATTGTACTGGTAGTAGTAGTGGTAGCAGTAGCGGTATCGGTAGTAATATCGCGGTTAGCGGACTCATCTCGGGTAAAATCATCGCCCGAGTCCGAGTCGGATCCGGACCCCATCAGTGACGAATCGAACGTGTCGATTACCGTTGGCGTGCTATCGTCGGTTTGGTTCGATTCAGAACTTATCCGATCTGAGAAGAGAATGTTATTAAGAAAATACATTTTGGCTGATGGTGATGTGCTAGTGGCGCCTACAGTGCAATAGTCTGATGGATCGCTAAACAAACTATAGGGGGTGCTCTCTATGGAACATTTACTTTCAAGATACAAGTCTTCGGTAAGATAGCTTGGGGTTTCAATGGTGTCTAGGGTGTCAAGGTATTTCTGAATGAGCTCTCTTTGTTTGCGACGCTTTTCCAATTCGTCTAGGAAGCGTCTATCTTGGAGTGTCAACTTCCGGAACTGGCTACCACTGGATTTCGTTTTTGTTGTTCTGGTAGTACTAGTTGTCAGTGTCGTGGTGAAGGATTGCGATTGCGCTGCAAATGAGTTTTGCGTAGCGTTCGGTTCGATTTGGCTGATATCATTACCTTTGGTGGCGATTTGTGCGTTCGAATTGTTAGTCGGGGTGGAATCGACGCTTACGATCGGTTTAGTGAGCGGTAGGTCGACAGTGAAGCAATTGCTGTCACATGCAATTATTTGCGGTATGGTGCAGCTGGATGGCAGTTCTTTGGCATCATTTCTCGCAGCCGCTATTCTAAGCTCGTCAGCGAGGCAGGGAACGGATTTCTCGCGAGAGATCTCGAGAGCCGGGTGTGATATCTCATCGTAAACCTCGGTGGGGTTTTGTGCGGAGTCACTCAGTGATTCTGTGGACTGTAGCGGTGGGTGCGTTATTATCTTGCAGGTCGCTTTGAGGGAGCCAATTGAAGAAATCTCCTGCGATTCTGTAATAATTTCGGTAATGGCTTCAGACACCTGAGATGTAAAGTCATTTATTGTTTCGATCTTCACGCCAGATGCTTTATCTTCAGTCGTAGTAAAACACAAATTGCAAGATACCGCAGTTGCCCCTGCTGACGGAGCTTCGACTGACTTTACCGACTCAGCAATCAAATTAGTTGGGACTGGTTCAAATGCAACAGCTTCGGGTGACTTCTCGGACTGCGATGCTGCTACTGATGGTGTCTCAGATACTTCAGTGATCAAAGCCCTGGCTGTAGATTGTTCATCAGGCACTAGTTCAACTACAGTAGCTTCGGATGGTTTCCCGGACTGTGCTGCTTCTACTGCCGGTGCTTCAGTGGATACTTCGGTGATCCTAGCCTCGGCTGTAGGTGGTTTATCTTGCACTGATTCAACTACTGTAGAATCGGATGGTTTCTCGGACTGTGCTGCTTCTACTGCTGGTGTTCTAGCGGACGCTTCAGTGATCGCAGCCTCGGTTGTAGATTTTTCATCAGGCACTGGTTCAACTACTGTAGCCTCGGATGGTTTCCCGGACTGTGCTGCTTCTACTGCTGGTTCTTCAGTGAATACTTCAGTGATCGCAGCCTCGGTTGAAGATCCTTCATCTGGCATTGGTTCAACTACTGTAGTTTCAGGCAGCTTCTCAGACTGTGCTGCTTCTACTGCTGGTGTTCTAGCGGACGCTTCAGTGATCGCAGCCTCGGTTGTAGATTTTTCATCAGGCACTGGTTCAACTACTGTAGCCTCGGATGGTTTCCCGGACTGTGCTGCTTCTACTGCTGGTGCTTCAGTGGATACTTCAGTGATCGCAGCCTCGGCTGAAGATTTTTCGTCAGGCACTGGTTCAATTACAGTAGCTTCGGGTGGTATCTCGGACTGCGCTGCTTCTACTGCTGGTGCTTCAGTGGATTCTTCAGTGATCTCAGCCTCGGCTGTAGGTTCTTTTTCTTGTGCTGGATCAACTACTACAGCATTGGGTGATTTCTCTGCTTCTACTGTTGGTGCTTCAGTAGTTACTTCAGTGATCGCAGCCTCAGCTGTGGATTCTTCATCAGGCACTGGTTCAATTACAGTAGCTTCGGGTGGTATCTCAGACTGCGTTGCTTCTACTGCTGGTGCTGCAGTAGATACTTCAGTGATCGCAGCCTCGGCTGAAGATATTTCGTCAGGCACTGGTTCAACTACTGTAGTTTCAGGTAACTTCTCGGATTGTGCTGCTTCTACTGCTGGTGCTGCACAGGATACTTCGGTGATCGCAGCCTCAGCTGTAGATTCTTCATCAGGCACTGGTTCAACTACAGTGGCTTCGGGTGGCTTCTCGGACTGCACTGCTTCTACTGCTGGTGCTTCAGCAGATAATTCAGAGATCGCAGCCTCGCCTGAAGATTTTTCGTCAGGCACTGGTTCAACTACTGTAGTTTCGGGTAACTTCTCGGATTGTGCTGCTTCTACTGCTGGTGCTGCACAGGATACTTCGGTGATCGCAGCCTCAGCTGTAGATTCTTCATCAGGCACTGGTTCAACTATAGTAGGTTCTTGTGGCTTTTCGGACTGCACTGCTTCTACTGCTGGTGATTCAGCGGATATTTCAGTGATCACAGCCTCAGCTGTAGATTCTTCATCAATTACTGGTTCAACTACGGTAGCGTCGGGTGGCTTCTCGGACTGCACTGTTTCTACTGCTGGTGCTTCAGTAGATAATTCAGTGATCGCCGCCTCGGCTGAAGATTTTTCGTCAGGCACTGGTTCAACTACTGTGGCTTCGGATAGCTTCTCGGATTGTGCTGCTTCTACTGCTGGTTCTGCACAGGATACTTCGGTGATCGCAGCCTCAGTTGTAGATTCTTCATCAGGTACTGGTTCAACTACGGTAGCGTCGGGTGGCTTCTCGGGCTGCACTGTTTGTACTGCTGGTACTTCAGTAGATAATTCAGTGATCGCAGCCTCGTCTGAAGGTTTTTCTTCAGGCACTGGTTCAACTACTGTAGCTTCGGATGGCTTCTCAGACTGTGCTGCACAGGATACTTCGGTGATCGCAGCCTCAGTTGTAGATTCTTCATCAGGTACTGGTTCAACTACGGTAGCGTCGGGTAGCTTCTCGGGCTGCACTGTTTGTACTGCTGGTACTTCAGTAGATAATTCAGTGATCGCAGCCTCGTCTGAAGGTTTTTCTTCAGGCACTGGTTCAACTACTGTAGCTTCGGATAGCTTTTCAGACAATGCTGCTTCTACTGCTAGTGCTGCACAGGATACTTCGGTGATCGTAGCTTCAGCTGTAGATTCTTCATCAGGCACTGGTTCAATTACAGTAGTTTCGGGTGGTATCTCGGACTGCGCTGTTTCTACTGCTGGTGCTTCAGTGGATTCTTCAGTAATCGCAGCCTCGGCCGTAGATTCTTCTTCAGGCACGGGTTCAACTACTGTAGCTTCCGATGGATTTTCGGACTGTGCTGCTTCTACTGTTGGTGCTTCAGTAGATAATTCAGTGATCGCAGCCTCGTCTGAAGGTTTTTCTTCAGGCACTGGTTCAACTACTGTAGCTTCGGATAGCTTTTCAGACAGTGCTGCTTCTACCGCTAGTGCTGCACAGGATACTTCGGTGATCGTAGCTTCAGCTGTAGATTCTTCATCAGGCACTGGTTCAATTACAATAGCTTCGGGTGGTATCTCGGACTGCGCTGCTTCTACTGCTGGTGCTTCAGTGGATTCTTCAGTAATCGCAGCCTCGGCCGTAGATTCTTCTTCAGGCACGGGTTCAACTACAGTAGTTTCGGGTAACTTCTCGGATTGTGCTGCTTCTACTGCTGGTGCTGCACAGGATACTTCGGTGATCGCAACCTCAGCTGCAGATTCTTCATCTGGGACTGGTTCAACTACAGTGGCTTCGGGTGGCTTCTCGGACTGCACTGCTTCTACTGCTGGTGCTTCAGCAGATAATTCAGAGATCGCAGCCTCGGCTGAAGATTTTTCGTCAGGCACTGGTTCAACTACAGTAGTTTCGGGTAACTTCTCGGATTGTTCTGCTTCAACTGCTGGTGCTGCACAGGATACTCCGGTGATCGCAACCTCAGCTGCAGATTCTTCATCTGGCACTGGTTCAACTACAGTGGCTTCGGGTGGCTCTTCGGACTGCGCTGCTTCTACTGCTGGTGCTTCAGTAGATAATTCAGTGATCGCAGCCTCGGCTGAAGATTTGTCGTCGGGCACTGGTTCAACTACTGTAGCTTCGGATAGCTTCTCAGACTGTGCTGCTTCTACTGCTGGTGCTGCACAGGATACTTCAGTGATCGGAGCCTCAGATGTAGATTCTTCATCTGGCACTGGTTCAACTACAGTGGCTTCGGGTGGCTCCTCGGACTGCACTGCTTCTACTGCTGGTGCTTCAGTAGATAATTCAGTGATCGCAGCCTCGGCTGAAGATTTTTCGTCAGGCACTGGTTCAACTACTGTAGTTTCGGGTAACTTCTCGGATTGTGCTGCTTCTACTGATGGTGCTTCAGCAGATAATTCAGTGATCGCAGCCTCGGCTGAAGAGTTTTCGTCAGGCACTGGTTCAACTACTGTAGTTTCAGGTAACTTCTCGGATTGTGCTGCTTCTACTTCTGGTGCTGCACAGGATACTTCGGTGATCGCAGCCTCAGCTGTAGATTCTTCATCTGGCACTGGTTCAACTACAGTGGCGTTGGGTGGCTTCTCGCACTGCACTGCTTCTACTGCTGGTGCTTCAGCAGATAATTCAGAGATAGCAGCCTCGGCTGAAGATTTTTCGTCAGGCACTGGTTCAACTACAGTAGTTTCGGGTAACTTCTCGGATTGTGCTGCTTCTACTGCTGGTGCTGCAATAGATACTTCAGTAATTGCAGCCTCGGCCGTAGATTCTTCTTCAGGTACTGCTTCAACTACTGTAGCCTCGGATGGTTTCTCGGACTGTGCTGCTTCTACTGCTGGCGTTTCAGTGTTTAATTCAGTAATCGCAGCCTCGGCTGAAGATTTTTCGTCAGGCACTGGTTCAACTACTGTAGTTTCGGATAGCTTCTCAGACTGTGCTGCTTCTTCTGCTGGTGCTGCACAGTATACTTCGGTGGTCGCAGCCTCAGCTGTAGATTCTTCATCTGGCACTGGTTCAACTACAGTGGCGTTGGGTGGCTTCTCGCACTGCACTGCTTCTACTGCTGGTGCTTCAGCAGATAATTCAGAGATAGCAGCCTCGGCTGAAGATTTTTCGTCAGGCACTGGTTCAACTACAGTAGTTTCGGGTAACTTCTCGGATTGTGCTGCTTCTACTGCTGGTGCTGCAATAGATACTTCAGTAATTGCAGCCTCGGCCGTAGATTCTTCTTCAGGTACTGCTTCAACTACTGTAGCCTCGGATGGTTTCTCGGACTGTGCTGCTTCTACTGCTGGCGTTTCAGTGTTTAATTCAGTAATCGCAGCCTCGGCTGAAGATTTTTCGTCAGGCACTGGTTCAACTACTGTAGTTTCGGATAGCTTCTCAGACTGTGCTGCTTCTTCTGCTGGTGCTGCACAGTATACTTCGGTGGTCGCAGCCTCAGCTGTAGATTCTTCATCTGGCACTGGTTCAATTACAGTAGCGTCGGGTGGTTTATCGGACTGCACTGCTTCTACTGCTGGTGCTGGTTCAATTACAGTTGCTTCGGGTGGTATCTCGGACTGCACTGCTTCTACTGCTGGTGCTTCAGTGGATACTTCAGTGATCGCGGCCTCAGTTGTAGGTTCTCTATCTTGCACTGGTTCAACTACTGTAGCTTCGGATAGCTTTTCAGACTGTGCTGCTTCTACTGCTGGTGCTGCTTCTACTGCTGGTGCTGCACAGGATACTTCGGTGATCGTAGCTTCAGCTGTAGATTCTTCATCAGGCACTGGTTCAATTACAGTAGCTTCGGGTGGTATCTCGGACTGCACTGCTTCTACTGCTGGTGCTTCAGTGGATACTTCAGTGATCGCAGCCTCGGTTGAAGATTCTTCATCTGGCACTGGTTCAACTACGGTAGCTTCGGATAGCTTTTCAGACTGTGCTGCTTCTACTGCTGGTGCTGCACAGGATACTTCGGTGATCGTAGCTTCAGCTGTAGATTCTTCATCAGGCACTGGTTCAATTACAGTAGCTTCGGGTGGTATCTCGGACTGCACTGCTTCTACTGCTGGTGCTTCAGTGGATACTTCAGTGATCGCAGCCTCGGTTGAAGATTCTTCATCTGGCACTGGTTCAACTACTGTAGCTTCGGATAGCTTTTCAGACTGTGCTGCTTCTACTGCTGGTGCTGCACAGGATACTTCGGTGATCGTAGCTTCAGCTGTAGATTCTTCATCAGGCACTGGTTCAATTACAGTAGCTTCGGGTGGTATCTCGGACTGCACTGCTTCTACTGCTGGTGCTTCAGTGGATACTTCAGTGATCGCCGCCTCGGCTGAAGATTTTTCGTCAGGCACTGGTTCAACTATAGTAGGTTCTTGTGGCTTTTCGGACTGTACTACTGCTGGTGATTCAGTGGATACTTCAGTGATCGCAGCCTCAGCTGTAGATTCTTCATCAGGTACTGGTTCAACTACGGTAGCGTCGGATGGCTTCTCGGGCTGCACTGTTTGTACTGCTGGTGCTTCAGTAGATAATTCAGTGA
The DNA here is from genome assembly GCA_946965025.1 of Blera fallax. Classification (NCBI taxonomy): domain Eukaryota; kingdom Metazoa; phylum Arthropoda; class Insecta; order Diptera; family Syrphidae; genus Blera; species Blera fallax. The sequence continues at coordinate 42,231,812 of OX337247.1, read as the reverse complement.
TCGCAGCCTCGGCTGTAGGTTTTTCTTCAGGCACTGGTTCAACTACTGTAGCTTCGGGTAGCTTCTCGGACTGTGCTGCTTCTACTGCTGGTGCTGCACAGGATACTTCGGTGATCGCAGCCTCAGCTGTAGATTCTTCATCAGGTACTGGTTCAACTACGGTAGCGTCGGATGGCTTCTCGGGCTGCACTGTTTGTACTGCTGGTGCTTCAGTAGATAATTCAGTGATCGCAGCCTCGGCTGTAGGTTTTTCTTCAGGCACTGGTTCAACTACTGTAGCTTCGGGTAGCTTCTCGGACTGCACTGCTTCTACTGCTGGTGCTTCAGTGGATACTTCAGTGATCGCAGCCTCGGCTGAAGATTTTTCGTCAGGCACTGGTTCAACTATAGTAGGTTCTTGTGGCTTTTCGGACTGCACTGCTTCCACTGCTGGTGATTCAGTGGATACTTCAGTGATCGCAGCCTCAGCTGTGGATTCTTCATCAGGCACTGGTTCAATTACAGTAGCTTCGGGTGGTATCTCGGACTCCGCTGCTTCTACTGCTGGTGCTTCAGTGGATTCTCCAGTAATCGCAGCCTCGGCCGTAGGTTCTTCTTTAGGCACGGGTTCAACTACTGTAGTTTCCGATGGATTTTCGGACTGTGCTGCTTCTACTGATGGTGCTTCAGTAGATAATTCAGTGATCGCAGCCTCGGCTGAAGATTTTTCGTCAGGTACTGGTTCAACTACTGTAGCTTCGGATAGCTTTTCAGACTGTGCTGCTTCTACTGCTGGTGCTGCAGAGGATACTTCGGTGATCGCAGCCTCAGCTGTAGATTCTTCATCAGGTACTGGTTCAACTACGGTAGCGTCGGGTGGCTTCTCGGACTGAACTGCTTCTACTGCTGGTGATTCAGTAGATAAGTCAGTGATCGCCGCCTCGGCTGAAGATTTTTCGTCAGGCACTGGTTCAACTATAGTAGGTTCTTGTGGCTTTTCGGACTGCACTGCTTCCACTGCTGGTGATTCAGTGGATACTTCAGTGATCGCAGCCTCAGCTGTGGATTCTTCATCAGGCACTGGTTCAATTACAGTAGCTTCGGGTGGTATCTCGGACTCCGCTGCTTCTACTGCTGGTGCTTCAGTGGATTCTCCAGTAATCGCAGCCTCGGCCGTAGGTTCTTCTTTAGGCAAGGGTTCAACTACTGTAGTTTCCGATGGATTTTCGGACTGTGCTGCTTCTACTGATGGTGCTTCAGTAGATAATTCAGAGATCGCAGCCTCGGCTGAAGATTTTTCGTCAGGCACTGGTTCAACTACAGTAGTTTCAGGTAACTTCTCGGATTGTGCTGCTTCTACTGCTGGTGCTGCACAGGATACTTCGGTGATCGTAGCCTCAGCTGTAGATTCTTCATCAGGCACTGGTTCAACTATAGTAGGTTCTTGTGGCTTTTCGGACTGCACTGCTTCTACTGCTGGTGATTCAGTGGATACTTCAGTGATCGCAGCTTCAGCTGTAGATTCTTCATCAATTACTGGTTCAATTACGGTAGCGTCGGGTGGCTTCTCGGATTGCACTGTTTCTACTGCTGGTGCTTCAGTAGATAATTCAGTGATCGCCGCCTCGGCTGAAGATTTTTCGTCAGGCACTGGTTCAACTACTGTGGCTTCGGATAGCTTCTCGGATTGTGCTGCTTCTACTGCTGGTTCTGCACAGGATACTTCGGTGATCGCAGCCTCAGCTGTAGATTCTTCATCTGGCACTGGTTCAACTACAGTAGCTTCGGATGGCTTCTCGGACTGTGCTGCTTCTACTGCTGGTGCTGCAGTAGATACTTCAGTAATCGCAGCCTCGGCCGTAGATCCTTCTTCAGGCACTGGTTCAACTACTGTAGCTTCGGATGGCTTCTCAGACTGTGCTGCACAGGATACTTCGGTGATCGCAGCCTCAGTTGTAGATTCTTCATCAGGTACTGGTTCAACTGCGGTAGCGTCGGGTGGCTTCTCGGACTGCACTGTTTCTACTGCTGGTGCTTCAGTAGATAATTCAGTGATCCCAGCCTCGGCTGAAGATTTTTCGTCAGGCACTGGTTCAACTACTGTGGCTTCTGATAGGTTCTCCGACTGTGCTGCTTCTACTGCTGGTGCTGCAGTAGATACTTCAGTAATCGCAGCCTCGGCTGAAGATTTTTCGTCAGGCACTGGTTCAACTACTGTGGCTTCTGATAGGTTCTCCGACTGTGCTGCTTCTACTGCTGGTGCTTCAGTAGATACTTCAGTAATCGCAGCCTCGGCTGAAGATTTTTCGTCAGGCACTGGTTCAACTACTGTAGCTTCGGATGGTTTCTCGGACTGTGCTGCTTCTACTGCTGGTGCTTCAGTAGATAAGTCAGTGATCGCCGCCTCGGCTGAAGATTTTTCGTCAGGCACTGGTTCAACTACTGTGGCTTCTGATAGGTTCTCCGACTGTGCTGCTTCTACTGCTGGTGCTGCAGTAGATACTGCAGTAATCGCAGCCTCGGCTGAAGATTTTTCGTCAGGCACTGGTTCAACTACTGTAGCTTCGGGTGGTTTTTCGGACTGCGTTGCTTCTACCGCTGGTGCTTTTGTGGACACTTCAGTGGTTAGTGCGTCGGGTGTGCTATCTTCGGTTAAGTGTTCAGGTGGCACTAGCTCGATTGCGGTTGCTGCGGTTGGATTTTGAGGCTGTACCTTTTCTACTGTTGGCTCTTCAGTAGTTGCTTCATTGATTTTAGCCTGGACCGTGAATTGCTCAGCAATCTGCTCGGCTGGCTCTTCTTTGAATGTAACTGTTTCGTCTGTCTTCGCGTCTGGCGTTACTTCTGCAGATACTGCTTCAGTGGATACTTTATTGATCAGAGCGTCGCATTCAGCAGACACTGTTTCAATCGCTACCTTTTCGGGCTGTAATTCTTCTTTCGCTTGTGTTTCCGTGGGCTCTTCAGGGGTTATAGCCACGGATGTATGTTCTTCGGCATTTTTCTCTGCGGCTTCAGAAGTTAGTTTGGCTGATGCTGTTTCTGTTGGATTCACTTCGGCTGGCTTGTCAGGCTGCTTGTCTGCCGTTGGTGCTTCAGTGGGTCTTGTCTCAGATGAGGAGTCTTCAAACGCTACGATATTCTGTGCCATTTGTAGTTGCTCTACTTTTGGTAGTACTGCAATCTCTTCAACAGGTTTTGCTTCAGGGTATGAGGTGTTAGATGTTTGATCTAAATACCTTTCCGCTACTGGCTGGCTTATAGTTATTGGCTTAGCGGGCTTTATATCAGGCGGCTCTTCTGCTTGGCTGACATTGACATTACTATCTTCTTTAATTTCAGTTAAAAATAATTCTGGTGTGTTCTCGTTAGTTACCATTTCTGCGCTGACCATAGTTTCGCTTGATGCTAGACTTACATTGTGCGTTTTAGTGGCTTCATCTTTGGTTTCGGTTGGGTGCACTGTGGCATTCGTTTCTTCTAAATCTCTACTGCCTTCAATCTTAATAATCTGCTCAGCTGTACCTACGTCCCCTCCTACACCAGCGCTTATATCCACTGGAGTCGTTTGTGTTTCAACTTTATCTTGAGCAGATGGAATTTCTTCAGCAGCATCATTTTCACAAGTTGTGTGCGTTTCTTGTACTTGTACTTCTTCAGGATTTGCCAGTGCTTGCGAGTCTTCGTCACTAAATTCAATTGGTGGCGGTAAGATAAAATCGTTTACGTCTTGTAATTTCCTCTCCAATAATTCAGTCGAGGTTAATGTGGTATGTTGGCTGCTGGACGTTACTGCATTATCGGCGGCATTGCACTCCAGATCCTCGGAGTTTTCTGAGGAGTCTCCAATTGTACGTAGAGATTCATTTGAAATACTATTCGACTCAGCATCCACGGTGGATGTTTCTTGAGTAAGGTTGCCTGTCTCAGTTTGGATTTCTGGATTAAACAGTTCTGTGGAACTTGATAAATTTATTTGCGGTTCGTCTCTTAAAGTTGCTTCTTTATTGAGTTTTGTTTCTTTTAGTTCACTTGTATCCATAGACGTCGATTCAAATGGCTGTATGTCAGAAGCTGAATTTGTAACTTGTCCTGCAAGGACTACTGTTTCAACAGCTTCAATAGCATTGGTCGCATCTTTACAAGTTTCAGGTGAATGCTCAATAGTCTCATCAGTGATTTCTGCATCTTCTACTTCTGCTTGGTGTTTAGACTCTTTGTCTGTGATTTTAGTGTCTTCATTGACTTCCGCAATATTGCATTCATCAGGATTAGAAAGTTCCACTTGAACTTCAGTAGATCCTTCTACTACTATCACTGCATCTGCATTTGGCTTTAGCCCTTCGGCAATTGCAGCATCTACAGTCACTTGTGTAGTGTACTTTAGTTCTACATAAGAGAGGTCTTCTCCGAGTGTTTTTTCTTCAGAATCAGTTTTGACAACGCCTTGCTCTGGGTTGCCTTTAACAGCTTCAGCTTCATTAACTTCATATCCTTCCGCAATTTTTTTTTTCGCCCCACCAACCTCAACTGCTTCAGAAGACTTACTGCCAGAGTCAGGCATCTCTTTGTCACTTACTTCTGTTTCCGTTTTGGCCTCTTCACAAGCAGGCATTTCATCTTCGATGTTAGTCGTTGTCGATTCAGCCCTGCCTTTCTGTACTTGAATTTCTGGGTCAATTTCTGCATCGCATGTAGTTCCGACCGTAATTTCTGTTGAATTATCGATACTCTCTACAGCTGTAGGTCCTTTCTCATCAAGTCCTTTAGTTGTTTCTTCTTCTTTTAAATTCACTGAGCCACATCCTTCTGTTACATCAATCTTTTCTACATTCTGGTCTTCTCTAGAACTCAAATTGTGTTTCTCAATAATTTTTTCTTCATTATCATTTTTGTCGTCTTCTTCGAGCTCACAAGGCTTCTTTGTTTCTGACCCTACAAGGTCTCTGATCGCTTTCATTACCATATTCGGCGATGTCAGCACTTCAGGCTCTTCAACTACACTTACTGAGTCCGCCTTGTCTTCATCTCCATTACCACTATCAAACGATTCCTCTGCAATTACTCCCAATCTGAAATTCCGCTCTTCAGCATTTTTGGCATTTAATTCAGCCATGGCCAGCTCATTTAGCTCCATTAGAGAGCTGACTTCCAGCTCAGTAAGCATATTTTGATCATCAGAAGTTGAAACGGCCAGCATTGGTCCCAATGCGATTGCTGCCAGGATTTCAATAACCGATGGTCGACGGGTCGAGGAGCTTTCACCAAACAAAACGTCGGTTTCCTCAGTGCTAAAGTCGGTGATGCCTTCATGTGCCTCCAATTCAGCTCTATCGATTGCGGCTGAAAACACAAACGACTCTCAGTTCCCATACAGAGGCTTCTCTTTTTTTTGGACAGGGTGTGTCTTAAGGACTTACCTACGAAATTTATGCGATTCACACGTCTACATGAGTTTTAAAAGCTCAGCTACACTACTACACATACCTACGGTGTATATACAGGGCCTAAAAACAATTTTTTTGCTTGATTTTGTGTTAGCTTAGTTAGCAGTGACTTACATGGATGAATGAGTTTTTACTAACAAAATTGAAGATCTGACCGACTTACCTGATAAAGCACAACTAACGGATGAACGCGGTGACAGGGATGCGGAGTTCTCATCTTCAGACTCGACTTTGGTGCTCTGCTCTTCATTGAATTTGGCCATCAAATTGCGCATTTTTTCGTCGTCTGTGAAGTCACTTGGTGGCGGTACAATAGATTCTTCTTCCGAAGTCTGGATTTCCTTTGCTGGTGCTTCGGTTTTCACTGGACTATTATTTGGAACGGTCTTGGTTACACTAGAGTTAACAGCTTCATTACTGATGGCGTCATTGCAATTGCTTACAGATATCTTCGATGGCTCTGAATCACTTAGTCCATCATTGCTTACAACAAAATCGTTTTTGGTTTCCGTGTATGGCGGGACGTTCTCAGGTAAGGATGAAGTCGATATCATACTACTCTGTTCGACCAGTTCATCCAGAACGACTTTGGTATTCTTTCCACCAATTAAATGTTGATTTACAAGTCTACCGTTGAGTGGTTCCAAATTGGCACTTACCATCTCAATTGAGGAATCATCAGTATCTGATCCAACTTCGGATAGATCACTAACTTCATCGGTTGGCTTATCGCCAATCAATGCTCGGATATCTTCTTTTGGTGCAGGCACTAGCATACCAATGCTGGATGCGGTTTTACCAGATTTTTTCTTTTTGAACAGCCAATTGTCTTCCCAAGTTGTGTCACGACCACTGGAGGCTACCGATATGAAATCTTGAAGGAAAATTTACGAGTTAAGTTCAGTTTTGTAAGGTCGTTAAAGATACATCTTACCTTCATCCTCTTCTTCTTCTTCAGATGCTGGTTCGGCTGAAATATGTGGCAGCGGTACCATGTGCGAAGCAATAAAATCACTTAGAACTGATTCTCTGTCGGCTTCAATATTCTCATTTGCAACATCAGCATAGAAGTTCCCATAGGAACCAATGGGAGATATATCTTCACCTTTGTTGATCTAAGGAGTTAGAATCAGTAAACGTTAGGTCTTGAAATTTGGCTAAACTTACGCTATGAAGGCGATCGGTTAGACTGCTTTCGCTTCGTGGCTCAACCGAACTACTTGATGAGATACTCTCATCGGTTTTATTGGGAAAGAGGGCATTGTGATTTTTGTCAAAGGCTGACGATGTTAGATCAGGACTACTTTCTGAGTGTCTTCCATTTCCATGGGTATCTACAATCTGAAAAAAAGGCAAGAGATCAAATTTAGAACTGAACGTCTATTCAGATTGAAATATAGCAAAAATTGAGTATCAAAAGGTTGTGGCAATGGAACTGTACAAAGTTTGACTAAAGTTCTCTGTCACGAAGCAGAAATAACAATGGCTTCGAAAAGGCTGAACAAAAACTGAATCGACTGATGGTTGCTCTTGATTGTTTGGAGCTGTTTCAAAGCAATCCAGCGGATTTTTTGGTCAGATTTATGTACAACGGATGAGACCAAAGGCTACAAAATTATTTGCAAAGACTTAATCCTTAAATTAAAGAAAGGTAACTTGTTCCAAATCATCAATTTGGCCGTAGAAGTACTCAACAATTGAAGAAGTCAATCGCATTTTTCAAGTTATAGAAAAATCTTTCTCGTGATCTTTTCGGACATCACCAGGCTTTTGATAAAGTTTGACATAAAGGATTGTTGTATAAACTTCAATTTTGTCTGCCTGTAACACACGTAAATATCCTGAGATTGTACATGTACAACTCGCAGATATTTCAGAATAAAACAGGAAGCTGAATACTCCACATTAAGAGAGATTAAAGCTGGAGTCCCACAGGGTAGTGTACTGGGGCCAGTGCCTTACATGCTGTGCACTAGTGAAGGTGAAATGATAAAATATGTAAAACAGTATACAAGAGCTGTTTCGGAAGAAAAAGAACCGGAAAAAAGTTACACTTAGGTGTGGATCTCGATAAAAGATATAGATACCAGAAAAATTACCAAAATATTAAAAATTTGCACATTAGTCCCTTGACCAGATTGCAGCGATGTGGGAGGTGGTTTTAGTCGGTAAAAATCCAGCAAACTGATCACTCGGATCATCGGTATCTCTCTGAAGATTTCCCCTTTCTCTAAAAAATAGGCCAAAACTGATATAGAAAAAGGTCCAAAAGAACTCGCATTGAGATAAATAATTATCTCCCTTTTAACGAAAAATTTAATGCGTGAACGTAGACACCGTTGACTCAAGTGAAACTTTCCGATCCAATCTCCTTTTTTTTTAAAAAAAAAAGAGCCACCAAGTCCCAAAAGCACTTAGACTTTTTTGGTTCCTCTGTTGTGCTTGCTGGCTGTGGTTGCTATTCCCTTAGCGGGGTTTGAACCTTAACCGGTCAGGTCACATGCAAACACAGTACCTACTACTTCGTAGCCAACTTAATCCAATCTACTTACTCGGCTGAAATGTTAGAGGTAAGACTTAAATTCTTAAAAATTAAGAAAAAAACTAAAAAAATCTTTTTTACTCGTACATTGCTTGCGCTTAAAAAATTAAAATTAGCAACTTCCTTAGCTCACAGGAAATAGGCTCATCTAGGCTATAGGCTTGAGATATTTTAAATGTAAACTTAATGCAGAGCAGCTTTTCGATAACTAAAGGCTCATTAAAAACGATGACATTAACTTATAAAATAAAAATTGAAGAATAAGTTTAAAGGAGAAACTCTTATATATTTAGACGTCCAGTGATGGAATATAATACATAATGAATGGGTGCACTATAAAAGAAAAAAAACCTTTGTAACTTAGTACTCATACATATGTAAATCGATTGTTTAACGTAAGTATCTATGCTTCGTATCAAAGCAAATTGATGGGATAACGAAAAGCATCTCCGATTGAATAAAGAGATTTAATACGATCCAAAATAAAGTCCTCGTATTTTAATACACTCTCTCCTTTTCTCAAAACAAAAAATCACAATCCATCAGAAGCCTACAAACCAAGTTAAAAAAAAAGGATTTAATACAATTCTACGAGTACACATGTCCCTTTCACGGTATGAAAACTTCAACAATCAAGCATCCTCGTACGTTTAAATTACTATTATCCATTGCGCTACAGTGCTTAGTCCATTGCAGGTCCCCTGGAAAACGCTCAATATTAATCCTTAATTTTTCTGTTGATTTTTAGATCTCAAAAAAGTCCTTTTTTTTGTAGTTTTTTTACTAGACTTTGTATGGAGTACGTTTTTTATTAGAAAAATTTGCACAAACTACCGAACGCTGTTAGCTGGAAAGTTTACCACAAACTAATTTATGCACCTCCGGTGAGTATTTGATTTAGTTACGGATACGTTGCCGCTGTAATTAAAGAGACTGGTGCATTGTAGGTGCAGTTTTTCTTCTGTTTTTTTTTTCTGCATTATAAGGAAGCCATAGAAGAGGTTCTGTCCACCCCCGATAGGTGTGAGTGTGTTGATGTGGTGTTTAGGGGATGTCATAGGAATAAATGGTTTAGTCTACATACACCCGTTTGATGCTATGTTGAAGTCCCATTCATGTGTCTATAGGTAGGTTTGCATTATTTTATAGATTTTTTTTTCCGATTCAAAATTGCCCCTGCAATTCTCTTTCGTAACAAACTCACAGGCGCCATGGAGGATTTCTCTGTTTGGAGGGATAGACAGAGCGGAACAAAAAGAAGGAAATTACGATACCTTTGTGCAAGGGTTTCTCGCGGCAAGTGCATCGAACATGAGCTAGCAGCCTGAGCTTTTAAAAATAAACAAATTGATTATTCGCTTGTTTTTTGCTCCTTCACATAGTCTGCCCACTCAGATGTCACGTCTTGGAGCAATGAATTGCGTTGCAGTTGCATTGATTGACAAGCGTATTTTAAGCAAAAATGGATTAATGGGTTCGTCGATATGTAAATTGAATGGGACATTGCACAAACAGAATTTTATGAATTTTAGACAAGAGGGCCGATGGCAAATGAGATGACATTTCGAGGCGAAATCGATCGGAATTTGAGTAGTCAAAAGTGCTTCAATGTGGGATGTTACTCGTTTTCGTGTGTGTCGGTTCAGTTAGCCTTAAATAGCTGAGATGCAGTGAAAAGGAATAAAGGACGAACACTAAATAACCCACATGGCACCTCTTGACGAGGAGAAAACTCAACTCAATCAATATTCAGGTACGATGAGAAGGAGTGAGAATAAGTAGGTATCTACGAGTACAGTGTACTCTCTCATTACGGACACCCCTCATAAGCGAACATCCCTCATAACCGGACAGATTTCAAAGAACATTTCTTTTGAAGGACCTTTTGCTTGTTTTCTCATTACCGGACACCTCTCATAAGCGGACAAATTTTTCGGAACCGTGTCGGTGTCCGTTTATAAGGGATACCTTGGGGAAAGTCTTGGCATACACTGCCAGCCTAGCACTTGCCCATATACATATAAGATGAAAACTTAGAAAGGTGGCCTATCAACTCGTCAAGAGTTTCAGATCCATCAGTCTGATCTCCTTCCTGCTTAAAAGCATTGAGAGACTGATTGTACTGAATATGCGCAAAGTTGCTACTCGAAGGTATCCTCTCTCTGAGATGGAAGATAGTTATCGTTCTGCGAGACATTGTACTCTAAACCATAAAATGCCGACAAATTTCTTATTTTGGCCAAATAATACGTAGAACAAAATGCGAACTGTTACAAATGATGTTTCAAGGAATAATCGAAGGTATGCGAGGTATTGGCAGAAAAATGTCATGGTTGAGGAGCATCACAAATTAGACTGGTTTGAGAACAATTGAAGAGCTGGTACACAGTAAGATTCCGCGAAGAATATGCCAACGTAATTGTTAGCTTAAACTAAAAAGCCATCTAATGTGGGAGACAGACTGCTGGTATTGATGGTATGAATACCATGGTATAGCGAATACTATAACCCCTGACAGACTGCACTTCGTAGTATACGTTGAATTTTGCGTTACGTGGTATACTTTGACATTTGTGTTGCGCCTCCTCCAGCTTACACATTTTTGCAACATTCCAACATTGCGTCTTGCTCCTCGTAGCTCGCCGATATAATTCCTCTAAACTTCTCTTATAAAATTGTCCACCTTAATCCATTTTCAAAACATTTTTCGCTGTGATTGCTTGCTTTTGAATTGTCAAAGAAGCTATGAAGAACCACCAACAGAAAGAAAGTGGCGCTGCAAGCAATAAGATGGTGGTATACCACCAAAAATTTGCGAATCTCAATACTAGGTTCTATTCATGGTATACTAGGTTTTAACGTGGTATTGCAGTGACAGACATGTGGTATAGAATGTAGTATTGCTGGTATCAATACCAGCAGTCTGTCTCCCACATTAGTGATCGCCAACGCCTATAGACACATAACGAAAGGAGAAAATATGACAGCTATCATAGAACACCGGCGTCACAGAATGACAGTGCTGTCATGTCAAACATAACCACGATCGGTTGTTAAAGTTCAGGCTTGAACCCTTATGAGAAAATCAGTTATACCAACGATTCTTAAATGAGTGAGCCTCAAATGTAGAGAATGAATATTTTTGGAACTGTTGCACAAAGGTGAAAACATTTTATCCAGAGGTGGAGTATGATCCTGAGATAGTTATGGTTTCAGTCACCAATGCCTTATCAACTTAGCTATCCCTAGATGCTTTTTGCCTTGGCCAAGCCTCCAACATCACAATTTGTTTTCAGATGTGCTCTTGTCATTAAACTTCATTGTCCCTGTCGACACTATTGCTGGTAGCCATAGTAATCTCCTGTGAACTTTTCATGATACTTTACTATCTAGTGTGTGTGCCTAGCTCATCTGATGATAAAGCTACGAGTGTGTAAACATGGAAAGCTAATTTCTAAATGTTTACTCTTTCTACTTCGGGTACTATAATGGCAAACATATTTTTCCAATTTCTATAATTCCATGCCAAGGCAGCGCTTAGCAATGCTTTAACTGATTTCCTGTATAACTATTAAATGAACGTACATACGTCTGGGAGAAAATTGCAAGTCCAGTCATGGTCACGAATGTAATGCACGAATGTGCTGCCATTCTGACAACATGATTTCCGCCATCCATTTTTGCATTGCCCAGTTGTACGTCTCTAATTGCCAGCCAGATATTGAAAATGTCCTTCGGGATAGATTTTTAGACAGTTACAGGAAATTAATTTGGAATGGTGGTGGTTCAGCTTTAAATATGCTTAGGTGGCGCTACAGTTCGGGGTGAACATAGTCCTAAGTTCTGCAAAAAAAGTCGATATCGTAGGAGTATGCGGATAGTTGCAGAGACTTTTGAAAGATTGTGTCTCATATGCTGCCCTGCGAGTTTCTAACAATCTTTTCAAGGATGATGTTGAAGAAGTCACATAACAGCGCGTCACCTTGTCTAAATACTTTTTTGACATCAAAGGTCTTATTGTCGACCTTGATGGAACAGCGAGCGTTCTCCATCGTCATCCTGCACTGATCGACGAGCTTGGCAGAGGTGTCGCAACTAGACATGGCTCTGATAGCCCATCTCTATAAAGGCGGTCATAGGCGGCTTGGAAAATGGTAAAGAGATGGAGGGTATCGGTTTCGACATTTTGGGTTCTAACCAGGGTCTGTCTGTCGAAGTGTAAGGTTTGGTCGACTGTGGAGTTTCCTGGCCTAAAACTACACTAATAGGGGTCGCCTATCAGATTTCGGGCTTTCACACAATATGACAGATCTTGTACTCGATGTTGCAGAAGCTAGTGCCTCTGTTGAAGGGCTTCTCCCTGTGCATTGGAGAAATGATGCCGAGATTTCATTAATCAGGCATAGACCCATCGATCCAGGTTATTAAAATGAGTTAGGGTATGCTTAAGTCAGGTCATTTCCAGTTGTTTTAAATAGCTCGGCTAATAAGCCGTCAGAGCCTGCACTCTTGTTGGAGTTGAATGGTACCAATTAAAACTGCTACAAGGTTTCCTTTTTCATCTCCAAAGAGTTCTGCTCGGGCCTTGTTGCTGTGACATGTTCTTATTACTTTCATGGTAAAGACGTGAACACTATGGCGTTGTAAATGCGTTGGACTACTGCCTGGAAGTTTAGACTTTTAAATCCAAAAAAAAAAACATGTTTTCACGATCTCACCTCTTGCGAATATCTGACAAATGTCGGAGAGAAATAACTGTCATGAGAAGCTTCTGAATTAAATATTTTGGATGTGGCATTAAAGCTTGGTTCTCCCATTTGTTGGAAAAGTATAACATGCACAACAGGAATGGTCTGGAGAACCTAGGCCCTAGGTCCTATATGATCAGTTTGTGGCAACATTTTCTTTCAAAACTTCATTCCTGGAGTGGCACCCCTCTATGTAGTCAATCCAGTGCTTCCCATGCTCTTTCTTTCTCTTTCGGAGGAGCTGATGTTTCTCTCGTCTCTTCTGCTAGTAGAGCTCGCGATGCAGGCCCATTTTATATGACCATATTCGTCGTCAAAACATGGGAAGTCTGTTACGCCTTCCTTGACGGCTTTTCGGCAGCATTGCCACTTGATTTCGGCACTTTGTGCTGGTAGCATTGGACTTCTCGAGAGGTTACGGCGTACGTGATCGGTGAAGGTTTTAGGGATCATTTTGCTTCCCGAATTTCCTCGCAGTAATTATTTGATGCTGTGACGTATTCGATATCTGCATTCGTTCGAGGAAATAGCCCAAGCCTATGTTGGCGGCTCGGAAGATACGTACTTCCAGAATACTGGGGGCTATATTTTGTGTCGATCACAGCATGTGACGGTATTTTGATTAGAGGGCCGACATGAACCTCCTTCCGACTGTGCTACAAAAAAATATCATCCATCCCTATTTCGGCCTTTAAGTCATCTAACACGGCTTTAAAGCCATACTTAAGACAATCCTCGTAGTCTTTTCAACGCAAATAAGAAACCGATCGAAGATGGTAAAAATTGTGTAGCGGACAGATTTTGAATTGAACATAAAAAGTTACCTCCTCAAACTCACCTTATTTAGAACAGCAGTTGCCAGTAAGTCCTGGTATTTCTTTGGTTCAAAAAATTGTCCCGCATTGCCATTGCAATGATTACCATTTAATGTCAGTGCTTCCAGATGCTGATTACTATTCGGATCTGTTGTTGTGGTCGATGGCACAAAGGGTGGCAGACGTACAGTCTCAGCAATTATACTTTCAATTAGCCGACGTAACCTGACATTTGATATACTCTGAAGTTCGTTCCCGTTTCCAGTTGCTGGTATGTCTGCAATAGAAAAGAAAAAAAAAGTGTGATACTGATTATTAAGCCTTTCAAAAAAAAGGGTCAAACGATAGAGCATTATTCATATGTTGCATATGAAGATTTTAATTCTCTAGGCCACTTGCGGGGGAGTCTAACCACCACCCTACCCTCCTCCGTGTTCGGAAATATTAAAATAAAATACGTACACGTACGTAAGTGGATTTTCTGTTTGTCATGCATGTCAAAGGTGCTTACCTAATTTAACTTCAACGACATAAACAATGTAGAAAATTAATAATGCAATTGCGCCATAAACGCCGGTAATTATTGCGAGGGTACCGTCCATACCCAGTCAGGCCGATGGATATATATTTCTTTAGTGCTGAGCGTTAACTTGTTTACAGATTAGGGCTTTGATGCCTTTATTTACTGGCTTATAACACGTTTTGTTTGAGTTTATTGGGAATTAATTATCACGTCATGATTGCTTGTATTTATGTTGAGTTCTTGGCCAGCATCTGAGGAAGTTGTGTAAATGGTTATTAAAAAAAAAAACGACGACAACACACTGGTAAACTGGGGGCTATATAGGCGATTGGCGCGGCGATTAACAAGAAGCTGGGACATTTCTGCTGAGTTTATAATCACAGTATGCGTCACAAGTATGCCTGCACATGTACAAACCAAATTGTATAACTATAGCCTACCTTCTGAAGGCAATGAATAATGTTTCGTACGATAGTTTTCGGAGTAGATGCACAATTTAAATGAGTTCTAAGTTCAGGAACAGGTTTAGCTAATAAATAAGGCAGTTAGGCAGGCTGTACACACTTGTGACGCACACTGTATTCAGCTTGATGATTTTTTGTTTTACGTTCGCAATCATACAGATATGGATTTTCTCCAAAACAAGTTTAGTGAGCGGTTAAATATGGACTTACTATAAGCCAGGTTCGAAGAATAAATAGATGTCAACAGGTATCTATGTGTAGATACGTACATATGTCATACATTTGTTTGAACAAGCGGGACTTTTAAGATTGATACAAAAATACAAATATTTGGCGCAACAGGACGTATGTGGTCCAGGGCCTAGCCCTAACTTTCTTGTGCGTCTGTCTTCCACAAATGGAAAGGATCTACAGTTTGAAGCCATATCCGAAAGGCGAATAAAGAACCTTTCTCAGACAGTCATTAATCTCGGATGTTTGTCAGACGTTCGCGAGAGGTGGGACCTTCGGATTCTGGTCCTTAATTTTTTTTTATACACATTTGAGCTCTAACTTGTGGTCCGGAGGAAATTTAGTTACCAGAACACCAACATACTCGAAGCTTTCTTTGCATTACCAGATAGTCCATACCTTGCCCCAACGGTTATCGATCTTATCCGGTGAAGTTTGAATTTTATTTCAAGTCACTTTCAAAGGATTTCTCGATGCAAGTATTCAAATATCGCATATTCAGCACAATTCAGCAGAATTTGAATTTCTGCAAATAGTGTGAGGTAGATGAAGCACTGCAGGAAGGACGAGAGTTAACTGATTGGACAACTGTTCAAGCATTATTCAATGATTATCCAAACAGTAGAGTTCTTATGCTTTCTGCCTTATGGCATGAGTCGGACGTACATCATCATCAAACGGACATCAGTTCACAATGGACTTATGGCTCACAAATGTGGCTTATTATGTTTTATTATTATGTTTTTTCCTAATAGCGCCAAAGGTCCCAATTCAAATTTTCCGTAAGTTGTGAATATACAACCCATCAATTATGACCCGATAAATTGTGGGCATATAACTCTTTTGGATTGCGGACTTATGTAAAGGGTACTCCATGCGTTGGTTTCTTTTTGAAATTGCTACTAAAATTGGACCATTCAATATTTTCCAAAGATTTTTAACTCATTGAAGAGAGTACACTTTCCGACTATTTATCAAAAATGAATTCAGTTAAATGACAGCCGCGACTGGCTTGACAGTAGTCGATCCTCTCAAATCCATTTTGCAGCAACCTGTCGTATATGTGCGGCTCTATTTCGTGAATAGCCAGATGGATGTTAACCTTAAGTGTGTCAATTGTTTGGGGATAGTCGGATTAATAACAGAAAAAATCTCCAACGGAACCAAATCGCAGATGCGCCTTGGCCTATGCTTCGTCTCCAAAACGGCTGATAACATGGTTATCGAGTTTAGTGCTCAAGAATCCGATTGTTTGACGGCGGAAACTAGCTCGTCCAAATTGTCCACACCCCGTTCACAGTAGCGCGAATCAGGACCGCACAGTTTTGCTTGTTGACATAGCTTCTGAGATGGAAGCTTCGATCGAAAAGATGATTTTGAGGAAAACGATGGCCAAACAAAGCGTATCCTGTCAACATGAAGTGACATGCGAAATTGATAAATGGGGCAGAACGGCGCAGTGGACAGTTATAACTTTGACGTGGTAAGAGACTTTGTCTACCTTGGCTGTGGTTAAAATTCTGTCAGCAACACCTCAGCAGAAATTAAAGAGGAATAGCTTTGGCTAATCCTCTTTCAGGTTAAGAACGCAATTGAGTAGTAATTCCCTATCCCGGACAAATAAGGAGGCTCTGTTAAGACCCCTATCATCTCAGTTCTACGCCACGCAGACATGGAATATATTGAAAGCGGATAAGGGTACTCTTGGTCGTTTGCCTTCAGGACCTTTGGAGGAGAAGATTAAAAAAACCCACCCTGAATATATGTATGTCAAAAAAAAAAAAAAAAATGGACAAATAGAGCAACTCTCAGCAACTCTCCAGTCCACAGAAAGTTTTTGAATCTAACCTGGAGGGACAGCGCAGTAGAGGAAGGCCTCGCCTGTGGCGCGTTTAACTCGAAGGGTATCTCAACACAACTGAAAGCAGTTAACGAAAGGCCCGTCTGACTGGCGGGGCTTGTTGGCTGACTCCTCGAACTCTAGCGCCACCTAAATAATTAAGTAAGCCGTTGAAGGGGATTCATGACTACCAAAAATTCTTTTAAAATTTCGAACAGTTTCTGCAACACAGCACTCGATTTGGAAATAATTCTTCAACATTTGCCATACCCCGTGGGACGTTACATGTCGTTCAGTATTCAAAGCGCGTTAGTGTTGCCAGCGTCGCAATAACACGCACTTCAAAAAACCCACATTTTCTGTGGCTGCTCTTTAAAAATTCTCTATCAAAACTGTACAAGCAAACTTTGCTGGAGAGCAGGTCGAGAAAAATTACAGCTTTCTTGACTCTACAATTTGTCATTGACAAGGTGTCTTTGACCAATAGAATCAGCAAAAGCAAAGCACTTTTGGAATGCTGCCGAAAATCTGAAGAAGTAAAGTTTACAGCACCAAAGTTAAGCTGAGACGGTCTGGCAGCAATGTCAGTATTACTTTATCGGTGTAGTACATGGAAGAGGTTTCGAACTGTCATTCGTAAGCAAAAATCTGACGAGTTTACATCTACGTAACACGCACTTACTTACGAGTAGATGATGGTAAAGTCCGGTGTGAGCCTGGGGGACAAAATTCATGCCCTGGGACTTCTATGTTATAGCGCAAGAGTTCAATGCATTTGCATTGAGATACAAATACGTCACATAAATGGTTCTTCCGTTGTACACACTTCTGAGCGATATATACTCGTTGAGTCAACGTATCCATTTAAACTAAAAGTAACGAACTTCATTGCATGACGTTAAATTTCTTGGAAATATAGCCAAACATATCAGATAAACTGGTTAACACTAAAACGTATCGAAGGTCGGGGAAAAAATGTTGCAAACTTAGGCACACGTTCTACTTCTCAACAGGTTTGTCAGATTTTTTTGAGAAATGTTTTTTTTTTTTTTATTAATTTTACATAACAACCGAAACAAAACAAAAAATACAAAAAGGTTGCCGACAGTGATCCCATTACGTGCTTGAGTCAACCTGACACACACAGTGTTGTTGAGTTCAAAAATGGTGTTAAGAGTCAGAGCAGTTGTATTACGTTCATTCATAACAAAATTCACATGACATTGAAGGAAACATAAGTAAAACTAAGTAAACTTAAAATATGTACTCAACAAGTCCCATTACACAGAAAGGAACAGAAAAGAAACAATTTCGAAAATTTATAGAGCTTCACCGATGAATGTCTGTCGCTACTGTAAGCCGTTTACGATTATTAGGGTCAGATATGCACATAAGCCAATATGTGAGTAATTAAAATTTCAACGATTATCAGTGAAGTACCCTCAGATACTCATCGTGTCTGGGTTTTTTTTTGTTCTGTGAGACGGTGTTCCATTTTATCTTTGAGCCGAATATTTGCATATTAATCTGTGTTTCTGAAGAACAAACAGCGATTGTCTGCTGAGGCAATTAAGAGATAAAGAGAATGAAAGTAGGTAAATGGAAATTGCAAAGCTACATAGAGCAGGAAGATACACATTCTTGTACGTAATTATAAATTGGAGAGATGCTATTTACCCCGTACACATGCAGGATTGAACCTAGGTTGAAACCGGGTCGAAATTCATGCGTACGCGGGTCGAGTTGACTCGACTTCACTCCTTGAGCTGAGTTGAGTCGAAAATATGCCAAAGTACCTGGGTCGAGGAGTCGAACTGACAGATGGTCGTAGTGTGGGTTTTTTTTTTCTTTTGTAGGGAAGAAAAACTAGTTTGTTTTATTAGTGTTGGGTTGGCGAGCGGATGGTGCGCAGGTCATAAACACTAACACAGCGTAAATATCAATGAATGGCGGTAATGCTCATCTGTCAGTTCAACTCACTTTCGATCCAATTTCGACTCAATCTTTCGATTCGGTGAGTGCAAGTACCCAGGTCGAAATCTCAACTTCGTTTCGACTCGACCTGCATGTGTACGGGGTATTTGTCTCATCTTTCTTAGGCTTTCGATTCAATTGGAAATATTCAGGGAACCTATGCAACCACAAGCGCGGATGTAGTGGTGCTGTTTAAATTTGTGGGTTGCTACCGTCATGGCGGACCAAAAGTTGTGCCAAGCTTAGATTGTTGGATGAGGTTGGAACAGGTTACCTTTTCACTGCGGCCACAGTGTGTGGGACTACTAAGCGGGAGGTTCGAAGTTCGAATCCAAAATGACACAAGAGAACCAACAAGTTTTTTCGATCTCCCCCAAATCCCTGACACACGTTCGAGAGTTGTCATGCGAAAGCTTCTCAATTCGCCTTTCGGATATGCGTTTTTCAACCTGTATGCGTCTTTAACCGATTATAAAACCCTAACTTCAGATTTCAGAAAATGTTTCTCTGTCATCTTTCCAACCAGAGCGGAATGGAAGAGCGGTGATTAGTCAAAGATTTTGATGCTACTACATATCTATACGGACGGATCGAAAATGGACTGTGGAGTCGGCGCAGGCGTTTTCTCAGACAAGCTGGACGTCTCGAAAACTTTCCGTCTACCGAATTTCGCAAGTGTTTTTCAAGCAGAGCTTCTCGCGATTCGTGAGGCCTGCCGATCACGGAACACTCTCTCAACACCAAACCGTAATCTTGCTACCTTTACTGATAGCCAAGCTGCTATCAAAGCTATTGATTCAGCTATCACGTCCTCAAAACTCGTAGAGCAATGCCGGAAAGTGCTAAACAAACTAGGTGCTAAATCAAATATCGCCTCATCTGGGTGCCAGGACACAGCAACTATGAGGGAAACAAGCGGGCAGACGATCTGGCCAGACAAGGGTCAGATTTTAGCGGTTCACTAGATAGTTTGTTAAGGGTAACATTCACAATCCCTTCCTAAAGCTGGCCAACCAAGGTTGGAACACGCTTTCCAGCTGCGCTATATAAAGAAATACACGGCCCAGCTATTGCAAACCTAAAACGAATGAGCTACTAGGTAGATCAAGACCAGATATTCTCAGAATGTAGCCGTTAGCACGGGCCACTGGCTGATAGGAGACCATGCAGCCAAGCTTGGCATCCCCCACAACACCTTCTGCCGCAGCTGCAGAGATGCTAACGAAAAAGAATCTCTTCTTCACTTTCTTTGCAGGTGTCCGGCCCTGGCGAGAACTCGACAACGTACTCTGACAGAAGGATTGGAGTCCTCATCCTCTACCTGATCTTGACAGGATGGGTGTAGATTTTCTCTCGCCTCAACCGCAACCAGGTCACATGAATTTTTAGGTATCAAAACGGCGCATTCTAGCGCGAATTGTGTTTCTATCTAAAGAAATAGCCACTTCTACCTACCTACCTATGCCTTTAGTTCGCTTTCATTTGTGCGGAAAAAGAAAGGGACTAGGCCATGGACTTTATATGGTCTGTTTCGCCAAATATTTGATTGTTACTTTTAGTACCAGATTTTTTCACGAAACACTTGGGGGCTCCGTAAGTTCTTAAGCTAGAGCAGCTCCCCTTGTATTGTGAGGCACCACGTAAGGACCGATTCAACATAAAACCTGGTATAAGTTATTCTCGCAGACTTTAGTTCTTTGTATCTCGGAATCCAATTAAGACAAAGCAGGCTAGGTAGAAATTCTATTCATATGCCGTCGAACAATTTTCGGCGAGTCGCAAGAGCCTTTAGTCCAACCTGACTGTCACTGCAAATACTGATACTTCTATTATGTTGCTCGTCTTGAGTTATCGACGTTGGTACTCCGACGGCAAGGACATCTGTTTGAAGAACTGTTAATTTACGCAAAGCGCTGGATTATTTTCCAAATACTAATCGGCTCGAGTTCCATTTACTGTACTAAAGCCCTTTTTCCAGAAATCTTTAGTAAAGCCTTCGAGGAAATCACTTGGATTCTCCCATTTGGTCCTCACTGAGATGCACCTTCACTTCATACATCTTCTGAACATGACGATAAGGCTCTCATTATCCATGGGTATCACAGGAAAGCCATATTGCTCATTGACCTTACGAAATAGTATTCTACCTCGAAGGTCATGTCCCTTGCCTTCCTTTGAACAGTAAAATCTAGTGTTACCAGGTTAAGCAAAGCGTTAAGCGCATCGCTATAGGTGGTTCGGATTGGAACAGAGGATTTGGTGCGGATTTAACCAAATCTACGGATGTATAGGTGTAGGTTAGTCTGAAAATTCTAATGTAGAACCAATGCACAATAGCAGGCTTTAAACTGCATATTTTACCAAATGTTCTGCGATATGGGCAGAAAGTTCGAAAAGCCGATTAAGGATTACATCCTTTATCATTGGTGGAGCTTCAAGTAAGCAACACTAAGGTTTGGATTGGTGGATAGTTCGTGCCCCGTGCTCCAGTTATCAATCCTATCCAAGGCTGTGTGCATTTTATTACAAGCTGCTGTCAAAGATTTTCTGGAGTACACAGACATCGTCTGCATACGCTTGGATGTGGAATTCTAATGTTTGCACTATCGCTAGCAGTGAATTGATGACAAATCACAGACAGGGAGAAAGAACTCCTCCTTGCCGGCAGCTTCCCTCAACCTCCACCTTTCACTCCATTTATTTAGTCTTTGGGACAACCATCTGACGTTTCGTCTACCACATAACTTCTGTCAGAATAACTTGTGCAAAAGAAATGCAAGGCAGCATTTTCAAATGCATCTACGGCTCCATTCTTCCCACTTATCCCTGCTTATGTTGTCTCTAAAGTGGCAACCATTTGCTTTTTAGTATGACTTTTGCATTGAATACGTATTTAGCGCATGCGCACATGCTGTCTTTGCTGAGGTCGTTATGTGAATGTCCAGCATTTTAGCATGACTATCAGTAGAAGAGTGCCGGGTTATAACGTTCCGAGATAGGTCCTTCTGGGCATAGTACTATTAGGCCTTGGTTACCACTTCCGCGAGGATGAGATACTATTATGGGTGGCACGGTATTGGAGAAATGCAGTTCGTAATAGAAGACCCTGGCCGCGCCAGTTCGTCAGCTACGTAATTCTCAGGAATGTCACAGTGAACTAGTAGCCAGCAAAGGTTAAGGTTGCACAATATTATTAAGAAATACGCGGCACTCATTCATTGGCTTAGATTCTATGGATTTGAGGGTTATGATGGTCACCTGACTGTCGACCTACAGGGTGGGCAAGAAGGCTTTTCAAATTGATCAAATTCAAATTTTTTTTCCTTGTTTTTATTTCAGACAGTTAACAAGGAACAAAGGGTGAATAATGGCCGTTCAGTAATTGCCATACGTTCCCATATAAATCGGAGACGTCAGACCTACGGGGTGACTTAGTTCTGGAGGAAAATATTGACACCGTTAGACAAAATGTTAAAGATAATCTTGAAACACCAACACGACGGCGTTCAACACAGTTGGCAATGCCTCGTGGCATGGTTTACCTGATTTTGAAGAAAAAGATCTGCATCTTTACCCTTAAAAAACTCATTTAGTTCAACATCTCTATTCTGGTGACCTTGTATTCTAATCCCGCTGAGAATGACGAGCGATTCTTGGAAGATTTACTATCCTCTGAACGGATTTGTGAACTTCAAATGGGATACAGACGATCTGTTGTGAGTCAGGATGAGGCCACGGGGCAACTTCGGTGTAGGTGAGGAGGACGGCGGCACGCTCGCGGTTGCTCGGTTCAGCTCGTCTGACGGGGTGGTTCTTCTCTCACCCCACCATACACCGAAGTTGCCCCGTGGCCTCATCCTGATTCACAACAATGGCGCCCAACGGTATTTTTAGCAACCATAACCGGCTACATAGAAGCACATTGCGACTCCAAGTCGTCACCTTGGACTTTGAATAGCTTCATTCGCGATTTAGTTTTCTTAAATTTTTATTTTAATTTTTTTCTTCATTTCTTTACTTCATTCTGTCCAAGGACTGTTTAAGCTCTTTGTTTAGTCACACGCTGAAGAAAGCTGTCCAATCATGGGCCCTCTGCTAGTGGATCTCGTGAGGTAGTTGGAGGCTTGTGAATAAGCAAAGAGCGGGGCGAGGTGCTACCAATTGGATAAGGTTCTTGAACAGGCCATTTGTGAGGCGCAAGTGTGAGACCGAGAAGCTTTGTCCGTGTGGAGGTTTATCTTGAAAGTCCTGGCCAGCCTTCTATTGGGTGTTACCTAATGTCAGTTGTGGTAGGGATGGAAGAGATAAGCTAACACACTCGTCAGGTATCTGAGTTATCTGTCACAACGAGACAGGACTAGAACCTACTGTGTTATTGAACCACGAGTTTGAACAGATCTTCAAAATCTCAAAGAACGTTCATAGCACACACCCACTTCGTGTGATCTTTTGCTTTGCCATAACCTGGCGCAAGATTTATGGGCCCTATTGTTTCGAAAATGCGGCAGTTGTAAGCCGTAATGTCGCTACAGAACAATGCTACAGCTCGTGGAAATACTCCTAGTTTTAAAACAATTTTTTTTTTCAATTTCGAGATTTGAAATTCTGGTCTGCCGGTCGAATCAGCACTTTTAAAGTCGGTTTTTTGAAATTCACACGAAATATCCCTGAACAGTTTCAAAATAAGTCACATCCATCCAACATCCAACATCCGAGTAATTGCGAGACTTGATTCTTCGAAACTCTCTGCGAGACAATGGGGGTAAATAAAGACGTAAGGTCCTCCTTAAGAGGTACAAATTGTTCTGCAAAGGTTTAGAATGAGTCGATAATGCTTTAAAATACGAGTGTGTATTCAATCTATGTTGCACGGGGCAATCGAAAATTTCATAAGACATCGAAAAAAGTTCAACTCATAATGACTGGCTATACATACATAAGTGAGACAGAGAGAGGGAGACGATAATTATTAGTCAAAATTTGGAGCCAATTTCTGAATCAATGGATAACACAAGTCTATTATTCAATCGCTCAATAAACGATAAGTCTGTGACTCACTTCATGTCTGATTGTTACCTGTGTATCTATGAAAACATTTTAGATTCAGCTGTAAAATTCCAATCCAAGTGAGCTGTCAAATTAAGTTTTTATAACATTTTCTCAGATAGTGACATTGCACTGTAAATTTGAAATACCCGTTGACCTTATCATATCCTAACGGGGGAGACACCTTCATAAAAATAAAACAAAACAAGATGATTGCAATTTTTTTTGTTCAGATTATTACTGGAGTGGAAAACAATAAAATATTTCGGTTTAATATCGATAACATCGGTGAAATAGTTATCGAATCACAAGTTCTGTCAATTTGCGAGAACATAGTGATAAGAAAAGTAGCTATCAACTAGACTATATCAAGCCGTAGGTTGAAGGAATTCTTTTAGACCTCGGGTTACCGTCTGTGATCCAAAGTCTTGTTGGAAGTGCAGAAACGTCATTAAGTCCAAAAGGGATATTTTAACGATAAGTTTCTACAATGGGAGACTCTGCGGTCAGAATCTGCTTGACGAAACAAATTTCGAGTCTTTCTGACTCTGACTAGGTCATCGTACGTCAGATTCTTCCTACTTCAGACAGTTCGTCTGGCCCCATGCTAAATAACTACTTGGAGGGTCTGCAATATATTTAAATACTAAAGTCTGTAGTGTCACCTCATGAATCTAGTTCTAGTGACTCAATTTGGGCGCCAATTTCAGGATAGAGACGTCAATACAAAGCGCAACAGAAGACAAGGTGATCGAGATAAATTTATTTATTTTCTTTCTGCTATAAAATCGGTCTAATCTCGCTAGACTGCAAGTGGAATTGCACTCAGATTAACCATAATGGTGATTAGCTGACATTTAAGGGGATATCTTTAGGATCTGCGATAAAAAAGAAACTCTTGCTAGTGTCACTAGTCGGATTGTGGGTTGAATTTTGAGCTGCCACAAGTAGTTAGGAAAGCAGCAATAAATTTAATTTCCGAATTACATCTTTGAAATATCTGTCTGAATCTGTATCCAAAACAGCGAAGAAAGCAAAGGTGTTTGGCAGTCAGCTGTTGTATAGATTTGCATTTATGTATATTCACAATTTCACTTTTCTGGCAACCACTAACTAGGGATGCCTCAATAAAATCCACCTATTGTACAACACCTTCAAATTCAGATGTGTGGCTACAGTGTAGTGGCCAGTGTGCCTCCTAGTTGGACTGAATTTGTAGGTTCAAGTATTAATCGACATTATTTTGTTACAAGGTTCCACTCGATTTGGATATATAATTTTTTAGAAGGAATAAACAGCATAAACAGCTAGAAAACGGTGTTTTCGAAACTGGCATTGGCGAACCAACTACATCGTCTACGTACGCTACAGCCGGACTTAAACCATTGAAGTCACGGCTTTGTCTTGAGGAGAGAAAAGTGTACATATTCTTGGGCTGGGTATTGAGTACGGCAGAGCTCATCTTCTGTGAAAGTGACGAAATTCGATTGATCCTTCTTCTGACTCTATACAGATACTCGAATGAGGTGTTTGAATACATCGTTTATCACAGACTTATTGCCGATTTCTAGAAGAATTTCCTCGATGGAATCAACGGCAACGTAAAGAAACTGTATACGAGCAACTTTGACATAATTGGAGGCAAGCTTTATAGCTTTATTTTCACAGAGTCAGAAAATTATAAAAGAGTTGATGGCAGATGAATCCTTAATGGCCAAGTGGCAGTGCTCACATTCATACTCTTACTCTAAAGATGGAACACCTCCGGATAAGAAAAATGGGTCCATGATGGATGGCAGAGCGGGGCAGGTATCTTTTCAGAAGAACTAGAACTAGCCTGTCATGTTAGTCTGGGGTAATTTACCTCAGTCTATCAAGCCGAGATGATTGCTCTGTTACATGCGTTGGATCGCCTGATAGAAGGTCAAGTTGTTGGTAAAAATATTACTATAGCACTGGACAATCAATCAGCGATTAGACGCATGGAGCAAACAGATATAAATTCATCCCTGCCCATGGAATGTGTTCCTAAACGAACTGAGATGACGCTGCTCTGGGTGAGAGGGCACGTAGGGACTGAGGGCAATGAAAAGACGGACTCTCTAGCAAAGCAAGGGTCAACCTCGGGGTTCTCTGGTCCGGAACCATTTGCTGCAATTGGCAGAGGAATGGTGGAGCACCTGATTAACAACTGGATCGCGGCGGAACACCAGAGAAGGTGGTTAGCCGTAGAAGCTTCTAAGCAGACTAAGATGGCTATTAAAGGGCCGACTGGCTACATTCATAGGGAAGTTCTAAGCTTGGAGCGAAGGGCACTGAAATGGGTGGAAGCGTCATCTACAGGTCATGGAAATTTCGAGTATCACCTAAAGAAGATAGGTCTTCTGCAGGAGGATACCTGTGAGATATGCCTGGAGGGAATCGAGACGGCGCGGCGGCACATATACTGTGTCATTGTCCGGCATTAGCTACCAGAAGAAGAGACATCTTGGGACGCCACTGGGTAGAAACCCAGAAGATGAACCAGATTTCTGTTAAACAGATGCTAGCGTTGACACGAGGAATCAAAGCCACACAAGAACTGTGGAGAAATCCGGAGAGTCTCTCAGGCTAGATGGATCGTGCAAGAGAGACGAAAAGGGACCCATAACTGTGGTCTGATTCGGGATCTCTCGAAATAATACATATACACTCTTACTCTAGGTCCCTCACTTTGTTTTATTCGGCCACGTATCGTAAGGGTTGTAGAAAAAAAACTGGTCCTGTTTACTGTTAATGGCGAATGGAATAAGGACAACGACCCTCGGATCTTACAATTTTAATAACGAGGCAAATAACTAGGGCCGTAGACTGTTATAAATATTATGGAATAGACCGAGAAAAAGGTTGCCAACCTCTAAGATACCGGACAACGGATTTAGGACTTAGGCTTTATTGACTTTTCCAAGGGACGAAACGTCGCTATAACATGGTTTTCTAATCTCAATATTCACATCGGAACATGACTGTCCTCTGATTGTGAATTAGTCAACTAGGCACACACATATATTCAAAGCGCTACAATAAGGACAAATCACTATGAGAAGAAGCAGGAGACTGCCAAAATCTTCACCGAAATTCCTCTAAGACTCGTATGCCACCTGAAGAAAATGAGGTGAGAGTAGCTACATCCAAGCTAATATCTAATAAAGCTGCCGTAACTGGTGGCATACCAACCGAACTATTCAAGGCAGCAGAAGATGACTTGGTAGAGAGCATATATTAACGTATAGGACAACGTATGAGTAGGACAAAACGTCACACTGGACAGGTGTAACATTAAGGAAGTAGGCGACTTTGTATCCCTTTGCACTTTCTATGCTTGCAAGAAGGCCTTCAGTAATACGTGGGGTTTTAAGCCAGCTCCATTTTGTCTCGATGGGAGACTACCAACAGATCGACGGAAACTGATCACATTAACCCGATATTAGCTTTTGAAAGGAGATTCGCTACAAGAATTCCTGTACTGGAAGAACCGCAGGAGCATGAAAAAGGAGCTGGCATTCTACACCGATGGTTCCAAGATGGACATTGGCACGGGAGCCGGAGTTTATTGTAAAGTCCTACGAATAAACCACTCCTTTAGAATTCACGACCACTGCAGCGTCTTACAGGCTGCTGAAATTATTCGCGAGAGTAATATCGTTGGCAAAACGATCACAGTCTATATAGACAGCCAGCCAGCCGTTAAGGCCCTGGACTCCGCGGTAATCAGGTCGAGACTTGTGAGAATCTGCAAGCCACTCCTAAACGAGATATCTAGAGCCAATGCGGTGACCCTCTGCTGGTTACCAGGGCACATGGATATCAAAGGAAATGAAAAGGCTGATGAGCCTGCTAGGAAAGGATCGGCGCTGCACTTATCGCGGGCCCTCCCTTTTGTAGTAACCCCAACCAGTTCCCTACGGAAAAAGGTAGAAGATGAAGCCATCGGTCGAGCAAACAGACGGCCATGGCGCTATGGCCGGCCTTCAGCAAGAAGGGATCAACCTCTCTGGTAAAACTTAGTCCTTATAACACACGCGTTGTTTCTGGCATAATTATTGGACACTGGCTATCGGCGTTCACGCAGAACGACTCGGTGTGCTACATCACGACTTTTGCAGAAGTTGCAGGGACGAAGAAGAAATTGAATCTGTTCGTCATCTGCTGTGTGATTGTCCTGCCCTATCCGTCATAAGAATGAGAACTCTCGGAAGTTACTTCTTTTCGGAACTGGAGGACTTAGGAAGTGAAGAGCTGGCGGACCTCCTGAGATTCATATCATTATCTGGGTGGTTCTAACAGCGGTTTCACAATGTTTACAGGGTTAAAAGATTGGGCACAATGGATCGACCTGGTGAGCAGTGACCCTATGTCACAAGGCACCCATCTACCTACCTACCTACGTATCCCTTTGCACTGTTTTCAATTTTGACGAAGAGTAACTCATGCAAACTGCTGTTTCCTTGAGTAGTATAGCCTTGTCGCAAATAATTAAGACGACTCTATACAAGACTTTTGTCATCACAGTCCTACGGCACGAAAATATGCTCGTTTTGGAAGAACATTTTGCGTAGGATACTTCCCTTCCGTTTTCGTTAACTGGCTTTGGAGGAACTGATTTTTATGAGCTGTACAGCGACATCGACCGAGTCAAAAACTGTGCATTGGATGTTTATGATGGATAGAGCCAACCCTCCGGTCCGCAGAGTCTTCGAATCTAGTCCGAGGTCTCGCCTTAAGTGGCGTGCATATGCAGAAAATGATCTCAATCAACTTGGGAGTTACCTAAAGAACGGGCTAACAGATGAGGCTTATTTTATCACGCACGACTTAAGTAAGTAAGTGAGCTCAGTCGTAGAGGAAAACTTCGCCTTAATTGGAGCGCACAAGTAGTAAAGGAAGTCCCCAAACTGGAGTGCTCTAAGGACCAGGCTAACAGAAGAAGCTTGTTTTACTATGCCCAGGTTCATCCGGAATTGTAGCGTCACTCAGATAAGTAAGTAATTCTAGTACCTACCTTCCACTCTGGTTAGATTGTTAGATTGTATAAGGAACTACCAAAGGAGAAGATGTTACGAGCTCTACTTAGACTTGCGTGAAAGGGGTGAGTTTTAACATTCCTGAAGCAGTGTCTGAGATCACTCACAAGCTCCATTGCATCTGTTCTGCCTGAGAACTCTTTGATATCACTCGAGTAAAAATAACTTAGCTACTGTACAGCAGCAAAAAACATTTAAGAACTCAAACAACAAGATCGTGTTCTTCCTGCCTTATTGACTCGAAACCTTGACCCCAGCAACTACTGAGGAAGCAGATACATTCGTACGTAATCGTGATCGTTTTCTCCATAAAAACAAGACTTAAACGACAGATAAAAAAGTAGCAAAGTAGGTACCCGCGTTTATTTATTTAATTATGCAAACATGACGCTTCATTTTACCACATGATACAATATTTAAATAAAACAGTCTCTGCCTGGTTAAAATTGCTTTTTCTGAAGCCTCAGCGACAACTGAACTCCTGAACCCTTAAAGCTTAAGTGCTTTGATAGTTGAGATAACTTTTGTTCCAGTCATTAACTATATCTGTGCGGCCTTAGTACCTCGTAATTGAAAAGGGCTTAAGGGTGCTCCATCATAAGTAAATAAAAGAAATTACCTTTGAAACCCTGTAAACTTTAGCGCACAAATCAATATACGGTCTTAGCAATGATTTGTCACCTCTTATCAAGTGACACTATCAACCAAGGTCCGTTAGGAAATAATTTATTTATGAATTCATAGTCACAGATACCTCATGATGATATTATAAATTCGCCCTAAATTCGCAAAATCTGAACAAAAACAAAGCTCTCACGGTAACCAGTAGTATGGAAAAGGTTAAGTTCAAGGCCCCCTGAGTTTCACACACAACGCACGAATATTTTTATTTTTAACAACACTTTGGTTAGATATTTTTTTTTTTGGTTTTTTTACTGCATTCTCATATGTAAACACGAAAATACTTTTCAATAAATTTCCATAAATATTTTCAAAAATAAGATAAAACCACTTGTGCGAATCACCGAAAATAACTACACAACCGCAGATGTATCTATCGATAAACAAGTATCTTTGAATGACTGTTTAACTTGTTAATTAGATTCAAATTAGTTGAAGTTAATTACACACTGCAAACAATCAAAATTTTGCACGCACAGTTTGGTGTATTTGCGAACCGAATGAACCGAAAGGAATAGCAAAACTTTGTATCTCAAACGGTTTGGAGCGAACTTCGCGCGATACCTAATAACGTGCGCGTATCTCACGGCGAACTAAGGTTCGGTAATCGGGCGGAATATACACCTGAATTGGCTTTTTTTTTTTTCTCGTCGAGTTATTGCTGTTGTTTGGGTTTATTTGTATCTGTATTAAGTAATAGACGTGCTAGTGGGTTTTAGATTAAAAGAAATATTACTCATACGTGAAGCGGTTGTTTTATAATATACGTATAATTATTAGTTTTGTTGTTTTTGTCGATATTTATCAATCACAAGATAGTGTGTAGTAGGAATGACTGAATGGAGCTATTCAATATTAACAGTGGGGCCGAATAACTCCAGGGCGGCTTAGAGTTTGATTGAAATGAAGTAAATCACGGGCAGAGATGCTACGTCTGGATAAATGATTCAGACATTTGTCAACAAAGGAAGCAGTCAGAATTTTGCAATTAACACTGCTAGCATGTCAACAAGAGCAACGGATTCGTCACTGCTAGCGAGTACGTCGACTCCTTTGTGTTCGTTTATGCATTAGCAGCCGATGACATTTTTTGTTTGAGAAGGGAATCGTTCCAAAATTGTTGAGAAAAGGGTAATTTTTTTAGCCAAAGACGTAGCAATGAGATTATAGAATAATTTAATATTTTAGGCCCCAAATAAAAGGAGAGAACCAAGAAAATTGGCAACACAACTTGTTACCTAGGTGGCGTTACAATTTGGGATGAACTTAGTCTACAACAACAAACGTCCTTATATAACCCAGTGTGTAGCTAACTGCTAGTTGTACTCTCCAAGTTCATTGAGGACCTTTTCTACTTATGCGCTCTATTTAAGGTGAATTCTTCCTGTACTGCGTTGTGCCTCTGGGTTAGATTTGAAAACCCTGCGGGCCGGACCTTTCGTGTCCATTCGTTCTACGTGTCCTAACGATCCTAGACGTCAAGTGCGACGTTTTCTTTTGACTTAATTAATGTCGTTGTACAGCTAGTTTAATTCGTCAAATCCCGTTCGGTTTCAAATCCCATCAACGCGAAGGGGGCATAATAATTTGCGAAGAAGATTTCTCTCGAAACGATTAATTACATCTTTATCCACTTTCGATAGAGTCTATCCTTCAGCGCCAGTGTGTAGGACCAGGATGAAGGGTCTTGCATAGACTATTCTTTGTTTTTCGGAGCAGGACTTTACTATTCAATTTGCCTCTCAGCCCAAAACAAACAGCCATGGAGACGATGGATCGATATCGACGATATCGTTGTTAGATTGCAGAGCCAAAATCCTACGCCGAAGTTATTTTTGTTAACTATGACGTTGGTCAATGACTTAGTTTTGTCCTTGCACGCCAATAAGTCCATTTTGGTAGCAAACGCGCCGATGATAGTCCGCTAAGGTTATGCAAAAATGTCAATATAGCCGGCGTAAGCAAGTTGTTGTGGAGACTTTTGAAAGATTGAGGGTGATGTTAAAGAAGTCACATGACAGCGTATCACCTAGTCACGTATCACCATCTGACATGCTCGAAAAAAGCAGCCATGGCCAGGTCTTTTCGTACCGATAAATTCAAAATTAGAAAATTAGAGCTCAAGGTACCCCCACGGCCTCGATTTCAAAGAGATCTTCTTCATACAGATCAGCGTGCTGAGGTTGTCAGCCATTTTGTTTCAAAAACTGGACACCTTTTCCGATTATTTTTGGTTATGTTACGAACGATGTCTGCTTTCGCTGGCATAAAACTCCATTCCAAACGGATACAAGTACAGAACCAAATATTCTTAGGTTTTGAACCTAGATTCGTAGCTGCATGGCACGATGAATTTAAGGTTATGGTGAACAGGCTTAGCGCCTGTTGTAGTTATTTTTCATGCTTTTAAGCAAAACTTAGAGGTTTGAGGCTGTATCAGTTACCAAGGTTGGTTACCAAAAGAGTGACCCATGAATGAGTACACGACGTACTACGTACTGAACAGTCTAACATCGGAAGCCCTATTTCTTGCCGAAGCAAGAAGACATCCGGTCGTATGGCGAAAGCGAAATTGTCTATAACAATGCCTAGAAGTCGCCTGCTTACAATGCTCCTGATAGACGGAAGAAAACAATATCCAGTCGTGTATACTTGGTCTGTCTGTATCCAGCAAATTCATGTCACCGACAATTGTGCTCACGATTAAACCTGTTGAAGATACAATAAATGACCTTGCCTTCGTTGCGTAGAGGTTTAATAAAGTTTCAAACTTGTGTCTCTGTACTTAAGTAACATAAAAAAGTGAGCCTTGCAATTGTTTCCGTCTGTTGGTCGGGATATACGCCTTATAACAGCCTACAAAGTCCTCAGGATCTGGGGAAAAATTTAAACTTTTACTCTAACCCCAAAAAATTGAATGCGGCTAATTACTTCAAGAGCAAAACCGGCATTAAACTCAAGCTGAACACAGGTGAGATTGATGGTGGGCCTTCTAACAGGGCACATCAATCTAAACAAACATTCGTTCAGAACGCTTCCTACGCGGCTTCCCTGCAACAGGGAGGTTAAGACTGAAGATACTGCGATCCTCAATGATAATTGGTCTAAAACGCCTTCAGAAAGAAACGAATAGGTGGCAGGGCGAACAAGATATCTTCACGATAACTATACGAAGTATTCTCCTTTTACATTCTCCATGATCCCAATACCTACATCCTCTCTTAACTTACGATTTCCACATCACACTCCTACTCCTAACAGTTTGACAGACGGGGAGAACACAACGGGCCAATGGGGAGGCCTAAGTGAAGAGCACAAACTTACCCTCTGAAACCAACTAACCAGTCTATCTCAAAACCTGTTTTGATAAAAAAGACTCGCAATTTGGGCACTTGTTGAAAAATACTTGCAGGCTTCTTAGCCTATTCTAAAACCTTCGAAAGACTGATCGACATATACATTCGGAGCAAACTTCGGCCAGGGGACCTTTCCTCAGCCGGATGGATTGTCAGCAAACTTGAAGATAGACATATAATAACCGAACTTGGGGGAACAAGGCTGGAAGCATACGCCTCCAGGGGAACTCCTCAGGGCGGGTACTTTCCCCACTGCTGTGGGTCATTGTTCTTGACGAAGGCCGACAGCTACTCAGAAACAGGGGCGTCAGAATCACTGCTTATGCAGACGACGTTGTGATACAGGCAACAGGCGAATTCCTCCCAACACTCAGCGAACAAGTCGAAGGGGCCATTAAATCCCTTGACACCTGGACGAGGAATTGCGGGCTCACGGTAAACCCTCAGAAAACCGAGCTCGTATTGCTCACAAATAAAAGGAAGTTACCACAGTTTAGTACGCCATCTGTCGGAGGCACCCCGCTTAAGATCTCCGACAGCGCAAAGTACCAAGAAACTAAACTGGAGAATGAAAATTAATGAAAGGATTAAAGAAGCAACTATAGCCTTCTATTCATGCAGCAGAATCTTTGGGAAAACCTGGGGTCCCTCTCCTAAAATAATTCCCTGGATGTATAAGGCTATAATAAGACCCATACTGACAGACGGCAGTCTTGTATGGTGGCCGGCGGTAAACAGGGTCACTAACCTAATGGCCCTCACGAAGATTCAAACACTAGCGTGCACCGGGACCACCAGTGCGATGAGGACAACTCCAACCGATGGACTTGAGGCTATTCTCAACCTGCTTTCGCTAGATATCTTCATCAAAAAATCTGCAGCCATAAGCGCCATCAGAATCAGCCAGTCAGAAACATGGAAGTCAAGTGCAATAGGGCATATGTACGCCTATCCTTCGGAAGTATATTGGCCATATACCCATTACGGACTATATCACGCCATACTTAGACTTTAATAGACCTTTCTCAAGCGCCTATCCTAGCAGGGAGGAGTGGTTAAGAGGTCTGATACCAAATGCGCAATCCATTGCCGTACATACAGACGGCTCTAAAATGGACACTGGCGTAGGGTCAGGCATCTTCTCCGAATCGCTAGAAATATCGAAATCCATTAAACTACCAAACCACAGCATTGTTTTCCAAGCGGAGGTCATGGCAGTGACAACAGCCGCCCGTGAGTCTGCAGTAAGGGCAATACCACAGGATGGTATCACCTTCTTTATTGACAGCCAGGCAGCTATAAAAGCAATAACTGCCACAGAAATTAAATCTAAACTTGTGAAGTGCTGTCGAGAAGAGCTTAAGGTTCTTCGAACACAGCACATGAGGGTATACCAGGCAACGAGAAAGCTGACGAATTAGCAAGAGAGGGTTCTGCAGCCGTTTCAAGACAAACAGAACCACTCGTGAACATCCCGCTTTGCGCACTTAAGCTTGAAGCAGGGAAAATAGCCATACAGGAGGCGAACACCAGATGGACCTCCTTGAATTCATGTGTAATCACAAGGAAACTATGGCCGCCCTTCGACAAAGGCAGAACCGAGAGACTTATATGGGAAGACAGGAAATCCCTTTTCATCCTCGTTGGGGTTATCACGGGGCATAACTCTCTACGGTATCACTTGAAAAAATTACGGCTGACGGACGAAGAACTCTGCGGTGACGAGGGAGCTTTTAAGGACAAAACCCACTTCCTATGCCACTGCCCTGGCCTCCAACACAGCAGGAACAAATTCCTAGGGAGCTACTTTTTCCAAGACCTAGATGAACTCGCCAGCACGCCATCAGACAAGATAACGAAATTTATCAAGTCCTCAAGTTTGTATGCAAAGACTCGCAAACAATAATTATCGGAGCAAATTAGCATCGGAAATGGGTTTCAATGGGCAAGGGACATCCTTTCAAACAAAGTGCATCACAATGGGTCAGCATTGACCTGAGTGTGGCGGCGAGCAATCTCTCTCCTCGCCAGCCCACATACCTAACCTAACCTAGCCTATTCTAAGGAAACACACTTTCAGCCCAAACTTAAGCCTCTGTTAGCCCACACTGTGCTAAGTTCGATTTTCAAAGATAACGTTTTAAAGTGTCGATGGTGTCAATTACCAGCAGAAAAGCAATAAAATAAAAAAAAAAAACTATCTGAGGTATTCATTTGTAAATTAATTAACTACGTGTCGTCCTAATTGAATTTAAGATTCAAGAAAAAAAGCAAACAACTTATACCACACGAGGCAGACGACAAACACGTTGCTAAACAAAAACTAACACACTGTTGCGGAATTAAGTAAGCGGACGACCTAGGGCAATCTATTAACGCCTCTGCAAGATTACAAGAAAAGGCCTATGCTCGTCGAAGAATGCCAAACGTGGTTTATTCGACTCCGTCTCCACAAAAGAAAAAAAAACTCACGACAGAATGAATAGCAGGTGTAGTCTTGAATGGTACCGTATTCGTGTACCTAATTAAGTCGGGTTGAAAGAAATCGTTTTTTTTTTTTCCTTTGAAGTGATAATTGACCGTAGATAGGCGATACATTGAATTTGCTTTTTGATAAGAGTTTTATTTTCTAGAATAAAAATGATAAGAGCCTCACACACTCATTTTTGCGATGACATTGAAGTGTTTTTTTGGAAAGCAGGTATTTGGGAGACCGTTTACAGCCCTGTGAGTAATTGAAGTGAGTCAGGGTGAGAGTATCTGTTGTGCTTTAAGTTCCAAATATGGATACATCAGGTATGTGGGCGTGAGAATATTGATTTTTTAGGCGGCTTGCATGGTCAGACGATGGTCGTGAGTATGGGGCGCCAAACGGAGCATTCCATTTAGTGGCTAATATTGAGTGACCGCATTAATAAGTGGATCTGCCCATAAGGCGAGTATGAACAAATAATTCCACTGAAGTGTGTTTGTCTATCCAAGCTAATCAATCGTTGTATGACATCAGAATTAAATTGGTATCAAAGTAACGAGTACACAAGGAAACTAACCAGCAGTCGGTCATCGATGATCAGTGATAGAACTGCTTAGCCTTATCAGGAGTAAAGAAAGAACAACAGGTGACGACAAAGTCGTCTGTGCAACAGCATAGCTATACGGTAAATAGTTAGAATTTATAGTCCTGTTGTCCAAATTCTGTCCAAAGTAACAACAGTTAATTTATTTATTTATTTAGGCTTAGTACAAGCGAGAACTTAATGCTAAACTTAAAAACTAGCAAACTAAAAGCTAAACCTGAAAACTAAGATTTCTCCGCGAACAGGCGAATACTTCTTGCGAATTGTCATTTTTTTTATTCACATTCCACAGATATAGAACGCAATCCACATTCGCGCGAACAAAATATTCGCGAGAGTTTAACCTCACAATTCCTTTGTACATACAATGAATGACAAGAGAAATTCGAAGATTGCTGCGACTAAAAAAGGGGCTGTGAATGAAATGTCAAAATTTGCGAATATTCGCTCGTTCGCATTCGCAGTTCGCTGAGCTGTGAAAGGGCCTTTAGTGTTTAGGTAGATCATTTGTAGTAAAGTGGGAGAATCAATCAAACCTACTAACGGTTGATGTAGGAAAAGTATGTCAGCAACATGACGCCGCTTTACAAGAGTTTGTAAATTAATCAGTTTTACCCGATCTTCGTAACGAGGCAAATTATATCTATCTATCATCCCAAGAGAGACCACGCAGAGCGAAACGTATAAATCTTCGCTGGACAGCTTCAATTCTCAAAGAATGCGTAACGTGATAAGGTGACCAAACTTGGCTAGCGTATTCAAGGATAGATCTGACAAACGTAACGTAAAGGGATTTGGTGACATAGGGATTCGAGAATTCTTTAGACCAGCGTTTGATGAAGCCAAGGGTGGAGTTGGCTCTGTTAATTATGTGGTCGATGGTCAAATTAAAGTTGAGCTCTCGGTCACAAATAATACCTAGATCACAGATTGAATTGACTGAGGAACGCGCTTGCGGGAGAAAGGAATAGCTTGGCATTTACTCACATTCAGCTCCAAGAAATGAAATTTGCACCAAGTGAAGAACAAGTTCAGATCGCTTTGAAGTAGGAGAGAATCCAAAGGGGAAGAAGTTATCTTGAAGACTTTTTTATCATCCGCGTACATGGATAATTTGGACTTCTTTAAGATGAGATAAATATCATTCACAGTAAGGACAAAGATTAATGGGCCGAGATGACTACCTTGAGGAACCCCGGAAGTGGCTTTGATGGGGTCGGATACAGAACATCTGAAGAGGACTCTGTATTGGCGACTCTCTAAATAAGACCTAATCCAGGAAATAAAAGATATTGGAAAACCAAGGGCTTTAAGTTTGAGGTAAATGATTTTGTGCGAGATTTTATCAAACGCTTTTCTGTAATCTGTAGAAATTACATCAACCTCATTAGCGTTCTCTAATTCATGTAATGCTTGGGAAACAAATTCAGCTAGGTTGGTCGTAGTAGATCTCCCTTTTAAGAATCCATGTTGAGATGGAGAGAAGATTGGTTTACAATGGAAATATAAAGAGTCGTAAGCAATGCTTTCAAAGAGCTTGGCGATGCATGAGAGTTTGGCAATAGGTCGATTATTTGAGATCTCGTTCTTATTGCCTTTTTTGTGGATAGGGAAAATGAATGAGTCCTTTCACAGTAACGGGAAATGGCTTGAGAGAGTGAGAGCTGGAAAAGGGCACCAAGAGGCTGTGATAAGACATTCATGCATTTCTTTAAGACAATAGCAGGCAACCCGTCAGGGCCGGGGGAATACTTGTTTTTGAGCTTACTGATCTTTTCAAGAACCGTGTTCGCCGTAACCTCAATTGAGACGAAAGAAGTTTGCGCACAGTTATTTAAGTAGCTGAAATAAACAGGACCGGGTTCATGTAAGTGATCAGTATAGGACTGGCTGAAGAAGGTTGCAAAGAGATTGATTGGTGGATAGAAACATTTTCCAAAGCTTATTCCTATTATTACGAAGTGCTCGGAGTTCTTTATTGTACCAGGGCGGGGATGAGGAGCAGTGTTTACTGAGCGTATAAGGAACCGATTAGGCAATGCAGAAGAAGATTTTTGAGTAGAATGTTTGAAGTGCGGTATCCAAATTGGAATTAACAGAGATAAAATCGAAGTTAATGTTACTAATTAGGTCCGTAAGTTTAGCAAAGTTGGCTTTCCGAAAATTAAAGTTGGAAGAGCTGATAGGGTCGATATAAGTGTTACCATTTTCGAAAGAGAAGGAAAGTGATAAGGGGGGGTGAAAGCGATCTTCAAGTTGATAGTAGATGAGTGCTCTCAGATACAACATAGTTGTCAGAATCGGAGGAGAAGATAAGATCAAGGTGTCCATCCATATAGTTGGAAATTCCATTTACTTGCTGGAGTCCTGAATCAGAGAGGCATTGTGTTAGTAGGACTTTTTTGTCGGAGGAGGCATTTAAAGGAACGAAATGGGACTCATCATCGGAAAGAACCCAATTCAACCGAGGCAGATTAAAGTCGCCCATAACTATAACAACATCATCGGGTTGTGCGGCATCGAACAGGAAGTCGATTGCATCAACGGCAAGTTGGTAGGCCCCAATTGGTTGGGATAGGCGAATGTAGCAGCAAAGAACAAAAAGGAGAGTTTAATCTTAACACATACAAATTCGAAGTCTACGGAGATGGGGATATCAAGAGAAGTAACATCGTAGCGGTTATGAATTGCAAGAAGAACACCACGACCCGAGAGAATGTCTGTGGTCTCAGCCCTGTCCTTACGGAAGATGTTAAAGTCTGAGGAAAAAAGTTCAGTATTAAGAATGCCCGGGGTAAAAATGATTCAACCTTTTTTACAAGCCGAAAGCATGGACTTGAGATTTTTTTTGTCGAGTTAGGAAACAGTCCACTTGAGCACTCAGTACCAGAAAGCAAGACCCAGTATTACCCATTTTACTGGAATTTTTTTGACTTTCGGAGTAAGCCGAGAAGGCATTTCAGTGATCCAGAGCTTACAGTATCAGTACTCACATCATCAGCAATGAAGATCTGCCACCTGATCCGATCAAAAGTAGGAGAATGACAAAGGAAGTGATCCGACGTATCTCCGCCCTTCCTTTAAGTGTCGCAGACAGTGGTGTTTCTTAACCCTAGAGCACTAAGATGTTTAGACGTTCCTGCAGAGAGACAGCAAGAATGTCGCCGATTTCTTATAAACGTTCGAGAGCTATCGTTTAGTCCACCTGCATCCTAGCCGCACATAATTGTGTTCCTGAGAGTTCCAATCGTCAATTGAGGCCCTGACCAAAAACGCGGGAAGACCCAACGCAGGTTCAGATCCTGAGAAAACACACTCTGAGCCTTGCTTAGCAATCTCATCGGAGATCTCATTTGTATTTAAAAGGGTGGAGCAAAGCCTTAAGGGCGGCAGCCTGACTGTCACTACAGACGCAGATACTCCAACCCCTCCATCTATTTCTGACAAGATAGTCGTAGCAAAGATCTCCGCTTGAACAGTGGCATGTTTACCTAACGAGTAGTGAAAGCTAGTGTCAGTCTCCTCGAAGACACCAGTTTTGAAGCTATCCGTGAAGATTCGACTGTAGCCCAGTCCAGGCTCAGAATCTGGAACACAAGGAAAGTAAACTCTAAACTTGCACAGTAGCCCAAGTTGCATTCATGCGGTGTCATTGCATCCATGGAACCAGTGTTGTAAGATAAGTGTCGCACAAGGTTATCGAAATTCCAGTGCGAATGATACCAAAAGCCAGCTCATCTGATACGGTAGATTCCAATGATAGTACAACTCATGATATGCCTATCCAGGAGGCAAATGAAGCAGAGTCAGGCGTACTCGGAAAAGCTCCTGTGCCGCCGAGACAGACCGTTCGTTGAAGTTCATGTGCAGAACGCAGTAATATACTTACCCTCCATTAAACGACCGACGCATAAGCTAGGAAAGATCTTAGCATAGCAGTATCATATGTATATAGATCCGGAGAACCGTTTCGGTGATAAGCCCGACGTTCTGTCAAAATCACCCTTACACTGCCAGAAGGCTGAGAGCTCGTTGGATGTCTCCGATTTGAGCTGCTTTGTCCAAGGAAGTTTCCTATCTAGGATTACTCTCGATATTTACCTTCATCGGAAATCTGGATAGCACTGGCTGAGTCAAACAATAATCGTAGTTTTTAGAGGGTTGACCGAAAGTTTACTCCTAGTGGACCATTCATCGATCATGTTTAGACCTGTCTACGCGTTAGCTCGGCAGACAGTATGACAACTTCATCCGCGCATGACTGAGCGTAGAGGTTTGAGCTGTTGAGAGTATGCAACAGGGAGTCAACCGCCATGCACCATAGCAGTGGAGACAAGACACCACATAGCGGTCACAACCCGCATGTAGAACCAAAGTTCTGTTCAGCAGAGCCACATATGCAGTCAAAGGTCGCATTGTCGAAAGTGCCTTCTATGTCGATGAAGATACACATAGCTCGCATTCAATTCTAGCAACGTAGTTGGGAAGCAGTATTTTCCACGCTGGTATGCATTTTCTTTACCCTTGAGGTTAGAAAAATTGTCAAAGAACACAAGGAGGTATTGTTTCTGACAAGTCCAATAAACTTGCCTAACGGATCACTAATCAAAATACCCTTTTGCCTAGCATTCGTCTATGGATGTACATGTGCAACTTGTACTCCCTGGCTTATAGCAAAATTGGTTTTCATTTTCGTCAGGCCAGCCCCCTTGCTCTTCGAAGGGGCCCCTTTCTGAGATGCGCCAACTGCAAGGAAGAGAAGGAAGATGTGGAACACTTCCTCCGCCATTGCCCTCCAACAGTGAAGTTAAGACAAGATGGCAAGCTGACAGTAATACCAGATCTAACATAGCTCAGACAAAAAGGATTCGGTGATATAGAGCTCTTCAATACACAATACCACACACACGGATTCCCAGTCGACAGAATTGGGCAGAGAACTTACTTACTTACTTACTTAAGGTGGCGCTACAATTCGGGGTAGACCTGGGCCTCAACCAACAAGCGTCTCCAGCCAGCTCGATCCTTAGCCAGCTGCATCCAGTTTCGCACGCTAAGTTGGTTGAGGTCCCCTTCCACTTGCGTGCGCCACCACAGTCGCGTTCTCCTTTACTGCGCCATCATTCGGGAATGGATTCGAAGATTTCCCGAGCCGGAGCATTTGTGTCCATGCGCTCTACATGACCCAGCCACCTCAGTCGTTGGACCTTCACCCTTCTGTTGTTCGCTGTTGTATCTCCTCCTCCACTCACTTTTGATAGAGTCCATGCCTCTGCGTCATAAAGCAAGACTGGGGTGATTAAAGTCTTGTATAGGGTCACTTTAGTTGCTCGAGAGAGGGCTTTGCTGTTCAATTGCCTTCTAAGTCCAAAGGAGCAGCGATTGGCAAGAGTTATTCTTCGTTTGATCTCAGCGCTGATGTCGTTCTCTGAGTTCATAGCGGAGCCTAGGTAGATAAAGTCCCTAACTACCTCGAAGTTATATCCGTCTATGGTGACGTTCTGTCCGAGACGTCGTTGTTGGCTGTTGGTTCGGCAAAGAACACGTTTATTAATAAGGCGAAGGTGTAGGAGGTGGATTGTTTAAAGACTATCTTGGTGGAAGTATGTCTTTTAGACTACCAGATTGGGCTATTTCAAGAGGCGGTCATAGCTACTCGTGAAATGGTTGCCGCTGATTGGTTGTTGATGAGCTCGATATCGAGTCTGGACTTCGCTATTTACACCAGCAGCTATACAAGCACTCAAATCACCAAGAATAAGATCAAAATTGGCAGGACAATGTCGCGCATCTCTAAATATCACTTTGTGCTGGGTTTCGGGACGCTCAGATCTCTTAGGCAATAGCGAAGCAGACGAATTTGCTAGACGTACGTTAGGTTAGGTTAGTTTGAAGTGGCTGCCAGCTAGGAGTCGCCAGCATACTTAGACCAATGAGGTCCGTTGGGATACCACGTGGATCATGAGAGAAGTTTCTCTCTACCTACTCGTTTTAAAACCAATTAGAGCTTCTTATGAAGCGTAGGAGGCTCTTGATGTCAATATTCATCAGGTCGCCTACATCATTTTAATAGGGAGCTCCTAAGTGGAGTTTACTTCTGCGGGAGAGAGCTGGGCAGAAACAAAGAAGGTGAGGAATAGTTTCCTAATCTTCTTCATCCATGCAGCTTCTACAAAAGTCGTTCGCAAAGAGGCCTAGCCTTGTAGCGTGCTTGCCTATTAGACAGTGTCCAGTGATGACACCTATAGTGGTGCCGATATTCAATCTGTTGAGAGAAATCAAATTCTTAGAGCGTGTTAGATCCAGCTTTGGCCAAATCTGTTTTGCCGCTAGACATGTTGATCCACTTGTCCACCTAAGATTTGTACTCTCGACAGCATCCAGCTTAAGTTTAAGTTTGCGAGTAGCTATTGGAATACCTAAGGTGCCATTGTCGGCCTTATATGTAATTCGCTGGAATATCTCTATGCCCCGGCACCCAACACAGGTGAATATTGAACTGCTCAGCCATCTCCACAAGACATGAACGGCAGTCTAGAGCTACTAAAGAGTTTATAGTGGTCGATTCCAGGGATTTGATTGCTGCCTGGCTGTCTGAAAAGATGCGGATATCTCTAGCAGATATTACGTTTTTCTTAAGCCAAGATAGGGCTTCTTTGATCGCAATTATTTCCGGAACACGCTACAATGTGATTTGGAAGACGGAAGGAGAGCTTAAACACCTGCACCAACTCCGTCTTTGGTTTTTGACCCGTCAGTGTAGAAGTGAATTGATTCATCTTCTAAAAATGCATCGTCCTCCCAGAGTGATCTGGAAGGGATGGTGACTAGGAAGTTGTTCTCAAAATTTAGACGAGGGATGGTCCGTTCTTTCGGGAGGGATTTTGAGTTTATTCAAAATAGAGGCGTGGCCGAATTCTTTTCTTGACCAATGTTGGGATATGCACCAGATCGAGACAACCTTTAAATATTGTCTCGATCACCGGCATGATAATGTCAAATGTCTTCTGCAGTTCGGCAGGTATTATGCCATCGGGTCCCGCGGATTAGCTGTGAATGCC
This sequence comes from Blera fallax, assembly GCA_946965025.1. Taxonomy (NCBI): domain Eukaryota; kingdom Metazoa; phylum Arthropoda; class Insecta; order Diptera; family Syrphidae; genus Blera; species Blera fallax. The sequence goes on along the minus strand of OX337247.1, from coordinate 42,188,965 downwards.
CAATTGAGTTTGGTCTGTGTGACTAAGTTTGACGGGATGGTTATTGATGCAGATGGTCTATTTGGAACCATATTGCTTACCGAATGGGAACTGAGTGGGAAATGAGTGTAAAGCAGAACATTGAGCGATTCTTCGCTAGAAGGGTATGCTAGACGTACATATAACTAAACTGTTGAAAGGGGGCTTCACTTACCCGTCGTAAGCGGCGAGGTTCAATATCTCTACATTATATAGCTCTGCATCAAGCAAATATAAGAAACCATGTGACCAGAGTTAGATACACGCAAGTCTGCTCCTCATAAGCAGACCACACACGCTTACCCTAGTCAGATTACTGACGGGTCTTTGTGCATTGGATATCCACGCCTTGAGGCTGGGAATCCCGACCAACGACTTCTGTCGCAGCTGTACCCCCCCTTTCACCTACTCTGCAGCTGCCCGTCGCTCAACAAGAAAGCAGATTATGGGTTGGGTGAATACTCCTTCGAGGAACTTGAAGATATCACCGATTCGGATATCAATAAAATTTAGAAGCCAGTCCTAAAATCAAAATGGTTCCAAGAGTAACGGAAGTGGCTGGTTCGTGTGGTAACATAATGGATCTCTCCTGATCTAAGTGAATCCTTCCGTGAGCGGACGACAGCCACCTAACATAATCTAACCCAAAAGATTAATCGGGAGTCTAAGTCTTTTCGTAGTCGACCAAGTGGGGTTACAGGCCATAATTTTTTAAAAAGCCTTCAACTGATTACAAGTTTTACAAGGAAGCCACTGAACTTATCATCGACACGTCATCCGAAGGTCAAAATTGTTGTCAATGGGTGTAAGTAGGTAAGTAGGTAGTGAGACGGGTTTTAAAAGACAAAGACAAACGGCAAGAAAATAACAAAATTAATAAATTAATACACCACATTAATTAATGTTAATTGCATCTTATAAACAGCGTTGGTCTATAAGAAAACGCATAAAAAAAAGATTTTAACTTAGTGCGGCATGCATCAGTTCAGGTGTGGGATTATTTAAAAAGAAAAAAACGTCAGTATATTACGAAAAACCACACAAACACACTCGAATCACTGAAAAACTCACCTTCGAACGATCGGTATAAATAATGTTCCAACACAACGAAATGACGACTCAGAATTTCGTGAAATTTGTTGAACAGTCTAAAGTCTGGAAATTTCAATAGAGCAGCTTTAATTTTCTTTTTCAAAAAATCCAATCGAAAAATACTCAATTCTATTACCATACACAATCTGAAATTTATTTTTAAAAATACGCTTGAAACCTAAAAACAGTTTTTCTGATACTACAGGATCAGTGACTTGTAAAGCTTGACGTGGGGCCATCATCTTATCACGCATGCCTCAAATTCGTGGCCTAATAAAATACAAAACAAGCTCATTACACGCGTACTAGGTAACAAGGACAAATATGTACATTTGGTACGTATTGGTCGGATTTTCGGAGATAAGTCTTATCGGGACGTTTTATTTGAAATAAATCTCTTACAGTGCGCTTCGTTTAAATAAATAAAGAAATTGTCTTATGACGGTGTACAGACAATAGATAGTCGAATGTTTTTTGTAAGCGATTGTTAAATCTTTTGTAGATACGTATTCGAGCGGCGAATTTCGAATTTGTGTTACGAATTACGAACGAAACCTGACCTGTAAGACCTACATTTTGAGATTCCTTAAGAGACTGGTAGTTATCTTGTGGAAAATTAGGTCCTTGACGCAAAACACATTTGATAAGACTGAAGGCGCATGAGCACCGAAAACAAACTGGATAGTGAAAGATCGGGAGGTCGAAAATGACATTTTCCTTAGATAGGGCTGGCAGAGAAAGAATGACCGAGATGGAGTCCAAGCTACCTTTATTTACGACCAGCGGTCAGTCAACGCATTCCCAGCTTAAGTCAAAGGCCTCTGTGTTGCAAATGGGCCCTCAGTGGGGACAAGTGTCCACTTCCATAGACATACTCGTCTTGCCTAATTGTTTTTGTTTCCTTTAAAGGATAGAGCGGGCTGATAGAGGGCTCTACAGGGCCCATAAAAGAGCTGCGATTTTCAGAAGACCTTTTGTACTATCCCCTATGGAAGACTTCTGCGTAAGTTGTGTCATCAATCAAGTTATCGATGGAAGCCTAGGATTGCTTCGGCTGGAGAGGAGATTATATTCGAATGGGGAGACAAGCTCTTTGCAAAAATGCTTTAATAAGCTACAAGCCATATCATAATGAACTCGGCAGCTTCAGTGCCCTCACGATATAGTCTACAAGCGTCAGATTGGCTTATGTCCATTGTGCTTATGACCAGTAAGGCAGTTAAGAACACACACATCTTGGTGAACTCCTAGGAACTTTTTCGATCTTTTGCTAGAGTCTATAAAATTCTTGGCCTGTTTAATAGGGAAAGGTATGATAGCTCTGTTACTTGCAGTAGGCTTGAAGCCCGAAACTAAAGCCATTTTTTGAGATGCATTGGTGTCACAGGAGCAATGAGAACCATACCAACTGCAGGCTTAGAGACCATACATAATCTACTACCTCTAGATCTATTTGTACAGAAGCCTTCAGCAAGAAGTATGCTAAGATTAAGCCAATCTGAGGACTTGATAGGGCATGCGCAGATTCTACGTCAAAACATGGGCGCACATGTTAGCAGAGACTACATATCTAGTACTCTATTTGGATTTCATAAGACCTTTTCAGGGGAACTGATAACTCCGTCTCCATTTATACCGATGGGAGTCGGTGCATGGATATTTTCTGAGAGGCTTAATCTGAACAAGTCAAGACTACTATCAGCGGAGGTATTGGAGGCGGCAAAAGCTGCGATTAGTAGATAACCAAATTTATGAAAGCATAGGGCTGGCTTAAGAACTCACTGCGTTCACCGGTATCGGAGATATGTACACTTCATGGGTATCCCAATGGATCTATATTGATCAACATGTGAACTTGTGGGACCTTGGCTTCTAAATTGACCCACAAATAATACGTCACCAAGCATACCTGCAGAAATCTGGAAATGCGTAGTTTACTCAAAGTGGGAATCGCTGCTGTCTCAGCATTAGAGAAAGTTGAGTAGGAAGCCCAGTACCGCATTAAGTCCAAATGCAAAGTTTTTGACTGACTTGCTTACTGGTCCTTGTCCTCTCACATACCATCTTAAGAAAATTGACATTTGCCCATCTGACACTTGCAGACTATGTCTTAAGGAAACTGAAACTGTCGAGCACATTGTCGGCGAATGTCCCTCCAGTAGACTAATCAATTTTCACTTCTATCACTTCTTCAGCCCAAACAATTGTAAAGTTCCATCGAGTATTTGACTTTATCTAGAAGGATCGTTGCTGACGTCAGGTGAGGGTCAGCTCACCACGTGGTCACTGTTCTGAACCGCCTGAACGATAGTCATGCTTCGCACCCAAATGAGTTATTCGAATCAACAAATATCTGAGTATTTCTCAGCTCTCTCAGTAACGCCGAGTTCATAGCCGCTATCAAAGTGCTGAAGAAAAATAAAGCGGTGGCGCCTGCTGGAGAAGCTTCTATGATGGTTGCAAGGAGTTGGGCATAATGCCGACGAAGGGAAGACAGAAAGCTTCTAGGATAATGTGTGCCTATATTTGCTATAGTATCCTTGAGGCAGGTTTGAGACTTCCAGGGTTTTCCCATATTTACATATGAATTGGAACAGTTGCGAAGCGAAAATTTTTTTCCCATTTCAACCATTTCAACATACCTTGGTTAACACTGGTGTGGTAAACACTTTCATATCTCAAATCAGACGACAAATTTATTTAAGTAATTCATTTTGATGCAATACTATTGCACCGCACTGTGAAGAACACTGGCGCCCAAAAGCGAGTCCTAAAAAAATGCAATCCACAGTTCACGAAAACTCGTATGACTTCACCCAAAAGTATGCAACAATATTTTAAGAGAAATGCACGCTAAGATAACTTACTAAGTTTGTACTTACAGTTCTCACTTTTGGACAACGGCCCCACAGACGTACTGTCCAATGGTCCACCAAGCATCTCAGCCAAGACTTCTTCAATATATTCGCGTATCTGTTGCTTTTGATTGACATTTATCGATGACGGTGCCTCACTCACACTCTCAAAATCTGAAAAATATCCCAAAAAAAAAATTGCAATCAGTTGCCATCTTTATACGTTTGACTTAACTCACTACATAAGAACGCTGAATCATTGGGATCACAGAGTGGAATGTATATCTCACTCCTGGCACGCATAGGATACGCATACGCCGGGGTGGCCTTCTTCACGGCATACTGCTCCTCTACCCATGTGGACGTTTTGCCATATGAATCCCTCCTCGTGTTGCACAACCGACATCTCCATTCCGCGTCCTTTGGGACCCACTCTGAGCATTTTTCACCACCACCGCGACATACATACTTCGCACATGAACAGCATGCTATGCATCTAAAAAAAGACGTGAAACCTCATCAGTCAGAGATACATTTCCTTGAACACATCTGCTACTTACGTTTTGAAATCTTCTGGATCGATTGGTGCGAAGCAAACATTGCAAAACTGCTCATCTTTCTTCTTTTTGATTGTTTTACGTTCTGCGATGCGACTGTAATTGAATAAAGGCACAGGCTATTAATAACTGTTTCGCTCTTGCGTAGATACATAAATAAAAAAAAAAAAGATTGTTTAATCAGGTTCGCTGCACTTGAAATGGTTTTCTAATGGCGAAAGTCAAGTTCAATGCCAAATTCCTAAGCGAAGATTATGCCAGATAGATGTGACAATAGCGGTAGATACGTAGTATGTATGCATATGTACGAGTAGATCAGTATAATCGATTCATTGTTGACACAAAGCTCAGATAGATACAATTCATCGCGCATTTAATTGCCTGTCGGGGTCTCAGGGGTGATCGCGATTTATGTTTCGTAATTTAATTACCTGGTAGTTTCAGTGGAGTTTTAGTGTCGTTAAATGGTTGTTTTTAATTACAAAATGGAAAGATTATATTTTTATTGCTTTCTGTTCCTTATTTGCGAAATGAATCCGAATAAGAGAACGCACATTGGTGATAGATGAAATGAATAACGAAACTTTAGCTAACTGCGCCAAAGAAATTCGTTCGTCTTTCTTTACGATCGCACTGTAATTCGCGAAGTTCATTATCCGATACGTATTCGTGTTTATTTTTTGGCAGCTTGACGCATCTAACAGATTGATTTCATGTCAAAGATACGGTACACATGTGTTTGACGTTCTTGGAATCTGGAATTTCATGTGTTGCTTCCCCGGATGAGAGAGAGTATCATTCGATTCTATGACTGGCTATAGCATCAAAGTGGGGAAGTACAGCAACAGTGACCTAGAGGATTTTGGGTATTCGCAAAAGTGTGCCAAATACTTTAAGTTAGGAGATGTTCATGCGGGCAATCTATGGGAACAAGCATATCCGCAGCCGTTCAGAGGGCTGTCAGAAGTCTGTTGATAAATCCAACTTGTCCGTGCGACATTGTATTCTACACCAAGGTATCATAAAGACGCTGGAGTTACATATGACCTATGTAAAGGGCGTCCAAATAAGAGTTTTAGGTTTAAATTTTCTCAATTTTTTCTATAAGATTGGCGAGCCTAAAAAGTTTCAAAAATGACGGCCTTTATCTTGATTTAGTTAGATAATGTGGAAAATCTCATTTAAAAAAATGGAAAACGTTTTGCTGAAACAGTTCGCACACTTCTTGGAATTTTCGGTCGAAATTGCTCCAAATTATTCGTCAGGATCACATATTGGCTACAGTCTGCCCATTTTGGACTAGCTGACTACAACACCGAGGCTATCCCAATTACCAGCTGAAAGACAGTGGAATACGCATATAGGTTAGGAGCCAAACCATTGGGTCTGAGGAGGCATTGAAATACCAAGGAGTTATATACGACAACACGTTGAACCTCAAAAGACACGTTGAGTATTCTAGTAAACATGCAGACAGCGCTTTAATGATTACTGCCGAACATTGGTGAGTCTGGATACGGCAGGAGTATTCTGTTATCTGGTCTGGGTTGGGTCAATTACAGTGAAGGAAACAAAAGGAAGCTGCCATCTGCATATAGGCTCTGCACAGTCAGACCAATATGCAGTTTCTGAACAATTTCTGACAAAGCAACCTTTGTTAAAGCCGGCATAGTCCCCACCGACGTTCTCGTCAACGAGATGCAAAAGATTATTATTTGGCGAACCGCAAATGGGCAAGAGGACAGTGTTACTAGGATGGAACATCTGTAGACAGGATAACACGACAAAGATAGTCCCACAAGCTGACCTCATCGCCGAGGTCTGGCCAAGAGGGCACGCGGGGACTACAATTACCACCAAACGCAGTTCCACGCTCGGCGGCTTTCGAAAATACCTCCACAGATTTGGGTACAATATCTCGGCCTTCTGCTTAGAATGTTCAGATGAATAGGCAGACATGAAGCATGCAATATTGCACTGCAGGCTTTACACAGGCAAGACAGCAGCTCCTTATAAGCTAGTATCTCGACCCACTTTTAAGTCGAATGATTAATATTTCTACATGGCATGGAGCTTACGAGTATGATAGACCCACAGCCGGCATTATTTATCAGTTTACCGAGCATTGCCAGATCTATGCCACAGGGAGCTGTAAAGCTACTGCGGGCATAGGCAAGTAAAATGGAAAAATAGCAAAACCAGAGCTCAAACAGGTGTAAAACCAACTGTTCATCGCATGATTCAGCAAGACACCAGAAAATAACCACTAAATGAATCCAGCCTTATGGGGATGTAAGGACGTAAGGCCACAGTCCATAAATTCCTAAAGAACTTACGACTCATCTAGTGGGCTATAATTCCAAAATTTTATAGTGAACTTATGAAAAGGGTCATGTACCCATAATTTATCGTTTCATAGCTTCACAGTTTTATGATGCTGGTCGCAAGCCTACAATTAAAAGATGATTACTGCTTCGCTGTTCCCCTCGCTAAAAATGACTAGCCAATGGGTCATACATTCACGGTACAAGTGCACTGAGTGGGCTATTAGTCTATAACAACTGGATATGTACTCAGGTCGTTGTTAAGCCAGGCATAAATTGACCATCAGATTATGGTGCTATGGTCCACGTAGGTGGACTATGAGATCATTTGAATAATTCCAACGTCCCTGCGTCCACAAAGGGATATCTTTAGAGCGGTACAGGTTTTATTCTCAAATTAATCGCGCGCAGGCGTTGTTAACTTCCTATGCTCCTGGAAGGGTGGCAGGATGTAAGTAAAAAGTAGCAAGCATGTCTGTATATATACCTTGATCCACCAAAGATAGAGAAATTTGTATCTCCACAAATTGGTTGTCATACCCGCTATACGTTCGAAAATACTTTGGTATTGGACACCAACACTTTCTTTGCATTACTCGCTAATCTTTAAAAATTGTCGGCACTATTTTTAAGTCCGTCATTAAATTGTACGTCCCTTCCATTTGCCAGAAAATATAGCATGAACCAACCGAATGGCTGTACCTAGGTTCTAGGCTCTGTACAGCCTTCTGCTATTGATCTAAGAGCGGTCCTACTCTTTTACCTTATCCAACCTTTTTAGCCCAACGATTTTGCTCCTAATAGAATCGTTTTCATTACCCTGACGCAGGTTACCTTTTGTTATGTTAGGATGATAAGTATTCTTGATGATAGTGATCGGAAACGAAGCTTGAAAGCCTCATTATATTCTCCCTGTATCTAAGGGCATTTGTACTAGGAAAAGACTGGTCACTCTAGGACCTATCATTATCAAAGGTACTACTCTAGCTTATTCCAGCGAAGTCAAATACCTCGGGGTCATCCTCGACAAACGCCTCAGCTGGAATTCTCATATCAAGTTCGCCATAGAGTATGGTACTATGGCCATGTGGGCCTGTAGGCGTTTGTCCTCAGAACTTGGGGTCTAAATCCAAAAATGATACATTGGATGTATACAATGATGTTGAGGCCTATTATCACGTACGCGGCCATCATCTGGTGGCCGAAAGTTCTTGAACGGACAACGGCAGCTAAACCTCAGAAGTTACAAAGAATTGCCTGTCTCGGTATCACAGGTGCTATGCGTACCTGCCCAACGGCACCTTAAAAACCAATCGTTGGGCTTTCACCCCTCCATATCTTCATTAGGCAGACAGCCGCTAGGTGTGCTATCGAATTGCAGATAGAATACAAGTATAAATAGGTGACCATGTAGGACATCTGAAAATTCTTGACTCAATCCCCAAAAGAGACATGTTTTGTACCATCCCTGACACCATGGTCAAGGAGTAGGTACTGTTTTGGTAGGTTATTTGAGGTAGAATATTAGATGCAAATTGGTCTAATGGTGTTCCGGCATTAGACCCTAGAGGTCTGGTTTGGTTCACAGACTAAACGAAAATGGAATCTGGAGTTGGAGCTGGTGTCTCGATACCTATGGGAATGTGTGCCACGGTATTTCAGTCTGAACTCCATGCCATTGAAATCTGCGCTAGGTTAAACCTTAGTAAGGGTACTAAGGGCGCTAGAATATTTATATTTTCAGACAGTCAAAAGCTGCTACGATGCACTGCAATCCCTGGCAAGACTAAACAAGGTAAAACATAGGACCTGAACCTTACTGTGGCATCACCTGGTCTTTCTCCACAGCGCTGATTAGTAACTGGGAACATCAACTTCGCCTGGACCACTGGAAAATTGTCGTAGGATTGAGACAATCCAAATTACAAATCAAACCTAACCTTACTAACCTTAATAAGGAAAGTATCAGAAAGCTGGTGGGCTTTCTCACGGGCCACTATGGCTGGAGATACCACCTTGACAAACTTAACCTGAGCTCAGACACGGAATGTAGGTTCTGCTCGGAAGAGGACGAATCATCCGAACACATTCTCTGCAATTGCCCAGCTTTTCATTGGTTAAGGAGACGTATTTTCCATAAGGAAATATGTATGCCAGCGGAATTGAGAAATTCTGCTACTAAGGGTATATGTACTATCCTTCATTAGGGAGGTAGTACGTACCCTTACCATACCCTTATGATACAATAGATCTTTTAGGTCGACGTGTCTGCCACATGGGCAAGGGTTTTATTAAAAAAAAAAAGGGGAATTTGTATAAAATTTTTTTTTCAAAAGAACGGATGGCTCTTAGTCTGTCTCAAAACCTAAATATTTTCCCAGAAGTATAAGTCCATATTTCTTTCCCCGAGGTACCCAACAGAGGCTTACTTTTTGGGGCTAGATATGTAAGTTCTCAACGGTTTCAAAGCAGGACGCAGACAGACTTTGAGTCCATCAAAAGGGAGCTTAGTGCTTCAAGCACTGTTTGACTGTGTACGAGTTTATAGATGAGGCACCCTGAGAAACAATGAGACAGTTCACCAAGTTCTATTAGAAGGATGCCAGCATCAACTCTGGAATCCATTTCAAAATTACCTACTTATATACGAAACGATTCAAACAACGCTCTGAGTGTGGAACACATCGAATGCTCGTCAGCCTTGCAGTTTTTCTGACCTTGAATAAGCATTTGCGAGGAGTCTTTCCAGGAGCAATCGACTGAATGTACGAGATTCGAAAGGCTAGACAAATAAACTAACAACTAGTCAAGGAGAGATGTTATCCACACTACTAGTAGCTCATGGTAATTTTGTTTACCATCAATTCTTAGATAATGCCATCTTGATGGCACGTGCTACATTGCGTAGATACAAATAGTGTCGTAGGAATGCACAGAATTTATAAGATTTCGATGATGACAATCGAACAAGGTAGTGGAAAATTAACACCAACTCGTTAATTAATGGATATCGCTAAATGTCATCAAACAGTTGATGCCTTGAAGAATGTCATCATGCTCGAAGTGGACTGATGAAATTGTTGTTCCCAAACAGAGAATCCATCTCTCGCAGGCTTCACGGTAGGCGTGTATTTAACTATACCAGCCGCTGCTTGCGGCCTTACTTTCATAGGCTTCATTCTTAAAAGAATATTTGAATGTGAAATGAAGTAAGGAAGCATATCAGATAGATGAACACAACAACATGTCTTGGATTTGCAGACGAGATCTAGTATTCGAAATGGGAAACTCATGTTCATCCAGTTGTGGATAACATGGTTGTAAGCTACTTCAAGACCTAAGAAGATGCTTAGCTTAGCATTGCTAAAGCAAAATGTGTTTGAAAATTCTTGTGGGACAAATATTGAAAGGCATTCGAGTATGTGATGCCTCCTCTAAGTGACTGTAGAAGTTCTGAAACGAATAATTCATTGACAATCATAAATAATTTGGTGGTGGGTAAAGTCGCTGGACGATCCCTACAGGCAAACGTTTCAAGAAGACTCACTGCCTTCTCGTGGCGGCCACCGGCAACGGCCCTCATGCTGTAGCGGTTACCATCCAGCCGAGGAACTTGTTACGGTTGCAGCAACAGCATGAAAGCCGGCTTAAGTGGGCAACGAGGGGAGTGAACCCCACTATCAAATCCCGAATCCAAGGTGGAACAGCATGCGCTGAGGGATGCATGGCTAAGAGGGTGCTTAGTCGTTAATATGCGAACTCCGAATACCTGGCTACCTTCGGTTTCAAACCAGCCTTCCTGTGGCATACCGGACTCTGTCATGAGCGACCTTCTTTCCCGGAGATTCGTGGGTCCAAAAATAAAAAAAATTAATAGCATCAACCTCGGGTTCTGCTGATGAGCAACCCGTTGTATCTAGAGAAGCTATTGTGCTCTCGTCGGCCAATAACACAACGGGGTCTGCTGTTGAGCAGTCAAACAACATCAGAAATTCGGAAGGCGATGCCATATGGGCCCCATCTGAACGCTCCAAAGATCCTAGAACTGAAAAAGTGGAGTCGGTCACTTCAGATTCTGACGCATCTACTCTTGTTGATGCCTGTAGCGTCGTCTCGGAGAAATTCGGATGCTCTTCCATTGGGAAGAAGCTGGACGGACTACAGATCCAGCATCAGAAGAGTGGGTTCGTCAAACTCAGCTCAATAGAAAGGAGGCGGTTTAAATATGCTTTACGCATAGGCAAAGACAGACATGTGTAATGTCCTCTTAGGGGCAGATGTCGTTACAGTTTTATTACATTTATTTGAGTCTTTTGGAATGCCTTCATTCTACCCAAGTCCTACTCAGACATCTGAGATAATAACACCGGTGTTGTCTTGCGGTTAGCATTTCCCTAAGGAGCCTCTAAAAGCATTCATATTTGCTGAAGGATCGTGAGAAAAAGTATAGAGAACCCTGAGAACCGCTCACAATCGCACTTCAATTCACATTTGAATCTTTTCCTATCAACTAGTATAGCGCCGATGTAAATGATTCGATATTGGAACTCGTTGTGGGGCATAGGGTGTCAACAATGCCTGCATGCCATCATGTTTTAGATCTCTCCAACTCATTTTCAGAAGCCTTGTTTTCTCCTCAACTGTCGGTGCTAAGTTTGCTTAGGGCGGCCCGCTTGTCTTCCAGTTTTGACTTAGTGGATTCTATTGCCTGTTCACTGCTCTTTCCTTCGTCTCATTGTGATATCGATAAGCTATTGGCCCGTTTTCCTTAAGAGCTATTCGTTTAAGATATAGTTCGGCCAGAATATCCTTAAAATGCTGCGTAGCCATCCATTTACAAAAGTTTGGAGGTTATGAGTGACTGCCCTAGTCACTTTCTACGCACTGTACCCATAAAGCGGTACTGACTCTACATTAGTCGACGACAAGCCTTAGAAAATGCTGAACATGCGTTCATTGCTTAAATGAGGGCACCAACCGTCGGAAATATTGTTGTTGAAATATGTAAGAGCTTAGAGGCACGGGACGCAGCCGCTAGAAGCTCCACGTGTATAATGAAAAAACTAAAAGCCCACAAAATACAGAGGTCAAGCCCGTTTATGCGAGGAATACAGACCAAGAATATGCAAAGGTGCATCGAATACATGAGGCTGGAGCCCCAAACCTGATGAAACCTTTGAATGCAGTGTAGTGAGTGGGGTGGCTGCAGTAGGTGGTAAAAAATCCAACGTGCTGTGGAATCGATTCTCCAGAGTCCTAAGATTTCCACCTTCGAACGTAGAAAAGAATTTTTAAAGCTCAGGTTTCCGCGGCAATTACATTGAGTATTGAATCCACGAACTTCGTCTTTATGAGATGTCGAGGATCAATGCAGTGACCCTGTTTTAGGTAATAGGGCATGTGGATATCGCCAGTAATGAACGAGGTGATAAACTTCCTCACAGTTTAGCTCCTTTTGGGCGGGTTCCAATAAGCTCTTTGAAAAAGTACATTCATAATGAATCCATTAGTCAAGCCAATACACACTGAGTTAAAAACTGGTTACAACCGTATAAATGCCCCTAGGAAGATATATCTCCATCTTGTCAAGCCTCGTCTCAATGATGCACATTTCGGAATATTTCACAACGAATACTGTAGAAGCTTAAACGACGAGGACAGAATTGAATACTCCCGTCATTTGCTGTGTCAATGTCATGTCCTCACCGACGGAAAATGAGAACTCTTGGTAGTTGCTCCTTCATGAAGCTGGAGGGCTCACGAAATACTTATCTGGTTGGTTCCAAACCAGTTCCTTACAGATTCTTGAAGTAATTAAAAAAAATTGAGCCCAGCACAAGGCAACAACGTACCTAATGATGTACCTAAGTTTTTGGTATCTTTTGTGCAAAAATATATCGAGGACAGCATAAATGGCTTAGGTTATGTTAGGTTAGGTTAGATAGGGTTATGAGGTAAACCTCAATGGGCCCATCGCTATCCCTGGGGAACCTCCATAAAAAGCAAATGGACACCTAAACACTTTCCCTGAAACACTTGATTTCCCTACAGATTCTTAGTAGCCTGAAGGTTACCTAGGTATTTCCTACGATGTCGAGGTATTCCCTGGCACTCACACAGTATACATATGTGTGATGTTCTCTTCGACACATACATCTGTGTCTGTAAGGCCCAGTCTCTTGGCGTGCTTTCCCAGAAGGCAGTGCCCGGTCAAGATTCCTACTGCTGTTCTTAGCTGAATTCTGTTTAGATTCAGAATTTCCCTAGTTCTTTTCCGATCGAATTCCTTGGATACCCTGTGACCTGCTGCGCTTGACCATCTTTGGTTGGTTGTTTTATGTACTTTGCCTTTAATGGTAGCCTTAACTTCGCACGAAGGTGGTTTGATATCCACGGCTTCGCCTACTGGCAATTCTCCTCCATGTCTTGCCAGTTCATCAGCAAGTTCATTCCCTTTTATACCTCAATGTCCTGGCACCCAGCATAGTTTTACGCGGTTCTGCGTGCATAATACCTTCAGCATTGTGCGGCAGTTCGTGACTATCTCAGATTTTATGATGTTTGTTAGCTAGGAGTCGCCAGCACACCTAGACCAATGGTAGGTCCATTGTCATAGCACGTTGATCATGGGAGAAAGTTTCTCTCTACCTACTCGTTTAAAACCAATTCGAGCATCTTATGAAGCGTAGGAGGCTCTTAATATCAATATTCATCAGGTCGCCTATATCGTTGTAATAGGGAGCTCCTAAGTGGAGTTTCCTTCTACCGAAGAGAGCTTGGCAGAAACAAAGAAAGTGAGGGATAGTTTCCTCCTCTTCTCCATCCATGCAGCTTCTACAAAAATCGTTCGCGAAGAGGCCCAGCCTTGTAGCGTGCTTGCCTATTAGACAGTGTCCAGTGATGACACCTATAGTGGTGCCGATATGCAATCTGTTGAGAGAAATCAAATTCTTAGAGCGTGTTAGATCCAGCTTTGGCCAAATCTGCTTTGTCGCTAGACATGTTGATCCACTTGTCCACCTAAGATTTGCACTCTTGACAGCATCCAGCTTAAGTTTGAGTTTGCGAGTAGCGATCGGAATACCTAAGGTGCCATTGTCCGGCAAGATGGGTATAGTTGTTCCTATCCTGGCGAGTTCATCGGCCTTACAATTCCCTGGAATGTCTCTATGCCCCGGCACCCAACACAGGTGAATATTGAACTGCTCAGCCATCTCCACAAGAGACGAACCGCAGTCTAGAGATCGATTCCAGAGATTTGATTGCTGTCTGGCTGTCTGAAAAGATGCGGATATCTCTAGCAGATATCACGTTTTCCTTAAGCCAAGATTTGGCTTCTTTGATCGCCATTATTTCCGCCTGGAACACCCTACAATGATTTGGAAGACGGAAAGAGATCTGTGTGCTTTTATTTGAGATTCACATATCTTCAGGATTTCCCCGGGTATGCGGTTTTTTTTTTTGCCACAGTGCCTGCACAGTCACTCATTCTAGTAATCGCTTAATTTCGTTGACCCCGTGTGCAGAGAACTGTGCTAATCAGCTCGAATTATTGTGTGTTGAACAGGTTCCAGGAATACCTCAGCTTCCGAGAATCTCAATGAAAGGCACCGCGTGAAGCTATTCATTTGGAAAACCAACCTCCTACCAGACTCTTTCTTAAAAGTGATTGTTTCGATTATAAACGAATTACCGAATACTAGCCCATTTCAAATTGCTCGTAAAGCAAAACAAGACAACACCTAGCCACGTAAACTTGACAAACCTTAAAGAAATCATACACCAAAACGATCAGAAGTAGAGTTACCCCAAAGTACGAGTAAAACGTTGCAGCACATACCTAGACCTACTCTTCAACACAGCATTACCCAACTCTGTACACACGAACAGACAACACAAATTTTTGCAACTCTCCCCTTCAGCAAACTCAAATTGAATAATAAAAACAATTTCACTTAGTAAAGTGTATTAAGCAGCAACAAAACGTTGTCGTGTGTTGCTGCTTCTCCACTCATCGTAGTCTTCAAGTCTTCTTTCTTTTTTTTGCTGTATACCATACAAAAGATACATGTGCATGAAATTACATCATACCTCTCCCGCCATACATATTGCCTCTATCGTCGACTAATTGAACCAGAAATGAAAACTAACAAAAACAAAGTTTTTTTAAAAAAAATAAATAACACCAGCATCAAACACGTACTTGTACATCGTTAGTGCACTGCATCAACGTGTGCGGTGTATCTATGCCCCCTTCTTTTGAGTATTTTTGTATCTTTTTTTCGATTTTCCATCAACTAGAGCTTACTTACGCAAGCAGTTTTTCCATTTTCAGGAAATTAAGCGGTTATAAGAGTTGCTACACCAGCAATAGTCTCTCCCTCCATACCGTCCACATGTGGGACTTAGTTGGACGGTTGGTTTTATCTCTCCTCTAATGCATTTAAATGGGAAGCTTTCTATGGTCAGAGGTCGATGAAACCACAAAGTTAAAAGGATGATAACCAGAAATTAAAGTCGCTTTCAATTAATTTTGTGTAACACTTAATTTATTTTTATTTTTTTTAAATTTATAACAAAAAAAATTTTTTTTTAAAATAAAATGCTTAAAGCTACAGTTTTACTTAGCAGTCATTTAGAGAACGATCACAATTATATAATACGGCCTTAAGGGACTTTCCATAGATTTAAGTATATACATAGTATGTACAGTGTACTTAAAGTGTAGGTTAATGTGATGAAGTCTGGCTTAATGCATGTGTGAGGCTGCGGTGTCTCTGGTACTGCAGATTTAAAAAAAAATATTGTATGGGCTTAGTTTTAAAGGACATCGATTCGAGACCACGCTGATGATTTGCAAGTCCGATAGCTTTGGCTAAACTTTCATTCGTCCCCCGTCGTAGATGGCACCATTGAAGTAAGCAACTTCTTTAAGCCCATTGTAAGAAGGACAAGCCCTACCAGATGGAATGGACTGACCAAATATTGTTTGTGTTGAGATATCTTCTACATCTTGGAGCAAGGCCACTTGAGCTTAAGCCAATTCTGATTATTCGAAGAAAATTTCAGGAACATATGCGGGGATGCGTGTTTCTTTCAGGGCTCATGTACTAAGCATTATTACAACAGAATATTCGAATGAATGCAAGCACGATGATCTTGGGAATTTTGCTGAGCTTCGTCTTGCATCAATAAATCTTCTCCAAGGCTTAGTGTATGATAGATACGCGCTGAAGATATGCGGAGGATATTCTCCAAACAGTTGCCGTCTTTGATTGTTTTTACCTGCTTATGTGGATACGTGACAAAAGAGCTAGATGAAATTGATGATTTGGTTGTATCTTCTGAAAGTTAGCCTGCGCTTTGGAAAAGATTGCCTACAATCGGAATGATGTAGAGGTAATATTTGGTCACAGATATTCATTAGCTTGAGTGACTTATATGTACCTTAAAGAAAAGTAACACCTCAAAGCTGAGTAACTCACAGGATTGCAAAAACCTCCAATTAGCACATCATGCTGACAAAAATAAATGCTCTCACTGGCACCCAGGCTGTAACCCTTCCCTCTATCGACGATATTGTAAGGATGCAGCTAAGTGGACGTATTTGAAGTATCAAGTGTTGAACTCCTTTCAAGTTGCATAAATATTCACGTCAAGATCCTTCTCGCACTCTTTTATTTCCTCTTAGTTTCCACGGGTTTCGGCACCTCTTCCAAATGGAGAACGACGCTCGTCAGAATGATGTTCTAGATTGTAGTTCTTCGAGGACTTGAAGAAATAGAAGGACGTTTTAAGCGATAGTAATCAGTAAAACCGCTAAATCCTGTTGTATTCGTCCTTGCACACTGAATGTGGATAATGAGGCTTATCGTAATTTTTGTTTATGGTTTGAGCTCAGCCTCTTCACTTGATTCCAATCTTATTTCCTTTTCTCCATTCCGTTCGCCGATGTTTGTGAGCATTTAAGTGCACAATATTTTGTTGATTTCCTCGTAGACCGTCCTTGGAATTGTCGAAGATTTAAGATGAGCAAGAACATTTCGAAAAAAAGCAGTCGAAAGTGGCTCTACTGTCGCCTTTGGTATGCTTGCAAACAGACTTACAATGATGGATGTTGATAAATCTGTAGCAAAGTAACTCTGCTGACTCCCTTGGTAATCGACCAAACAGACATGAAATTCTGGGTGCCCATCATTCAACGTCGGCTTAAATATTCTTTCGTTCCTTTCCGCACAGGTTTGAGATCCACGAAGGTATTGTGGACGCTGTTTAGGTAGTAACGTTTCTGGAAAATCGAGGTTTCTGTTGTGCCATTCAACTCGCAAAGTCACCTTGTTCGGCGACTGCTTTTCGATGACTGCTGACCACTCAGAAGCCATTGAGTTACATCACGATTTCCAAGGCAAGGTTTCGACCAGACACGTGTCGAAGTACGAGTACATAGATTGAAAAGCGATGCTTCTTCCTTTGTTGTCACTCTTTACTTCTGCTCGGATCTGAAGATTCCCTTCGATGCGATCACACTTCAGAGTTAACGTCTTTGATGGCTCGAAATAGGTTTGCTTTAGACTTAAACAGCAAACAGTTTCATGCCACTTAATCGCTTTTTAACTACGTGAACTTTTTGCACATACTGTACCCACCTTAAGCGCACTATTTATCACAAAATTACATTTTTTTTTTAATGAAACGGTGAAGTAAAAATTAATAATTCTAATGAGTGATGATAGTGTAGTTGATAGTTCCTTAACGTAGTCCTTAATTGTAGTACTCCAAGTTGTCGTAGGATGAGCTATGATGCTGTGGTCTTCGTCTTCTTGGCCATAGACTGTAGTTATCGTATAACTCTTCGTAGTAGAT
Organism: Blera fallax; assembly: GCA_946965025.1. Taxonomy (NCBI): domain Eukaryota; kingdom Metazoa; phylum Arthropoda; class Insecta; order Diptera; family Syrphidae; genus Blera; species Blera fallax. The sequence continues at coordinate 42,171,256 of OX337247.1, read as the reverse complement.
ATCCTCTTCATATTCACTGGAGTTATCGAATTCGACTTCGCGATGGAATGCCGGTGCAGCAGCGATTTTTAATAAAATCACCTCCATGGTACACACCATGACAAGGAACATGGCAACAGCTAGGTTTGAGTTAGTTGATGGAAGTAATCCTTCCTGCCAATGGCCGACGATAGGTGACATTTTTCGATTATTCTAGGGAATTTTTTTGACACTTGACACTTAATATTTTAAAGCTCCTGTTAGGCTATGTTCGCACAAATTAAAATTAAAATTTAAAAGTTTACTTTGTAGGCCTAGTTGCTAAGTTGTTGGCGTACCGCGAATTTATTTATTCAAACTCAAGAGAGAGATACTTTCACGACTTTGCTGTTTGAATGCTGACTTCGTTGTGAGAGCTCTGAATCACAGCTTTGGGTATACGGTAGGCCACACTGACCGCCGGGCTATCGAATCGTTTTTCCTTTTGTTTAGCAGTTTGTTGTTGTTTAGATGAATTTTGTTTGATTTTTTTTTGCTCTCTCCTTTTGTTGCTACTTTTATTATTTTTTGTTTATATTGTTGTTTACCATTGGGTGCTTTCGAAGAAATGCTTTGCTTACGATGGAGTGAAAAAAAAAACTTCATAGATACGTACAGTATCGGAATGTGCTTAGTTTGCAAGTGTGGCTCATTAAGTGATTTGGGTTTAGTGGTTAATACAATTGGATTAGAGATTGCTCGCTGTGTACATATGTAGGTACTATCAACAGATAGTAATTGTATATTCCACGGGGTGAATGATGGCCTAACTGTGACTGATATCTGTATGTTTTGTGTTCAATACCTCAAAGAAAATAATTTACAAGCCTAGATTCGGAATATACGAGTACATGAATTCGTCATGTGGATTCTTCGTGGGGTATTGTGAGTGATTCTGGAAAGTCCAAAATTAGAATTTTCATACGATAAGGCATAAGTCGGAAGGGTCAATGACGCGCAAAACTTTTTTAAGTCAAGGCAGTGCTATCATTAGATTCGGAACACTCTGTTGGGAACTGTGTGTTTTTATTTTGATTTAATGAGGTGATCGAAGTGTATCTGTGCTCGTAAAATTCGTAAAATTGGGAAGTACTCGTACATACTTGCACTGAACATTGACATCGAATTTGTGTATTTATAGAGCAATGGATCGCCTGGTACTTCCATATGCATAATTACGTACATGAGCACACTTGGTGACTCAGTAGATAGTGTGACTAATAGATAAGAACTAAATTTAGATGAGCATTCTCTGAACATGCTTATAAAGCATGCTGGGAAAATACAAGCTGATCTCAAATAATAACATTTCGCACTAACCGGCGCATATTAAATTGTTTATGGATTCTGAGATTTCGAGATTTAATAAGACGCAGATGCTATCACGCGTTAATTCCGTTGTTGTAAAAATGCTTTTCAATGTTACTTTACTTACTATCTTTGCCATTGGATTGGATTGATTCTCGTCTTTGGGATATTTTTCGACGTTTACGTGAGTTTTTCCAAGAACCTAGATACTGAATTGCTTGGGTACGTGCGATTTTCGATTTCTGGTTTGCTTAAGTAATCAGCAAACCCAGCGGATAAGGGGGATTCTAGGAATTTCTTCCAATGTTTGCGAAAAAGAATAACAACAGCATCATCATGCGTCGCTAGTGCACTGTATCAAGGTGGTCGGTGTATCTATGCCAATTTCTTTTGAGTATTTTTGTATCTTTTTTTTCATTTTCGCGACAAGGAATGTTGCGGGTCAAAATAAGTACATTTCTTGGTGATACGAATAGAGGATATATTTGATAGTCGCAGAAGTAGACAGAAAATATGGAGTACATTCCATCAGGTCTGGAAAATATTTAGAATAAATGACTTCACAGTGGGGCTTAGCATCAATGTAGCTTGCACAAGATTTCTACCTTTTGACATCCTCAAGGTTGTCGGAATCATGAGCAGCTTATAAGAAAGCAGTTGTCGCATCAGCTCATTTGTATGCTTATACTTTGGCACATAAAAGTATGCTGTGGGAGAGTCTGAACCCATATAAGAGACGAGATATTCGTTTACGAATGGGACCATACTAAGCTATTGGATTCCCGGACCTTGCTAGGAGCTACCTGAAAGCGTTTACATTCATAGGAAAAAACGTTGACTCTTACCATTTTCTTCTAGCTTCCGGATACAAAGATCGACTGCGAAATGGTCCAAAAAAGGAGACTTACAACGAGCCTCCTAAGTACACCAGGAACAGCCAGAGACTAAAAAAAATAATATCTGAGTATAAAACAGGGGCAGCTAGGAAGAGTACCAAACAGTAGTTAGGGAGGAAAAAGAGGGTACACGCAGTCTTCTAGATCAAAACAAAGCAGAAGTCTCACGAAAGGAACAACATTCGTTGGTTCTGCAGCAAATTCAAGCAACTGGTAGCTAGGTGCAAGGCTGGAACGCAGGCTCCTCGAAATAGTGAAGCGAATTTAGTCACCAATACAGTGACTAAAAAGGAACCCACTTCCACTTCCCACGGAGAAGTAATCCTCTGCGGCAGTGTAGACGAGGTTGGCTGAGCTATTCTAAAAAATACAAAACTTCCACCTCTAATGGCTTACCACCGGAGCTATTCAAGAACGGAGGTGATAGTTCAAATGATGGATGGACGAAAGTATGCCCCGGTGATTCTGCGTCTTGCTCCAATTATCGACGCATATTCCTGCTTAGTGTCGCATATAAGATCCTGTCCACAGGACTGTGTGAATAGTGAAATACTAGTGTGGTTTTTGCTTCGACAAATCTTCGCAAACACGAACGAATTTCAACTCAAGATACACCATCTTGTCATCGGCTGGAGATCTATAAGGCTATAGCTGAATTCGGGACCCCGCCGCCAAAATCCATCCGGCTGTGTCGAGTAAAGCTGGAGAATACGCGATGCAGTGAGCGGTTTGGAGGTAGTTGCTCTAAGATCTTTACCGGATATCGGCAATCTTGTAATGGAGCATATAGTGTGTAAGCACAGGTGTGAACACAGAAGCCATTACCTTAAATAAATCTGTCCAGCTGCGGAGATTCGCAGACGATGGAAGAGAAATATAAAAGACTAGAGAAGTTGAAAGACGAAAAGAAGAACATCGCTTCGCACTCCTTACAAAATGCCAAACTCAAGTGCTTCATCGTGTCCTTGTCTTCAAGACAAGACTCACTAGTGGTACTAGAGTCGTCAGTGAGAAAACAGTTGTAAAATTTCTGACAAGTTCGTTTGGATTGCTTCTACAAACCATTTTTACAATCCTCCACCAAGGTGTAGGAATACCTATGTATGTACGAGTTCCAAGCCAGAAATAACTGCAAAAAACCCTTTGGGGCATAGCTGGGCATATTCCATCGATGTCAGATGAATTAGGGTCAAATGATACAACAGCGTATTTCATAACCTCATTGTTTACCACAGCCGATGCAGTAAGTATACCAAGACTTTAATTAGAATCAGCCTGTGTAAACGTGGCCGAACTGTGACCTATTTGTTTACGAGGAAAGTGAGTCTTCAGTAGAAAAGTCTTCCGACTTACTGAAGGTATCATCCCAATTCGTGACAGCCTCTGGTCCTCTTGGTCTGGCCTGTTTGAGAACCTCAACCAACCTTCTAGTTTCAACGAGTTTTTCGGTATTTTTGACTTTCGATTGAAGACCTAAAAAGATCTGAATACACCTCTGGATTAGCTTTAAGTGACCGATTTCGAAGTTTTCTAGTTTTGCAGGGAACTGGTATTAACAGAGGCTTTGGTCCCTGGAACGTCAGCTCTTTTTTTTGGCGATTTGATTTTTGGAAGAATTTTCATATAGATTTGTCTAGCTTCTACCTAAAGCGTACTCGAATTTTCCGGATTCCTCTTCTACTTCACATTCAAATCGAATTCGATGCGGTATATCTCTGTCAAGGGTGTCTTGGACACAACTTGGGCATCTTGGGCAGAACTTTCCAGTTAGTAATCGACTTTAAGGACTTTTTATTTGCAGTCGAGTCAATTACCTTCTTTCTCCTTGTCGCTAGCTAAGCTTTGGCTCTCATCAGTCGGACTAGAATTTACTGAACAAAACGGTGGAAGCAATGCTGGTAAAAAATACAAATATCTGGCGCAACAGACCGTATGTGGCTCAGGTCCTGAGTTCAAAATTTGACTGATTTTAATTACCGTATCCGACGATAGTCCAGGAGACGATTTCTTCGTTTCTTAGTTTTATACGCAACAGCCCCGATGCTATTCCTTAGCATCGCTAGTCCTATCTTCCGAGTCACACTATACCCTATGGGCTTAGCAACGGCCTTTGGTGAGATAGGTATCATCAAACCTTAGGGGTGGTAGATTATGATGAACGTTTTCCAATTTCCATCTATTTCGTAGCAACTACATAGGTCTGGCTGTTCCTAGGAGCTAAGAGGAAGTCCGGCTCTATTATGTAAGCTCTAGGTCTTTCGCCGCTCTACGTCAGCAAGTACAGTGACCCCAAAATGTTTTAGAAACCACAGATGGGCTTGTGTTATACCTGGAAAGCAAATAAAGATGCCTTCGCGTCCTCTTAATTCACCTCAGATAGCATTGTGTGCTAGTTGCAAGCCTCATGAAGAGCGAAAGTATTGGTACAGAGTTTTGTGAAGACCTGCAAAACGCTGTTTGCATTGCAAGGTCTCCCTTTCGTAGCAATCCCAATTAATTTTTCTAGCTAAGCAAATGGAAGATAAAGCCACCTTCCTTTGTGCATGTGCAAAGCTAGGACGCTACGACCAGTCTTAAGTAAGGAGAGATATATTTTTCTGGTGAAATTTAGACATCATAACACACGGTCATCTCCAGCATAATTCTGGGTATTGGTGCCTTAATTCATTGGTGTATTTATGCTCGGTTTAGCTTGGTGCAGGGACGTGTGATTGTGCCTTCTCGAAACTGGAAGACTTCAGTATTGTTGAGCTGATGAACTCCCTGAGATATATATCACTATATGGGTAGTTCTAACACAGCGGATATACATATCTTTTACAGTGATTTACAGTGTTAAGTCTAACTGAGCAGTGACTCTACAACGCCTCCAATCATCTAACCTAACCATTGGCACAATTGTCGATATCAAACTGACTGACAACCTACAGAACTTGAATCTTCGAACATATGCATCGGGAAGACCAAAGTCTCCTTCTCTCAATAAGATTCGCTGTAGTGATGTCCCGACTTAATATATTCATTCGCGTGTCAATAAGTATCAGGATTACTCATGCGGTTGTATTAAACCCGTCTCCAAAATTATTTAAAATACTTTCTCTTCCAAAAGGATGAATCATGAGGAATTTTTTATTCTGTTTCACTATTAAATTTAATTTTAAAATTATACACTATCACCACGTCTGACTGCTTAAGTGCAAGCAGTACAGATACTTTTGAGCTCTTCTGTAGTTCTGTACGAAATATGAGAGACGATTTTTTTTTTGGCAAAGTCATGCCTGATTTACATAGTCTTATGTATTTTTTTTTTAAGTAACGGGAAATAGGAACAACCAACAAGACAAATTTTTTTTGAAAAAAATAACAAAAATATTTCAGCCGTGATTAATATTTTAATTGCAGCTAAATCCAATGTCGTCTGAAACTGGTATGCTAATACTAAATTCTGTTCAATACAGCGGGAATGACGTCATTGATTAGCGCCGCATCTATCTCATGCGTGGATTTCCATAAACATCTACATACGTAGGGAGCTTAAGAGTCAACAAACGTGGGTTGAATCTTTTTACTGATAGCATCGTTGGGTTGGGTTTGTTTTTGAGCCAATCTCAAGGGCATTAGATGCAATCAAGTCGAGATTTTATAATTTTTGTAGCTTCGGAGATAGTCCTCTTTGCTGCAAATAAGGTGAATCGTCTTTATAACGAAGCTAAGCTACACTTCAGGCACAATCTTTCCGGTTTTCCGGGTGAATCAAACGAATAGCGCCCCATATGGTCAGGTGGGCAACAGTTTAGTTGCAGAATGAAGTATCTACTGGCAAAACGAAAAACAAACCTCGATAAAATTTTAACGTATTGTCGCCTAACCGGCCGGTGTTATATACATGCATACTCGTATGCGTACGTCTCCCATGGCAATGTCGCTCAGTTATAAAATTTTGACCTTAGACTAAAATAATTTCCGGAGTGCAAACATGTTCTGAGTTTGCATGAACTAACTGTCGCAAAATTTGTACATTTGTCAGCATTTATTTGCTGACATTTTCGACTTGAATCACACATTTGGAATACTGGAAATCGTGATGATCAAAAATGTCGTTTGGGCACAAGACGGAGATAAACCAACCCAATCTGGTAGAGTAGTGAAAATAAAGTAGAAAAGAACCTCAGAAGACCCGTCTTCACGTCGGACAAAGTTGGAAAAAAGGATTCTGAAAACCTCGATGTAATGCCAAAATAAAGTTGACTGAAACGATCAAGAATCCGTCTAATGGACAAGATGTGGACGAGCTACAAAACGATACGGGACAGTCGTGGCATTCAATATCAAACACTTGACACAACATACAGGTCTTAAGGGTAATGACGAGGGCACGATGCCTAATCGAATTCATGTCAATCTACTACGAGCAAAAGGCACTCCTATCTGACATTGACGTTGAAGTGCAGGAATGCCTTGCATCCAGTGGAGTTTATCAAGTATCGGTGCTACGGCCTACCTTGTGGAATACAATGAATGGTGGCATTCCACGACCTGGTATTTCTAGGCGAAGCAAAAACGAAAGACTTATGACAAGAATGACAAGGCTGTGTGACATGTCCTCCTTTTTGACCTAGTTGTGAATGAGGTACTTTTAATCCTGGAAGGGGAATGCTAATTATGACGTTTCTATAGCTGTCGCAGGTAACACTCTCCAAATGGACAAAAAACTGGGTTCGTGGAGTTAACCATCAATAATTTGAATTGGTCTTCTTCATAAGGACCATCAAGGCATTCGCAGACAAAACCAAATATTTGATTCCCATTTCAAATAAAACACTTAGCTGGAAACCCAACATTTTAGAGCGAGTTAAGAAAGGTACTACAGCCCTATAGTAAGAGAACAACAGCCAAGAATTACCTACTGCCTTTCCGGATCCGTCTTCAGAGACAAATACTGCAGTAAGGATGTGAAAAAACCGTTCATCGGAATTATTTCGGCCGTGTACAAAGATCAGCTTGCATATGCATAAGTGCAGCTCTGAGGGCCACTCCAACTGTGGCTCTAGATATACTGTTTCACGAACTATCTCCGGTACAGCAAATAAATGACAACTTGTACAGCTTCGGGCACCGTGGCTCATTGCTTAGGCTCAGTGAGCAGAAGGTTCGAGGTTCGAATCCCAGATAATACCAACAAGCTTTTTCATGGTTCCGAGAGTCGCAACTATCACGGGAAAGCTCCTCAATAAAAAAAGCCTTTCGGATACGGTTTTAAGCCGTAGGTCCCTTGTGTGAAAAAATATAACACGCACAACATGAATGGTCGCGAGAAGCTAAGCCCATACGGTCTGTTGCGCCAAACCTAGCATTAAATCCAAACTTGGGTAGCGCAGTATGCGTAGTGAAGGCTTTACTTTTCTCAATGATTTATAACTCCTCCCGCAAGACACCGATTACACCCTACCCTTACTCCTGATCTCAGGTTAGGTTAGGTTGAAGTGGCTGCCAGCTAGGAGTCGCCAGTACACTTAGACCAATGGTAGGTCCATTGTGATACCACGTCGATCATGGGAGAAAGTTTCTCTCTACCTACTCGTTTAAAACCAATTCGAGCTTCTTATGAAGCGTATAAGGCTCTTAAAGTCAATATTCATCAGGTCGCCTACATCGTTGTAATAGGGAGCTCCTAAGTGAACCTTTCTTCTACGGGAGAGATCTGGGCAGAAACAAAGAAGGTGAAGGATAGTTTCCTCCTCTTCTTCATCCATGCAGCTTCTACAAAAATCGTTCGCGAAGAGGCCTAGTCTTGTACCATGCTTGCCTATTAGACAGTGTCCAGTGATGATACCTATTGTGGTGCCGATATGCAGTCTAATGAGAGATATCAAATTCTTAGAGCGTTTTAGATCCAGCTTTGGCCAAATCAGCTTCGTCGCTAGACATGTTGATCCACTTGTCCACCTAAGATTTGTACTCTCGACAGCATCCAGCTTAAGTTTAAGTTTGCGAATAGCGATCGGAATACCTAAGGTGCCATTGTCCGGCAAGATGGGTAAGTTGTTCCTATTATGGCGAGTTGATCGGCCTTACAATTCGCTCTATGCCCCGGCACCCAACACAGGTGAATGTTGAACTACTCAGCCATCTCCACAAGAGACGAACGGCAGTCTAGAGCTACTAAAGAGTTTATAGAGGTCAATTCTAGGGATTTGATTGCTGCCTGGCTGTCTGAAAAGATGCGGATATCTCTAGCAGATATCACGTTTTTCTTAAGCCAAGATAGGGCTTCTTTGATCGCCATTATTTCCGCCTGGAACACCCTACAATGTGATTTGGAAGACGGAAAGAGAGCTTATGGTTAAGTTTATCAGAGAAAACACCTGCACCAAGCTACAAGAGTGGTCTCTTTGTTTTTATACAGTTGGATCTAAGACCGAAATGAGAGAGGGTGGAGGTGTCTTCTCCAAAGATTTGAATATTAATATATACTTCCGCCTTTGCTAGCACTTTAGGGTTTCTCAGGCGGTGATTATGGCGATTGAGAAGGTCTTCTCATGGCAAAGTACGGTGTGTTATCTACGCAGGATATCATCATTTTACTGACAATCGAGCCGCTTCATGTAAACTGTTACTTCAGCGAAATGCGATCAACACCATTAACCCTAGGAGAGCAGATGGCACTACGTATGTATCTCATCACTAGACATATTTGGCCTAAGCTGAATCAAAAACACCCGAATTGTATAATCACAGTGAAAATATCGCTTACAGAACACTGCGTCGTTGACAGGAACGCCATTAGGATAGTCCTCCTCTCAAATGAAACGACGCTTCGTTAACGTTGATGAACTGGCAAACATGAACATCAGTTGCACTTTATAGGTATAACAAGCTCTATATGGTTCTGAAGATAGTTTCTTAGGGAATACCCAGATCGGAACCAACCGTTCCAGCTTGCAAATGTGTGAAATTGTTCAGCGGATCACTTTTTATCACGCTGCGCTGGTCTATCAGTACAGGCATTGTATATGAAACTTATAGTACTATCATCAAGCAATATTTTTTAGTATTTACTCCAACCGCTCAGGTGGCGTTTTCTCATTCTTCGAGAACGAAGTAAAATATTATTACTCTCTGAGAATGGAGTTATAATCAGAGAATGAGTGAGTGATGAGTGGAAACAAAGTAAAGAACATCTTTCTTGGGTTTCCATTCCCGTTCAGTATTTTTGCACACATGTTACGCAACTGCGTGAATGACTTTGCCAAGAAAATGAGTAAAGAAACTGATGAAAAAGGTTATTATTTTTTTTCTTGTTCAGTGAAAAGATGTGTTTTTCTGATTAGGGAGTGGAGTGGTGGATGCATATTATGCGTTATGCGTCAGGTTTTTAGTTCAAGTGGTGGTCTGGTTAAGGGATGAAAAAACATATTTTCACAGCGGGGTTGTGGTGGGATTATGTGGTGGATGGACGGAGTGCCAGAAATTTATGATGGCTACGGATAGATTTGTTAGTTTTTGTTTGAATTGTATGAAATTATACAGAAAATTTTTCGAATCAAACCCTATCCTCTGTTGCACGGACAAATGAAGGGCGCTGAATAGTTCAAATATTCTTTTCCACGTTACCCAATGAGATAGAATATTAAGCGCGTTTTTTTCGAGGTGTCCCCTGTAGGCATAGTCCTCGCTCTTTAGTAAGAACTAAAGAAATAATAATATTTATAAAATAAAAAGTAGATATCCATTAATTAAAAAAATAATGAATAACTAGAAAAACTTAACAAACAGTGTGAAAAAAAGAAAATATAACAAAAATTCGCAAAAAAATGTTAACAAAACAAAGAAAGGATTAATATAGGTACACATACATATGTATGTATGTATGTACGTATAATAAAGTGAAGTTTTTTTTACACTTTTAACTCCACAGAGATCATTATTGGTTTTCTTAATCGAAAATTTGATTAGACCAATTAAACTTAATTTGCAAATGGAGTGTCTGTGCTCATCATCGTCACATTTCATTCTAGCGGAAGCGGTCATTTTTAATTTTAGCAAAGCTTCAACCAAGTGTCCTTCGTGTCGTATTTTTACAAACTGGCTTTCAAAAAGTGTTTGCATACTTTTCTCATATCTAAGCTTCAAATTCCAAGGAAGGAACAGTTAAATTTCCAAATTCGGATAATGTGTCATAGGTGTTATAAGCTCGCAATTTTATTAACAGAGCTTGTTCTCGGAATTTGTCTGTTTTATCTATTATGAAAGCTGCATCTTGAAAGCTGCAAACCCGGCATAAAATGTAAGAGCCGCTTCTGAGAACATCTTTTGGACCCAACTGTTTCTGTCTCATTAGCATCAACATCAAACTCGTCATCGCAACTATTCATATGGTATTCGATACTGTTCAGAATATCTGTTGCCATGAGATGATCTTCTACTGGAGCTTCAATATGAAATTCTTCACTGTCATCACACTTAAGATCATCACAATCAGCTTCGTGCAATAATAACTTTCATATACAGGTACAGGTAAGTCGAATGGTTAAAGAAATTTTCTAACTTTCTTTTCTTTAAAATCCTCTGTACAGTTAGATCCGTTCAATTTTATTACTCCGGCTTTAATTCCAATCACGCAAAAGAGACCTCCCTGTGTTCCACTATAACTTTGGCCATAAAATTGTAACGAATATCCCTGCTCGCAATTTAAACTGCTTATTAACCAGTAAATAGCAACTCTCGCCTTTGCAATGGCTATGTGGACGAGTTTTGATCTATAAAAAAAAATCTGTACGAGAAGATGCATACAAATTGCAGCTATCGACCGATCTGTATCTATCAACAAACCGAGATACGTTATTTCCATGCTAATTTCTGTGAATTAATTCAAAATTCAGCATGAAATAGACTAAAAGATACAAAAATTATGCGGAATTTCGTTTTCAAAAAAAAAAAAAAAAAAAAAAGATTATCTGAGGATATTGAAGGTCAACACAAATTAATGCCGAAATTTGTGCGTTCCGCGTTTTGAATATTTTTTTTTATATCTAACGATGTATTTAAATTCGCCCCGAGTTATAGATGCTTTCTAATTAAGTAGGCATTTTCGGTACACAAAAAAGAGGCTTGTATAACAACATTTCATACCCCGTGAACTTAGTAGTGGTTAGCAAAATGTGATCGTGTGATAGATACTTGTACCTGACCACACTCGACGGAAAAAAGTTGTAGATAGCTATTATGTATTAAATTGCATCGTTTAACCGGTTGACAAGTATTTTCCCAGCATCATCGGGAAATGAATAAACGAAATTATTGAAAAAACCAGTCTATGACAACAAACAACGATCGCATCACTTAAAAGTCTCACCCTCGTGCGACCAGCGAAAGTGTTTCTCGTTGTAGATACTTATCTAGTTATTGCTATGCAATTGCGATAGAAAGTGGTTTCGCTTTTTAAGGGCCGTCACGGAAGAGATGACAGGCCAGGCAGTGCTTTCAGAGTGGCAGTAGGTAACTAGAACGTAGCTTTAGATAACCGATGTCATTCAAATTAAAAAAAAAAAAACTTTAATGTCGTTCCATGGAAGTTTAGCGGCAGAAAGCTTTCGTTAAAGTTAGTCAGCAACAAGATATCGATTCGCCTATAAATATGCTCTAGAAAGTTTGTGAATCGCTTGAGAGGAACGTTAAGGTTTAAATTTTCGTTAAGTATTTCGAATAACGTTGTTCTTAAGCGTTTGCTCGGAATTAGAAACAAATGGTCCGAAACAAGATGCTTTCCAGAAGGTCAAATGCAGTAGATTTACTGTTATGCGATTTCTTCGAGGACCAGTGAGTCATATCTGTACCTATACATCAATCCTCATACATATATTGATGGCAGCAACAATTTTGGCCAAACGAAGGGATCATTTATGAACATTTTGTGACAAAAAGTGGAAAAAGTATTTTTGCAACAGGATTACTTCGTTGATTATGGCATATGTTGTGTGAGGAGATGACCCGAAGATAATGTCTGTAAGATGTGGCAATGGGGAGCTAACTCCAGTACAAGCAAAGGTGGAAGTCAAAATTTTGTTGTGCATATGAAAACACGGACTATTGAAACTACTAACTTATGCATATTCAAAGTTATCTATGGCATCAACTATCGATGGCACTATTGACGCATCTGAGAGTTGTATTATTTCACGTTCCCAACGGCCGACACAAACTCAGAGTACTACATATGGATGTGGTCCCAAACCTGTACGGCAGAACTTGGGGTCTAAATCCAAAAATGATACATTGGATGTATACAATGATGGTGAGGCCTATTATCACGTACGCGGCTATCATCTGGTGGCCGAAAGTTCTTGAACGGACATCGGCAGCTAAACCTCAGCAGTTACAAAGAATTCTCTGTCTCGGTATCACAGGTGCTATGCGTACCTGCCCAACGGCAGCTTTAGAAGCAATCGTTGGGCTTTCACCCCTTCACATCTTCATTAGGAAGACAGCTGCTAGGTGTGCTATCAAGTTGCAGACAGAATACAAGTATAAATAGGTGACCATGTGGGACATCTGAAAATTCTTGACTCAATCCCCAGAAGAGACATGTTTTGTACCGTCCCTGACACCATGGTCAAGGAGTGCTGTTTCGGTAGGTTATTTCAGGTAGAATATTAGATCGTGCAAATTGGTCTTATAGTGTTCCGGCATTAGACCCTAGAGGTCTGGTTTGGTTCACAGACGGATCGAAAATGGAATCTGGAGTTGGAGCTGGTATCTTCAGACCCAACACCAAAGCCTCGATACCTATGGGAATGTGTCCCACGGTATTTCAGGCTGAACTCCATGCCATTGAAATCTGCGCTAGGTTAAACCTTAGTAAGGGTATTAAGGACGATAGTCAGGCAGCTCTCAAAGCGCTGTCGTCCAATTTAGTGGACTCCATATCAGTTAAAAGCTGCTACGATGCACTGCAATCGCTTGGACTTGGATGGGTCCGCGGCCATCAAGGGATTGTAGGCAACGAGTTAGCAGATGAACTAGCTAGGGCTGGCTCAGAATCTGCGTTCATAGGACCTGAACCTTACTGTGGCATAAACTGGTCTTTCGCCAGAGCGCTGATTAGTAACTGGGAACATAAACTTCGCCTGGACCACTGGGAAATTGTCCCAGGATTGAGACAATCCAAATTACTAATCAAACCTTACTCCTACAAGGATATACTTAACCTTAATAAGGAAAGGATCAGAAAGCTGGTGGGCTTTCTCACGGGCCACTGTGGCTGGAGATACCACCTTGACAAACTTAACCTGAGCTCAGAGACGGAATGTAGGTTCTGCTCGGAGGTGGACGAATCATCCGAACACATTCTCTGGAATTGAGACGTTAAGGAGACGTATTTTCCATCAAGAAATATGTATGCCCGCGGAATTGAGAAATTCTGCTACTAAGGATATACTATCCTTCATTAGGGATGTAGTACGTCTCTTAGACTAACCATACCCTTATGATACAATAGATCTTTTAGGTCGCAGTGTCTGCCACATGGGCAAGGGTTTTATTATGGGTAATGTAGTCCCAAACAAGGTTTGTACTGGAACATCCTCAACACCAACAAAATCAAATAAGAACGATGAGTTGAAAATCGCGCCCATCTATCGCTTAAGCAATTTATATAAGCCAGTATCAAATACAGAAGATCATTGCAAGTAAGTTTTAAGGAAAGCCACGTTTAATGAGTTGGTCTTAAACCTCCTTTTTGCTTAAAAGCATGGAGAGATTGGTTAAACTGCATGTGCGCAAAGTTGCTTTTCAAAAGTATCCTTTTTCTGAAGCACAACATACCTATCAACACGGAAAGTCATGCAAGATCGCACCAAAACCTTGTGGGAAGCAGTGAGGGCTTGCTTGATAGGAAGGAGCACGAAGAAGGCATTTTCGTTGATATTGAGGGTGCTTTTGATAACGCAACTTTTGATGGTGGATGAAACATTAGCTATGTGGATTAAAGCAATGCTAACGAACACAACGTTGATTGCTGAAGCATCTTAATGAAATGTGTCATGACAGGAATGAAAAGGGAACAATGCTTCGTTTTGTCTCATTTTTCATAAGCTCCCAGCTAACTTCTCCTTTTTTTTTCCAGCATCCACGTTTATTCTAATACCGCTCACGGTTGGTTCATGCCTAGTGAATGTCTGCTCCAAGGTTTAGTTAAAACTGTGCAGTTAAACCTATTGAAGCTAAGGCTGTTATCCTTATGAGAAGGAGGAAGCTGAACGATCTTACTCAGCCAGCGCTTTAAGGTGCCAGATATTTGTCTCCGATGAAGTTAAATATGTGGCAGTATGCGGCATAGCTGTTTTTGACAAAATGCAGGGCTTCTCATCTGACATACATTTGTGGGCTAAGATCTAAGGTGAAAGCGTGCTGAATAGAGGAGTTTCTGAATTTTTCGAGAGTGAGTATCTGTAGCATAATTCTTTGATGAATATTTTGGACTACCTCATTCCGGGAGCATTTTCTCAATAAATCCGGAGAAGTTGATGCTCGTAACCCCCAAATTGATATCATGGATCCCTGGCCTAAAAATTACGTAGATAAACCTTTCCTATCTAGTAAAATCGCAACTTCATAATATTTTATGCTTAGGTGACTAGGCGTCCATCCAAGTTTTACTTCATTGTATCTAGTAAGCGAGTGCATGTCATCAAAGCAGCACGTGCCCAATTCGCAGTCGACTGTATACAAAATCAATGCTTTAAGCGCTGCTTGCCTATCTGCAAATATTTTGCGCCTTTTATGTTCTTTTGAAGAAGTATTCTAGTACAAGTCTCAATGGCGTATATTTTAGCTTATGAGTAGAAAACACTACCACACACTCCCACTGATGCCGGGAGACTCTTTAGTATTGAGTTCAATCGTAGCATATCTAACTCCTAATTCCATTTTTAATCCGTTGGCAAATCATACCAGACTCCTTGCTTCCAGTGACGCCCTATACATTGGATATTGGACAAAGCAGTACTCTTTAAGTGTCAAGTCAAGGAAGGGGCAAAACATGTCTTTTCTGGGAATTAAATCAAGGAGTTTGAGGTGTCCTATAAGATAGCCTGGTTCTAGCTGTATACTGGAAGCACAACTGCCAGTCAACTTCTTTATGCAGGCTTATAAGGCCGACCAATAGATTCTAATGCTGTCTTAGGCCAGGCGCGCAAATCACCTTTCAAACTACGACACATCAATTCTTTAAAACTTCTCAAGGCTTATTGTCGTTGTCCCTCCTCGAGGACTTCGGCGGCGACTGTCTACAGGGAAAACTCATTCTGGAGACTTATTCTTGGTGTCCCCAAGCCTGGAGATATACATGCAATCACGTAGCCTAATTTAGAAGCAGAGATGTATCTCAGACAAAGATGGCAAAGTTATAAGTCGCGATGGAGGGAAAGGAAAGGGCATAGGGAAAAATTAGAAACATCTCTAGCGTGCCATAGTATCTTTCGCCTTTTGTGAAGCTTAGTACAGAGAGCTGGGGTCGAATAGTCTCAGCGTGAGTAGTTGCCCATTAAGGACGTGAGTTACCCGCAAAATAAAAAATTACTGCCAGTATGGTAAAAAAGGTCGTTCCCGCGAGCCGACCTAAAAAATGTCAGTTTTGGGCACAACTGAAGTGAAGGTTAATTAAGTCAAGAGACGCATCCATTCATAGGCATAGCAATATAGAATAAGTCCTGAATTCTAAGGTGGATCCTCCCTACTCATTACACTAGTAGGCTCGAAGAGAAGAACATCAAAAGAAGCAGTGCAGTACTTGGGAGTAAGGCAGGAAACAAGGCTCACGTATTGACTACACAGATCTCCACAGTGTTGACCGGACTGTAGAACCTGGGCTGATCCGCCCCGAAACGATGCGGCGAAATGGAATTCTTAGCGAACAGTATCGGAGTTATTCTCGCAGTTGCTGGAGTGTAGTCTATCTAACGGTAGAGAGTAGAGTTGAAGTGGTAAGGGCAACGGTAAGAGAAGAATCCAGAGAGCTGAGTATGTAACGTTGACAAGAAAGCTGAAACTGAGAAACAAAGGGAAGATGGACTGCGAGGTGAATAAAAACGTTGTCGAGTGGACGGAGAGTAGGTATGGTTACTTGCTATGTATGTCGGCTTCAACGACTTGAGGAAAGTATAAAACTTAGCTTAAAAGTATGCCGACGGCCGTCAAAATAGCCTGCAGAAAAATGCAGGCTAGAAACGGATATAGGCAACAAAGCAATGTGGAGAAACTGATGTGCATATATAATGAATCCTCGGTCCGAGTGTACTGCTACACCAGGGAAGTGGCGAAGAACAAAAAAAAAAGAAAAAAATGATGACTTTGAGATAGTTATGGGCTTGGTCTATCTAGGCTCCGCTATTACTACAGACAACATCACCAGCGTTGAGATCAAACGAAGATAAACTCTTGCCAACCACTGTTTCTTTGGGCTAAGAAGGCAATTGAGTAGCAAAGCCCTCTCTCAATCACACCAGTCCTGCTCTATGGCGCAGAGGAATGGACTATGTCAAAAGTGGATAATTCGATCTTGGTTGTTTCGAGAGGAAAATTCTTCGAATGATTTTCAGTCTGCATAGACAGTGAGTGGATGAGGAGATGACGAACTGTACGGGCTGTACAGCGACATCGAAGTGAAGGTCCAACGACCATCAGGTGTCTGGGTCATGTAGAGTGAAGGGACACCAATACTCCGCCGGAAAATTTTTGAATCCATCCCCGAGGGACGGCACAGTAGAGAAGACCGCGACTCAGGTGCCGCACCCAAGTGGAAGGGGACTTCAACCAACTTGACATCCGTAACTGGAAACATCTAGCTTAAGACCGAGCTGGCTAGAAACGCTTGTTGGTTGAGGACCACGTCCAGTCCGGACTGTAGAGCCGCCTTAAGAAAGTAGGTAAGTCATACTTACATATATATGTACATGATCCCAATGCCTGTATACATCCCCTCTTAAAAGAAACTTTTCACATCACAGAACTGGTGAGACGAGGAGATCACAACAGGCCCAATGGAGGCCCAAGTAAAGAACGTAAGCTTATCCTCTAAAACTAACCATTTACATAAATATTTAACCCAAGTTCAAACATTTAAAAAATTGCTTTGAAAAATCATGATTTTTTCGCCGTTGCTTTTTTTTTACAGTCGTTATTGCTTTTGTGTATCTCATTTGTTTTAAGAGCTAGACCTGTCGTAATCTCCATTTATCTCTGAAACGTGCGATTATCATTCATCATAGACCGTCTGTTTACCGAACTTTTACTGCAGAGACTACTCCCATAATACATATGCAAAAATGAAGAGACTTCAGCAGCACAAAAACATAAATCGTCGCCAATTTTATGCATGAGATTAACACAAAAATTGTCTCATTGTGAGTGACATTGAACTATTTACATTCACATGAGAGCGCGTCACACACAAGTATCTATTAAATTTCATTGTTTATCTGCGAGATAAGATCCGTGTAGTAGGCTATTTTAGGTTTTACACACAGGAAGGCTTTGTAGCTCTTCATTAAGATAAGCATTTTGACCTACCTTCTTGGATAAGCGTAGAATTCAATACTCATCACATAACCTTTGATTTCGATATTTTTTTTTCGATGAATCAATGGGAAATTTTTTACACAAAGAACACAAGGGTATGCACTCGGTATACTAGTATTTGTTAGCACTTCAGTTTAACGCACTCAAGATGGATAGGTTTTAATAGGAGTTTTAAGAACACCTGCGAAAAACGACGTTAGAATGCTTCTTGTGACTAGATTGTATCTATAGTTTAACCGTTTACCGCGGAAATTCAATTCTAACTAACAAACCGAGATACACAGGCGAGCTCAAAGAATAATCGCACCTGATCACTGACGATGAGGGTTGGTCAAAAAGAGACACAAACTGAATTTGTGTGGGCATCCAGTTGCAGACGCTTAGCACATTCTGAACTTCCTTTGGGAGAAGTGAGTAATATCTTTGTTAGGTTGCGGTGGCTGTCTGCACCACGATACAGACACACTTAGACCAGATGAGGTCCATGAATCTATTCATTTTAATTTTCCATGGACTAAAATAAGTTCGCTAACATCATTGAAGAAAAGAGCTCATGAATGGGGCAGTCTATTTCAGGGCAGGATCGGAGAGGTAAAGGATGGTTTGCTCCTATTCTTTGTCTCTGCAGTTCCTGTAGGGATGATTTAAAAAGAGGTCAAGCCTTGAAATTGTGGTACAGCATGTTGGTCTACCTGAAAGTGTCCTGTAAGAACATCGATTTCACATGTATGTAGCTGATCTGTGATCGCTTTAACACAACCACCCCGGCACTACGTTTCTGATTCAACTTAGGCCAAATCTGTCTAGATATAGGACACGTCGAGCTACTTTCTCATCTGTAGTTGGCCCTGCTGAGTAGGTGTCTGCATGTAGCGGGGGGTGTACTAAAGTTCTGCCATTTAGGCAGAATTATAAGAATCGTGCCCTTTCAGCGATTTTCGCGGAATATCTCTATGGCCAAGCACCCATCAGAGGTTAATTTGGAATTGCTTTGTCAACTTCCAGAGGCAAGGGGTAGTTTAAAGCGGCATTTGAAGTGAAATAGCACGATTTTAAGGACTTCTACTAGGCAGTCAGGGAAAAGGCTAATATTCTTGACAGATTTGCATTGCATTTCAACCAGGCAAGTCTTACTTGATAGTAATAATTCCGTCCTGGAAAGCGCTACAGTGGTATGGGAGGCGGAAAGAGATGCTCAGATGGAGCTTTTTAGAGAAGACACACACCACATGCCACCCTGTATTGCACCTTCGTATTTTTTTTGGAGTCGTTGGATAAGCAGAGTACTGTTTTGACTGATACAATCAGACAGTTGGATGCAATACGTCATACTGGTTTGATTGCTTAGTTAATTTTTGTAACTCCTCGTGTACCGTAGGGCTCACAACGAGAGTCAACATTCACATTGACGCTTCGAAAGTCGTTCTAGTTCCATTTGGCGGAACAAATGTGGTAAAACTTCATACTCGGAGGACAAAATTTCGCTGAATGCCGCCGAGTGCTGGACGATAGGCAGGATAGCAGAGCAGATATTCGAGCGAAAAATTCTGCATCGATTTTTTGGTCTTTTATGCAAGGACGGGGAATGGGCGATGAGATACAATCGCAAACGATTCGAAATGTACCAAAATGTGGATTTATGTAGTTCAAAGGTGTGAAATATGTCGACTAATTTAGCTCGATCATATCGAGAACAACGCTCCAGTCTAGATGATCTTCGAATGTAAGTAAGTCTCCAGGTCAAATTTATCAAGAAGACCGAACAATAACTTATTAAAGCAGCATAAGTGCATCCTGCCTTCTTCCAAAATATTTGCCAATATGCTAGGAACAGAATATTTTTTGGTTGAAAACTAATGTTTCGAGTGAAGGTGGACATTTGGAATTCAGTTTGTTTACTTTTTAGGGTCAGAGAGCTGGGTTGTTTTGACATAAATATGCATACTGCCCTTGTCTCATAGTGACGTCTCGATGATGAAGGCGATGACACATCGTAACACGACAAAATTTAGACAAGAAATGAACAGAAGAACATGATTCATGCGTTAACTACACTACCACTTTGTTAACGATCAAAAAATTGTTTCCTATCCATTAACTGAGAATAAAATTTTTATGAAGCACATTTTTTCCGGCTCATAAAAGAGCAATTCAATTCCGTTCTCCCATTGAAAAAACTGCACAAAACTACGACCAAATTAAATTCATTCCTCAACACTCATACAGAGTACGTCCGCAATTGTACCTGTGTGAGCGCTCATACTTCCGTTCTATAGTGTTTTGGTCTTCACAGTTGACAGGTTATTGCCGCCAAATGAAGTCACACATTTCGAATGCGTATGACGTTTCGGAACGGTGCGGCAGGCGGCACTAACTGCCGTTCAAATTCGGCCACCTAAATGGCAGCCAGTCGTACGTCTTCTATTGCGAGTTCCATTACTCCCGGCCTTATGTGAGCGATTGCGTGACAGGTCGATTCCAAAAGCAACCCTCGTATCGATTAACCGAATGTCTGCCACTTTGTTCGCATTCGATCGATTTTTTATATTTCTTTTCGAGTTACACCACCCGGTTTTGGGGAGCACACTGTGCATCGTCGTGGCCACAAACAGGTGTTTGGTATTCGCGGCGAGCGTGCCTGAATGGCCCCTTTTAGGCGAAAGTCGATAGCCGGAGAATGTCACATTGCCCTTAATTGTATCGTGCGGCGAAGAATGCCCGTAATCGCGGAAGTCGATGATAGTGTGTTGTTATATAATTGTGATGGGAGCGTGGAGATGAGAGTGTGGATAGGAGTAACACATATGTTACATCACTTATGATACTCGTAACTGTATTTTTTTTTGTTGTAACTTACCTTACGACAGTTCTGGTGCTCTGTGTCAGCAGGTAAATTCCACCGATAACTCCGATAACAGCTGTTGCACCGAGGACAATGTTGTTATACTTGAACGAAGTCAAGTAGGTTAGGTCGGTGAAATTGTAGAGTTTCATTTTGTTTACACTTTTCTTATAGTTTAAAGAATATTTTTAATTCATAATTTTTTTTGCAAATTGTTTATTTAATCCGAATTAACTTTAAATCACAAAAAAAGAAAAGAAAATTTTTTTGTTGAATTTTCGTTTATTTACTGTGCCTTCAGTTGGGGAATTATTTGTTGAACTTGTTCCTTTTTTTGTTTATAATAATTCACAGATGTGAGCAATTAAATAGGGCTGGAGAGCTTGACGACTCTTTTGGATTTGGATTTTCGCATGTTAAGTGTCACGCTTACTCTGACTTAGCTGGGTTTACATGGGTACATGCGTGATGGCTATAACCCTTTGACTCATCTAAATGAAAGTCTTTCCATTACAGGGAATTAACTATAGGGGCGTTTCTTGATGTAAAGTGAGTGCCGATGCGAGCCTGAGCAGTCTGCAGAAAGCCCAAGTTAGCATAGGCCTCTGCAACTGGATGGGACGGATGCTTGAGTCGCTTATAATTAACTCAACTCTGGGTAATGTCATTGGCAGAAGAAACGTCAACGACCCTAAGAGATCTAATGAACTCAGAGCTAAACATAACAGCAAAATAGACTGATAACGTTGGGCTCAACGTAAATCCGTCCAAAATAGAACTCGTATTATTCACTAGGAAATATAAAATTCCAATCATAACTCCGCCTAAGCTTACGAACACGGAACTTAGCTTTACGGATAAAGCAAAATACTTAGGTCTGACCCTTGACAGTAAACTCAACTAGTAACAGAATATCCAGGACCGAACCAAGAAAGCAGAAAGTCCTAAATGGGGTCTTCAACCGAGAATAGTACACTGGCTGTACCTGGCGGTGGTACGACCAATTCTACTTTATGGCGTTCTCGTCTGGTGGCTGCACTTGAAATCAAGCGCAATACCAACTCTATTGAACGAGTACAACGATCAGCATGTATATGCATCACAGGGGCTCTCAGGTCCACTCCCACGGTCGCCTTAGAGACTCTACTACACATTTTTCCCATTGATATCTTCGGGAAAATGGTAGCCTCTAAAGCAGCCTTAAGACTTAAAGAATCTTTAAAATGGTCAGACTTACAAATTGGCCACATGAAAATACTACTTGACTCCAATATTAGGGATACAGATTGCTTATCCCCGTCTATTGATTTTAATATAAAATATAATACCATTATCCCAGACAGATCAGCATGGGAAAACCGCAATATTCTAAACAACGCCGCAATTGAAATCTACACAGATGGATCCAAAACATCGGAAGGTACAGGTCTGGGAATATTCTCTGATGTACCTCTGCTAAACGCAGCTCTTCGACTCCCAGACTACTGTAGTATTTTTCAAGCGGAAGTATCCGCTATTCGTGAAGCAGCGCGCAGACTCTCTTTGTACCCGATAGATGGTAAGTCTATCGTCTTTTACATAGACAGTCAGTCGGCGATTAAAGCTCTGGAAACGCCAACAATAAGATTTAAGTTGGTCAAACAATGCCGCGAATCTCCTAACGAGATTGCGGACAGATGTTACATTACTCTGTGCTGGGTCCCGGGACACAGAGATGTTCCAGGCAACTGCAAAGCAGATGAGCTAGTAAAACTAGGCACCAGATTACTTCTAGCTGTAATAAAACTTTGTATGTCTACTGAGGCACAAGAAATCGTATATAACAGGTGGAATAACTTGAGCACGTGCACGTGATCTGGCCCATAATAGACGTATCCTTAAATAGAAGGAATATAAGCCTCATAGTAGGAATAATTACAGGGCACTGCCTGATAGGTAGGCACGCCATCAGATTAGGAGTTCTGTCAAACAATTTCTGCAAAAGTTGCAGAGATGAGGAAGAAGACGAAAATAACCTCCACCTCCTAGGAACATGCCCAGCGTTAGCTAATATGAGAAAGAAAATACTAGGCAATTACTTCTTTGAAGATCTAAGTGATCTGTCCAACATAGACATCATAAATCTACAGAGATTTATATCAAAATCTAACTGGTTCAGCTGACACTACACATATACATACAGTGGACTCTCCCTACGTCGAATTTTCACGGGATACCATGATTTGTTCGAGTTAGAGCGAGTTTTGGAAAAATTCGAGTTAGAGAGAGTTCGACTTAGGGAGAGTCCACTGTATATGCACATATATATTTTACACCTTCTAGCATCGTAAAGTAACTCATAGTTATCTGCAACAAAGCATTAGGTTAGAGTGATTCAATCACCATCCCCATCCGTCATCGTATTGGTCACCATCTACCCATAGGAGGTTTGCACTGTCAGTCACCTCCCAAGGGCGACAGGTCCCTCTCACTACTCACTAGATTAACCTAGTAATTACACATCATTCACGACTGCATATCAGTAAGGTGATTGAGTCAGTCACCTACAATACCTTTATGCAATCTACTATGCTACCTCCACGGTTCACCTAGGTATTAAGGGTTCGATTGCATCAGTCACTCTAACACTCCTATGCACCCCACTACCTATACGGTACTCTCGGCACTATGGTTAAACTGAATCAGTCACCCTATCTAGGCAATTACCAACTGCATAACAGTACAAAGGGTTCGATTGAATCAGTCACCCCCAATACTCGCTTGCACCCGCTACCCTCACCTAGGTACACCTAGCCGCTTCAGGCACAATCAAATCCCAGTCACAACACCCCCTGAGATAAGCATAGGTTTTTCCCCGAGTACCCGGTGACTTCCTCCGGTCTACCAAATATGTGGTATCACAATGGACCTACTTTTTGTTCTAAGTGTGTCCTGGCTATCGCCAGGACAGCCACCTCACCTAACCAATCCTATTGTTTTATTTATTTCAAATACTCTCTATACTCTAATAATACTCTAATAGGGATTTCAAAAAGAAACCAATAGATGACCCGACCTTTGCAAACGTATTGGGCTGGGAAGACATAGACAGGTAACGCTTTACTACATTACCCTTTACCCATCTGAAAAGAGGGTAGTGACGCAAAAGATTTTTTAGTGAGATATGGGGCAGCAGATCCTTCATATGGCCTAAGCCGTTGTATGGAATAGGGAATCACACTCTAACAAATAAATTTAGAAAATCGGAGCTAGAGCTATAGCTCTTAGGGAACTATACCCGTTAAAAATTCTAAACATGCATCAACATAAATTGAATTAGTTATGACAGAGAAAGTCCTTACAGGCATTGCAATAAGTTAAATGGGACCCGGCACCATACCCAGTAGTCTCTTGCGCCTTGATCTATAAAAGAATGAAACATTTTGGCAACGTGTTCATTTTTAGATTTCTCACTAAAAAGGCAAAGAGTGGATGTCCTAGGCAGCACTATACTACTGGCCGACTAAGTCAGAGAACAGAGCTCTCAAACATATTTCAGAAAAGAATTGTCATGCTAGAAGGACTTGAATGATGGAGCTAATCTCTCTAAGGTATTAGAGGCGAGTTATGTCTTGCAGTGCCAGACATGCTTGTCACAAATTATAAACCCCTGTTTTGCAATGGCAACATGGCTTAGTGGTTAGTGCACGTGACTACTGTGATGGAGGTTCGAAGTTCGAATCCAATAAAGCACTACCAAGTTTTTTCACGGTGCCACCGCTATTGAATATCGTGCAAACTTATGAGAATAATAACTGCTATGAGAAAGATTTCCGATCGGCCTTTCGAATATCGCCTTGAGCTGTAGATCCCTTACATTTGTGAAAAAAAATTTTACACGCGAAACACGAAGGCTCGTGAGAAGCTAGGCGATGGAGACCCTATTGTGTCTGTTGTGCCAAGTATTAGTATTTTTTTTTACTTAAAATTAAATTACGAGTAATTAGACATTAAATTGAATAATGCTGAAACCAAGCCAATTTTCAACACTTTATCAATCGTAGACTAAACACTAACCCATGTCACCATACTAAGCAGAGATATGTCCTGTATGCCGGTAGATGCTTAAGCTGAAGAGATGCGGAACTGGATGAGACCATGTTCCACTTTCTGAGCACACATGCCCTGTAGTCACTTATATAAGGAAGGCTACTTTATTTAGGTTCACAGAAAAAGGCCCCTCAACTGCACCTATTATAGAGATATCAACGTCTTCAACATCGCGTATAGGATCTTGTCTGCCATATTGTACCAATGCATGAAACCTTTGAATAACAACCTGATCGACCTTTCAGTTCGGTTTTAGGCCAAGAAAGTCCAAAATTGACATACATTTTTACAACCAAGTAGATCCTTCAAAACCGCCTCTGACAGCATTTGTAGAAACGAGCAATGTCTGGTTTTGGCATCCCTGCCAAACTCATCTGTTTGTGCAGGACGCAACTCCATCAAGGTCGGTAATAGTCTCACTGAGACCTTTGATATCGAAAAAGGATTCAGACAAAGTGACGCGTTGCTATGTGACTTCTTCAACATTAATCTTGAAAAGATTGTTCGAAACTCACAAGCCACTACCGGACACATAATTTTTAAAATGACTGTGTAATTATTGACAGAACTCAGCAGTCTGTCACTTTCACGTTTGCGTGAATAGAGACAGAAACGGATAAAATGAATCCAGCGGTAAACGAGCACAAAACAAAGTTCATGCTGCCAACAACATGGGCAACGAAACATCAATGAATCAGACGGTATGTCACAGTTGACAGTAATAACTGCGAGGTAAGGCTTCGCTATTAAATTTGACATGAGCGCTGAAGCAATGCGAAAAATAACTCTTGTCAATCGCTGTTTCTTCGCGCTAAGAAGGAATCGAGTAGTAAGGCTCTGTTCCGAACAATTAAGGGGGCTCTTTGCAAGACTTTATTATCCCAGTGCTACTTTATGTCATGGAAACATGGACTTCATCGAAGGCGGATAAAGATATTGTGACGACCCCACGCCTCATGCAAACGTGACTTTAGCATCGACCTACGTTACCGACTCGAATTATTGGATGCAGGTGTCAAATTCTGGACTGTCCGGGAAAAATTGAAAAAAAATGCCGTTCACCAGAGAATGTGGTCGACGAATTTTGTTAACCGTTTCTTTTGGCCAATAAAATAAAGGAAAAACATAAAAACCAATTCCTGACTTTTTGTTTTAATAATCAGCCGGGCTAACGTGTAACAATATATATGAGTGGTTCTTTCCAACGAAAAATTCTTCGTAAAATAATCGGTTTCGTTTGTAGTTACGGACTATGAAGGAGATGATTCAATGAGGAGTTCAACAGCGACATAGACCCAGTTAAAAAAAAAATAATGCGCATTGCACGTTTGAAATGGCTTGGACATGCAAAGCGAATGAACCCCAAAGCTTGAGCCCACAGTGTCTTCGAATTCACCCCGGAGGATTAACACAGTAGAGGTCGGCCACCTCTTAGGTTGCGCGCACAAGTAGGAATCAACTTAATACGGTTGAGACCAGGCTAAAAGGAGAGGCTTGTTGGTTGAGGCTTACTCCGATCTGTGGCGCCTTTTCTTGTAGAATCTCAACCGGGCTAATTGGATAGGCTTAATGGTTGTGGCTCACCTCGATCTGTACCGCCATTTAAATGTAGGATCGGTTAGTTAAGGAGTGGGATGCTAATTGGAGAGAGAGAGAGGCTAGTTGAGGCTTAGAGGCTGCATAGTAATTTAAGGTATTTACACTACTAATATTGTAGAATTTAAACTGAAAAGTACATGGTTCCCGAAGTAGGCTACTGGTCTTTGAGCACCTCATCGAAGGTTATACCAAAACTGACCAAACAACTGTTATACTTTTCGAAGCTCAGAATGAAAATTGTTTGAGAGAAATCGTCCGCTTTTGCGAAACTCAATGAAATTGATTTGATTTTGGCTACCAAATACATATGTATCTCCATCATCTTCTGCAGTTCAGAACAGTGTTTAGCACTTCCATAGACAGATACGTGATAATCGTTGTAAATTATTCGGTCAATAATCCAACCGGAGCGCCAGTATTCGGCGTTCTTTTCTTAATTTGATTGACTGTGTGCACGATAGCGCCAGGAAACTACCTTGCACTACAAACTCCCGGTGATTTTTATTTAGTTTCGAAGTAGATAAACCGCAGAACGTGCTTTTCTTCACAACTAAGTCATTATCAGCACATAGCTGACCCTGAGATACAAAAACTCTCTAAACCAATTATGACTTCCTTCCTAAACAGTTCGTTTCTAGAGCTCTGTTTACGTTGGGTTTATGCACGTATGTGACAATCATTAGCGTAATCACTTTGTTTATAAACAAATTGTTTTTTTTTTGTTTTCTTTTTCGATAGAATGGCCACCACTCCAGCGATAGTGTTATTTATAAATCACTCGCACGACAGGCGACCGCTTAGGTAATCGCACGCAGACTGATTACGTTATTAGCTCCTTTTAGGTGATCGGAAAGTTGAATAACACGAAGGCGAAAGAAACAAAAAAGTCCCGCGATTTTCGATCTGTGATAGGAATTCATCGACATACCTGAGGACTATCCGGCGAACGGACAAGTGCAACTTATGTAGTTTCTTACATAAATTGCCTTTTATCAATGAGTTATATCAAAGTCGTATCACTTTGATAAGAGAGGAACAATTTGTCGCCAATTTAGGAATGGAATTCGGTCATGATTGCAAACTAAGAACACAATGACTTTATTGTTTTGTTAACTGATAAGATTAAGTCAACAAATTTCGTATAAAACTCGTACTCGTACGAGTATAAATGACGATTCCCGCAAAATGTAAACAAGTCTGCGTTTCAGCAATGTGGACCGAGTGACCAATGAAAAGTAAACTCTCCTCCTTAAACGCGAACAGCGTGTATTTTTAAAAATCAGATACTTTAACAGTTATCTAAATGAAGACTGGCTTGTCGCAGGCAGAGACTCTTCAGACATCGGAATCGCGTTAAGTAACTAAATTAATCGTATCCCTAAGCGCTTTAAAAGACGTAGTTAGTAATTCTATCGTCACCATAATGAGAAAGCTGAGCTGACAGGTACAAGTATGACAACGAAGTGAGGTGAAGTAGCATGAATTTTTCTAAATCAGCGCCAAAGAAGTCGGCGGAGCTATTGGGTTCTCTCATAGCAAGCGCCTGGGCCATTTCTGGAGGAATAGAAACGAGGGGAGGCTGCCGAAGAAGGGGAATCGGATGGATTGGCGGAGTAAATGTGTTCTTTCGGTGGTGGCTGGAATAGAAGTGAAGATAATCCCGAAAATAACACCTGTATTCAAGTCTTGCTGTCGAACAAGCAGGCTTCCGCTCAAGATCCTCCTGCATTGAGCACATAAACGCCTTGCTGATTATTATAGAGCAATGCGTTGAGTAGAGGTGTCAGCTTTACCTGTTTCTTTATAGACCTTGAGAACGCTATCCCCAGCGGGAATTGAGAGTTCTATCTCTCTATCTATTTATATCTTGGCACATATTGAGGGTTTTCTGACCAAAAATCATCTCAAATGAACGGCTTACTCATGAAATTTTTACTAATATCCGTTTACAGATTCACGACAAAGGCTGCAATTAAAGATCTGACCATCCATGTTGGGATAACTGCTCTACCATGTAAAACAGAACTATTTTTAGAACTGTGCGAACAGACCGTCAACGCACAGTGACTCTGAACAATCTGTTGTACCAATTTTTATGGAACGATTGGGTAGCCTCAAGAAGCACTGCGACCGCATAGAGATGTTTTATGCTATCTCCTTGAAAACGGCGTTAGGTGTGGGTTTATGTACTTACTAGCTCAAATCAAGTTCATAGATGAAGCTTTGGATTGCTTAGGCTGGAGAGGAGGTGACATCATATGGCCTTTATGGAAGTGTTTGAGCCTAGTCCGAGCAGTAGCGGTAGATTCACATCAAGTATCTTTGTCGGGACATGTCGGATTGGCTAATGCCAATATCTCTGCGGTGGTATTTGAGAGAGCAAAGCCATAATGACAGTCCATTAGATCTTTGCGTTATATTTACTCATTGACAAGTCTTGGTCAGTTTATAAGTTCCGGTGAGAAAGCTTTTCTTTTTGTTCCCAGTGGTTTAACTCTATCTTTATTTGACTAACAGGAATATTGGAGACTGGGCACTGAATCTTGGTGTGATTAGACTCAAAGTTAAAGGACTTTATCTCCGGAAGTTTCTTCTGAAGCGCATGAGAAACTGGGAGCTCAATAGCAGAAGATAGAAGTCCAGCATCCTAATGGTGCAAGGAGTTTATTGTTGGGACCGAAAATTCGAGATCCTACTCCAATTGCCATTTTGGAACCATCAATGTACCATTCGAATGGAGTTAACGATTGGGGGATTTGAGGATAGTGCCAATAACTGCGATCTGGAATGACAACTTTGAAGGGTCGATAGAGAGGTGCATACCGATGAAGATAGTAGCGGAATTTTTTTCAAGAATGTATGTCCAACTAGGTTGGTGGTTTTCTTGTTGCATATGAGGTGTAGCCTTAGGGCGCTGGATTATCTTAGGTTTTGAACCCATTGTCTTTCCCAAAAGTCTAAGCCATGTCCAGAAGGCTTTAGTAGCAATATGGCTTTAGTCCATGGTTCTGTCTACAGATTCGAATTATGTTTGTGGTCTACCCCGAGATATTTTGTTTCATTTTGAAAAGCTGTTCTGCTAGAATTGTGTTCAGTTCAGATGTCACCTGAGGCTCTGTATGCACCTTATCGCATCTCTTGGCTCCATGCTACAAGTGTCACCTTTACGTAATAGAAGTAGAAGCCCAAGAGAAGTAGAGTAGTCTGTTCCTTGTTGTCTCACTGCAGATAGAAAAAATGCCTTCGGTCGTTCCCTCATGGTCTTTTGTTGACAACTATTATTACGAAGCAAACTATAGACCTATGGATATGGATAATTTTAGTGCTGACGATCCCAAAATAAGTAAAACAAAATAAGACCAATAGACGTGGATCTCTATATAAAACGATCGAACACTGTGATCCCGAACAACTAGCAGAGATCCTGAACTAACACAGCCATTCACGAAGGCCGAGTGTATGGACCAGGTAGATAAAAAGATGAAAAACTGCTTGTGAAGGTTAAAATCAGTGGCTTTTCGGTTGCGTAGTTGTAGTCAGAGGAAGTCTTAGGCAAGGGAGTATCCAACCCTTTTCATTTCGTTAGTAGTGGTTATTTATACGTATGCATATGGTATCCAGATTGACACATTCACATTGACATAACCTATCCGACCGGTAATTGTCGGCACTGTTCTTTCGAACTGTCACACCTCTTAGTCCTCCCCAATCTGCTTAAATTCTGTCCAAGCGTCCTTCATCGACGGTCAACTAATTTAAGCTCAGAGGGTAGCATCGATGCTTAACTGATTATTTAGATTCACATGAAAAAATATACGAATGTACACATTATCCTTTTATAACAGTTTTTCGAGGAAAAATCACGAACGTGAATGAGCACCCCCAGTCACTCCTACTTTCTCCTTAAAACTTTCTTAATTGTTTCATTACCAAGGATAAAGTTAAACATCCATACAACCATTCGTTGAGTACCTGCTCGGTGAATAATTGTCACTAGCAATAAAATCACAACACTATGACTCACTGTCCAAAATTTCGCAGATTGATAACAAACCAGGTATCTGTGAAGTTTTCCTCCGCATCCCTAGACACCCTTCGACAGTCAGTCATTCCATCTCCGCCATGGTGTTAAGTGCAGAAGAGCCGAACAGTGATCAGAAAATCATATTTATCCTCGCAGCTCTCATGTTCTTTGCGATACCGATACGATATCCCGACCCCGAGACGCGTACTCAGAAGGAATTTCGAAATTTCATCATCACGTTCAACAGGACATACCATGGCAACTCAACTGAATACGAGAAACGTTACCAGATATTCAAAGTAAGTACGACTGTTTCATTTGCCCATCAGAATCGCCCAAAAATCCTTTCCTCTCCAACAGAATACCTTTGCAATGCTGGAGGACCTTAGGCACGACAATCGTCCTGTATTCGGTATAAATCGATACTCGGACATGTCCCAAAGCGAGTTCCAGCATCGCTACCTTCTAGCGGCAAGCCCACAGCAAAGCTCACGGTCGAAGAGGAAAATATTCGCAGCTATATACAGATACAACAAAAAGAATTTCGACACGGGTCCTGCCGCCCTACCGCAACGTGTCGATTGGCGTAAAAAAGGCATCATAACTCCGGTGCGAAACCAGGGAAAATGTGGCTCGTGCTACGCCCAAAGTGTCATCGCTAGCGTTGAGGCGATGCACGCTCTCAAATGGAACTCCAGCACCGCAGGTGAACTTAGCGTCCAGCAGATGATTGACTGCGCTGGGAATTCCAACTTTGGCTGCATGGGTGGTGACACATGCCAACTGCTGCAGTGGTTGAAAAGGGAAAATATCACCATTCTCCCGGAGCGAAGCTACCCAGTATCCGATGGACAAGATGACTGCTACATGGCAACCACACTGCAGCACCTCCCATCTACAACTCGAACTGTCCGGGTCACGGACTACACGTGCTTCAAGTGAGTAAGAGTGAAAGATGCATGAAAATTGACGTTAATCTCCTCCTTTTCAGCTTCGTAGGTCAAGAGCCTGAGATGTTGGCATTTCTTGCCTTCAAGGGACCACTGATTGTCTCTGTGAGCGCACTGCCATGGAAACAGTACGTGGGCGGTGTAATAAAACGCGGCTGCAATGGGCCCCCGGATCATGCGGTGCAAATTGTCGGCTACGATTTGAGTGGCCAAGAGGAACCACACTTCATCGTAAGGAATTCATGGGGCCTCGGCTTCGGACATCGTGGTTATGCCAAAATCGCCATCGGCGGAAACGTGTGCGGCATCGCACAGGAAGTCTCCAGTGTTACAGTTGATTAATCGAATTCGCCGCACAAGAAATTGTTTACATTGTAGAGCTCATTAAATTGCAATTACATTCGCTCGTAGCTCATATGGGGCGAGAGAGTGGCCTTAAATTGATGTGTTGGAGGTGGATGCCTCTGTTTTTTTTTTCTCTACTTCTTCTACACGCGGTGCTTAAAGACAATTATCACCAATCAATCATAGGAGAGTATTGTGGGTTTCCTGGGCGGAAGTGGGTTAGGCTGCCATGATTGCCGTGAGTGAAAATTATAATTTGAAGTGCTTCGAAAGAATTTTTTTGTTTTTTTTTACGAACGTTATCTGTAAAGGGCAGGGTGGGCTTAAGAAAATAGGTGATGATTAGATAAGAGGCTGATTAAGATGGTAAAGGAATGTGAGTAAGCGTTATGTCATACTTTGGAGGTTATACCGGTGCCAGAGGTAATAATATAGCAGCGGCTTGCATCAGACAACTCGAAAGTTTGTATAAGAAATTAAAAAAATTATAGACAACTTAAAGTTGCCGAAAGTGGGAAGGTATATGTACATAAATACATGATTGTATGCGGCATTGTTAAACTTGGGGAAATGAGTTATCCACAACGCAAAAGCACTCGTAATGTCATGACCATCAACAGCTGGTGAGCAAGAACGCAGTAAGGTACCTGGGTATGACGCTGGGCTGCAAACTTACCTACTGGGACCAAATAAGATCGGCATCAGAGCGAGCGGCGAAAGTCACGACGTCACTCAGCAGGATCATGGCAAACATCGGAGGCCCAGTAATGAGTAAACGGAGACTGCTTATGTCCATCACTCACTCCATTCTCTTGTTTGGATGTGAGATATGGGCTCAACGTGGAAAAGTACAGGAAGCAAATGGCCGCATTGCAGAGACGAGGCGCCCTTCGTGTTACTAGCTCCTACCGCACAGTGTCCGAACCCGTACGTTTGTAGGGCCTTACGTTCACGACAACAAGACGGAAATAGGGACTGTAGCTACAAAGCAGGTGGAACGGTGAAACCAGGATAAGATGGACCGCGAGGCTGATAAGAGACGTTGCTGCATGGACGGAGCGGAAACACGGTGAAGTGAACTACTACATCACCCAATTTCTAACCGGACATGGATACTTCAAATGGTACCTCTGCGGAGACTCAGAGAAAGACGATGCCTACCATACCTTCTTCGTCTGCAGTACGTGGGCAATGCAGAGGACCAGGCTTAAGTCGGAGATAGGCAGCCTTTCCCCAGACAACGTGGTCCAGAAGACGAACTCGAGTTCCACCAGTTGGAACAGAATCTGCGCCTTCATCGACACGGTGTTAAGAAAGAAGAAGAGCGAGGAAGAAGCAAACACACCGGTAAGAAGTCCGTGACAGAAGACAAAATGAAAAAGCCGGTCCCCACAGGGGATTGAAAACGACACCTCTCTGCAGTAATGCGAAAGCGGTGCCGCAGTGGAAGGTGTCAAGACGAAAAAAGGGGTCAAAGGGCGGTTTTTTGTGGCGTGTGCGTCCCACACTACTGGAAACAGAACGGGCATGTTTCTTGCGCGCATTAGCGTTTTCGCTCCGCTTCCTAGGTAAAAAAAAGTGTCATGACCATCTCATAGCATTGCAATGTTAGGGTTGGTCTCAGTCTCTCTGCAATTCAAAGCACTCTTTGTGGCTACTGTTAGAAATGTAAACACCTCCCTTGTCGTGAAGCCAATTGCTTTCAGTGTCTGATACTATAACGTCAGAGATCTGTTGAGTCATTGGTACTATCAGTCTAGAACACACCACCAATCTTAATACAAATTCCATGGGCGAAAGTGTATCTCTAAGGAAGATATTCCATCTTAACTAGACGGAACTAAGTCGGAAGGATATCCGATTAGATGTTGGCGTCGTGACAGGACACTGTGTGATAGGTAGTCACGCAGCACGGCTAGGGTAACCGCATAACGGCTACTGTAGTAGCTGCGGAGACGAAGTGGAAAGGGAATCCGTTCGTCAACTCCTTTGTGACTGTCCAGCTCTGGCCACCAAAAGAAGACGTGTTTTTGGCAGTTACTTTTTGTCAGAACTGGACGAGACTGGTAAGAATGAGATTTAGGTTCCCAGGGTTTTTAAATATTGAGCACAATGGGAGTGCAACCAGCAGATATCCTTGCTAGTGAATTACAATGGACTTAAGATGCCAAAATTCAGGAACCCTGAGCTTCAGTCAAAGATATCAAGCTGGAAGAAATGCAGCGAAGCATGAGAGTATAGCAGGAGTTGTCACCAGTCCTCTGAGTTGGCACCATTCCTCTAAGGGAAGACTTATGCCGGGTATTTGAAAGTTCGTGCATCGGTACCATGGAGAACTCTAACTCTTAATCGGTCATGGCTTCTATCGAGCGTATCTGAACAGGTTTTAGCTCGACGAATCTCCTATCTGTCTTAATTGCGGAGAGGCCAGAGAAGATGCGCAGCACATATTTTTCAGTAGACATGCTTCCATATAAAGCTCAGAGAACTAGAGGAAAGAATTGGAGAAACACCGACTACCGAAAATGGAGTGCGGTGAAACATGTTGCAGCAATAATCATGAAGGAACTTTAGCGGTCGGAAACGGTCCGAGAAAACAGCAGGGGAAACCAGACCCAGACGGAATCTGTCATGGATCAAAGAATGGCACAGGCTGAACCCAGTGCTGAACCAGAATATGGGGATAAATATTCACGCGAAGTAATACCTAACAGTTGTCCTGGAGGAGAGAGGTTGAAGTTTGTTGGGTGTGGGTTAGTACCTAGGCGTATTCCTGGCATCGAGTATTCAGGTTTGCTCAGGTCTGGGAATTGTACATGTCAATAGCCTGGACTTCTGGTATCTTAAGAAGATTACACATCCTTCACCCCTTCATCTATCCAGAGTTTTATTCGCTTGAATGCCTTGGGGACCAGGCATACAACCAAGTTTGACTTTATTCTTGTCTTGGCAAAGTCGGATTTAAATGCTATCTGGCTAATTCCAAAATGAAAGGTTTTACTGTTGGAGATCCTGATAGTTAAGAAAATGCTGTAACACATTTCCATTACCACCAAGCCCTCGATGTTCAGTCCAAAGACCCAAATGAAACGTGAAATTCCATTTTTGATTGACTGGAGAGCCGGATGAAGCTTTCGGGCTATGATGACCCCTCTATAGATATACACAATTATCCTGAATAACCTTCTGAGTCCTTGGACCTCCGGTTTGGGGGCGTGTAGTCGGGGCACACGAGTGAAAAAATGAATTGGTTATCAGAGGGACTTGAGCTTCGGATAACGATACTCTTTTTTTAATGGCAACACGCCTCAGAATGTCAAAGGACTACGATTTACAAGTATGTGCCTACAATGTTCGTATGTTACATGACAACAGATAAGGATTTCTGACTAATCGACTTTGCAGCAGCTCATAATAAGGTGGTAAATAGCGCTAGGTTCCCAAGACTACGAATTCACACAGCAACCTGCCTCCAGATGGTCGAACCCCCAACCACATTGATCATGTGCTGATCGATGCGAGATACGCATGAAATATCCTGAATGTGCACACATCCAGGGGGGCAAATGTGGACTGTGACTATTATCTCCTAGCAGCTAGAGCTCAAAGCTCTTCCAACAGGTAGAGGCTTCGAATGATCAGAAATAAGAGACATGCCGTTGGACATCTACACACGCCTGGAATAGCCAAGAACTACAAATAGCAACTGAATGAGAGGCTCTCCGATATGCATTCACCTTTTAATAACTATGACACTCAGTATCCCACACTCAGTATCGCAACATCATGAAAAAAGTAGCCGACACCATACTAGTATACCAACACCCTCCGAATCCATATCCATGGTATGATAATGTTTGCGAATGACTGAAAAATGTGACAGAAGATGCAAAGCAATGCACTGCAAAGTAGAACAAGGGCAGTGAAGGAAAAATACAGAGCCAGGAGAAGAGAGTATCCTGCTTAGGAAGAAGAAGATGTAGGCAGTCTCCTAGCTCAAGAAAATCGAAGAGTCACGCGACAGGAACAATATACGGCTATATAGGAGAGCCAAGTAACTGGCAGCTGGTTACAAAGGCAGAACGTAGGCTTTTCAAAAACTGGCAGCTGCTAAGTGGGCACAACGCCAAGAAGATGATAGGGTAAGAGAACGGCCTTCCAGTCAACGAAGAAGTGATCCCCTTCCCGAGTATAGAAGAGTTTGGCGCAGGTTTTCAAGTGTTGAAAAGAAACAAGGGTACATGCACCAAATCGGGTGACTGGAATATCAGCTCCATATGCCCCGCCTACAAAATGGCCGATTCTATGTTTTGCACCAACTATCGAGCCATATCCCTGCTTTATATCGCATAAATTCTGTCCAATGCACTGTCAAAATGTTTTAAGCCTTTCTGCAAGACACTTATCGGAAAATACCAGTATGGCCTCCGTCAGGTCGATGAAGAGGACAACGGCTTTCAAGTAGAGACACATGATCTTTTCATTGTCTGAAAATCTGAAAAGCTATGACTGAATTCGAGATCCCGCCAAAATTAATTCAGCTGTGCTGGGTAACGCTGGAGATGCAGTGTGCGGCTTGGAAGTTTCTAAAACCTGTACCGGACAATGCGCTATCATGTGCTGGAACAGAAAGCGCGTAAGGTCAGGTGGAACATAGAAGGCAATACCTTAAATTAATCCGTCCAGCTGCTGAGATTCGCAGACAATAATGACATCATTGGTCACTCCCAGCGTGCCGTAGTAGAGGCTTTCACGGCAATTGATGAACAGGCGAAAGGAATTGGTCTTGAAGTGAAATAAAACAGCATCTGTCCAGCGCATAGGACAAAACGTCACTATGGATACGTCTAAGGCGTTCATTTGCTTGCAGTCAGCATCAACTCCATAAGTAACACCATAGTGAAAATTCGATGATTGGAAACAAATGGGGCCAAAACCTTCACTTTAATGTCCAATCTTTCGCAGATGCCAAAGCGCTTGGAGTTGAAAACGGCAAGCTCTGTATCGACGAGAATGGAAGGCTACTTTGCCTCGGCAGAAACTCTCCAGGCGTTAAGTAAGTTTAAGTAGCTAATACACATCAACGCTACTATCGCTAAAGCCTTCGAATCTTCAACAGAGGCACAAAGCAGTGAAGGAAGGCGACTTCAACCAACCTTAGAGTGCCCAACTGGAGTCAGTGAACGAAAGGCCATGCTAAATGGATATATTCACTCCGAACTGTAGCACCACCAAGGTATGAAAGTAAGTAATTGATTCCGCTGAGTAGAAAACAAGGATTCAAGTCAAGTCCAGTGTTTACTTTGTGAGGAAATGAGACGACAATAGCGTCTGAATAAGAAAATCAAGAAGAATGTCTATCCATCAATTATCACCGTCAAAATGATTAAGATGCGCATAGTCACGACTTTTATTTTGGAATCGTTGACAATTGTTGATATTTGCCTGGCTGCTAACAAAACAAAAACCGCTAATAGATTGTACCCACACGCATTTAAGCGCAAAAATCGTTCTAGATACCTTGAACTGGATACATTTCTGCTGTAGACATTCAGATATTAATTAATTCAGAGTGGTTTGTACCAAATTTTTTATCATTTTCTTTCCAATAATTCGCTGTTTATTTTGTATTTTAACACTTTTATCGCGAATCTTTAGAAAGGTAAAATATTTTGCAACAAATTGTATGTAACATCCGAAAGCTGACACTCCTTAAAACAAGAGATTCATCTGCCGCATAAATCAATTTTTATTGCCTTAGTTGATAACATTACCACCACTAGAGTGACATTGACGGATTACTTAATCCAACAAATATGTAATTTCCCAGACTTCTAATGATCACAACACTTGTCAGCACTGACAATTGCTACTACTTTAAGACTTTTTGAAGATCACATGCCACTTTTAAACCGCATCACGCGAATCTAGTAAACAATGATCTCTAGAGGTTACACAATAAATTGGATGTGCTTTGCGCGTGCTTAGGTCACAAATTGTTTTTAAGATACGTTTCAGTGGAACAGTTAACAACAAATAATTCCGACACTTTTAAGGACACAATTAAAATAAAGAAAAAACAATTAATCTAACTAATCACCATGAAGTAACCGCCGAATGCGAAGAAACCGAAAAACCGATAGACCGACGCAAAGATGTTAACACGTTGACTGGGCCCGGGCTCCTTCGTTTTTCGCAGCAAAACTTCACCAAAAAACTCGTCAATACAAGCGAAACCTCCACGGAGATAAGATTGACGAGAGATATGATTAAATTTTATTAAATAGCGTATATTCGCACCTTATCGCGAATGGGGAAACAAAATAAGATACAATTCGTAGTAGTGTGTAACTCGTGACAGACTTTTGAGAGACCTGTGAGCTTTCAGTATCTCAATATCTGAGTATCTCAAAGCCAAGTAAAGGTTGCCTCAAATGCTCTCTCTCATTGGAGATACATTAATCTATTTGTTAAATATAAACACTGACCGTAGATACGTTATATGTAGTAATTACACGCTAAAGTTTTATGTACAAAAAATTAGTGATTTTTTTTATTTTATTTTTTTTTTAGTTCGGAACGAATTTGTGTGCGCTTCGTGTGGAAATCTTAAGGGAAACTACATGAGTTTCATGTGAAACATGGTCACCACGTAATGGCGCATCGCATAAGTCATTTCCATTTCCAATGTAGAATGACTGACAGTCCATTGGCTTGTGGCATTATAAAGGGAACAGTGGAATGCAATGCTTTCTGTTTGGGGGTGTCTTGTCGGTGGTTGCATGGCTGTTAGGGTTGCTTCAGATTATACAAAAAAAAAGAAAAACAATTCGTCATAATGCTAAGGTTGCAATCAATAGTATTTCGTTCTATCTTTCCTTCAAGGCGATGTTGAATGGAACTGAACGTGAAGGATACGGAGTAGGGGGGTTGGGGGATGATTTTTACGTGAATGTCGAACAATTGGTTGTTTACGCCAAATCAACTTAAAGTGATTTCAAAATACGTTACGGCTTAGATTTGCTTTGTTTTTTTTTTGTACAGCTTGTTCACACTAAAGTGTGAACCGAAGTTTAATTGTTTTTTCTTCACTAAAGGTTCGTTAAAAAAAATTAGTGCCGGCTTGGAAAGCTTGACTAAGATGCGCCTTTTAAAAGTGAACAATCTCGTTTGTCTAGAGCCGAAAAAAAAAAATTCATTAGACGATTATCCGCGCAAATAAAATTCCCGCTAATGAGACGAAATAACAGATGGCTGCAAATTGTACGTGATTTATATCACGGCTAACTTCTGCGAAGATTAGGGAGTTTAGTCATCCGGTGAAGAATCCCAGAAGAATTTCTTAAGACTTCAAGAAAATTCCCTGTGTAACTAGATACCGAGCTGAAGGCTTTTATGCTTAAGAGACGTGCAGAAGCATGGGCTTCTTACTTTCGTTTTACAGATGATATTAGAACTGATATGACGGGTTCTTACAAGTAAGTGCTTTCATCGTTGAAGTTCTAGTGGAAGAGGATGACTTGGCACCTTGGAGTGTGGCTGGCAAGCTGACGTACGCACAACTTAAAACCCATTCAGCAGCCCTTCAATATGGTATCAGCAGATATTTAATTTTTTTTCCTAAAAATTTTGACAACCAAAGTCATGATGAGCGACCACAAGTATCTATTGCACCACAAAGCCAAGTATTAAGGCAGAACGCATCCCCCCTTACTTGCTAAGCCGAGATTATCCGCCGCGGCGGAAAAAAATTATATGGTTTTGAGGGTAAGGTTAGGATGGCTGTCTTTAGAAGGGTGCAGGAGCAGTATAGGAGCCTTCCACTGTGTCTACTAAAACCCAACTTAGATTTTGATAAAGCAGAAGATGCTCGTGATGTCTACAGACGATAGTTTGCTGAGATCATTGAAGAAAAGAGCAGCTAAATGAAGCACTCTCATTGGAGCAGTGCATATAAGGTGTAAGATGGATGTTGGGCGTTGACTTTAGCATAATCAAGCCGGCAATACGTTTCTGATCCAATTTAGGCTAGATCTGTCTAGATCGATGATACGTCGAGCCGCCTGTTTAGTCCGAATGCACCGCACAGCAACACTCGTCAGCATTTTTAGCTGATATCTTAGGTGACAATGTAGCTTACAAGCCTGCTCACACCCTACATAGGCAGATGGTTCTGCTTGAGTTCCTGCGTGTTTTCAGAAAATATGGTAGGCCTATGCGTATATATTGCTTCACAGGAATATTGCAGGAATAATCCGGAACTCACTAGAGCAGAGGCGATATCTGACACAGCGACAAAGAAATCGAAATGAATGACGAGCTACCTAGTTGCATACTGTATCCGATGCATCAATGGTCGGAAAGTACAACTTCTAACCATCGTCAACCGATGTATTGGAAAAATGGTGAAACAGTTAAACTTGTCAAAGCATTATTTTGGACCAGGCGACCATCCAGTGCGCGCTGTGGATCAGTAGTTAGTCCGTTGGGCTACTGAGCGGGAGGTTCGACGTTCGACGAATCTCAAAACTTTTTTCATGGTCCCACATCTCGCGAATGTCTGACAAACGTCCGAGAGTAATAACAGCCTCAGAAAGGTTATTAATTCGACTACAACGTGTGCTGCGCTTAAGGCTTCCCATTAACAAGGGGTAAATCCAGTGATTTCACTGAGCTTTATGATGGGAAAATGGACAAGAGCGTATAGGGTAGTTATGAGAAATTTTGTGGTGGCCAGCGTAAGTAAGCAGAAATACCGATCGTACTAATGGACACCACTAAAGTACTCCAAGCTATCTGTATGAGATTTTGTGATATTGTGGTCCTGTAGTAATTAAAACTACACCTGAGCCGTCAATGCCAATAATTCATTTTAAGGAGGAGTAACCTTTCCAGTCTGTGGAGAAATAGAGACTATTACTATTGCCTGAGGGTAAAAACTATCCGATGAGTCCTCATCCTACCATCCTTTGATTAGAACCATGCGGAGAATACTAGAATACCGCATTGAGAAAGCAATAGGCAAAGTGTGAAACCTGGCTGAACATCAAACTCTACAGTAGATGCCCCCGTGAACTAGGGCTACTTTACTAGATCCGCTTTGAATAATACAAGTACATCATGAGGACTTCTTCAAGAATGAGTTCCTTCTGCATGACATGGAGAACGAGGCGTGATAACTCTGATGAGCTCCTCCGGGACCGGTTCTAGGTCTCCCTTGTCAAATATAATGTGCAATAGTGTGCTTAAACTACCAATTCCCAGCGATACCAAGATCATAACATAACCATTTGGAGGTAGTTGAAAAGATGACTAGATCAAACCTGAAATGAAGCAGAAGGAACTCTTAGGCATCAAGGAGGAATCAAAGCAGTTTCCAGATGCCGAACTATATTGAATAGAATATGCGATACCCATGAAGTAGCTCTCTGCTTCCCAAACATAGAAATGTAAGAGAGAATGGGGTAAGACAGCATTAGACATCGAACACACTCAGGAATCAGAATAAGCTCCCATTGGTGTACTAAAAAGAAAAATTGACCAACAGAACTCATCAGCTCTGCATGGTTTCGCCAGAGGGGACTGAATCATATCTCGCAGTTTGTGGTCGGCATTGGACGAAGGCTATGGCGATGCATAAAAAAGAAATTCGAATCTTGACAGGCGCACTAAAAGGACACTTCGCGACTGGGGCAAGACTAGGCATAAATTCACCCGACCACTGCATGAACTGTCACTACACAGAAGAGGAAGAAACCATCAAGTAGTTGCTGTGTTATTGCCCAAATCAGAACAACAGCCTGCACCATATGGGTAATAGGCTTTCTGACGAGCTAGGGGATCTTGTGTCAGTGTCACTAAGGAACATAATGCGTTTCATACAGGGCGCAGGTTGGTCTGCAACGAGGCCGAAACATAACCAGTTTATAGGTTCCATAATCAAAAACGGAAACACAATGGACCTTCTAACCTAACTTAACCCAGAGGGACAAGGCCTCGTCCTGGGTGAAACGCTCAAGTACAAAGAATCTGAACCAACATGGAGTAAGCAATTGGAGGCAATCAGCTGAAGACCTGGCTAATTCGAGAGCCTTATTGCTTGACCCCAGATTTATCACGAAGTGTAGCGAGACCTAAGTAAGTAAACTTTATTTTCCTTAGACGGATTTTGAAAATGTTTGCGTATCCCTTGCTTAGGGCTTTGAAAAGTTTATGCTTGGGTTAAGTTAGGTTGTGTAGGATTATAAGTGTATCATAAGACACAAAGTACCATAGTGGCCACATGGAGATCCCAAAGGGCTTAATGGAAAGAAACCTAAACCATTTCTCACATGCATTTAATATTCCTGCAAAATTCAGATAAATCAATATCTTGGGTCCCCTTTGCGTTGACAGGCTTTGGAGGAGAAGATTCAACGACAAAATTTACGAGCTGTACAGCGACATCGACGTAGTCAAAAAACTGCGCATCAGTCGCCTAAGATGGCTAGGACATGTAGAGTGAATGGACACCAATGCTCCGGCCCGCAGAGTGTTCGAATCTAACCCAGAGGAACAACGCAGTAGAGGAAGAGCTCGCCTAAGATGGCGCGAACAAGTAGAAAGGGACCTCAACCAACTTGGAGTGCGCAACTGTAGGCAGTTAGCTAAGGACCGGGCTAACTGGAGAGGCTTGTTGGTTGAGGCCCAGGTTCACCCCGAACTGTAGGCCACCTAAATAAGTAAGTAATATCTTGGGTCGAGGAAATATTTAAGTCAACTCCGGACAATGCCTTGGCACTCACAGTGTCATATCCTCTGAGACGTGTAGGTTACATGTATAAATCCGTTTTCCATATACCCAATCTCATTGCGGAGTTTCCCAAGAAGGCAATGACCACACAATATTTTTCCCAGATCTCCTTCGATCTTACACCGACCACAAGGCTTTAGACACCCTGTGCTCTTCTAAGTCAGACCATTTTTGGTCAGCTTTCGAGAATAACTCTCTTAGCCACATACTTGGTGGTTTTATGCCTCCAATTATGTCACTTTATGGGAGCACAGCTCCTTTTTTGGTCAGAATGGCGGCACTTTCCCCGCCGTCTTTATCGCAGAGGACTGGTACCCAACATAATCTGGCACGGTTCTGTGTACATAATGCCCTGAGCATTGGATGACTATTCCAGACTATTTGAGATTCTGTGACGTAGAACTCTAGCGCTTTAAATGCAGCCTGGGGACGTTCTTCTTGATTATTAATCCCATCTCCAGTAATCTTGCAGCTAGAACCTATGCTTGGAACACACTGCCTGCATTTGGAAGTTCCAGGGCCCCCTCTGGGTTAACATCCCTCGATCTCGAACCCTCATTGTACAATGTTACACTAAAGCCTTTTT
This sequence comes from Blera fallax, assembly GCA_946965025.1. NCBI lineage: Eukaryota > Metazoa > Arthropoda > Insecta > Diptera > Syrphidae > Blera > Blera fallax. Next base: position 42,128,231 of record OX337247.1, on the reverse strand, counting down.
ACTTCGAACTCAAATTTTTGTATCGTAAAAACTGTCATGTCAGTTAATTAAATAAAGCCTCTGACCTCTGTTCAAGGTCTTCTGTCAAAAACACAAGATTAGCATCTTAATTCAACTCTTTTCTATCTTTGTTGACCTCGATAATATTCAGTCGAAAAATAGAACCACCACCAACGCCTGCAAAGTGATAACTGGGACGCAGTTTTTTATCCCCAATAACTTTCGCCACAAGGTGTCTAGGTGATTGATTACCTGTCACTCAAAGAATTTTTGCGAGGAAAGTGAATCTGTCTGTGCTGTCAGCATTCCTGTACCTATTTTCTGTTGGAATGCTTGTCAACAGTAAATTTAAATTTATTTTATTGAGTATCGACAAATGGGTGGGTTGGCATTACCGGTATTCTAAATTCCGAGATATACTGCTGGGTCATAGGAAATCTATCTTTTATTAGACGCCGCCCTAATTTTCATTTTATTTCGGTTTTTATTCGTTTGTGATAAGACGTTGTGTGTAATAGCTCGTAAATTGGGCGATAGATAAGCAAGATATGCTTATTTGGCAGCACTCTACGCAGTGCATTTCAGATGTGATAATAATTTAAAGAGCTTAACAAGTTAACTGCGAAATTGATTATGAAATCCAACAAATCTAGAAGTAAATATCGATTTTTTCCTTTAACTAGATACGCATAAGCGAGAATAGATACTCGAATTCTTGCTGAATCTCCAAACTCTACGGTGAGGCAAAGATTGTACAAGGGGCATTTTGACGACCTTTGGTTATAATGTTTACACCCTCTTCCGTTCAAGAAATGAAGGCCAAATAACTGCCAGTTTCCTCCAAGTTGAGAAGGAGTTCACGCATTCCAAGATGGACATCTCGGAGCTCAACGAGATAAGTTGGTTAGAAGTAGGCGAACACCACTCCCCAACTAAAATTCGCTACCTCGCTCCTAAAAACAAGCTTAAGCGAACTCGACGTAGGCAAGACGCAGCAATCTTATACCTTGGATACTTGTTAGTGACTGGGTATTGATAGCCAGATCTGAGAGTAGGATAAGAAAAATCATTATCGACTGAGGACAACTCAGCGCCATCTTCGACGAAACGCATAACGTCGCATCGTCATAGGCGGCTTCAACGCACAGCTTTCAAAGCACAGACAACCACCTTTTTCTCAAGGAATTCTGAAGCAGCGTCGTGACTCGATGTTTGAGGTGAGAATTCCATAAAACATGCAAAATTTTTTCACGAACTCATGCGAACATCTGACAGACATCAGAGAATAATAATTAATGGCAAACGCATGGGATGATGACTTGAACTGTAGGTCCCAACAATTTGTACGTAAAAATACCGCACGCACAGAATGAATGATCACAAGAATCCATAGCATCTGTTGCGCCAAATTTTAATATTTTAACACGTGAAGATTTGATCGAAGTCTGGCCAATTCATTGACCCGCTTATTTCCCTCTACTTGTACATGACTGTGAACTGAGAAATTAGCCACTTGATTTATTGCTTGTACTTTGCAGAAATTAAAGTCAAATCAAGAGCTTTATCAAGCGAAGATGGCATAACTTATTTGAACATGGGATTGCGGCTAAATGTCAGAGAATTAACAGCGATTCCGCCTTGAAGATGGGTATGTGTTGGATAAGTCTGAAAGACGATAGAATTTGAATATATTCGATGTTTCTCGCACCAACTCTACATCTCATCTTTGTCGATGAAGGCTGAGGCCTACTGTATTCAGGAAGAGTCGAATGACAGTTTTCTTGGTAATGACAGAATTTTACTCTGCCCGAATGGCTTGGCATCAAGGTTTTTTGAGTCTGGATGCACCACTGCATGGGATGATAAATATAATGTGCTGACCAATGGATAAGGGTGTTAAAACACGTTCGCTCAGGTATGACCACATAGCAACTTCAGTTTCTATATTCTTTGTGCTATCCCCTTAAAAAATATTTGTAGTGTGATTTTGTCTGCTAGCTAAAATCAAGATTATTTATGATACTTAAGATTTTTGATCTAAGGAGGAGGTGACCGGGCTATCTGATAGGATAGGTTAGGTTAGGTTGAAGTGGCTGCCAGCTGGGAGTCGCCAGCACACTTAGACCAATGGTAGGTCCATTGTGATACCACGTGGATCATGGGAGAAAGTTTCTCTCTACCTACTCGTTTTAAAACCAATTTGAGCTTCTTATGAAGCGTAGAAGGCTCTTAATGTCAGTATTCATCAGGTGGCCTGTATCGTTATAATAGGGAGCTCCCAAGTGGAGTTTCCTTCTACGGGAGAGAGCTGGGCAGAAACAAAGAAAGTGAGGAATAGCTTCCTCCTCTTCTCCATCCATGCAGCTTCTACAAAAGTCGTTCGCAAAGAGGCCTAGCCTTGTAGCATGTTTGCCTATTAGACAGTGTCCAGTGATGACACCTACTGTGGTGCCGATATGCAGTCTATTGAAAGAAATCAAATTCTTAGAGCGTTTTAGATCCAGCTTTGGCCTAATCTGTTTTGTCGCTAGACATGTTGATCCACTTGTCCACCTAAGATTTGCACTCTCGACAGCATCCAGCTTAAGTTTAAGTTTGCGAGTAGCGATTGGAATACCAAAGGTGCCATTGTCCGGCAAGATGGGTAAAGTTGTTCCTTCTTTGGCGAGTTCATCGGCCTTACAATTCCCTGGAATGTCTCTATGCCCCGGCACCCAACACAGGTGAATATTGAACTGCTCAGCCATCTCCACAAGAGACGAACGGCAGTCTAGAGCTACTAAAGAGTTTATAGAGGTCGATTCCAGGGATTTGATTACTGCCTGGCTGTTCGAAAAGATGCGGGAATCTCTAGCAGATATCACGTTTTTCTTAAGCGAAGATGGGGCTTCTTTGATCGCCATTATTTCCGCCTGGAACACGCTACAATGGAGAAGGAAGGAGAGCTTAAATACCTGCACCAACTCCGTCTTTGGTTTTCGACCCGTCAGTGTAGAAGTGAATAGAATCATCTTCTAAAAATGCATCGTCCTCCCAGAGTGCTCTGGAAGGGATGGTGACTAGGAAGTTCTTCTCAAAATTTAGACGTGGGATGGTGTAGTCCGTGCTTTCGGGAGAGATTTTGAATTTATTTAGAATAGAGGCGTGGCCGAATTCTTTTTCTGCTATCGCTGATGTATTGAAATTGTTGAAAGCGTCTTCTATATCCAGGAAGGCAACCTGATAGGATATTTATGTGGGATCTTTGGAGATTTTTTCTAAAGCACTTTCTGCTAACAAAGTTCGATGGCAAAAACCTGTGCTTGGACGATAGAAGAAGAGCATCCCTATGTAGCCCCAACCGGAAATTTCAACTCCTACCCCATTTAACATTTTTGAACCGTGAGTGTACCATTTGGGTGGAGATACCGATTGGGGGATTTGAGGATAATTCCAATTATTGCGATCTGGAATGACAACTGAGGTAAGTAAGGGCAACCGTTAGTAGTTTTATCCGAAAAAGAGAACTGTCCAACCTTTGTCGAAGTGATTTTGCTGCTAAGAATGGAGTAAAGCCATCTGGTAGTCTTGTGAATTAATGCCTTTGGCATCAGCAGTTGTTCTGAAAATTGAAAAGTTATATTATTAAAGGCTTCGGAAGTGTCCAAAAAGGCTGGGAGGATGATCTCCTTCTTCGAAAAACACTTTTCAATTGAAACAAATCGATGCAAACCTGTTACTGTCGATTTACGTGTTTGATGTGCGAATTGATGGTCGTTTAGAAGGCGTTCTGTTAAAGGAGTATTTTTGATGTGAAGTCAAATAACTAGGAACACTGAGATTGAACTGATAGACCTGAAAGCCTTGTAGTAGAAATAATTGGATACGCCGATGACATTGCGGTGGTGGTAGTGGCTAAAACCCTAGAGGAGGTGACACGAAACTGCAACAGTACCATCAAAGACGTGAAGATATGGCTTCGCTCAACAGGTCTGGAACTAGCGGACCACAAAACGGAGGCTGTCCTCGTTAGCAGCCGTAAGAAGGTTGAGTGCCTGACCATACAAGTAGGAGAACACACTATTGAGTCAAAGCCCTACATAAAGTACCTAGGGATACTGCTTGACCATAGGCTCAACTTTAGAGACCATCTAACCTACACAAGCGTGAAGGCTAATCGGGCTGTCGCTGCAATATCCAGGCTGATGCCAAATATTGGAGGACCCAGGCAGCCAATAAGAAATCTGCTTGCGGCAGTGAGCAAGTCAATCCTCATGTACGCAGCCCTATATGGGTACCGGCAACAGCCATAAACTCGTATATGAGAAGTATAAACTCTGTGCATAGAAGAGCATCGATCAGAGTATCCTGTGCATATAGAACAGTATCGGGGGATGCAATAAGTGTGATAGCGGCGCGAATGCCTATCGAGCTAGAGGTCAAAGTAGCAGCATCAATATACAATGACGAAAACCGGGAGAGAAGAGTCATCAGAGCAGCTGCCGAAATAGAATGGCAACGGCGATGGAACACATCAGAAAACGGCCGATGGACATACAAACTGCTGCCAAACATAGAAGAATGGACCACAAGAAAACACGGTGAAGTAAACTTCTACCTTACCCAATTTCTAACGAGACATGGAAGCTTCCGGGAATTCCTCCACAAGTACAACATCGCAGACGATTCATTATGTCGTCATTGTGAAGGAAAAGCCGAGCACGTGCTACTGGAATGCAAGAAATACGTAGCAGCCAGAAATGCCTTAGAACAAGGCATCAACAAGGCGTTTATGCTATCAACGAGGGAAGCATGGGACATCGCCAACCGTATCATTGCAAGCATCATGCAGGATTTACGGTCGGAAAACCAAACACCAAGAGCTCAAGAGGAAGGAAACCCTGGACCATAAGAAGGAGAAGACATGATGTCAAAACCTGCCCCTACGAAGGAATGCCTTGACCGTTAGTACCGTAGGGCGAATCACAGGACAGGGATGGGGGGGTGTTTTAGCCACGTAAACATGCAGGAGCATGGAGTCTGGCATAACTCGTAGCACGGGCTACCGAGTATCCATAAAGGATTTTACCGTACGTTTTGCTAGGCACGCGTAGAAGAAAATACTTACGTAAGCGATTTCTTAACTCGCTGTTAAAGTAAAGGTTGGTCCTTTTGTCTTTAATTGCTTAGAGGACCGGTTAAGAATATTTTGGATTAGTACAGCCTATAAACTTATTCAAAATACACTTGACGTCCAGTATAACGAATGCCGATATAACGAAAGTCCAGTATAACGAATCGCTTTTGAAGTCCGTTGATATCTTAAATAACGAATAATGAAAAATGTTACTACTCTCTATATAACGAATGCTTTCAATTTCAAGACAAGAAAGAAACAGGACAAAACATGAGAATCGTTGTTTTTTTTCTTACACCAATGTACCCTTTTTTCCACAAAGGGAAACACCACTTACATAAATCGACCACATCATCTGGAAGATTCTCTTTGAGATGTCAGCATTTGGACAGAGAAAATCTGTCGGAGAATCTGTCGGACATAAAGGTCTAGTACTCGTAGAATTTCAAATCTAATAGGTCTAAATCTTAGTATAGAATTATGTCCTCGCTTAGTGGGTTTTGCAATAAATACCGCCAGAAAGTATCTGCAGAAGACTAGTGGACCTGATACAGCATCTAAAAGCACTATAATTCACCACAGCAGTAGAGAAAAACTTTCAACATCCACTCGTACTTTTTGTACCCACTGTCGACGCCGGTTTTATCACATCCAGCACAAAGAGTCCCTTCTTTACCTTCTTAAGTCCTGACTCACCTTCTTGATGATTAAACTAAAGCGTAACGATTGCCCGTAAAAGATAACACAGCATCGTCACCATAAAGTATCACACCCAAGTGAGTAATAAAAAAAAAAAAAAGACGCAAAATCTTAATCCACTCACCTCAATCTCTCTCGCAACAGTCTTCGTGCTTCTTTGTCCCTTTCAAGTATAAATAAAATCCTTTTGAACTCCTGCAGTTTTTTCTTCAAATCCTCTGCCGTCACTTCAACACAAATTCCACTGTCCACACTACAGTCCAGCTGCAGGCTGTTACCACTGATGTCAAAATCAGGCATCATCGTTGTTATATTTTTTTTTTTTTTCTTTTCCACTTAATTTAATTTAAACAAATAAAAAACAAATTCACTTAAAAAGCACTAAGTTCCGAAACATTAAAAACAAATTCTCGCCTCGCTAGACAACAAACTTCTCGGTCCATTCACACGTGCGGAGTTGAATTTAGATCTCTTAACTCATTTGAATGAAATTTTTCGATGTATTCTGCTCCTTTTTCTTTATCTTTTGGTTTTTTTTGTAGATAAAATCGTTGTTTCGTTATCAGCCGCAGCAGTATTACCAGTACAACGTGTGTCTGCCTTGTGGTTCAGTGTCACCTGTAAAGATACACGCAATAAACAGAGATCCATGTAATTATTTACTTTTCATGTGATTAAAATTAATTTATATTTTCTCCGCAACTACTACATAAGATACAAAGATACAATACAATGGTCGGAGAGTATATCTTTTTCACACACTTGGGCACAATGACATTGCCGCGCACAATCGCTGAACTTGAGAGAGCACACAAAACGTCGCGTCCCAGAGCATAATAGTCGTAACTAAACGCGGAAAAAAAGTATCTGAAACAATCAAATGTGTACTTAGGGACGATTATAGCGCAACTGCAATCTTCGAAATTAGCTAAAAGTAATTTTGTCCACAGAAAATGAATAATTAATGGATGGGGTGCTGGAGGTTGGCAATGATGATGCACAGCGCGCTCACCCACAGAGATGGGAGAGTCACCTCCGTCAGATGGATGAATAATTTATTCATGGAAACTGAATGCTTTCCTAATTATTCCACAGGTGTGTTGTATCTTTTTTGTTGCTGCTGTAGTCTCCATTAATTGATATTGGGCGAAAGCATTTGGGAGTATGTCAATATAGTGGCGTGGTGGAGTTGTGTCACCTAAGTAAGCTGTCTAATGAGGAGACGCGGCGTAGTTTTCAGCTCTACACAGAGACGGTATGGAAACTTCAAACTCGGTAACTCAACAGAGGGAGTGAGTTGGTTTCAATTTGTTTGACGGTTAGCACGTCGTTAAGTGAGTAAATTGGTTATGTAAACTTATGGCGGCACAACTGTCACTAATTTTCGTTAATCTAATTTTGTTGTTTCAGTTTGGTTGTGGGTCACAAACCTGAAGCTCTAAAGAGTTAAAATTATTGAATAGGGTAGCAATGCCTTGGAAGTAGAAGGATGCCTTGTTGACGACTTTAACTTTGACTTTCACAGTGGGACTACGAATGGTTTTTGGGTTCTTTTTGAAGGTAATTAAAATGGCAGATTCGTCGGTTGTCAGATTTGCGGAATAAGTTCGACATCTGGCGAATAAGTGAAGTAAGATAGAAGGTTGCGGGAGAATACTGTTCATCAACAAAAGACGCCAACTTGATCCACTGTAACAAAAACCTGCTGGCCGGATTTGTCTACCCCCTTGGATCCAAAGTGAAGTGGAAATTCTTTTCTTACTTAAATGCTTTCACCCCATGAGGAGCATAGAGTAACGCTTGCTTTCCATTCTGTTTGGAGTGCTAAAGTGCGAATGAACTGTCTCCAAATCGCTCCTAAGTCCCGCAGTTTTCATTGCCTGGATGAGCGGATTCCATTCTATGGCATGATGTTGGTGGCTGGATATTGACGGCGAGATCTCACAGTACGAATAAAAATATTTGCAGCTACAGCCAATGTTGAGTTTAAAATCTCTCGCTGAGCAGTCTAATGCAACGCCGCGTTTGAGGACGAAAATTATAACTTTTAGGGTCAGCTAAGGGCTGTCTTTAATACAACTCCTAACGGCGACAGATCTGAATGCCAAAGTGGGAACCAACCATATCTCGTTGAGCGGTTATGGGGAAAGCAAAGATTTCAACAGTGGATGGCTCAAACTTTACAACCCGCAGACAACTCCGCTGCGAATTATGCCATGCAATGGAATCCGCTTTCGCAGTCTGGCAGAAGAGCAGACAGTTCTAAGCAAACATGGTGCAGCACAGTTGAGGTGCAATCGAAGACACTTTATATGAGTTGGAGAGAGCTGAGACGCGTTGTAGAACTTTAAAGAAGTTGGACAGCCTCTACCCGACGAGGGGAACAGGAAGTAACTAAGTGAACTTGCGATCCAGTATTTATCGGAGATTGCCTGCCTTTCCCAAAATTTGACATTGTACTCCAGTTAGTTCCGGAATTTCGAAGGGGTACCTTAAATGAGATTGAAAATGAAAATTTTGAAAAACGATCAAAGAAACTCTCCATTCGATCTTGATGTATTCACTCCTCGAAAGATCACAAAACAAAACTGAACTCCAATCTCCTACCTACGTTTCTAGGTTTGAATAACGGGCTTGGGCGATAAATATGAACTTTAAAGTTACCATAACCGCAAAACACCATACATGTAGGTGCTGTGAAACGATTTCACCGTTCTTTTTCTAAGTGCTGCCTAGGTTTTCGACATAAATTAACTTAAAAATGAAAGTACCACCTAACATTATGGATGAACTGTGGAAAGTAATTTCGTCGCTTCATTCACTTAACCACAGTAACTTGCAAGTCAAGCTTCATCTTAATGAATTATTGCTCAATTAGTGCCAATCAACATGTATAAGTACAGTTCTAGCCAATGAATGTTGAATTACAACAACAATGACCTTGTATACGGATACATACATATATCAATACAAAAAACAGCTTCAACAACAACCAATTGTTTCGCTTAAAACATAAAAAAACATTTTTTTGTATCTAAAACCAGCACGGTGACTGCAGCAGCGTTATACCACACCGAGATTAATGGCGAAACTCATTAAGTTTGATTGCATTAGCTTTACACCTATGCATGTGTGCCGGCGAATTTAATTTCATGATCATTTATCCTGTTACTAATTTAACGTTTCGAAAAAATGGCGAAAATATTTTAACTGTCCAGCATGCGAGTTACAATTGGATCCTGCGGTTTGTGGAGTTTTTTTTTATGTTCAACATTGCCGTGTTGCCGTTTGTGTAATTTATTTTGAAACTCTGAACGTGACAAACGATTAATTTCCTGCCGGAATTGTGTACTTCCGGCTTAGTTTTGAAAGGGTACGAGTGCGTTTATTCCGCTCAAATCGGTGTTTATTGCCGCCGAACAGAAATATCAACTGGTACAAGGTGGCGCAAAAATTAATCATCCTATTGGAAGATGTTATAATTTTTTGCAAATGGCGTCGTACGTCAATCATATTTGACATTTGTGAACTAGACAGCTTCACTACACAAATAGACAAGCAATGGAGCGCTATACTCCGCAAGAGCGTGGAATAATTCTGTCGATTTTTTTAACCAATAATCGGTCGGTGGTGTTAGCGCAGCGTGAATTTCGACGTCGATTTCCTAATCGTGTCGCGCCAACTGGGCAAACATTCCGGCGCTTAGCTACTCGACTCGAACAGACTGGAACCACAGGAGACCATGCAGGGCGTGGCCGCGACCGAATTAGTCGTTCGGCCGAGAATATCGCGGCTGTGGCTGCCGATGTCGCTGAGAACGAAGAAACATCAACCAGACGACGGGCCACGCAATTGGGCATCACCAGACGGACCCTACAGCGAATTTTAGTGAAAGACTTACACATGTTCCCGTACAAAGTGCATCAGTTAATGCCTCCTGACCGTCAGTCGCGGGTGAATAACTATCAATCCATCCTCAATCTCAACAACGAAGAGGACGATTTTGTGTCGAAAATCATCATGAGCGACGAGGCGCATTTCCACTTAAGCGGTTACGTCAATAAGCAAAATCTTCGTTTCTGGGGCACAGAAAATCCGCGTGTGATGCACGAAGAGCTATTACATCCACTCAAAGCCACTGTGTGGTGCGGCGTTCACGCGGGAGGAGTGATTGGGCCGTATTTTTTTGGGCCGCCATCAGCAATACGGTCACTGTTACTGGCGAACGCTACAGGGCCATGATAAACGACTCTTACTGCCGGAATTGGATGAGCGGGGCTTGGTGAACATGTGGTTTTAAAAAGACGGTGCAACCGCACAGACAGCATGAGCCACAATGGATATTGTGAAGGAAGCGTTTCCTGGTCGTGTTTGATATGGCCAACAAGATCGCCCGATTTAACCATCCCAGACTTCTTTCTATGGGGTTACTTGAAGTCGCGGGTTTACTCGGATTTACACGACAATCGTGCGACTTATACTCTTATATGGCGACGTAGTCTGGTGCCAAGCTGCGGACAAAGTAACCAATTTTGAGGCAATAAAATCTTGACAGGCTCAAAGGGCAGGCTGTTTGATGAAATCAAAGCCGACAGCAGTAGTTCTGAAAATGATACCACTAGACATATACTGCGCAAGCTCGGCGACGAAAACTGCACTTAAACTAAGGTCTGCTGGTCTCTGGATAGCAGAACCTATGGACACGCCTCTATTCTAAATCGGCGGTGTCCGAAACTTGGGACAGAAATGGACTACATCAAATCTCTCTCTCAATACTTTCGGTGATTCAGTTTTAGAATGGGATGAGGGAAGACTCTGTACTGAGGATGAACTAGGTATCTACACTGACGGACATCAAATTGAGAGGGGTGCAGGAGCTAGTGTCTACTGTGAGGCTCGGGATACAGAGCATTCTTTTCGGTTAAGGGGTGGTTGCAGTGTCTTCCAAGCCGAAGTTGCTCCAATGAAACAAGCAATGGAAATAACTATAGAGGATCATTTTTCAGTGTAAGCAACATCAACATCTATGTTTACAGCCAAGTCGCCATAATGGCGCTCCAATCAACATCGGTAAGCTTATTTAAGCTAAAACAGAATGAGACATCAACAGTCAAGAACGTGACCATATGTCAAGGCATGTGGACTTCTCCGGAAACGAAAAGCGGGTGAACTAGCCAGAAAAGGATTGGATGTGTGCCCCTCTTACGCTAGTATACTGCTCAGTGCAATACACAGGAAAATAGACATAGAGTCTCTCGAGAAAACTAACAAACACTGGGGTCGCTTAGATGCATGTGTTATATGTAGATCGTTGTGGCCAGTCTACGAGAAGAAGGGGTCTGTTATTCTACTGAAGCTAGTCGTCCGCAAGAACAATTGCATTCCTATTGGCGCCCTGAAGAGACGCTGCACAATAGGAAACAATAGCCCGGCTCTAGGTCTACCCTACAATAACTACTGTACTGTTCTATGCTTCACCTGCTATCCGACTTTTCAGCTCCGGGCCATAAAAAAATGTTCCCTTGGCCGTCATTTCTTTTCAGAGCTAGATGTGTTAGGCACACTCCTGATATATCCACATGTACATTCCATCTGGGTTGTTTAGTTAGCGGTCAATGCTAATGTTAAAGTTTTTATTCCTAGCTTCCCAGGATTATTTCTAAGATTAGGCAAAATGGACCCTACGTGGTCTAAGTAAGCCGCTGATGCCTAAGACTACGATAAATAAATACAGAGATCAGCGTGTAGAGGCACAGCCAGTGTGGTGAAAACTAAGGCTAGGAGACAATTCTGAACATATTACCTCAAGAACTCTTAAAGTTAGCCAATCAAATGGCTGGAAAACAAATCTTGAAGGACATGCGCGTATTCTAAAGCAATTCAAGTGAGGATGTAAGCAGTGACTACACGTCACCATACCTCGACTTTGAATATCATGCATTTTCCATTTCCTAAGAAGCGGAACTCGCTTACCACCTGTGATACATATATCAAGGAAGCTGTGCTCAAAGCCAGAACCAACAAACTCTTGCCACACGACGTAAAGTTGCTGTCCATGTTGGTAGGTGCACTCACTGGTCACTTCATTTCAGTTCCTGTGCCATTACTCATTTTCTGTTACTTAGGAAAGAGGACTAATTATTACTGCCAGGACATACAACTGATGTCTCACTAAGTTTCACAGGATTTTGAGAATATCATGATGGCTGGAGACCCTAGACCCGAATGAGCAGTAAGGAAGAAAACCAGCAAATAAAGTGGACTGGACTGGGCATCGGGTGATCAGGTCGAGTCTTCTCTTCTCCTCACCAACCCAGTAAGCTAACTTAAATTGGAACTCTCACATCAAGTCAGCCACAGAGTGTGCCACTAGAGCCATATGGGCCAGTAGGCGCCTTTATGGCAGAACTTGGGGGCTTAACCCCAAAATGATATACTGGCTTTATATCATGATGGTTAGACCTATCATTACGTACACTGCTGTTGTCTGGTGGCCTAAAACCCTCAAACAAACAACGGCTAATAAGCTCCAGAAACTACAGCGTATTGCCGGCCTAGGTATTACAGGTGCAATGCGCACCTGCCCAACTATAGCACTAGAGGCTTTAATTGGACTTACACCCCTACACATCTTCATTAGGAAGACGGCTGCTAGATGCGCTATCAAACTGCAGCTGGAACATAAGTTTAAAACAGATGGCCACGTGGGACACCTGAAAATACTTAACTCAATCCCTAATATAGACATGTTTCTGTCCATCCCAGACATTATGGTTAGGGAATACAGTTTTGGGAAACTATATGAGGTAGAAATTCCAGACCGTGCTAAATGGGCCAATGGGGCTCTGGCACGGGACCCTAGAAGTCTGATCTGGTACACTGATGGATCGAAAATGGAATGTGGAGTTGGAGCTGGTGTCTTTGGACCCAACACCAAACTGTCGATACCCATGGGAAGATGTCCCTCGGTATTCCAGGCAGAAGTACATGCCATTGAGATCTGCGCCGACTTAATATCCAGAAATGGTATAAAAGGCGCCAGAATTCTTATCCCTTCGGATAGTCAAGTAGCATTACAAGCACTGTCTTCCAACATGATGGACTCTATGACAGTTAAATGCTGCCACGATGCCTTACAGGCCCTCGCCAGATACAACAAGGTCAAACTTGGATGGGTACCTGGTCACCAGGGTATTGCAGGCAACGAATCTGCGGATGAACTAGCTGGAGAAGGGCTGGATCAGAATCCGTGTTCTTACGACCAGAACCGTTTTGCAGAGTCAACTGGGCTTCTGCCTTAGGACAATTAAACGACTGGGAACATCAACTTCGTCTAAACCACTGGGAAAATGTCCCTGGTCTGAGACAATCCAAACGTTTAATTAAGCCTTGCTCCTGCAAGGAAATCCTTAACCTAGATAAGGAAAGCATTAAGAAGCTGGCGGGCTTCCTAACTGTCCACTGCGGCCTGAGATACCACCTTAACAAAATGGATATTTGCCAGGACAAGGATTGTCGATTCTGCCTCGAGGAAGATGAAACATCCGAACACATTCTTTGCGAATGCCCGGCACTACATTGGTTAAGGATACGCACTCTCCACAGGGAGATACTTACTTCAGTGGAACTCAAGGGATCCGCTACCAAGGATGTACTTGCCTTCATAAGGGAGGTAGTACGTCTTTTGGATTAACTGGTTTGAAACTCAGCAGTTGAGGCTTGAAACCGCATTCTAGTTTGCAGTTAAATTAGGCATTGGCGGTGGCTGCCTTCAAAGGGGTTTTTCATACAATCTCAAACTAGCTTTAGGCAGCAAGATTGTCTCATGAACTTCCTCATCGCTTTTTTTTATGTCTTTTCTGCGGTTTTCGAAGTCTCTGCGGGACTTATTGCCATCGCTTCGGGCGATTTTAACCTATCTGAAACTACCACTGAAAAATCTCATTTATCGTCATCTACTTTTCGCCCCCATGTCAAGTAGCGCCATATGGCTGCCTAACTACAGCGACAATCTACAGTAACTTTCAAAGGCATTTACCGCAGCTATCGAATATCGCCAGGAAAGTCACTAATGGCAGCAGTCTCTCTATGAGTCACCCCTAGTTATGAGTTCCAAAAAATCTCAAGTAATTTACTTCTGTCAAATTAAAAATATATTTCCTAAATTAATTTTTTTTATTTTTTTTGTCCAATTATTTCCCGTAAAACTCACTTTAAGTTCGAGTTTAATGCAAAACTCTTTGAGTGCACCAACAGTATAATTGCCCGGTAATTACCGCCCCCCGCCGGCGGGAGCGGGAATACTAAAAATCAAAATTTTTTCCAGCAACAGCTTAGCTACTTAAAAATTAGTTACACAATTTGGCATCAAGTAAAATCCCATCAAAATAGCTCCGCGCAATTTACCTGGGCCGCGAAAAAGTCATCAATGGATCCACATTTCACTCTTTCACTCCGCAAAAAAAAAGATACATTCATCTGCGGTTCCCAATCGACCAACGACAACCATTTCCATGTGCCGGGTTAATGGAATCGGGCTCGTATCTCGTTTTTTTTTTCGGAACAAAATTATTATTTTCTATTGACACACAAATCAAAGATGGAATTAACATTCACAGCGAAAAAAAAAAAAAAAAAATCAATTTCGCCATGGGGCTTTTCAGTTTCAGGTGTGTTGTGACTAAGAAAAGAAAACAGACAGACAAACAGGCCGGGGCGGACGAGGAAAGAGACAAATACGAATACATCAGCAGTTAACGATCTTGAGATGGAAAGTATGGGAACACATGATTTTTTTTTGAGTTGTTGGCTTCCTTCAGTGCCTACTTCCAGCCGGGCTAATGAATACGACATGATGGTGCAGAGATTAGAATTTGAGATTAACACATGGAGTTTTGAAATTCCACAACTCAGGTAGTGTTTGGCTAGTACTGGCCTCAATTGGAGGTGTATTGCAATGGAGATGACTTGTGGCTGGAGTCCTGGTGGGAGGTACTGAAAGACGGAACAAAGCAGTGTACTCGTAGAGTGAATTTAGGGTCAAACTCAACGATTGTTAAGGTGGTGCGTGATTGTATTACACTCGAAGAATCTGCCAACGTATCTGTAAAATACGTGTCATCAGAAAAAGATCGGTTCCTATGGTTGGACTGGGCCTCGGGCATCACATTCACATGATCGGCTAGATATCTCGGTATAGTTTCAGCTTCCAAAGTACTCGTAAGGTAGAACTAGGATATCGATGATAGCATCGAGAATCTTATGTGGATCTGGGGCTCTGGGACAAGCATGGTGCATTGGTTGTAAACGGCCGGGGAGAGTGGAAAGAGTCGTGCTAACATACGGTATGACGGTCTAGTGGTAGGGTCTTATGGAGAAGCACTACCATTCTTGTCTAACCAAATTCCAGCGCTCAGTCTGCATGAGTCGAAAGTACTGGATCCATAATATGTACCAAATCCTATAGCAGGACCTTAGACCATAGAAAATCTCATACCTCCGGATATTTATTGAATCAATAGAGCTACGCAGACCATGGGTAGGTAATATTTTCATAGGGTACATTCACCAACTCTTAATGGATCGACTGAGAGATAAAATTGGAGCAAAACGTCCACATTTGTCGACAAAAAAATGGTGTTTCACCAGGACAGTGGACATGACTTGCACTAGAAATGCTTCCGCGTCGACTATATTCCGAAGATTTCGCGTCCTGTGACGATTTCCTGTTTCTGAAAATGAAAAGGATTTACGTCAAATGAAGAAGTGAACTAGGAAACTGATGAACATTTTTGAGAATTCGACAAAACGTTTCGAAAAGTTGGAATATCCTTGGTCTAAGTGCATCGAGGTAATAGTTTTCTGTGTTGAAAAATCAAATATTTTGCCGCTATAAAAATTGTGTTTTCTTATCTAGGCTCACAACCTTTGGAACTGCCTTCGTATAACATTTCGTGGGACTTCAACTTATGATCATTGGTCAGCGATATACATATCAGTACACCTTCTTTGAGAAAGTAAAAGGTAGAGATTGAGCCTGAGAGTGGAGGTAGAGGCGGCCATAGATGGGCCTATTAGGATTTCCTCCGATTAGAGCTTGCTCATGATTCCTGAATTCGTGATAAATCCAAGAATTTCTTCAGGCGAACTGCCAGATACAAGCATATCCTCTGCCACAAGGTAGAACTTGCCTAATAATGTGGAAGACAGACTGCTACCATGGTATGAGTTCCATGGTATAGTGAATACCATAACCACTGACAGACTGCATTTCGTAGTAGTTACGTGGTATACTTTGACATTTGTGTTGCGCCTCCTCCAGCACCTTGCACATTTATTGCATACTTTTTCGGCTCACTGTATAAAATTCCTCCAAAGCTCCATTACTTTCATTGTTTCCGATGCTGATCCGCCTTGAATCCATTTTGAAAAAAATTTTCGCTGTGATTGCTTGCTTTTGAATTGTCAAAGAAGCTATGAAGAACCACCAGCAGAAAGAAAGTGGCGCTGCAAGCAATAAGATGGTGGTATACCACCAAAAATTTGCGAATCTCAATACTAGGTTCTATTCATGGTATACTACGTTTTAACGTGGTATTGCAGTGAAAGACATGTGGTATAGAGTATAGTATTGCTATACCGTGGTATCAATACTAGTCAATCTGTCTCCTACATAAGTGACGATGACGTGATCTGATTCAACAGTTCCAGTGACACAAAATGCGTTCTGCTACCTCGGCAGTGTCCAGTACGAAATTCTGTGATGATCATGACTTCCAGTTAGACCAAGGAGTTGTTTCGTTCTTAGATGTTTGGCATGAAAACTTTGGCTTGTCTGTTACCTTTGGTTTTCGTCGCTCTGTTTTCAGCCAGGTTTTAATACAGAATTTTTCCAGTGCTGATTAGTAATCCATAGAATGGTCTTGGCATCATGAAGGGCTGCTATTCCATTGCCTATGTGGCCTCTGTGTCATGGCATCTAATTGAGATAAACTCCGTTTGTGCTGCCTTACGACTTGAGAAGCTGTAGGCAGTGCCATCCTAGTTAAGTAAAAGGTAAAGAACTTGGCTAAGCGGCTTAAGTCACTGGATTACAATGCGGAGTAATACGCCACCTAAGCTCACAATATTAGGGCTTAGGTACCACTGAACGGATTTAATGAAAGAAAGAAGTTTTACTATTAAAGAACCTACTAGTTATCACCTTAAAATGTTTGTATCGCCTGTATTACGCCACAAATCAAATAAAAATTAAGAACCAGCTTTGGGTATCGGTTTACCCAAACTATAAAAATTTTAATATTTCAGCGATATGAATATCCATTTATACACACATGGTTGCACACTAACCATTTTGAAATTAAAGACCCAAAGAAATCCAACACATAAGTATCTAACCCGTTCACCAATGACTAGAATTATTCCAGATTGCATACTGAAACCCAAGGCCAAACAGCCTTTGTGTTTATGTATGCATAAGCGTTTCATATTTACGAGCTAAAAATTAATAAAAAAGATATAAAAAAAAACTGAAATAGATCTTCTGGTGCATGCTAGTCCAATGCACGATATTAACCACCACCGTAAAGCCAACAAAAGAATATTTTTAATATTCAACAGAATCAAAGCGCTGCGATCATAAGGGCATTTGCCTAATTATATTCCGATTCAAAATTATAGATACAATGTCGATCTACTTTCTTATAATCGGATTTGACGTAATTAACCTTGAATATGTCGAATACTGCGAAGGCAGTGTGAATAATATTTCAAGTGTGCTCGAAGATAAACAAACTAAAAAAGTATCTACATACAAAGATGTGGGCTCATGCAATTTGGTTTGTTTTCCAAAGCAAGAAGCTTAACATTGGCAAACCGATTACATGTTTGTCGCAAAATAAAGAGAGATACTCGTACTTGTATTTGTAAATAGTGGAACCGCAGATACTCAAATCGGCACCATAAGATCTGAAAAGAATCGTTTTATAGAACGACCAGGTTTTCTTGAAAGGCTTATATGACTTCAGTAAGCTGTGCTGTATAAGTTTCACTCGTAACTTTACAAAGGACCTTTTCTATCTCTGCTATATACGAGTACGTAGCAGATATGAGGACTGGTAGAGATGGTGAAAGACGGCAATCTGCCGATTGGTATGAGACGCCATCCAAAGTATCAGAGCTTTCTACGAGCTCTCGCAGCTCTCTGCGATTCTGCTGTAGGACGAGAAAGAAAGGAGGTGAAACATAACAAAAATGCCTCGCAAAACTCGTCCTAGCTAAAATGTACTTTGGAACAGGTTGGACACAGCTGAACGCCCTAACTATAGCGGAAGTTAAACCACTCATCTGTAACGAAAGCGAAGGGGAAGAGTGAGGCTATACTGAATGACGGGCCCCTACTGGCTCAAAAAAAAGGCAACAGGAGAAGAAGATTAATAAAAGCGCCCAACAAGAAGCTCTTGGGTGGCAATGACTAGTACTTGGACTCGTAGAAGTTGCATCGGCTGATGGGTGTTGGTTCGCTAAATAATGAGAAAGAGCCTCTGCAGCCAAACACATTGCAGATCTGCTACTAAGCCCTATTCAGCAATTGGGTTCTGGAAAGTGAAAACCCTCATTGACTCACGAGTAGGTAGGTAGGTAGGTAGGTAGATGGGTGCCTTGTGACATAGAGTCACTGCTCACTTAGACCAGGTCGGTCCATTGTGCCCAATCTCTTAACCCTGTAAACATTGTGAAACCGCTGTTAGAACCACCCAGATGATGATATGAATCTCAGGAGGTCCGTCAGCTCTACATTTCAGTTCCGATATGAAGTAACTTCCGAGAGTCCTCATTCTTATGACGGATATGGCAGGACAATCACACAGCAGATGACGAACAGATTCAATTTCTTCTTCGTCCCTGCAACTTCTGCAAAAGTCGTGATGTAGCACACCGAGTCGTTCTGCGTGAAGGCCGACAGCACAGTATCCAGTAATTATGCCAGAAACAACCCGTGCGTTACAACGACTAAGTTTTACCAGAGAGGTTGATCTCTTCTTGCTGCAGGCCAGCCATAGCGCCCTGGCCGATGCGCATGTTTCCAGATGAACCCAACCTCTGTTTGCTCGACTGATGGCTACATCTTCTATCTTTTTCCGTAAGGTGCTGATTGGGGTTACTACAAAAGGGAGGGCGCGCCGATCCTTTCCTTGCAAGCTCATCAGCCTTTTCATTTCTTTTGATATCCACGTGCCCTGGTACACAGCAGAGGATCACCGCATTGGCTCTAGATATCTCGCTTAGAAGTGACTTGCAGATTCTCACAAGCCTCGATCTGATTACCGCGGAGTCCAAAGCCTTAACGGCTGCCTGGCTGTCTATATAGACAGTGATCGTTTTGCCAACGATATTACTCTCGCGAATAATCTCAGCAGCCTGTATGATGGCTGTGACTTCGGCCTGAAAGACGCTGCAGTCGTCGTGAACTCACGAGAAGAATGACCTTAAAGCTCCGAGAGCAATGCGTCGAGTATGGGTCCCTACTTTACCTACGCTTCTTTAGACAAAGGGAGATTTACCGAAATCCAGAGCGGAGTACCTTCAGGGCTGCTTTTATCACAGCTGGTATTCCTTGGATTGCGTTGAGGACGTGTGTCTGTTTCCACATAGAGTTATGCATCTACATGAAATGGTTCACAATCTAAAAGGCGAGGCAAACTAAGTAGGACTGAAGATAAATGCGAAGAAACATAAGCTCTAAGCATTTCAAACTTGTTCATTCAAGCTAGCATTCCTGGCAAAATCGATCATTACTTACGAAGTATGCCATGTAATGGAATCCGCTTACTTAGCATGGCAGAAAAACGGGTCAACCTAAGCAAATGTGGCCCAGGACAGTTCAGAAGGAATCAGGGTCACTTGGGATGATTTGGAGATCGTTTTCGAACTCTTGACAAGATGGCGCGAAAGCGTTGTTTACACCCTAGGCACTAGGCCTAACGAAAGGTAACAGGAATTATTTAAAAATGTAGCCAAAAGCAACAGGATGCCATGATAACTTAGCCTGATGCTATAGTCTGTGAGCAAAAGGGTGAACTTTCTTACCCCGAGTTACCACGCAAAGTAAAAGCAGACCCCAAGCTAGAAACAGTCCGAAAGGCGTTTAATAGGATCAGGAGGATACACACATGAAGATTTCTTAATACAACTCAGTGACACGGGAACGAGGACCGCTGAGATTAAGGGTTTGATCAACGAAACCTTCGTAGAACAAGTGAGTGTCTGGTGGATTTCAAAGGTTACCACAACAGAAAACATAAGCGAGTCAGTCAAAGAGTTTTAACGCCAAAGGTGTAAGGTAGGACTCAAACAGCAATGATCAGTCTTCCTGCAGAAAACTCCAAAAAACTGTTAGAAGCTCAAACAATCAAAGTCAGTTGGGTCAACTGTCACATTTGCAGCGTAATCTGTTCAAAAATATCTAGAGTTTGGAAGTGCGCTTTAAAACCGATAAAATCTTATCCTGCAGCTCTCCTTCGTTTCAACTTTTTAGTGAGCGGAGACACACACTTGCCAGACGCGGATAGTGTTGTCCGAGTAGCCTGCGAACAGGGCTTGTCCATCGGTAGACCAGGCCAGCGACAAGCACTGTGGTTGATCGGCCTTTGATGTCTGTGAGACAACTTCTGGGCGGAGTTCCTCAACGGTCTTTTGCATTGCATGCCAGATCCCAGATTTTGATGGATGGACCATAGGCGACGCACAACCAGTATCGATTTGGCGAGAAGGGCAGAGCGTTGATGAAGTCGTTGTGCTCCAAGGTGTACAAGTTCTTGCCGTCATTAAGATTCCACCTCCAGTCCTTACCTCCAGAGCTACACAAAGAGCCATCGGGCGAAACGGTAACAGTGTTCAAATATCCACCGTGTCCGTGGTAGTTGTTCTTCAATTTGCAGTTACCCAAGTTCCAGACCTTGACGGTACGATCCCAACCGCACGAGACGATAATTGAATTCGAGTGGTTTAGTGAGAAACGCACGCACGATACCCAGTCCGTGTATCCATTCTCCTGAATGGTGTACTTGCACTCGGCCACTGTGTTCCACAGCTTGATGGTCTTGTCCCGAGAGCCGGAAACAATTTGACGATTGTCAGCAGAGAAGGCAACTGAGAGAATGTCCTTGCTGTGATCTTTAAAGCGACGGGTGGTCCTGCCAGCGGCCAAATCCCAGAGACGGAGGGTCTTGTCCCAGGAGCCAGACAGAGCATAGTTACCATCGGATGACAGAAGTACGTCACTAATGAAATGCGAATGTCCGTACAAATGATTTTGTGGGAAACTGTAGTTGTTGTCCACATCACGGGTCAACTTTCAGACAATGAGGGTCTTATCGCGAGAAGCAGAAATCATGGTATCGGGATCCTTTGGGTTAGTGGCAATTTGGGTAACCCAGCCATTGTGCCCCAAAAGGGTACCACGTAATTGCAATGTCTCAGTCATAATTTATTTTTTAACTTTTATTGGAGCGCTAACAACACGCGTCAACCCACGAAAAAAGGTTTCGGAAAAAAAGGAGCAACAAGTAATGCTAAACAAGTGGCCGACAAACGTGGTACATCTCCGGGCTTATAAGCGATGCCTTTAATATATAAGCAACTGTGTGGGGTAGCAGGCTCACCAATACCAGAGAATGCATTCTGCTGGAAACCTTCGCGCCACAAGAATTTATGACCGCCAATTGGCTTTGGTAAGCAGTGCACTCAGGCAGTCTTTTTGCCTTTCGTCCTCTGTAAATAGGCGTTTCTGCTTGCTTTCAATATATTAAGAAATTTTTCTGTGTTGGGTGGGAGTTATCAAAATACTGACTGGATTATTTTGTCCTCGACGATGAACCTCATCCGAAGATTGTTGCCTAACACCCAACAGTATTTTGTATCTCTTTTACAGCAATTTTCAGTGGTCTAGCTATCACACTGGCCACTCCTCGATCCTTGATCTCCTTAACTTCAAACACGAAAATACAGACTACACCCCGCCGAAAATGAGTTTTGACCGTGACTTCCGTACGAGCATCCCTGAACGGGATGTATGGGACAACTCTCCCTCTATCGATGGTAGCTCGGTACACTTTTTCACAGATGGTTCTAAGACCGAAGGCGGGGTGGGATGTGGTGTTTTCTTCGAAAAGCTCAACCTCGAATTATCGTTCCGCCTCCCTGATCATTGTAGCGTTTTTCAGGGGGAAATCATGGCGATTAAGGAAGCCCTGTCCTGGCTGAAATGTAATGTACTATCTGTCAGGGATATTATCATTCTCACTGACAGCCAAGCGGCAATCAAGTAGTGTCTGGAATCGTGCTCGTTTACCTCAAAGGCGGCTCTCAACTGCCGTTTATCTCTTATGGAGTTGACAGAGCAGTTCAATATTCACCTATGCTGGGTGCCAGGCCATAGAGACATTCCAGGAAACTGCAGGGCAGACGAACTCCTCAGACAAGGTACTACTCTAAGGATTCTGTCTGATAGGCAGTCCCTGGGTATGCCCCTAGCTACATGTAAGCATCTACTAAAGCTGAATGCTATTAGCAAGACCAACCTCAGATGGGAAAACGTGTCAACGTGTCTCATCTCGAGACAGATCTGGCCCAGGCTGGATCATAAACGCAGTGCCGAGTTGGTCAAACTAAAGCGATCACAGATCAGCTGCGTTGTTGGTGTTCTCACTGAACACTGCCTTATAGGCCGACATGCCAAAAGACTTGGCCTCTCTTCAAACGACTTCTGCAGAAGCTGCAGGGACGAGGAGGAGGAGGAAAGTATCCCTCATCTCCTATGTAACTGCCCAGCTATGTCGCATAAAAGAATGCTCCATTTAGGGTCCCCCTTCCTTGAAGTCCTTGGTGACATAGCGTCCTTAGCGCATCTATCGCTTTATCAAAAGCTCCGGTTGGTTCTGTTAGTCCCTGAGTAGCGAATTGGTTTTGATCAATGGTATCACAAAGGACCTTTATTGGTCTAATCGTGTCTGCACTCCCGTGCGGACAGCCAAGCCAACCTAACCTAACCTACAGCAATGAAGATCGAATGTCAAAAGGTGAAAAGCGGATGGCAATGAAGGCACTCGACGCATCTGTATTCATAATGCACTTCCCTTCAATGGTGTAGATACCAACTATGTACATCAGAATGCAGAAAAAATGTTACTCCTCTTGGAGCATGTATACACAATCTTGGCTATAATGTAATTATAAGACGAGTCAAAACGCTAACCTAGAACAACAGTCGTTTAAGTCTATTCTATGGTTTCTTATCTTTCAAATGGGCTTATAGAACTAAAGTCGGGAATGTACATACGAGTATCTACAGGTACGATGCAAAATGTTGAGAGACACCAGATTGATTAAATTTTAGGAAATACCATAAGCATCGTACAATGAATTAATTTAAGCTAACGTTTTCCTTTTAAACTCGATTCTAAGTCAAAATCAAGCGTAATTAACGACATTACCCGCCGTGGGAACCATCATCTCTCGTGCATCCTAGAGAAGAGAAATCATTACGAAAACGAAAGTCAGCGTCATCTTATAAAATTTATTTGGTAGAACAAATCTAGAAAGGCGAATTCTCTATTTGAATCTTGACAGAAAACTACAAAAGAAGTGCGAAAAAAGTCAAAGGAGACAATAGTTTTGATGATAAAAAAAAAAATAATAAAGAATGACAATACTAAACAATGGAGTGCGCTGTCAAAAAATGTGTGCCACAGATATGTAGATGTGTTTAAGTATCCTCTATCATTATTCAATAGTTTCAATGGAATAATTTCGATAGAAATTTGCATGTCAAAGACAGAAAACTATACGGGAAGGTTACCATTCGTCTCGAGCGGGTCGTGTGACACCCTATCCCCGAGCTATAAACACTGTCCTCAGGAATATTCGTGGCAATGTTTAAGATTTTATTGAAATACTTTAATATCTAGATACTCTCCACAAATTAGGAGAGATTCGAAAGCCCGTTTTTAAAACATTTTTTTTTTTCTTTCAAAGTAGGCGTAGTCGACACCATTTGTATCGATTCTGATTTCGTTCACGAAAGGGAACGCTGTATTTTAAAAACAGTTCCCAAAAGTGGGTGTGGCTCTAGACAATTTAGGGAGAAATCTATATATATAAAACTCAATGTAGCTATGTTTGTATGTTTTCAATAGACTCCGAAAGCATCGAACCGATTGAGCTCAAATTTTCAGGCAATCATCGATATTGGTCCGAAAATGTTTGGTCAAAATTGGTCCACCGATTTGCCACAACTGAGCGGCAACGCACGCCGGGTACCCGCTTGTTGTTCATAAGAACAATTGTTTCCACTTTTTAGAAAAAATATTTAGAAAACGAAAAGGTTTAAAATGGATCGCAAAGAAAAGAAGAAAACACCTGGAAGTCTACCAATTGTTAAAAGAAGATCTATCATTGTTAGCTCTACTTCAGATACTCCGATTCATCAAGAAAATCGGACGGGAGGAGGTGCTCTAAGCCGAGTATCTCATCGACTAGAGCTCCAAGTCGGGGTAGCACAATAGATCTATAAAAGTCGCAGTGCGCCTATACCCCTATAACCAATCTGCAATCTACAACAACTTAACGATATTCTGGCCGAACACTATCTCCAAAAAAGCAGCTTTATTTGAGAATAGGTTAAGGACCTATAGATGTCGTCATACGGAGAAGGAATTGGCAATAGATTGGTCATTCCTTACAGCGTGAAAACAGCTCCATTGCAAAATGTGCCATACAGTGGAATCCACTCACTTAGTCAGGCAGAAGAGTGAGGCAGCCTAAGCAAACATGACGAAGAAAGACGAGGAGGTATCGAGATTACTGGGGAAGATATGGAGGGAACTGATGGCGCCCAGGCGTTGTTGATGCCCCCCCTCGAGGGTGACAGGATCTAAGTAGTAAGTAAGTTCGTTCAGAGAGTCGCCCAACAGATGTTAAGTTACACGATATTTGCAGCCAGTTAACAGGTCCAATACTTGACATCAATTTATCGCAAATTGTGTCAATGTTTCGGTCGCCATTTGGCACGTAGAGCCATCCTGTTGAGACCACATCTCAACCGGATCCGCATCTTATCCATACCTTCAAACCAACATTCAGTGATCGAGGTCCGGTGATGAACTTCATTTTGACCGAAATTTTAGCTCCGGCATCATTTTGGAATAATTTTGGTTTGGTGATGCCATCTGTGTCGAAACCGTACTAAACGGTGCATATTTTCGGATGCCTGGAAAGCCTCTTCTGGATCTATCTCACACCATGTGCGACTTTTGGAAAGTCCATGGTCCTAAATGGAAAGATGCTATTCGATGGGGACACGTTCGAGGAAATAATGAATATCAGCGACCTTACTACCAGTGGGACAGCTGAGAGTCTGTCACATCAACTCACCCGCGTCATTACCACATCATTTGAAGCTGTAATGACTAGAAGAATACCCAGTAGAAAACGTGCACCGCATTATTGGTGGAATGAAGAAATCAAAGCACTAAGAGCACCCGACGCAGAGTTTAAAGATCCAGGAGGAGAGCTGACTTCCAAGAACGTCTGGACATATTCAGGCTAGCAAGGCGGACTTTAAAAAAGGCGAAGAAGACTCTTGTCTTCAAACGTTTATGTAGCAAAACTGGCCTAAACTCTTGGGGCACGGTGTACAGGATGGTACTAACTAAGCTGAGAGGGTGCAGGTCGTGCCCAACCACGTTAAGGTCATCAATAGAACGTCTATTCGCACAGTCGTTGCAGAGGAGAAAGGAGCCTTGGCCGACCAATAGTTTGTGTTCAGAATATCATGCTCCACTGTTGACGCCATAATGGCGATAAAAAGATGGCGTGTAGACAAAGAAATATTGTACAGTAGTGACGCTGGACATTAAAAATGCCTGCACTCGACAGGATAGACCGAACTCAAGGAGTAGAATACAACAATGTCCCAGCAATAGTCCCACAAGAATCGGTATTGGGACCTCTCCTACCGAACCTCATGTACGATGGAGTTCTTCGACCAATTTTGCCACCAGGAGTAAAAATATTCGGTTTTGCTGAAGACATCACATTTGTGAACGAAGCATTGGCTAAAATCAAAGTCTAGCTGGTATTCACCGGCCCCGAATTGGCTAATCACCAAACAGAGGCTGTGTTAAGAACTATGAAATACGTGAATATAAGGCTTGAAAATCAAACCCTCAGATCGAAGGAATCGATAAGATACATACCTAGGAGTGATGCTTAGCAACGGGCTACAATTTAAAGCACATGTGGACTACTACTTACTGCTGTAAGCAGCACTTTCTCAAGAAGAATTAGAGAATTAGAGGACCTGGATCTGCTAGGAGAAGTTTAATATTGAGAGTAGTCAGCTGAGTCTCCGGTTTACGCAGTCTACAGACTCTGCTCACAAAGGACTATTAGTGGTTTTCGAGTGATTTCAAACGAAGATGAGGGCGTCGTAGCCAGGATGGTCTTTATTGATATCTTTACTGAAAAGTTGCTAAGGATCCACAAGAAACTCGAGACAACTTGATCAAAAGGATAAAGAATGAAGGAAATGCAGCCTAAGTGGCTGCGTGGCAAGATAGACCTACAAGTTGATCCCAACTATCGAGATGTGGTCAAACCGATCTAACACAATCGCTTACATTTCTGCCCAGACCAGAAGGACGCTGTACTTTACTGCAGACGCAATATGGAATAGGATGTCCATCTCCGAAGCCCACCGTTCTTTGTAGACCAAATGGTGTGCCCAGAAGAATATCAGATGGAAATATCCACGTTCGTAACAAACGTGCAAGTCGAGCTGAGGAGAATCTAAAAAGTAAGGCGAGCAGAAGCGGCAGATACACAGAGCATACGTAGCATGGATTGCTAACCAACCCCGGGAAGTAGTACGAATACCTCAAGGCAGTTCCAAGGCGAGAGTGGTTGAAGTGTATAGGGCGTGGGTTAGTACGTAGGCGTATTTCTGGCGGCGAGTATATGTATGTATACGTAGGGTTGCGTATCTTGAATACTAGTAGCCCGGGTTGTTAGTATCTTGAGAAGGTTAGGTTAGGTTAGGTATGTGGGCTGGCGAGGAGAGAATTGCTATCCGCCACACTCAGATCAATACTGACCCATTGTGTTGCCCTTTGGCGGAAAGGATGTCCCTTGCCCATTGAAACCCGTTTCCGATGCTAATTTGCTCCGATAATTATTGTTGCGAGTCTTTGCATACAAACCATCCTGAGGACTTGATGAATTTCATTATCCTGTCTGATGGCGTGCTGACGAGTTCATCTAGGTCTTGGAAAAAGTAGCTCCCTAGGAATCTGTTCCTGCTGTGTTGGAGGCCAGGGCAGTGGCATAGGAAGTGGGTTTTGTCCTTAAAAGCTCCCTCGTCACCGCAGAGTTCTTCCTCCGTCAGCCGTAATTTTTTCAAGTGATACCGTAGAGAGTTATGCCCCGTGATAACCCCAACGAGGATGGGAAGGGATTTTCTGTCTTCCCGTATAAGTCTCTCGGTTCTGCCTTTATCGAAGGACGGCCATAGTTTCCTTGTGATTACACAGGAATCCAAGGGGGTCCATCTGGTGTTCGCCTCCTGTATGGCTATTTTCCCTACTTCAAGCTTAAGTGCGCAAGGCGGGATGTTCACGAGTGGTTCTGTTTGTCTTGAAATGGCTGCAGAACCCTCTCTTGCTAATTCGTCAGCTTTCTCGTTACCTGGTATACCCTCATGTCCAGGGACCCAGCAAAGCGATACCTTGTGCTGTGTTCAAAGAACCTTAAGCTCCTTGCGGAGGCATCTAACAAGTTTCGATTTAATTTCTGTGGCAGTTATTGCTGTGGCAGTTATAGTTGCCTGGCTGTCAATAAAGAAGGTGATACCATCCTGTGGTATTGCCCTTGCCAAGACCTCCGCTTGGAAAACGCTGCTGTGGTCTGGGAGGCGTATTGATTTCGATATTCATATCGATTCGGAGAAGATGCCTGACCCTACGCCAGTGTCTATTTTAGAGCCGTCTGTATGTACGGCAATGGATTGCGCATTTGGTATCAGACCTCTTAACCACTCCTCCCTGCTATGATAGGCGCTTGAGAAAGGTCTATTAAAGTCTAAATATGGCGTGATGTAATCCGTAATAGGTACATGGCCAATATCCTTCCGAAGGATAGTCGTATGCCCTATTGCATTTGACTTCAATGTTTCTGACTGGCTGATTCTGATGGCGCTTATGGCTGCAGGTTTTTTGATGAAGTTATCTAGCGGAAGCAGGTTGAGAATAGCCTCAAGTCCATCGGTTGGAGTTGTCCACATCGCACTGGTGGTCTTTGAGTCTTTGTGACGGCCATTGAGAAGGTTACATATCCGTTGGCGCAACCAAAAATAACGCTCAGTTTGGATATAATTTTCCAATATTTTCCAGCGCTGTTTAAGTCAAAAGCGATCGTCGTCTCAACGCGTAGGCTTGATGCTTCATATAAGCTGATATTTCAAGCGTGATAGTGTCGTTAGCGTCGAAAGTAGTGTCGAAATATTAAACACACTTCAAAGATAGACCAACAGATGGCCCACCTCGTAGTGAGTGATGTAGCACGCGATGGGTCCATTGTAGTGTCTATTGTTTGCAAAAGTGTTACTGACCATATTTAACCTAACCTTTGTCGATTAGTTAGCGACTCGATAGCATGTCGTGAACCATTTCATATCCAACTTGCACCTACTCATTCCACAGGCATTCCAAAGAAGCTTTCTGCAAGCACCTTACAAAGTCAATCGATTTCTATTTCCCCAAACTTTGTAGATACCTCACTTCAGATAAATAATATTTGAACTCAAATTATGCGTGTTGCTGCCAAATATTGATTTCACTTTTCAAACGGTGGATTTTATCCATAAAAAAATGAGCAAATAACCACAAAAAAAAAGATGAATTCTTAAACAAAACACGATCACGCATCTTTATGTGTTTTTATTGGACTGTTAAATCCACGACGTTTTAATGCAAAATTCAAAATTCAATTTCGGCGATAGGATGGCTTCCAATTTGCCGTGTGCCTTTGTATCTTCATATCTTGTATCTCTTCCGATTTGGATTTGCATAAAAATGCCATTTAATGAAATCAAAATAAAGTTTCGCTGATTATATTTGGTTAAAACGACGTCGCGACGTTTGCCAAAGAAGAATCCAACAGATACCAGATACTCGTACAAGAAGAACTCAGAAGTCAACGACATCGATACGGACGGACGAATTCGATACCGAATGTGGCGGTGTGTATTATGTTTATTCATCACTTCCTCAGTTGGTCGTTTGCAATGGTGAAGTCTTTAAGCCGAAAGTGATTCCGATTTAATAGGAGGCTGGTTTCTCTGAGACTAATTTGTATCTTTTCAGTTGATGCGGACAGACAGACAGACAGACACGTCAAATTCGTAAATCAAGTTCACGCGTGTTGTAAGTTTTTTTTTGCTTTTTTTATCGAATGGATTTAAAGATACATATTATCGGAGTGATGCTAATGCGATAGGGTGGTGAAATTAGAAGCGTGGACGAGGAGGAGAAGTCATTCGAAAATAGCAATTTTCTTTCGAAGTTTATTGGAAATGGTTTAACATAAAATCAATGTTAATAGGGCGACTTCAATCGAATTAAAGATGCAACACTGGAAATATTTGATTTTAATACGGACAGTCGAGGATATTATGTCATGTTAGACGTAACGGATTGGGGTTTAGTGGGTTGCTTTGATTAAATTGATTTAAATAAATTTGAAGTAAATATTCAACTTTGTTCAACATTTTCGAGTTTTCCCAGAAGCTTTGGAGTGTGCTTTGCATTTGTCAAACATCAACGCAGACTTGTGGGCCTTATGCAATTTGCCTGCTTTAGATTGCGCAGGCCCATTAGCCGAATGCCCCACGTAATAGGGCTGAAACCTTTCTAATTGCCCGTAACTCTTCTTGACCAATCTTTAAGCTTGCCAGGGTAAAGGTATTATGGTGTACGTTGAACTTCAGCGTCTGTTACTTAAGTTCATTGAAATACGGAGTTTTACCTAACTCATGATCCTTTAACTCCCCTGGGAGCATAGAACGCCAAAAAAGAGTTTCAACTTGTTCTTGCTTCGGCAGAACATATACTGAATTTGGAACATCAATAGTACCACGGAAACAGGTCCGCCTGCAGATCTGCTTACTGAGGACAGAAATAAGATCATTCTCTCCCTACAAATCCCCAGGCTTAGACGGAATCATTCCGATCATGTTGCAGAAGACTGCAAAAACGATTATCCCGGTACTCAAAGAACTATTCCTGAATAGCCTGAAACAACGCTATACTCCCGAGAAATGGAGAAAGGTAAGAGTGCTATTCATACCTAAGGCTGGAAAAGCGAGTCACACGACCGCGAAGGACTTCAGGCCAATAAGCCTCACCTCTTTCATCCTTAAAACGTTTGAAAGACTGATTGATATACGGATTGACATTCGTAGCAGGCTACACCCAGGGGATCTATCCCCAGGTCAACACGCTTATTCTAAGGGGAAAGCGTTGAGACAGCGCTGCACAGTGTCGTCAGTACAATAGAAAAGTCACAAGGCCGCGATTTCTTGACATCGAGGGGGCCTTCAACAATGTTAACACTGAAGCGGTCAGAAGAGCATTAAGTAAGCTGAACATCGATAGCATCTTGGTGGGTTGGATTGTTAGCATACTTGAGCAAAGACATATAATAACTGAAGTCGGAGGAACAAAACTAGAGCGTATGCCTCCAGAGGCACCCCTCAAGGCGGGGTGATCTCCCCACTGCTCTGGGTTATCGTCTTGAACGAGACCCTACAGCAGCTTGAAAAATTCGGCGTCAAAATCATCGCGTATGCTGACGATGTAGTGCTGCTGGCAACTGGGAAGTTCCTCCCCACTCTAAGTGAGCAAATCGACTGGGCCCTTGTTAGATGGACAAGGAATTGCGGTCTCAATGTCAACCCCCAGACGACTGAAATGGTATTATTTACGAACAAAAGGAAGATTTCTCAGCTCGATACACCATCTGTTCGAGGCACACCCCTCAAGATCTCGGATAGCGCAAGATACCTAGGACTTGTACTCGATAGGATTAGACCCATACTGACTTATGGCAGTCTCGTATGGTGGCCAGCGCTAAGAAAGTCTACCTTTCTAATGGCACCCACCAAAGTTCAAAGACTAGCGTGCATTGGTGCCATTGGTGCCAGCTCCAACTGCAGGCCTTGAGGCTATTCTCAACCTGCTTCCGCTAGACATCTTTACAAAAACATCAGCAGCCATTAGTGCCCTGAGCGAACTGGAAGTCAAATGCAACAGGACATCCGACCATCCTTCAAGAGTTTCTTGGCTATGTACCCACAACGGACTACAACACGCCATACCTGGACTTTAACATGCCTTTTACGGTATGTAGCAAATACCAGATCCATAGCAATATATACTGACGGATCGAAAATGATCACCGAGGTAGGGTCCGGCATCTTCTCGGAATCGCTAGGAATATCGAGATCCATTTAACTACCAGACCACAGCATTGTTTTCCAAGAGGAGGTCTTGGCAGTGACAGAGGCTGCCCGTGAGTCCGCCGTAAGGGCAATACCACAGGATGGTATCACCTTCTTAATTGACAGCCAGGCAGCTATAAAAGCAATGACTGCCACTGAAATTGAATCGAAGTTTGTGAGATGCTGTCGCGAAGAGCTTAAGGTTCTTGGAATACAACCCAAGGTATGGCTCTGCTGGGTTCCTGGACATGAGGGTATCTCAGGCAATGAAAAAGCTGATGTATTAGCTAGGAAAGGTTCAACAGATTTAATAGAACCAACTGATCTCTATGTAAGAATCCCGCCTTGCATGCTCAAGCTTGAAGCAGGGAAATTAGCCATAAGGCCGTCCTTCGATAGAACAAGGACCGAGAGACTTATACGAAAGAACAGAAGATCCCTTTCTATCCTCGTGGGTATCATCACGGGGCATAATAGTCTGCGGTACCACATGAAGAACCTGCGCCGGACAGAGGAGGAACTTTGCAGAGGTTGTGGCGACGAGGGAGTTCTTGAGGACACCACCCACTTCCTATGCCACTGATCTGGACTCCAACATTCCAGAAACAAATTCCTCGGTAAACACTTCTTTCATAGCCTTGAAGAGGCGTTCTGGCGTTCCTACAGACAAGATTCTGAACTTTGCCAAGTCATGAAAGTGGTTTGTACTTGAAAACAAGTAAGTAACTAGAGTAGAGTTGATTAGACATTTACAGGGTTCCACTGTGCGGAGGAGCACCTTTCCCTCCCTATGGGTAACACAATGGGTCAACACTGACCTGAGTGCGGGAGGAGGCTTTTCTCTCTCTGCCAGTCTGCTTACCTAACCTAACCGAAGAGTTTCAACTTGGGCGTATCGAAATTATGCTGACGTTCCTCACAGGAGAAAGGATTCAAAATGCACTATGAGCTTTGTTCCCTTTATTCTGTTGCTAACATCCAGTTCCGTTCCGGCATCGAGTGATATGACCACAGCCACCAGTGCTATTTTCCAGGAGACAGTATATATGGTGGATAGTCTATATGGCTCAGTTTAACAAACGGTCTCCATTGGATTCTATGTTTCTCGTTTGTACCCACCTTCTCAGCCAGTGTTTAAAGGTGTTACCATTCAAATATCCGATGCAATGACACCGAAAATTCAATTGCGACACAGCTACACAATCGACTTTTCTCTGGCACTGGAATGGCTTTGACCAAACTCCGAGTCAGGGAATGAATGCTATCGTAACTTCACGGATAGGGGTCTGTCTTCGTGGAGAGGGTCGATTATAGTCTCCATTAGGTCAAAATGCGACTGTCTTTCAAGCGGAGATCTACACAATCCTAATGGTCACGTGCTTCATTGTCAGGAAAAGGTTTCCTATGAACATGCGAGCACATGCGTGTCCCGTCGACACAATGTCATGGCTCTGCTGAAGGCAAACAGAGCAAGTGTGCCCCGATGGCATCCTTAATGTCGCCCTAAAAGCAGCAATCATGTCGCCCCGAGTTATTATATTACACGTGTCTGAATGAAGGGATATTTCTAAACCAATGGAAGGTGCAAAAACTAGTCCAGCTTTTAAAAGGACACAAGACACCTCCAAATTCCTTATCATTCAGACTTGGTATTCCTGGACACCATGCGAAAAATATTGGAGCGTACTATAAGCGATTGAGGATGTAGGTGGGCTCTTGGAATATCAATATGGTTTCCAAAAAGGTCCCTCGACGATTGAAGCCATAGAAGAAATGATAAGCACAGCGAGGAAAGCCATAGAGGCAACACGATGGATGAGGAAGTACTGCGCTTTTATCACTATATGTATGTATAGCAAACTGGACATTTATCATCTTAGCCAATGAGATCCAGGAGAAGTACAATTCTAACAGAACAGCTGCAAGGACATCAAACAGAATCTGGCCACAACCACGAGTGGCCTGTCTAAATGAGTAGGAACGAAGATGTGATTCCTCTGACTGGGGCAGATGGACGAACAAAATCATACCCAACATCGCGATGGGTAATTGATCCTCTACGTAACAAACATACATAGATGTGCATGGGCCATGGGTGCTTCAGGGCTGACAAACAGGTTCGGGAACGACCATAATCCCCATTGGCCATAAGCTCCGCAAAAGCCATCGAAGATGTCTGTCATATTTCGTTGACCTTGCTTAGGAGCTGAATGCCATCAGCTGGTGGCGAAATTGGGGGAGGACGAGTTCCTCAGAAGAATTAACTACCGACGACTTGTCGTCCTCACAGGCCACTTCGCCTTAGCCAAGCACTTCAATGTGTTGAGAAGCAAAACCATTTGCGATGCATGCGAAGAAGAAGACATTTTCTCTGTTATTGTCCGGCCTTTACTCTCACCAGGTCGCAGATCCTTGGGATCAACGTGGTGAGAATCCCCTTTTCGTCTTTATCCGAAGGCGGGAAAAGAATTATTAAAGTAAGGCATCTGCATGGTTAATGCAATGGACCAATAGTTGAGACTGGGTGCACCAGGATATAAGTAGAAGCAACCTTGCTGCAGGCCTTTTTTATTTTACAAGAGTTTCATCCTTTGCTAGCCAAGTGTCACGAATACATCTTTCCAAAAAGGACATCAACCCTTAGGCTGCAACACAATTTGATAAAATATTAAGGTGCTAAAAGGATTGAAATTCAAACTCGCCTGTAATACACAGGTGAAGGCAAGCTTTCACAGCTCTTTTACCTGATGAATGTGACAGCGTTTCCAAGCAGATCAGTTTGCAATTAGAATTTAAACGCTCTGCCATTTGGTTGTTTACCATGTTTACCCAAATACCCCGAAACAGTTAGAATATTTTTATTCACGAATTCGAGAAACATTCCAGACTATCGTGTGAGAATGGCTGATCTGGATCATAGCCCGTAATTTGACTAAATAGCTAACTGAAGCACCACGCGTGGTTCTGGGTTTTAATGAGTACCCCGTTGAGCATACGTAACACTCGTAGTCGTAATGAAGAAGAATTTGCTGATCGTGCAGACAATTTCTATCTCTTCACGGCAGCTCTTGCCTCAATAGATTCAAAAGATGAATTTGCATAATGTCTGGCAGATATGTATCTGCGTAGAAGGAGTTTGGTGTTACCACAATAAAATCAGAAAAGTTGAGTAAATAAAGCGAATTAATCGAGCACTGGACAAATTAATGGGTGTCGTGGCTTATTGGCGCTTCAGTGCTTTAGATTACTGAACGAGAGGGTTGAAGTTCGAATCCCAGAATCCCACCTCTCGCAAATGTCCGACAAGCGACTACATTCGCAGTCAGATTGGTGGGAGTCTGATTGACGTTAATGTTTTCGAACGCTTTTTTCGCAGCGCAGGTATCGACACTTTCAATGAACGGGCCTTCAATGTCTAGAAATGCACTAAGTGTGTATCCTTTG
Source organism: Blera fallax (assembly GCA_946965025.1). NCBI lineage: Eukaryota > Metazoa > Arthropoda > Insecta > Diptera > Syrphidae > Blera > Blera fallax. Next base: position 42,093,420 of record OX337247.1, on the reverse strand, counting down.
AACAGTAATAATGTTTTTATGGTGCGAACGACATCATGTAGTGCAGGACACCTTTGCCTTTCGTATCTGCGTGTTGAGCTGAAGAAATTACCTTGTGCCCCCAAGAAGTTTCATCTGGGATGATCACGACAACAGTGTTTTGTGGACTCACAAGGAGTCATGTTAACATATTATAAACCAAAAGGTACCAGCATCATAGGAGAATACTATGCTAAGTGTCTAAGAAGCTCAAGAGAATCTCTTCAAGGAAAATGGCAACAAAGCAGTGCTGTTACTTCAACACAACAAACCGGTTCACAAGGCTCAAATTGCTTTAGCGGTAATAAGCGATGTGTTTCATCCTGACCACATTGACGATATGAGCTTTCTCTCCTACAGAATTATGGAACTCCACCAAATAATAGTAGCTGTGGAGAGAGAGCCAGGCGTCTTTAGGCTGAAAATTAACATGACGAAAAAAATCGGTCCCGGAAGGAATTCATCAGCTTAAGCATGCATTCCTGACAACCGGTAGAGAGTGTAGAGAATTTCCAGTGCCAGTATATGGCGAAGATATTCAGTTAGCTTCAGCATAAACCTGTGATGTTATATCGATGCAATGTTTGGATAGTGATTACCTATCACAAGAAAGCTGCAAAGGAAAGGTGCCTACGCAATATCCTTAGGATTTTCTGGCCCAAACGCAGAGAATGAGACAGGAACCAATAAGCACAACCATTCAACGACGGAAGTGACAATGGATTGTTCATCCCACTAAGGATGTGTGGCAGAATACCTGGCGGCCGGAGAAGAACATGGTGCAGAAAAGTCCAGACTAAGACTAAGCGAAGAGTTGGGAAGAACTGAAGCATTTTTCTAAAAACTGAATACTATGGCAAGGAGGCCCTAGAATACGCAAGAGGATGCAGGACAGAAGTAACAGTAAGTAGCATTAAGGAGTTATTCACTACAAGGCTCTATCCCTAGTGCCATGGGACGCGGAGGAATCGATTATCCAACAATCAGATGAGTTAGAACGATCCTCGATAGCTACATTATAACATCAACACCAGGAAGGGTTTTATCATGGTCTTTGCAGTAAAAGGCGTTCTTTCGCTTCTACTATGGTCTCTGGTCATGATAATTGCTACAGGCTATGCATGAAGAAAATGTGTGTCAACTAATGCAAACTGACTGCTCTCCTTGAAGATTCTGACTGGTGCGCTACAGAAGGTCTATTGATCAACCCTAGCAAGGCAGTTAATGTATCTTCACGAGAAGATGATTCACTTGCTTTAAATGCGGCAACTATTGCAACGGTGCGATCAGGTGGATCTCATGAAACTGCTCTCTGACTTCCTCAAGCTAGAAATGCTCAGTACGGTTTCCGGTTTGGCAAGATGTTCGAGATTGAGATCCCCATGGACCACTGACGCACCGCTGCTCGATCCAATAGGAAAGGTTTTGTGTACAGATGGTTTAAAAATTTTTTGTGGCATACATGCGCCTTCACGACCCAATCGCAAAATCTCGAAACCACTTGGAAAAAGTCGTAGTGTTTTGTGGGTACAGATCTGCAGATCCGCTCGCCAGCAACGATCCTCTGATTTGTCCATTGCACCCGAACCTCTTTGTTGAATCTATGATTCTGTTTTGAAGTATGCTCTGAGCATATGGAAAATCAACATACATATGTATGTATGCATATCCCACTGAAATATAGGTAAAAGACCCGTCCGACCGTTCCATCAAAAAGCGACAGGTATTCCCAAATATAGCAGAGACGACATACACAGGAAGGCTTGTGGACTTCCCTTCTGCTTATTGTCAGCTCAAGTATCACCACCATAAAATGAGAATCACTGGGAATACCATCTGCGACAAAACCGCACAACAGATACTATGTGAGTATTTGGCTGTGTGTAGTGTTAGGAGAACCATTTAGCATCAAAAGACTAACTTTCCAAAAGCTCTAAGGAACTTCTCCGCAGTAGTAATTCTCGCCTTCCTTAAAAAAGTGGAATTAAAGGAACTGCTGATATAAAGTTGTCTCATAGTACAATAAGTCTTTCAGGTCACAGTGCCTTCACGGCCATGGGCGAAGCCACAACAATTGTTTTTTAAGAAAAAGAAAAATATTCCATTCTTTCCTGTCTCATTGCAGTCTCTTAGGGGACCAAAGACTGCCTCCACATACCAGTATCTACCAGCAGGTGATCCACAATACTCTATAAAGTGAAATGGCCACTTTCGATCGTTAAAAATGCTGCGCCCTGTGTCTATAGATACATCCAACGTGAGTACTCTCTTTTTATGGCGAACAAGTTCCAATGCCTACAAAATTTTGTTCCGAACACTTCACACGGATGTCATTAGCCATGCGAATTTCACGTAAACAAAATTCACTAAATTGTATCACATCTGGCAGAAAGTATTTAAATCTGATTAATCAATAAATCGATTCCCGTATTATGTTTCACAAACGTGCTCTCTCAACGCCATTTCTAAATATTCACAAAAAAACAAATTCGCATTCGGATGCGGATAGTGATTCAACAAAATACTCACGTATCGATCGAATAATTCGTTTCAATTTCGCACAGGTGAACAATCTCTCCTCCTTTTTTTTCGTAAGTAAATTATTTAAGATAAAAAAACTTCAGCTTACGAGAATAGTTCGAAATCAACTGACAAAGGAAACTTTTCGGATCAATTTCGAACCCCAGATTGGCGAATTTTGGTGTCGAAGAAATTAACGAAATTTCGACCTTGAACGATTCTAATTTTCGCCAACAGGGATTCTCTATAAAACGAAATTAAATCTCATTAACATTAATTAAAAGCTCGAGGGAATGCGGAGAGCGGTTGGTATCTAAAAGATATTTTTTTGTTTTTGTATCGCAAACAGTAATGTAAGCTTCTGTTATAACATAATTGACAGGAAAACGTTTGTGGGTATTGTTTGTTTAAATTTTAGATCAACAACACCACATAATTAGCAGATGATTATGCAAATTCGATTTGTTGTTGTATTTTGGAATTTAACGCATTAAATTTTGAACGCTCATTTGCTAAGTGTTTACACTCTTCGTTTTGCTAGAAGAAATGTTTAAGTGAACGCAGATCTTTTGAAGCTGGTTATGGTAAATTATTGCTTTGGTTGGGTCTCTTTTTTTTTAGAAAAAAAAAAAACAGATTCCAGTTTGTAACGTAAACGTGTTGATGAGGAATTTATTGAAATACGTATCTATGATGTTTATATTGCGTGTATCAGTTAAGAATGCCCAACATGCCTATATGAAGGGCCGCTCTGTAGAGACAGCGCTACATGAGGTGGTTTCCATTATGGAAAAATCTCTCCACCTCAAAGAATACACTCCAGCCGGTTTCCTGGATATCGAAGGGGCCTTCAATAATGTCAACATGCAATCAATTAGATTAGCTTTAGACCAGACGCACGCGAACCATACCCTATCGGATAAACGCCAACGAGCCTTCGGACTACATGGCCACCCACTTGCATTTCAATCTCAACATCGACTCCAAATTTCCCTCCAGGGAAAGCTGGACAAATGGTGAGATTATAGACCCCTCCTCCATATCTATCTTCACGGATGGATCAAAAATGGACGTAGGTACGGGATCCGGCATCTTCTCAGTGGAACCTTCAATTGCCCGGTCCATGAAACTTCCAAACCACGCAAGTGTGCTCCTGGCCAGGAAAGGCTCAGAATCAGATGACCTACATGCAGACAACTCTGTACTATTACCCATCAGTCTCCTCATGTCCAAAATCTCTACAGACTTCTTAAATAAGGCCAACGCAAGGTGAAATACCGTCAACGCATGTCTTTAGAAAAGTTTGGACCCAATTTGACAAAAAGAGGACCAAAGAACTCCTATCATTAAACAGACCACATCTGTCACTCCTCAATGGAATCCTTACTGGCCACAATTCAATGGCGGCCCATCTCAGGCAAATGAGAATCAGCACCACCGACCTATGCAGAGGCTGTGACGACACAGAGGTATAGGAAAACTCAACACACTTCCTCTGCGAATGCCCAAGCCTCTTCAGAACCAGACTCTCAACCCTCGGAAAACCACAGTTCAAAGACCTTAGTGAACCAGCAAACACGCCCCCTAAAACCACCCTAAAATTCATCATGAAATCGGGCTGATTCAGGAGGGCCACCCCTGCTACTAACTAAACAGCTAACCCACTGCTTATTTCTCTTCTCTTTTTCTTTTATTTACAGGTATCTCACACCGGGGGAACACAATGGATTCGTTGAGACCCAAGTGAGACTGCACCCTTGCTGATGCAGTCACCCCTCCTACCTAACTTAACCTAACCTTTTCCTCTTCTGAAAACAATATTGAATCTTCTTCCACTTGACATCTGATTATATTGAGACGGAAACGAACTACATCGTCCCACTAACAAACTGCAATCGGAGATTCTCTTTCAGAATTCGTAGCAGAGAGGAGTGGGATGAAGGGTTAGTCTGTATCGAAAATGAACTGGCTATCTACTTATACCGATGGATCGAACTGTTGCTGGTGTCTACTGCGAATCCCAAATACAAGCCGATCCTTCAGACTTGAGGACGATTTCGGTATTTTTCAAGCCGAAGTCACTGCCATAAAATAAGCTGCGGACATGATTAGCGAGAGCAATATCTCTGGAAAAACAATCAGCATCTATGTTGACAGTCAAGCAGCCATTAAAGCCAGGGCAAGGCTCTTCCCGAGGCTAAAACACCACTTAGCGCTTATCGACAGAAAGATAGACATTGAGTCCAACGAGAAAGCTAACAGGCGTTGGTGTGGTATTGATTAGATACATTTGCCATAGCCAAATCGTTATGACCAAAAAAGAACCGCAAATCTCATAAAACTCGTATAGCTGCCGGCGTCGTGACGGGACATTGTGTGATAGGCAATCATGCAGCACGGCGAGGTCTACCCCAAAACGACTTCCGTAGAAACTGCAGGGACAAAGAGGAAATAGGATCCATTCACCACTTGCTATGTGATTGTCCAGCACTAGGCACCAAAACCAAAGTTCAGCTGTCGATATTGAAATGTAGGTTCTCGGGAGTCTACTATTAGGCACAATGGACTCATCGTTAGTCTATGTGAGCCGTTGATAATCTCATGTCAACTAGGGCACCCATCTACCTAACCTTACTTAATCCCTTTCCTCTTCGATCGGGGGCACGCTGTCTCTAGTTTTCCAGAACAAACACTCTGTGATGTGCAATAGCTTGGTCCTTAAATGGAGGTTCGGCCTTCCTAGTCGTCTCGAACCTGACTGGGATTCTAAGATCCCCTTAGCTGAAGCATCATTTTGGGTTGGCATTCATCGAATCTCTACTAAGCTATGGCTCATAGCGTTGATGTTTACTGGTAGTTAAGCCCTTAACGACTTAGAAGTTGCCGATGTCAACAGCGATGTTTTGTCCAGGCGTTGGACAGATGCTGCGTCGTTTGTTGAAAAAACGTACTTAGAATTCAACATATGTATGTACATATGTACATATGTACTCGTACTAAGTTCTTGAGCAATGTGCTTGGACACTTACAATCCGGTGTGGATAATGGCCTCAAAACACATGGCCCTCCAGCCAGTTCGGTCCCTAGCTAGCTGCCTCCAGTTTCGCGCATGGATTTGTTTGAGGTCACCTAAGGCAGGATCTTTCTCTGCTGCATAGTTCTCTGGGGTGGATTCAAAGACTCGACAGGCCGTCGCGCTGATGTCAATGCACTCAACGTGTTTCAGCCATTTCAGCCGCCACCCTCGCAACCGTAGAGTGCGTCGTTGAATTTAAGCAACCGATTGAATTTTCATCCGCTTTTGCCAGAGTCCATGCTTTTGGGTCATATGACCAAGGTCTTAATAAAAGTCTCCTTGGTCGATTGAGAGAGGACTTTAGTCCTAAAAGATTTCTAAGCCCAAACAAGCAGCAATTGACAACAGTAATTCTTCGCTTGATCTCTTTTCTGATATTTTTCGAGGCTATCGCGGAACCCGGGTAGCCGAAATCCTTAGCTACTTCAAAATTATAGCTGTCCATAGTAAGGTTTTGCCCGAGTCCCCGATGCTGAGAGTCCTTTTTCGTTGACAGAATTTTTTTTTTTCGTCATCATTTACAGCCAAACCCATTGGCAGGGTAATTTTTGGATACTGGAGGAGCATTTAGTAATGTCAGAATAGACGAGGTCCATAGATCACTCACGCGTCCAGGAGATCCCCTCAAGGCCAAGTAATACAACGGATCGTTCTGTGATCCTGAAGAAATATTTAGGCAATGTCCCTCCTACCGACTACATGAAGCCGTACATAGATTTCAATAGACCTATCTCAAGCACACACATACTCGAGCAAGAAAGAATGGGAAAACGATCAAAGATGGATATACAGGCGTATAGGCGTAGATTGATGAGCTTATGCAATAGAATAGGAAATCTCTCTGTACCCAGTTAGGAGTAATGATGGCCATCGTTCTCTACGAAACCACATAAAAAAACTACGACCAACGGAAGAAGATCCATGCCGAGGATGTATGAGGGTATAACCAACTCTTCCTCTGTCACGATCCAGGTTTCGTCCAGCTTTGATACAAATTTATCGGGTGACACTACTTTCAGGAAGTGAACGACATCTCGAAATACTTCAACTTATCTGGATGGTTTGTAAATTCATGAAATGTAAGAAGCTTACCAATGAGAAAGGAACAGATACATCTCCGCAGATATATAGCGCAGAATATTTGTACAGAAGGTGGGTTGTGGCGTCTTCCTCTTTCCCGTGTCTACAGAGAGACCTAGTCTGTTGGTGTATCTACGTACCAAGCACAGTCGTGTGAGGACTCCTATTGTAGAGCAGATGGTTAGGTTAGGTAAGATGGGGTTATAAGGAAAACCTCATAAGTCACCAGACACCTAAATGGGCGCTATCGCTATCGCTATCCCTGGGAAACCTAAACAGTTTCCCTGATACCCTTGATTTCCCTACAGAATCTTAGTAGCCTGAAAGTTACCTAGGTATTTCCTACGATGTCGAGCTATTCCCTGGCACTCACACAAACTATGTGTGATGTCCTCTTCGACGCATTAGAGTATCTATGTACATCCCTGTCCGTAAGACCCAGTCTCTTGGCATGCTTTCCCAGAAGGCAGTACTCGGACAAGATTCCTACTGCTGTTCTTAGAATTCTGTTTGGATTTAGAATTTCCCTAGTTCTTTCCGGTCGAATTCTGGCCACAAGGCCTTGGATACACTGTGACCTGCTGCGCTTGACCATCTTTGGTTGGCTGTTTTGTATACTTTGCCTCTAATGGTAGCCTTAACTTCGCGCGAAGGTGGTTTGATATTCATGGCTTTGCTAATTCATCAGCAAGTTCATTCCCTTTTGTACCCCAGTGTCCTGGCACCCAGCACAGTTTTATGCGGTTTTGCGTGAGGAATGTCCCCATATCCTGGGACCTAGCACAAAGCTAGTTCACATCTATTAGCGATTTCATTTAGAAATCCGGGGTATAGCTTGAAAAATTGGCTTTTATTGCTGGTTGACTATGTATGTATTTACATCTATTGCGATAGAAAGATTGTCTACTCTCCTGCTGGTTCTTGAATTGCAATGACTTTCGCTTGAAAGATACTGCAGTGATCCGGGAATCTAATGGTTATTTTCTAATCAGGTAAAGTGGAAGTGCGAAAAAATATAACACGCAGAACACGAATTGTCGAGAGAATACGTCCTATTGCGGCAAATATTTGGAGTTTTGTATGAGAAGCACGAGCATACAGTGTCACCTGTTATACAAATGCATGCTAGTCCCTGTACTAGTTTCAGAATTGAAGTGCAGCATTGTTTCTTGCTGAATATATCCAGTAAACCTAACGAGGTTTAATGCGTCATTTTGGACTGAGACAGGTATAGATAGCAATCGAAGCCTTCCCCGCATGCTTGGGTTCAAGAAGAATGCGGCCGCGCTTATACTTCGGGAAAACAGGTATAGAGTAACGCGAATACTGCAGATTTTGCGGAGATGTTAAGGGAATCCCGAGACTAATCATTGTGATGAAGCAGGATCAAGAGGAGGAACACCGAATGCAGTGCAGGAGCCTACAATTCCAAATACAACCAGACAAACAGAGGTGTTTTTAGAAGGCAGAACTGTAGAAAAAATAGGTACAACTAACGAGGTCCCCCTTCAGAGCTAGCCAACTTCGCCAAGTAAAACCTAACGCAAGTCCCGCGGAAAAATTGGTTGAAGTGTGCAGCGTGCGGGTTAAGACGTAGGCATGTTCCTCGAACCGATTATTCAAGTTTGCGAATCCTGCATGCAATTAGAAGGAGATTACACTTCCTGTCGTGTAAACAAAAAAAATATTCCCATCGAAGAACAACTAGTAGTACTCGTATGTGAGCTGCAACCGATGCGAAATAGATACAAATACCAACATACCATTGAGCATTAACTGTTTTATAAGAGATAAAACCGAAGCTCTGCTGATCTCTTATTGCGATTAAAATTTAATCACGCCAAAAACAATTTCGGAAGAAATGTCTTAAGACACTCGTACTTCCTCAGTTCACTACTGCAGAACTGGTGAGATTGTAATGGATTACATTTTAGACTCCACTTAAGCCAATTAACTTTAACCCAAATTCTGTGTGTAATGGACCTAAATTTAGACCTCAATATTGCAATAATTTATGACGTCTCTCCGTTGTTTAACAGCTCTGTCACGATAACAATCCGCACAAAACCTGTAGTAATTAACAACAGAAGAGCAATAAACTTCGCACCGCTTGCAGAAGTTCCACTTTGTAAAGCGTTTTCGTATTTTTTCCAAGCCCCACGTGATGGCAAAAGCGCCAGCACATACCAGAGAATCTGTTGGCCCTTCCAGGCTTAAATTATTGGTTCCCTTTAAAAGGATTATCAGCGAGTTTTTCTGTGCATCATTGAAATCGTAAATTAAATTAAATTCAAATTGATTGTGGTAGGCTCCCTACCGCCCTCAATTTTAAGGGGCCGTCGACACTGTGACACACAACACACAACACACATTTGTTGACGTTCATACTGACCTTATAGAGGTGCGGTGTGCACGTTTAGAACTCTCTATCGGTCTCGAACTGCAATAATATTCGCACGTATTTCACGGTCTTCACATTGCTGTGACGGGTGACTTCTCTAGCTTCTAGCACGTTGCCACTTCACATTATTTGTAAACTTAATTATTTTTTTTCTCACAACTGTATTACAAAATATACACAACATCCACTCACAGTTAACAACAAACGATAACAACAAAAACTGAAGTCGACGACGACGACGGCCGCTTTTACAACAATTTTTAAATTTTTACGTGAACTTGCTCTCTTTTCGCAACCGAAACAATTTTATTTTTTTTTTATTTAAAATCATGTACTACAGTGCATGCAGTACATTTGAATTCGCTTGGAGATCTTGAGATTGCATTTTTGTATCTTTTATTCGTATCTCTGACAACACAGTTCACTTGTTGCGAATTATCCGGAAGAAAGTTGCTGGCAAGGCTACGAGTATCTGCACGATGGACCACACGAAACGTAGAAAAAAAAAAAGTGTTTAAACCTCGATGGTAATTCGTGATTAAAACGAAGCTTACGTCGCGAACATATGTGTGAAGCTTTGGAGAGTCAACGGAAGACTACGACGCGCGCGACCGGACATCAAGTGGTGACCACTCGGTTCGGTTGTGTGCCCAGCTGATGATGATGATGGTGTAGAATACAGTGGATTGGTTGGGAGAGAGGGTGGGATGGGAGGTGGGCTATTCGGGGACCGGTTGAGTTTGTTTTTCTTTTGATAGTTCGACGGTTTTGACAGTCACTAGTGGTGACAGCGACTGCAGGTGGATTGCTTATGGAGACTGAACGCAGAGTCGAGAATCGAGATGAGCTAGGGCTGGGGAATTCGAATTTGTTGGTGTGTTTTTTTTGTTTTTTTTTTTCGCTTTTTTTTGGTTTTCGCGTTAGGGATCGCGGATAGAAAATTCCACATTTGTTGTGGTTAACTGTTGATGTTGTTAGCAGGTTAGGATTCCGCAAATTATCTGCTTTGCACACGTGTGCAGTTGTTTGTGTGGCTATAGACTCGTACGTGCGGTCGTTGATGTTCAGGGGATTTGCTAATTGATTTGCCGCTTAACGCTTAGCCAGCGAAACGTGGAAACGACGGCAGGGAGGTCCACGAAATGTGATGACGAAAGGGTATGGTGAACCGCGAAAGGGATTATCTGTGTGTGAGTTTTTGTTTACGAGGGCGAGATATCAGGTGGAAAATTGCTGGAATTATTTTCGCCATGTCAAGCGGTTTCGTGTGCATATGATTGACAGTGAGAAAACCGAGGCAATGTTGGTGGTTTTCGGCGTTATTTGTTGGCGCCTAGAGGCTTGAACTTGGCTAATGACTTATTCACCGGATTCTCCGGTTGAGGGAATCATTTCGTTTCATGAAATTAGAATTTAAAGTAGTGGATAAGAGGCGGTGGAACTGACAGAATTATCAGCAAGGTGTGATGGCACGTATTTTTGAATTTAGGGCACATTGCGATTTTTATGACCGACATTAAATAAGGAATGAATTGGGTCATTTGAATAGCTTAGCTTAGCTTGTTGAGGTTGAGATATTGCCATTTAAGTGATGGATGGACGACTTTGAAGCGTTCTTTGTTATTCCACGCACGCGTCTGTCCAATTGCCGGTACTGCCGTTGATGTTAGCTGATTCCTACCGCAGAAGTTCATCGCACCATGCTTACCATGAGACATTAGCAATTATCTCGTCAGATTTGGTGTTTGACTGTCAGTAGTTTTTTCTTTCTTTCTGAGGACCAATATGGGTCGCGACCAAGAAGCCTTTCCAGAATCGAATGCTTCTCCTTTTTTAATCCTTCCTGATGCCTTCTTTATCCATAGAAACAGCCTTTGGGAAGAATGCTACTTCGCCTTATTTCGGCACTGATTCCATTGGCAGAGATAAGAGCAGAGCCTTTGACTTTGACTACATCCAAGTTGTGTAGTTATCCATCGTAGGTGGTGAGGTGGCCAAGGTACGTCTGCGGATATCCCGAGCACCACCAAAATAAGGAAGCTTGACATCGGGCGCCTACCATCCCAAGTGATCGCCAAATCCTTTTTCTATCGAGTCTCCCTTAATCCCTTAAGAAGTTCTATGTCGCCAGCATGAAGTATTGAAAACGATTGGCAACATTGCCAAGAAGCCATTAGAGATACCGCTTCTGGTGTCACCACACCACGAGGTCACGATTTCACGAGGCTCCCGCAACGGAATCTCTGATGTGACGACGAGTGCCGGCAAGCATATGCAGTTAAATAGTAGGTTTACAAAGCGGCCCTGCATAGGAGGAGTAGAGTTGCCCGCAAAAGAGGGAAGACGAACACCGGCTTCTCAGGAAGGAAAAAAAGCAGCATGAGAAGCACGCGATCGAAGACATAGAGAGATGCTAGTGAAGATTTGGAAGTTTTCTTGGCAGGGCCGCAATGCCCGAGCCGAAGACTGCAATGACGATCAGACAATGCTGAGTATATTGAAGAACCAATTCCGCAAGTCTCGCTGTAAGGCAGAATGATTTATTCAACATGTACGATGCAGATTAAGAATTGCGTCCATCCGACATGGATGAAGTCAAGAAAGTCCAAAAAAGCTGCTAGAGCTAACGGCCTAACTGCCGAGCTGCTCAAAGCGGAAGGCGATGACCTGGTAAGAAGCCACAATTTTTCTGAAAAATAATGGTCGGTCGCCTCAAAACGGGATCTCCCTGAACTCTGCTCAACTTGTTGGTGAGAATCATTGTGAAATCTTTTGAGAACAAGGATTTCACTATGGTGGCTTTCCTTGATATCGAAGGAGCTTTCAAAAATTTCAAAACAGAGGCAATATCTGCTACACTCCTTAACTTGAAGGTTGATAAACTATCTTTGCTATGGGATTGAGCAAATGCCTAGAAACAGGTTTATAAGTGTTAAGCTGGGATAACAAAAAGGTCGGTGGACAGGGATACCCATCAGGGTCGCCACTGCTGTGTGAATGCGATACTCCTTACCCTAAGTAAAGAGAGACTTAGTGTTATAGCCTATGCGGGTTACATTGCGATATCTAGAAAGTTGGTTCTTACAGTAAGAGAATCGACGGAGTCTGGTCTTAATAAACTTGCAAATTGTCTTGAGGTTAATCCGTCTAACACCGAACTCACAAGAAGGGTTATGTATTACGCCTCCTAAACTGAAGGGCTTTGAGCTACATACTGTGGACCACTCCGGATACTTGGGGGTTATCCTCGATAAGAAACTCTGCCGGAAATTGAATATTCAAGACCGTACAAGGCCTCGGTTGACCAGTATTCGTGTTGGAAAAGCCCGGGGTCAAATTGGGGACTTCAATCCTGAATCGTCTATTGGGATATACACGGCAGTCGTTAGACCTACCGCACGGGGAACTAGTCCAGTGGACGTCAATAGACAAGAAAAGCAATATTTGACTGCTCAAAAAAAGTTTAAAGCTTATCGTGCGCCTAAATAACGAGCTACGAAACTACGTATTTATACGCTCCACCTTCTTCCCGTTGATACCTCTGGGAAGCTGATGTAAAAACAAACATTACTGCTTAGGGAATTCCTTCAGCTGGCTCGTGCAAATATGGCCACAGAAGTATCCTAAACGGCCATAACACTACTGTTGTAATTTGGACTTAATTGTCCCTTATTTGGACTTTGACGTCAAGTATAAAACCAGGATTCTTAATAGTGCTTGAAAATGTAGAGAAATTTGGAATGAGTCTGCGATAGTGGTATACACAGATGGCTCCACGACAGCGGTTGGTATACGAGCGGGGGTCTTTTCCAGCGCGCCGGACATTTGCATCACCTCACAATGACCGGATTCCACTAATGTATTTCAAGAAGAAATCACAGCAATCTGAAAAGCCGTGGCCTTGCGTTCAATTAGCACAGTAGGTGTAGCGCTATTGTTCTATACATATATATACAGTCAAAAAACATACAAATACTTGGCGCAACAGATGTATGTGGTCCAGGGCCTAGCTCCTTGCGACCATTTACGTTGTGCGTGTTATATTTTTAACACAAATGGAAGGGACCAACAGCTTACAGCCATATCCGAAAGGCAAAATTGAAAAGCTTTCTCACGAAAGTTATTACCCTCGGACGTTTGTCAGGCATTCGCAAGAGGTGAGACCTTGAAAAACCTTTTGGTTTCTGGGATTCGAAACCCCCGCTCAACGCACTAACCCCTTGAGCCACGCCCTCCACATACATGTAGGTAGCTAAGCAGCGATAAAAGCCTTGGAATCGCCAACACCAACTCCATTAAGCAATGACGCGGATCTCCTAAGGAGATTGCTGTTAGATGTGACGTATCCCTGTGCTCAGTTCCAAAAGACAGGAACGATTCGATCAATTGCAAAGCGCAAGAGCTACATAAGGAGGGTGCAAAGGATGACCTTCCTGATAAGAGAAGGAACCCCTGGCTCCTATTAAATCGATAAAGATACACTTAGATACTGCATCCATTAGTATAGCAAACAGTAGTGAAATAACGTCACTAAGTCTTTCATCTGAAGAAAGAAAAGTACGAGACTTACTCGTATCTGCGCTAGTAGAAAAAAATTAAGAAGTACAATAGGAGCTTCCACGAGGCATTATGTTATAGGCAGACATGCGAAGAGGCTAAGCGCTCCCTTTAACAATTTCTGTAAAGCTGTAGAGAAGAGGAAAAACGATGACCCACCTTCTGCGCACTTGTCTTGTCTTATTTACTTGGTGAATAGTGATCTAGCCAGGCCCGACTTAAGCAAGATCAAAAACTTTATCTCTGGGTCAGAGTGCTTTAATGCCTGAATGGCGAATCACCTTACGGTATGGGTTCATACCGAAAATGCTTACCCTGCCTTTTGTTCCGTGTGGGTTTCGGTTTCGGGTGCTAGCAATCTGATTCTCTCTTTGTGGCATCACAATGGACCTTCCTTTTGGTCTATATGCATCCCTGCCTGAGTGCGGATAACCACTGAACCCAACCCCAACCCTAGCTTTGACTTCGAGGTATTTAAGGAGTTTCCCAGTCTCGGATTCAACTTCACCATAAATGAGACTTTTATGAATATCCGCCAAGTAGCCAGTGCTACTTCTAATGGGGTCAAAACTTCACTCGGAGGACAAAATGCATACACGCTCGACAAAATGCTAATCCTGCTAGTTCTGCTGAACTGTGCGGAGTGCTGGACGATAATCTTGAGCAGATATTGGGTTCGTCGAATTTTTGGTCCTTTGTGCGAGAAGGATGAATGGAAGTCTATGAATGTATTCCAAAGGCCGGGATGCGTTGTTTACATTGGCTTCGCCACATCTAGTTAATATCGGCGCTCAAGTCAAGAAGATATTCGTATTCCATATCCGAGACGACTTGGAAGACCAAAATTACACTTTAGAGACCAAGCCATCGCGGATTTCAAAGCGAAGCAGCTCACTTACCACTAGACTTCAGAGAAAAGGAGATAAGAAACGACTCTGCGGTGTGCCTCTACTCACAAATCTTCTCTCAATCCTCACTCTGTAGCTGCTGCTAATTGACCAGTTTGTCAAGTGGATCCTCTACCAAAGATTAAGAAAGCAGGTTCCTCTGGTTTAGCGTTGTTAAAGGCTCCCTTTCTCAAAACTTAAGAATGCCAGCAAACTTATTCCAAAAGACCTGCGTCAACAGTCTTTCCCTTGGAGTACGCATGTTAGGACCTTGACTATTAGTCACTCAAAAGAAACGGTGAAGAGCGAGCTGTTTGTCTTTTTCCTCAACGGGGGTTTTCAACCCTTTTGCATTCATAGACCTGACCAGCGGATCTTGTTAGTATTGTTTGCACTACCGCCTTAGGTGAAGGTTTTCTTTTTTTATAGCAATTGTCTGGACATCAAACCTCTGTACTTGGTATGGCTATAGTTGGGCTTGTCTGTTATATCTTTTGGGAAGCGTGATCAGCATAAGCTCTAGCATTACTTTGTAATTTAAGTCTCTTCACGTTGAACTTTCCCTCGGTGGCGCTTCTGCATTGTGGTACCACCGTCTTTCTCTTTATAGGAGCATGAAGGCAAATTACGTAGAAGTTGCCCTTAATACGAATCATTCGCACGTTTACATGCCACAAGCTAAAGACTGCTGGATAATTCAATACTGCATATTTTACTTTCAATGACGGGATGTGAAAAGTACGTGTATAGTTTTAGGTGCTTCCAGGGCGCCTTTTACATAGTGCCCCACATTGTGAGAGAAGATGTCCATTAGCATTCGCAGATTGTTTCTGCTTAAGCTCATGCAAGCTTTTTTTTTCCAGTTAAAGGTCACAAGCGCTGACTTTACCTCTCCTTGCCTTTCGCACTGATAGGTCCTACGAACGTGGTTCTTGGCCATTTTTGCCAGCTTATCAACTTCTTCGTCTACGTTAACTAGTTAAGACCATCGTAAAGTTATAAGAGGAGTACTTTCTTCTCTTCAGACGACATATGTACATAGTTATCAGGGTTGTCTATAAAATTTACCTGCCATTAGTAATCTCTCTCTCCGCGGTCTAGGCATAAATCCGACAGAGACGGTACTGGTTTTGGTATAAACGGAGGAAAACCGAATGGAACTCCTCTGAAACTCTCCTTAGTAGCCCAATATCTTGGTACAATCCTTGATTCTAAGCTTCCCTGGAGGAACAAAAAAGTACTATGCGCATTCTACGCTTGTAAAAGTAAACGATAGGGCCTGTGCCCATGCATAATCAACTGTATGTAGACTGTGATTGTCAGACCTATGTACTTGCCTATGGTGTTATTGTATTGTGGAATCCAACGGATAAGACCAGCTATTTAGAAAACCTCACAGTGGTACAGAGATTAGCATGCATAAAAGTAAGAGGAGTACAGAGATCAAAACCGCAAACAGGATTAGAGGAGATTCTAAGCCTCCCTTCCATGTATGCCAAGAGCGCGATTCGCCTTAAACTGCCCAAAGTCATCGCCATTGAAAGCACTGCGCAGACTAGGTAAAGAAAGAGATTTAATCCTTCCAATCGTTGTGGATAGTCAAGCGGCAATCAATACACTACATTAAAAGCAGTTTCCAGATGCCCAAAGCAGACCCATGAAGTAACTCTCTGCTGGGTTCCCGGACATAGGGATATATAACGATATAAGGAACTCCCTAAAAAGGGATCAGATTTGGACATCGAACACACTCAAGCACCAGAAGCAGCTTCTATTGGTGTACGTAAAAGAAAAATTGACCAACAGAACTGATCAACTCCGCAAGGTCTGCCGGAAACGACTCTATCATATCTCGAAGGTTATGGCAGTCATTGGAGGATGGTAAACCAAAATCCTTTTGGAAATTCTAATCTTGACAGGTGCACTAATAAGACACTGTGCGATAGGGGCAATTTCCACAAGAATAGGCAGGGTAAGGTCTTTGGCTGCCTGCGAATCCGCATACTATCTTCGAACTGATGTCCTAGGAGTTCATCGCTGACATGACTGCACTGTCATTTAGGTGATTGTCTTGGGCTATTCTCCAGCTGCACCTTTCAATCATCTAGACTTCCGCTTAGCCGATGTTAGTGGATAGCTTGATTTTTGGCACGAATACACCAGTTCCGGTCCCCTTTAGATCGAGTGGCACAAGCAGAAGTCTGAAGAACACAGATTGCAAAGGCGAACTGGACGGAGGCAGGACACGCTGTGAAAACAGTAGACAATAGGTGGACAAAAAGACAAGAAAGAATGGATACCAAGGGAGGACCTAAGAAACAGAGTGAGAAAAATCTAGAAGAGGTCTTCTACATCCGACCTTGGACACAAAGGCTATATGATGATGATGAAGCGAGTCAAGTAAAGGCCGATCTATGGTCTATGGTCTCACAAACATTGGCAGGCTGCACACGTGGTGAAGTAAACTTTTACATATCAACACTTGGATGTACTAAGTGAACATTGCACGTATCTCTTAGACTTAAGCATGACGATTCACTTTACTGTACGTATTACATTACAGTTTGAAGCCGAGGGCCAAGCACTAAGGAATAACCTTGGAGGAATTCAGGTACTCTGTTGATAAGTACCTGAAAGAGGATGGATGTATTAAACGCATTCCCCCTTCACTACTGTCAGCGTGCATATAGAGCGGGCAGATCAACTGAGACGGCTCTCTTTTAAATGACCGAATTCACACTGAGAGTCCTGCAGAAAAGGAGATAGTTCTCTGCGACTTCCTAGACATCGAGTGGCTATTCGATAACACCTCGCATGAAGCCATTAAAGGAGCACTAGACAGAAAAGAAAGGAAAGCCAGCAAAACAGTGTCTAAGGGGATGTACCAGTTGCTGAAAACAAGGTCGCGCGTCGAATTATTGTGGCCTACACAAGAAGAGGATGCCTAAAAGGCGTAAAGTTGTGGACGAACTACTTAGAAATCAACTGTCAAGCCTATGCTGATGACATAGTATTGGCTGCCAGCAGCAAAGCTTGAATATATTGTCTGTGGGATCTAAAAGCAACTCAAGAATGGCGCCGCATGGTATGGCTCAACATAAGCCTGCATGGATGGAGAAAGAAGATAGGTGGGATGCTACAAACGAAAATGTTCTAAGTATGCATCTGCCTTATCAAGACTCACCTACGTATCCTAACAGGCTTATTAACAGGCCACTACAGTCTCGGGGAGTATCTAAGGAGATTACGTATAACAAATGAAGGTCTTTGCAGATTCTGGAATAAGTCCAGCAAAACTCCACCATATCTTCTGGAATCTTTTGGGACACTAACCAATGAAAGATCAACAATCAGCAAGTTGAAGATATGTCAACCTTAGACCCACTTTTCATTCCCAGATTCCTCATAGAGACTCGATTAGTGAGGGTGCTCTAAGATGGACTATTCTCGCCAAGGCAAAGTGAGGGTAAGGGTGAGGGTGTTCCCAGGAACTTTAAAGAGACAAACCTCTTCTAGGTATAAGCAGGGAGCACAATAGACCATGAGGTCACAGTACACGATAACGCTAATAAATCCGGGAAACAGATAAAAATAGACTACGCCTTGGCTTAAAATGTTTGCTTAGCTATGCTATGACAATAGACACTTACTACAACTCACTTGGTATTCCAGTATACCATTCTGTCGCTTTAGTCATAACTACTATTTATGCGCAATGGAACATCTGTTCCTCGATAAATAAAATAATGAGTAGCCTTCGATATTGCATTTCTAACAACATACCTATACCTCCATGTAAACAATGAAAACTATTCCTAGCCACTCTATGACTCGGCAAGCCTTTGGCAGGTGTTTTCACAGCTTGCATGAGCTATACTTTAACACGGAAGTTAGGTATGCGCCTTATGACCGTCAAGTGTAGTAGCTGGGCTTCCTAGAACGCAGCGTGATGTCAGTGGAGCGTTCGATGGGTTTAGCGGTTAATGAGGGCAAGACTAAGTATATGCTGCCAACAAGGAAGGACAACCAACATCGACGTCTCGGACAGAACGTGACTATAGACAGATATAACTTCGAGGTAGTTAGGGACTTTATCTACCTAGGCTCTGCTATGAGCTCAGAAAATGACATCGGCGCTGAGATCAAACGAAGAATAACTCTTGCCAATCCCTGCTTCTTTGGGCTAAGAAGGCGATTGAACAGCAAAGCCCTCTCACGAGAAACTAAAGTGACCCTATACAAGAACTTAATCATCCCAGTCCTGCTCTATGGCGCAGAGGCATGGACCCTGTCAAAAGCGGATGAGGTCGCTCATGGCTGTTTCGAGAGGAAAATTCTTCGGGTGATTTTTGGTCCCGTCTGCATAGACGGTGAGTGGAGGAGGAGATACAACAGCGAACTTTATGGGCTGTTCAGCGACATCGACTTGGCCAGAAGAGTGAAGGTTCAACGACTGAGATGGCTGGGTCATGTAGAGCGCATGGACACAAATGCTCCGGCCCGGAAAATCTTTGAATACATTCCTCAGGGACGGCGCAGTAAAGGAAGACCGCGACTCAGGTGGCGCACGCAGGCGGAAAGGGACCTCAACCAACTGATCGTGCGAAACTGGAGGCAGCTGGCTAAAGATCGAGCTGGCTAGAAACGCTTGTTGATTGAGGCCCAGGTCCACCCCGGACTGTAGCGCCACCTTAAGTAAGTAAGTAAGTAGCTTCCTACACGATTCTTATAGATAACAGTGCATGCTGAGCAAAAACTATAAACTAGTGAAGCTTCATCAAGAGAACAACTCATTCAAAAGAACTGTATCTTAAGATAAATTTCAAATCCAAGTGCATTAATGACTCCATACAGGTCCAAAAGTTTATATTCAACTTCTTTCTCTTCCTCTAAAACCTCACTCCAAGGCTACATACCGACAAGATACAATTCGTCCCGTAGCACCATTGAAAAGTGAACAAATTAAAGCTTCAATCAATCGATTGATGTAATCGGTTTATCAAGCATTCACCGCAAAATAATCTCTTAACACCATTGTCCGGAATTTGAACATCCATCACTTACCGCTGCACTTGCGCTGTGCGTATCTGCTATCTAATGATTCAACATTCCCATTTCCTCTGCTAGATAGATCTCTATCTAACAATCAATAAAAAAAAACCGATCACCTCGGCGTCATTCACCGACATTAAAATGCGTTCGTTGTGTGGCGGCCTTCGTCAATCACAATTACTGAGCTGCATTTCACTCTGACTCTGACTCTGACTCTGACTCAGAACAGAACAATAGTATCTAAGCAACTTGTAGATACATTGAAAGTAACGTTTAGCCCTAACATGCACCGTGAACTAACTGTTAAATAAGACTTTACCTCGATTTAATGACCTCATGTGGAAATGGGCAACTGACAACGTTCACTCGTTAAACACGCCTTTAGATGGGGGGGCCGGTATGTAGTTGGAAAGGTAGTCGTCGGTGTCGTTGGCATTGTCGGCCTAGTGAAGCCTTTCTAATGAAGATGACTGAGGTGAATCAATTGTTGGTTATTTCCATTTGCAGTGTCATTGGCATAGATACATATTTAGTTCAGTCAGTGGATAAGTTGGCGGACGGTTTTATGCACATACAGCTTACGCGGCGGGATTGCATTCTGCATTCAAATGGAATTTAGTTATGTCATTCCGGAGCATTGTGAAGACTTGGAGCTAAATGCAAATGGCACGTCCTCACGATTCTGAAGGGGTATGAATACCCTTATGCTGACCTCTCAGGGCACGGGCGTTTGAAGGAGGGAGAAAGAGGAACAGAGGAGGTACCGGTGCACGTTGGCCTTAAATGCTTGAAGGTTGTAACGATGAGGAAACACAGAGCCTGGAAGATCATTCCACATACGTGTCGTTCGGCTTATGAACGAATCCCTGTATTTAACAGTACGCCCGAAATTGAACTTGAGGGTGGACTGATGAGCATTCGGGTGATGCGGGTGAAATTTTGAAGGGGAGGAACGCAAGTGGCTATGTCGTTGGAACATTTTTTGTGGAATAACCGATAAACTAGGGAAAGACAAGAGACATTTCGGCGATGCTCTAGAGAGTCTATGGAGCTCACAATGTCTCTATCACCTATTAACGCGCGGTCTTGGACCCTATGTAGAATGTGCAAAACGGTCTTGGGTGCACCAGACCAGATGTGGGCGTTGTATTCCATCTTTGGGCGGATGAATGCCTTATATTTTGAGGCCAGATCAGATGGGGTAAAATGTTTCTTGCACCGCTTAAGGAATCCTGGACATTTTGCAGCATTTTTGGCGACCTCGAATATGTGATCGTTCCAACGAAGATCACACGCCGAGAATGGCAAGTCTTTCGGTTCCTGCAATGCAAGTACCATGGAAAATGGTTGGGGGTCTTGGTTTCGCTTGAGAGACAGAAGACAGCACTGAGTTTTGGATGCATTAAATTCCACTCTATTAGTTGAGCCCGATTTGATTATGCTGTCAAGGTCGGAATTTAATGAGTTAACATACGTTGCCGTTCCTCTTCTACGGCCGAAGAGCAGGGACGTGAGTTAGGGAGCGAATATGAAAAACTGGGAGTACTGTCATCAGCGAAGGAATGGATTGGATTAGAGGTTGCAGAGAAAGAGAGTCGGAGACAAAACTGAGCCCTGGGGGACACCAGCATTTATATGATGAATATCAGACTTGAAGCCGTCCAAGACAACTTGTATTGAACGCCCCGAAAGGTAATTTCTAATCCATTGAAAAAGAGACTCATCGATGCCATATGCACGCATTTTCGACAAAAGAGCCTGATGCCAAACTCTGTCAAATGCTTTTGAAATATCAAGCGCAACTATCTTTGTTTCACCGAAGTGATGAAGAGATTGGTTCCACTTCTCGGTGAAATATGCCACCAAATCTCCAGTGGACCTGTTGCTACGAAAACCATACCGCCGGTCATTGAGGAGTTTTCGTGAATCATGATACGATGTATCAGCGTTTCCATGACCTTGGAAAGAAGGGACGTAAGTGAAATGGGTCGGTAATTGGTCGGAGTGGCCTTTTTTAGGGACAGGCTGGACAAATGCTGTTTTCCATCTTCTCGGAAAGAGTCCAGAAGAGTAGGACAGAAAAGCTTACGCAGAGTGGCCTTTTTTAGGGACAGGCTGGACAAATGCTGTTTTCCATCTTCTCGGAAAGAGTCCAGAAGAGTAGGACAGAAAAGCTTACGCAGAGTGGCCTTTTTTAGGGACAGGCTGGACAAATGCTGTTTTCCATCTTCTCGGAAAGAGTCCAGAAGAGTAGGACAGAAAAGCTTACGCAGAGGTTTTGCCAGCGAAGAAGAACACCTCTTCAGAACTATTGGGGGGATACCATCTGGACCAGCAGATTTGTGCATGTTGAGATCTTGAAGAACTCCTGCAAATGTGCGAGTGCGAAAGTGGACTTGTCCTATAGAAAATTCGACGCTCTCAAGCACAGGGTCAGACAAAGAGCTATCTGCAGTGTGGAGTTGGCTGCAAATTGTGCAGGGAGCAGATTAGCCTTGTCTAAGGACCTGACTGCTGGAATTTCATTGTAAACGAGCGTTGGGATGGCAGATGAGGCAGAGTTTCTAATCTAACCTTTGGGACACTGTAGTATTTTTTGGCTCAGTTTTTGGTCGTAAAGGAATTTGACACGTTGAATATGGGCATTGCAGTCATTTCCGGCTTTTTTAAACTTCTTTCGGTTTTCCTCAGATTTGTTGGCTTTATAAGACCGAAAACTTACTTCTTTCAACCTGATAGTCTCTTTACAGCTCTGATCGAACCTTGAGTTATCCTTAGGAATAAAGTCATTCATACCTAAGAGAATCGTGTCGGTTATCATATCAGCGGCGGCATCCACGTCACTATCGAGGAATCATAGCGACCAGTTAAAACTCCTAAAGAAACTATTAAGGCCGTCCTAGTTGGCTTTGTCGTAACGCCATACTTTTCTTTTGGAAGTCTGCTTCAAGGCAAAAGGTACGAAATGATTTCTGTTGTTCTATGTTAGTGCTCAGTGCTCAGATAGTGTGAATTCAGAGTTTTCCAGAAGTCTATCCAGAGTACCTTTCAAGGACGCTTACCTTGGATGCGTAAGCACCCTGGAATAGTTAGGTATTTCAAAGGGCACCTGAGTGAGAGACTCTCTGGCATGCATTCGTCTTCAACTAACGGCAAAAAAGTGGCTGAAGTGGTCGAAACAACATTGGGATACCACCTCCTTAAGATGATATTTACGAATGCTAGAGAAAAGATGACAGAAGGTTCGCATCTAAAAGGACTGCAATTCAAAATAAGCACAGAGAGGGATGAGTAAGGGAACAATGTCCTCGCAGGAAAAAGAAGGCGTACGCGTGAGTAATGTGACGAGAACAATATCTGGCAGTTCTACTGAAAAGCCAAGCAACTGGCAGCTGGTTACAAGGTAGACTTTTAGAAGAATAGAAGAAGCAAGGAGCGAACCCACTTCCAGTCAATGAATACATAAGTAATACTCTTCCCCTGCATGGAAGAGGTTGCCGCTGGTATTCATTAGATGAAGAATAACAAGGCCGGCGAATCTGATGGCTTGACAGCTAAGCTATAAATACGGAGGTGATGTTATGGTAGGGTGCGTGAAGAAACTTGTCAACCAAATAAGTGGGAACAAAAGTGTGCGTCTCTCAGGCGCAGTATATTCATGAGTCGAGAACAATGAATAGTATTAAGCCTCGTAGAAGTAGCATCTGCCGACGGGCGTTGATTCACTAAATTGGCATGTGTCAGATGAAGCCATTTGACACATGCTTCAACTAGATATGATCCCAAGTTCACGGTCTGGAATTTGTATCGGAGACTTAACTCTCAAAACTGAGACCTACATGAAGCAGCTCACCAACTTGATGATGTGTTGCTTATTTTTTACCATGGCATCTGTATCTTCAAAGCCGTTGTGTGTAAACGTAAAGTTCTCTGTTGCAATGATGAGTTTGCTGAATTTAGAACGAAAACAAGTTCATCCTCACAGAATACTGCAGACCTACACGAACACTTATACGGAAAAATCTTCAGTTCGGATAGGGCCAAATGGGCGGTTTTTAAACATTCACAGCCCTCGGCAGAGACAGTCTATTTCCAGCTCTTCTACAGAAGGCAAGTAAATTGTGATTTTCATCCCCAAGCCAGTCAATAGGCCTAGTAAGCTGCCTAAATCCTGCAGACCTATAAGCCTAACATCATTTGTGCTCAAAATTAAAGAGAGCCTAATTGTCGTTCATAGACCGATTGGGTCTTTCCACCCCTCTCTCGATCTCTCAAGTCAGTATGCTTATGGCGAAGGAGCAATCTGCTCCAAGGAAATAGCTTTATGTGCCTCAAACATCGAAGTCGCGTTCGATAAAACAGTAATAAGAGCAATCAGTGGCAGAACATAGTAGAGATACGAACCAATGGAGTTCCATGCTGGAAAGTCTATGATATATAATAAAACTTCCTCCTCCGTAGGAGTGTCGGTGTCTGTAACAGTAGTATAGGCCGTCCCCAAGGAGGCATCTCTCACTCTCTCTCTCTGTTCTCCCTTGTGGTCATAAGTCATCGACAATCTTCTAGTCAATCTGCAGAGATTAGGCAAAGATGATCGCCATTGGTTATGCCGATGACTTGGAATCTTTATCAGTGGTAAACATAGCACTACCATTCGTAGTCTCATGCAAGCAGTCTTGCTGCCCAGAATGGTGCAACAACCATGGCAAGAACGTTGTAACTTTTACGGAAAGGAAGCAGGTTAACCTCGAACACATCATCATAAAAGGCACCCTATTAGCCTATTCCAGTGAGGTACAATATCTCCGGGTCATCCTAGAGAAGCCACTTAACTGAAATTAACCCTTCAAGTCGGACACTGAGCATGTCACTAGAGCCTGTAGCCACCTATGTTGCAGAACTCGTGGCCTCAGTCCCAATGTGGTACACTGATGGTGAGACTTAGTAAAACGTATCGCCTGCTGCCCAAAAGTTCTTGAATGGACAACGGCAACTAAGCTACAGAAACTCCAGAGAATTGTCTGTCTTCGTATTCTCAACTCCCTCAAGAGATATCTTCTGCACTATCCCCACTCGGATTATTGGACCGTACAGACTGGTACTAATCCAAGCTAAGTCTGGTGTGGTTGACCGACGGATCGAAGATGGAATCTGGAGTTAGAGCCGGCGTCTTTGGACCCAACATCAAAATCTTAATATCTACGACAATGTGTCACAGTCCACGTGATTCAGGTCTGCGCTAGGTTAAACAGTTACTGCTTTACTGGATGCAAGAATATATGTATGTACATATATCCTCTTAAATTGTCAAGCAGCGCTTAAGGCTCTATCGTCTAACTCAATAAACTGGGGCTTAGGCAATCCAAACAATCAATCAAGTCCTCTTCCTGTAAGAAAATCCTAAGCTTAGATAAGGAAAGTATTAGAAAGCTTGACACATAACTGTGGAGAAGCCCGGCACTATGTACGTTGGTTAAGGAGACGGACCTCCTGCCCCTGGACCTGTTCATCAAAGGCTATGCGACAAAACTAGGTCTTAGACTAAGAGAATCCAACTTGCGGAATCAGGCCACCCATGGACATGTGGCAATATTGCGTACAATGAAGAGAATGGGTGGGAAATTTAACCCTGAAAGCTTCACAGCCACGTCAGACTATATAACCCCCTATAATGACTTCAACACCGACAACCCTATCATATTTCCAAGGCGAGAAGTTTGGGAGTCAAAAAGGGTAGACCAAAATCAAGAGATCACGATCTACACTGATGGCTCAAAGATGGATCTTGGTACGGGTGCAGGCTACTACTACTCGGAGGCTCTTCAAAAACAGGAGTCTTTCAAACTACCAGAAGCATGCAGTGTTTTCCAAGCTGAAATCCTTGCAATAGAAAAGGCCGCTATACGTATAGGAAATAGTCACCTCCCTCCAGAATGTATTACAATACGGCGAAAGAAGTGGGAGTGGATCGGTCATACTTTACAGCGAGAAGGCAACTGCGTTGCGAAGTGTGCCAGTAATGGAGTTTGATAGCTCAGTTTAGGAGTAGAGCGGGCCACTCTAAGCAAACGTGTCGCAGATCAGTTAAGGGTAACCGATGTCACTTGGTGTGAGGTAGAGCTAGCTGAAATGCGCTGCAGATCTGCGAAGAATAAGACCCGTAGATGTTGCGTACAAATAGTAAATAACTCTTCTTAGAAGCTCCTGCAAAGTTTTTGTTCTTAACATAAAGATCATCGGGTGTATAAAATACTGCAGTGTGCAAAGGCCTCTGCTGTACCGACGAAGACAGTTTGAGGGCGGACTTTATCCATTTTTTCGTTCGAATGGCTTTATGAAAATATGTCACAACTATCGTGGCAATATTTGGACGGTACCCAGCTCGGGCGGGACTTCCTCCGTAAGGTATCCAGGAACAGCCGGACAGGGAGTTTAGTCTGAGTGCTAGGCAAGCCAAAAGAATAGCCAACCATTCCACCTAGAAGGTGTTGCGGTAGGTAAAAGGATATGGATGTCCACTCCTCAGGTTAAATTCAAATAAATATTCCGCTCTTGCAACACGTATGAGCATTAAATGGAACAATTTCGTGTGCGTCATCGGAAGAGTAGGGGAAAATAATGCAAATAAAATTCTGCAGAATTTGCAAACCAAAGATACAAATTAAATTAGCGAAATATTGGTTGGAACTGTAAATAACTGGTGACAACTGACAACAATAAATCAAAGTTTCATTAAAAAGGTTTTAAGCACTAATTTGTTATTTGACGACCGGCTATAAAACGGGATTGCTATTTTTGATTAACCAGAATGAACCCATCTGTCTAATTAGAGTTAATTCCGGACGTTTGCATATCAAGTTATTTAAGCTATGTTCCTAAAAACGTTTGTTCGCTTCGATTGACTGCAGTAAGCACTCTTAAAAGTACTTAAAAGACTTTACAAGGGGAAGACTCCTGCTTGGAACACACTGCAGTGATACGGTAGTCTAAGAGACTTGCTAATGCTTAGGGCACCCATCTCAGACTCCGAGGCATTTTTATCATTTGGAGTAGCTGTCGGCTACGTAAAAATTCTCCATCTGTGACAAAAGACTTTGTCCAGGGGTGCAGATGTTTTCTGGGCGCATTTTGATTCCAGGTCGGCTTCCTTTCCAGTACTAAACCCCTATTCTTGGCGTGATCAGAGAAATTAAGTTGAATACCCCACATAATTTTAGGAGTGTTGATCCGTAGAATCTTGTGCTTTCTCTACAAGAGCACTAGCTCTGTGTTCAATGGATTCATACCAAACTGCACTTATCTGACTTATGTAAGCAGTTTGGCTAGAGCTGCTTTCATCAGATCTTTTGTCGTATCACATACCATTTATGACAAGTCTAGTCTCAAAGATCATCTTTTTGAGCCGCTAAAGCATATTCTAGTTCATACAAAAAGTAACTTATTTGCAACACACATTGCCTTGTGCCACGAGTGTAATGCCCCTGCAAACGCGCTGGCCGATCGTGTCACATTGGCACGAAGATTTCACTAGTCAAGAATAAAATTCACGGTTGAAAGACTATGTTTTGAAGTAACTTTTTTACCACCTCTTCTGTCTCGAAGCAAATTTCTACAAAAGTGATTGCATACTCTGAGGAGATCCCTAATATGATTTGGTTTTGACACTTGCTTATATGACTTGCTATTTCGTTACATACTATTGTGATGTTGATCATTTCATTGGGCAGGAGACGATCGCTATAGTTAAGGTGCATTTATCCTTTTCAATTTAGTTTAAAGCGACGATTTGTACTGAATACAAGCTTACTTGGATTAGTCGCAGTCTATTGCGGTACTACAACGATCGATGACTGATATCTATATTTACGTGTTCATCGATGTTACCGAAAAGGTAGACTCCTGGGAGAGCCTTTGCCAAAAGAAATCACTGGACACAGAAACGAAACATTTGCTATAGCTTCTTCAGTTGTTCGAGAGGAGACGTAGTCTACTGGCGGGCTTGCCGATGGTGCAGTGTCAGTGTCTAGATCTGTCTTATGCTGACGCACGCAGTGAAGTTGATCACATTTAATTTTTTTTAGAAATTTGCATGTACTGAGAGACTAACCGATATTATGATTTAAGAGTAGAATCGTTAAAGTTGTTGCCAGCCATACACTTAACCAGAATGTGTTAAGACACAGCAAGAATGCCGCTGATATCTTACAAACGCTTGGGTGCTCGGGTGTTCGTGAGAAATCCAAACGTCAATAGTGGCCCTAACGACCACCGAGAAGGTCCAACGCAGCAGCAATCTCATCGGATATCTCATTTACCGCAATCCCAGTATAACCTGGAACACAGACAAGAGTCAAAGAGTTCAGTCTTGCGACCAAATTCAAAAAGGTCTTGTATTCTTGAACTATTTTGGAACGGTTAAGGGTTGAGCAAGGCCCTAAGTGCAGGCTGACTGTTATTACAGACGCAGGTAGTCCGACCCCTTAGTAGTGATGTAAAGTGTAAATACAATTGACTACTCGTACTCATTCGTTACTTTTACATAAGTACTCGGATAAAAGTAACGAGTACTTAATACTCGCGAGAAACACCTATAAAACACATTGGCAACGATGCAAATACAATTCTTTCTCTTTTCTACGAACCGAATACAAAAGTAATCTCTTGCCTTGTTTGCCTCAATATTGTATCCTGCTCTAACAAATATAATTCATAAGAAACTGATTTTTTTTTTTTCACTTGTGCCAAACCGTTTGTTTGCTGGATAGTAAACAAAAACGTATTGCGTGTCCGTGTGCATAATTTGTGAGGTGATATTGTTTTGTTGTGGACGATTTTGCTCGGATCCGTAAAATGGTAATTGAAATGTGAATTGTATTCCTAATGGATTTATTTGTGTCTTTAAGGATAATGACAGGGACCAAAATAATAACAAAAGCAAAAAAATACTGAGACTAAAGTCAGTGCTGCTTGGCTGCACTTTAGAGAAATTGCAATGTGCTCATATTGCATAGCCAAGATCTCCCATAAGGGAGGTTCTATATCGAATTTAATAAAACATTTAAAAGTGAAACATCCCTTTGCAATTGAGTCCCAGCATTCACCAAAGTTAAATTCCACACCTGCCACCCAAAATTCCATCAGCGTTGACATTCCCCTCACACCACCACCTAGCACCATCAATGCACCGTCCACTAGCAGCACTTCAGTCCCATCCACGTCGAGAAGTTCCCAACAAAAATCGCAAACTCAAGGAACTTTGAGAAGTTTCATTAAGCAACCGCTTAGTATAGTACGCCAAAAAAAAACGATGATCTGATTCTGCAGATGACCATTAAGGACCTTCAGCCATTCACCATCGTAGAAGACAAGGGATTTCAAGATCTATTAAGGTGATATTACAATATTTACTTCAGTGTGATCTTATACTTCTGCCAGTTTTATTCGTTTTAATATTTTCTTATTTAGATACTTAAGCCGAACTATAATCTTATCTCGCGTTATCGTCTTACGAGCTGTCTTTTGCCTGAAATGTATGAGAAGTCACAAACAATCTTAAGAGCAGTCTCTGTTGCCCTAACTACTGATACCTGGACATCGTGCTGCACACAGGGCTACATGGCTATAACTGCTCACTTCATCGACAGCAATTGGCAGCTTCAGACTTTTTTGCTCGAAGTGTTTCACATCTCTCAAAATCACACAGTCGAACAACTGAGAATCGAATTGCTTAGGGTTGCAAAAGGATGGAACATCAAGAAAAAAGTCTCTGCTGTTACGACGGATAATGCTGCCAACATTAAATTGGCTGTGAAGCTGACTGGTTGGACCCATGTACCATGTTGTGCACACACCCTTAATCTTGTGGCACGAGACTGCGTACAAATTATTGGTGATTTGCATGCTAAGGTGAAAGACATCGTAGAATACTTTCACCGAAGCACCGTTGCAGCGGAAAGGCTACTAGCGATGCAAAGACAGGCTATGCCGGACCAACAGCCTTTAAAGCTGATAATGGACGTAGAAACTCGATGGAATTCTACGTTTTATATGTTTGAGAGGATAGTCAAGCTCAAAGATGAGGTTTCTGTTTCACTTGGAGCTCTACATAATCCCGTAGATTCTCTGAGCACCGAGGATCGGTGCGATCTGAAAGAGCTGACGAAAGTTTTGCAACCGCTGGAACGGCTGATGCAAGAGTTCAACACCGAAAAATATGTTTCGATGTCTAAAATAATTGTTTTGGTTGACGGCCTGAAGATGGCAAACAGCAAAATCGGATTGGAGACGAAAAGACAATTATCTAAAGACATTTGGCACGCCCTTTCAGTGTCGATGAGCAAACGATTCTCTGGAGCATAGAATTGCAGCTCAAGTATTGTCGTTCCACATTTCTTGATCCCCTCTTCAAAGCGAAGGTCTTGACGGAGTTAGTAAAGGAACTCACAAGCTTAGCCGTAGGCCGCACCGAAGAAGCACCTGTAGCAGAAAACGTTGATCATGAAGGTGACTTAAATTTTCTTACATATATTCTTTACACTTCTAACTTTGTCCTCAAAACTAGTTAACGACAATATCCTGTGAAAATATTTTGATGGGAAAGTTACAAAAACTCTTCCTGCAAGCACTCCCACTTGTTCGTCAATAATTGAATTCCGGCAATACAAGGAAGACCAAATGCAACCGCGGAAAGCAAATCCCCTGGATTATTGGAAAAGTAGGAGAAATGTTTTATCCTAGGCTATCGCAGCTGGCGAAAAACTACTTATCGATATCAGCATCCTTGGTTTCATCTGAAAGGATTTTCTCGAAAACGGAAGCAATTATTTCCGAAAGGAGGTCGAGAATTTTGCCGCAAAACGTGCGGATGTTAACATTCTTAAATGTTAACCATGAAAATGTAATGTAGAGCAATAATTTTGAATTGTTACTGTTATTGGATTTTAATTTATTTCTTACGTTACTTTGTTTTTTTTTTTTTTGTCCTCATACTGTGATTGAATTTTCGTTGTCATTATCATTACTCTAGTTTATATTATTTAAATGTGCTGAATGTACTTTTTATGCAATATTAGGTCTGTTCCTTTACCTGAAAATTTGTACGAATTCGTACGAATTTGTACGCATTTTAGCTCAACCCGTTCCTTAACACAAAAAAATAGTAAAAGAGAGAGGCAACGAGAGAGTAAAAATTTCCCCTTAGTGAAAAATCTTACGCATTCTAACTCAACAACGAAGAGCACGATTTGGTGTCGAAAATTATCATGAGCGACGAGGCGCATTTCTACTTAAGCGGTTACGTCAATAAGCAAAATCTTCGTTTCTGGGGCACTGAAAATCCGCGTGTGATGCACGAAGAGCCATTACATCCACTCAAAGCCACTGTGTGGTGCCGGCGTTCACGCGGGAGGAGTGATTGGGCCGTATTTTTTTGAGGACGCTATCGGCAATACGGGATAAACGACTTCTTACTGCCGGAATTGGATGAGCGGGGCTTGGTGAACATGTGGTTCCAACAAGACGGTGCAACCGCACACACTGCACGAGCCACAATGGATTGAAGGAAGCCTTTCCTGGTCGCTTAATCTCCCGCTTTGGCGATTTGGCATGGCCAGCAAGATCGCCCGATTTAACCATCCCAGACTTCTTTCTTTGGGGCTACTTGAAGTTGAGGGTTTATGCCAACAAACCTCAGACAATCGCAGCCCTTAAGGAGAATATTCGACAGGAATGCGAACAGTTATCACTGGAAATCTTGCGGAAAGTCATGGAAAATGCGATAAAACGGGCACAAATATGTATCAACACTGCCGGCAGCCATTTGGGGGATATAATCTTTTCCACTTAACAGAAAAAATTTTAAAGGTCCGAATAAAGATTTCCATTACTCAAAATAATTTTTTTTATTTAGTAAAAAAGTTATTCAAAAACAAAATTTTAAGATTAATTTTGCGCCACCTTGCATAATGCTTACTGACATCTGGAGAACTCTTCCGCCTAGATTCAAGGAAATATAGTTTTATACTCCTCTCCACCTCTGACGTTTGCCGACGTCTAACTCTGTAATTTAATTCTACCTTCTAAATTGAAAAAAAAAAACGAAAATGCAAGTACGTAAGTTATTCTTATTTATTGTTATAATTTGATTGCATATACATTACATACAATATGGTTAAAAGGAAAGCATTTAATTGACAATTGTTGACTACACAAAAAAACACTTAACATTTGTAAATAATTTATATTATTTTTATGTACGTTCAAAGCCCCATATAAAGCTATACAAGTTGGTAATGTTGGTATTTTTAAACTGTGAGTAATTTATTTATACATAAAAAATTTTGCACATTTTTTAAACGTAAATTCTTTTCAGTTGGTTTAAATCTAAATCTTAAACGTGTACGTAATTTTTTTAAATTTGAGGAAATACGAGTATAAGGATCTTAAAATAAATTCAGATATTTAAAATATTTTTTTAAAACTATGCTTTGGGAGAAAAACGATTAAAGGAAATTTAAAAACAAAATTTCAAGTTTATAAAAACTTAATTTTAAGCAAATTAACATTTTACTTAGCTCTTATGATTGATGTTTTTGGTATAATGTTAGTTTTAATATTAAAACTTTTCTATTAAAAAAAAGCTGATACAATTTATAATTTTTGCTATGTGATGACAAAACTATACTATTTATTAAGATACGACAAATTGTAGAAAAAAAAAAATAACATTTGCACTAAAATGCGTTAAGTATTTAATAAATTAAATTTGATTTTTTTTGTTCACTTGTGTTAAGCAAACTAATCGATAACTTATACATTTTGAAAGAAAAAAAAATTAATTCCAAGCTCATTAGCGTTCGAGTTTAAATTATTTAATGATGGCATGGCAATCGTTGAAGTCAAGTACATAAGTACATAGCTATGATGATGATCTAATAAGTTTCTATAACAGTGAGTTTTAGGAAGCAGTTTTAACAACTAGAAGAGTTCGAAGATCAACGTAGCAGGGAAGCTATACAGTATAAAGCAGCTGTTCTACTCGTATGATAACTGTAAATTTTCTTGAACCATGTTTAGTAAAAATTTAAGAAAAAAAACTGTCTTCTTAACCTGTCTTTTCAGCCTGGCCCTGATCGCGAGTTACATGCAATGATGTACAAAAGCTTCATGAATTTATAACCGATGTAACCACCCCAAATGACATCATAGACCTCACCTTAATTAATAATATTGATCAGATGACGATAGAAAATAGGAAAGTATCGCTTACAAATCTCATACCATTTTGGAATTCATAATTAATATCCTTCCGGTTGGGAGCTTTCTTACCACCGAAAATAAGAAGTTAGCCACACAGACATTCGAAAACTCTTTAAGGAACGACAATCTTAAGGTTGAGGCCCACGGCGAAACTAATAAAAAAAACCATCGCTTATCCCGATTATCATGTGTCAAGGCTCAACACACCAACCCAACTCAAAATGAAAGTATAAACAGGCCCCCCTATCAACATAAGCCCATCTGCCAAACATTTGGGAAATGTGGCTCACTAGCGAAACGTTTTTCCGAAACCTTCCAAATTTTTCTGCCAACACAACAGTATTCGAGTATTGTGCGGACTATTCTGCAATAGATTGTTTTTAAAATACAAGGATCCTTAAATTGAGTCGAATTTTGCTTAAGAAATCGGAACAAAGTATTTGCCTTAGATACCAAATATTCGACATAAAAGTCAAAAGAAACTTTAGGGTAGAAAATTGCTCCAAAATGCTTGAGCAATGCTTATTTGAATGTTATTATTTAAACCCCCTAGAGACTTAACTTTCCCGAGTTGATTCAAAAATTCAATGGTGCTAGAGAGAGAGTTGTTTTCACACTTTTAAATTTTTAGTAAACTGTTGCTTAGTAGTTTCAACACTCGGCCTTTTATACAAGAAATCCCCTCGTGAAATTTCACAATTTCCTTTCTAAACAAAATGGCTACTAAGATAAGAATAACACGAAACAGTATGGTCAGAAAAATAAGCAACATATTCCATATAAATCAAAAGACCATCAAACTTTTCTCATCTTAATTTCCTCGAACCAAATTCAGACGCAATATATTTAGTTAGACACGAGTGCAGACGATGTGGTGCTGCTGGCAACTGGGAAGTTTCTCCCCACTCTAAGTGAGCAAATCGACGGGTCCCTTGTTAGATAGACAAGGAATTGCGGTCTCAATGTCAAACCCCAGACGACTGAAATGGTATTATTTACGAACAAAATGAAGATTTCTCAGCTCGATACACCATGTGTTCGAGGCACACCCCTCAAGATCTCGGACAGCGCCAGATACCTGGGACTTATACTCGATAAGAAACTCACCTGGAAAATGAACATTGATGAAAGAATTCAGAAAGCTACTACTCAGGTAGTAGAATTCTTGGGAAGACCTGGGGACCTTCTCCAGGAATAATACTCTGGATGTGCACAGCTATTGTTGGACCCATACTGGCTTATGGCAGTCTCGTATGGTGGCCAGCGCTAAGAAAGTCCACCTTTCTAATGGCACCCACCAAAGTTCAAAGACTAGCGTGCATTGGTGCCAGCTCCAACCGCAGGCCTTGAGGCTATTCTCAACCTGCTTCCGCTAGACATCTTTACAAAAACATCAGCAGCCATTAGTGCCCTGAGAATCAGTCAGTCAGCGAACTGGGAGTCAAATGCAACAGGACATTCGACCATCCTTCAAGAATTTTTTGGCTGTGTACCTACAACGGACTACAACACGCCATACTTGGACTTTCACATGCCTTTTACGGCATGTAGCAAATACCAGATCCATAGCAATATACATATACAGACGGATCGAAAATGATCACCGGTGTAGGGTCCGGCATCTTCTCTGAATCGCTAGGAATATCGAGATCCATTAAACTACCAAACCACAGCAGTGTTTTCCAAGCAGAGGTCTTGGCAATGACAGAAGCTGCCCGTGAGTCTGCCGTAAGGGCAATACCACAGGATGGTATCACCTCCTTTATCGACAGCCAGGCAGTTATAAAAGCAATTACTGCTACTGAAATTAAATCGAAGCTTGTGAGATGCTGTCGCGAAGAGCTTAAGGTTCTTGGAATCAAGAACCACAAGGTATCCCTCTGCAGGGTTCCTGGACATGAGGGTATCCCAGGCAATGAAAAGCTGATGAATTAGCTAGGAAAGGTTCAACAGATTTACTAGAACCAGTAGTATATATCGGAGGTCTCTAACTCAATTGTTGTGGTTAGTGTCATGGTTTTATTTTCAGTTGTAGAGTGTAGGGTAGGTCGGTGACCTAGTTTTGCTGACACTGAGTTTGTGTCAGGCTGACTCCAAGTGGACAGTGCGTGGGGAATAGTATTTTGTTATCAAAATAAAAATGTGCCGGGTGGCATTTGATCTGAAATTAGAATGTACAAGAGGGCAGCATTTGATTTGGTGCTATACTATAAAATGCGATGCTTATCAGTGAAATGCCTCAATCGCTTTGTTTCAGAAAGTGTCTTATATAGAGGGCGCTTTCAAAAATAGAGTTAAAACATTTTCGATTCCTAATAAAAACGAGACCATACTGAATGTTCAAAAACTCTATGAGAAAAATATTGATCTAATAAGGGAATTATTAATAAGTGAATTGGAAACTATGAAAGCCTAAAAATTCAACATGAAATTATTTGCTGAGTTTGTAAAACATTCGAACGAAGATGATGACATGATCATGAGTGTC
Organism: Blera fallax; assembly: GCA_946965025.1. Taxonomy (NCBI): domain Eukaryota; kingdom Metazoa; phylum Arthropoda; class Insecta; order Diptera; family Syrphidae; genus Blera; species Blera fallax. Next base: position 42,058,084 of record OX337247.1, on the reverse strand, counting down.
AAAAGTATGCAAACCAAGATGTGTACAATCTTAGCAAAGGAGGATATACTCTGGCAACTAAAAATTATGATTGAAGATATCAAGACAAAACTGGAGGAATTTCAATTAAAAAGTAACGACCTTGAAGATCTATTCACCTCGCTTGGGACGAATTTCATTATGGGTGGTGAATTTAACGCAAAACTCACCTTTTGGGGTTCAAGATATACTTCATCGAAAGGCAGACTTCCGTACGAAGTCGGTATGCGATTCGGGATAGATTTCTACGCGACAGGAAAACCGACATATTGGCCCTCCGATACAGCAAAAATTGTGGCGGGATGGCTGTCAATCAAACAGCTTATCATGTGCTATGTTGGATTGCATTGTAAGGTAAAAAATAGAATATTATTGGATAGCGAAATTTCTATAATTATACCATGGGAAGGAACACATTTTTTAACAAACCGCAAATGGAACTGTAAAGTTCCAAATTAGTATAAATACCCTAGGAAAATTTGTAAGTTTTCATTAACGAACTATTTATAATGGAAGCACTCATTAAGGAATATTTGGAGGAATTCCAAAAAAACTGCTGGGAGTACACCAGTTTGATAAAAGATATTGAGGACGCCTGGAAGGAGGCGAAAAATAAACATACCATAACAAATCTGCGGACGGGGATATACTTATTGCTGGCCTTGCAGAATAAAGCAGAGGCTGAGGGGTTCGAGGCGCCCCCTATACACCGCCTGTTAACAAGTTTACTCAAATTTAAATAAAAAGTACAAATGTACATAATGTCAGCAAATTAAATATTGTTTTTTTATTTTCCTTAAGGAACTCAGTTTTTTTCAATTTCATTAACAAGCGACAACCATGGAGTCACTTTCTCAGTTCATCGAAGAATACCTCGATGATTTAAAAAAAAAAATGCTGGGAGTACAGCAATCTTACGAGGGAAGTAGAGGACGCCTGGGAAGAGGCGCTCAATACGAAAACGCACACTAATCTGAGGGCTGTAGTTCATTTGCTGCAAGCTCTGGGATGTAGAACCGATGCGGAGGGACTCGACACCCCTCCCATACATCCTGTATTATTATCAATTATTTTATTTAAATAAAATGTTGTTGTTGGGTTGTTGGGGGAGTTTTATGTGGTACGTGTGCTGTTTGGTGTTTACAAGGTCGCGTAGGTTTTGTTGGAATTCGCGCCGCCGGTTCCCGCAGCCTGATGTTGTGGTGGGATGGGTGTTAATCAAACGCTTATCATGTGCTATGTTGGATTGCGTTGGGAGGATAGCCCGAAAAATGGTGGTGGGATGGCTGTCAATCAAACAGCTTATCATGTGCTATGTTGGATTGCAGTGTTAGGTAAAAAATAGAATATTATTGGATAGCGAAATTTCTATAATTATACCATGGGAACGAACAAATTTTTTAATAAACCGCAAATGGAACTGTAAAGTTCCAAATTAGTATAAATACCCTAGGAAAATTTGTAAGTTTTCATTAACAAACTACAACCATAATGGAGTCGTTAGTGGAACAATTTTTGAACGAATTAAAGAAAAATTGCTGGGAGTACAGCAATTCAGTACAGGAGGTGGAGGACGTTTTGAAGGAGGCTAACAACAAGAAGAGCGTATTATATCTTCAGTCAGCAATACATCTACTGCTTGCTTTAAGTAACAGAGCGGAGGCGGATGGGTTCGAGGCGCCCCCTATACACCCCATCTTTATAAATTTAGTTGAATATAAATAAAAGTACAAATGTACATATGTTAAAAATTAAATACTGTTTTCTATTCTTATTAAGGGTTTAAGTTGTTGGTTAAGTGCTTGGTTGTTTTCCAAATGATGGAAATTCTGTTTTTTTCAATTTCATTAACAAGCGACAACCATGGAATCACTCTATGGACAATACCTGGAGGAATGCAGGAGAAATTGCTGGGAGTACAGCAGTTTAACTAAGGAAATAGAGGACGCCTGGAAGGAGGCAAAAAATAAGCATAGCTTAGCAAATCTGCGGACGGGAATATATTTATTGCTGGCATTGCAGAGTAAAGCAGAGGCTGAGGGGTTCGAGGCGCCCCCTATACACCCTCTACTAACAAGTCTACTTAAATTTAAGTAAAAATATTGTTTTTTTCAATTTAAATAAAAATATAAAAAATTAAATATTGTTTGTTTTATTTTTCTTGATTTTTTTTGTGGTTTTATTTTTTTCTTTTTGGCTGGAATGGAATCTATTTTTGTTGTTGTTGTTAATTTTTTAATTTTTTGTATATTTGTATATAAACGTAGTTTCTCGCAAAAACTGTATCAGTTGTGTCTGAAATGTTTTGGATGAAAATATTAAGGATAAAGTGCGAATGTATATCGAGTATATAAAAGGGTTCTATATTAAATAAAAAGAACCAAGAACTTGTTTTGGATTCAAACGATAAAGCCGAAAGATAAATATTGCGTTTGCAATTCAACGTGGAAATATTTTCGAATAGTAAGAGTAGACGTGATTGATATTAATTTAAAAGTATGGTTAACAGTAGAGGATGGATATAAATCTCTGTTGTTAAGCATACTTAGAGGAGAGCCAGCACTGCTATTTCTTCAATCAGTATTCTTTGAATTCAATGCTAGCGATCACGTAAAAATAGGCGTCATAGGTGGTACAATAACATTATTAGGTATATCCTATGATGGTGTAAAGCGTGTGAAGAACATAAATCGTTTTCAAGAATTTTGCATCTTAAAAGAGGATATAGAACTTTTAGATAAGCTTAGTGTTAAAGATAAAACGGGTTAAAACGTGGTCAAACATTATTCTGAGATGATTGCAAACATAAGTTCTCCGCTGAAAGTTTGAAGGAAATTCACAAATTTTTAATAGAACACAAAGAAAGTTTGTTGGATGAACATTTGAAAGAGATTTTAGAGTGCCATTCTAAATTAAGTCAATGTGAGCACATCCCTATCATTTCATCTCAACATGGATATCATTATTCTACATGCTGTACAGACCCTTGCGGATGTTATATGTTGGAAACGGCAATAATGCGAACAAAGAAATTGATGTTTGATCGATTGATTGATTGATTCAAATAAATTTGCTTTAGTTTCAATTCAACCTTCCTAAGTGTATCTTGCGCTATTAAAAGCAAAATAATGAAAAAATACGCTCTGCTTTTAATTGGGATGTTTAAAAGCTATTCCAATACCAATAAATCTATCTGCTCCTGGTGATAATAAAGGAAATTTGGAATTCACTCTACCTATACCTACCGCTGCCAATAATGATTAATCTTTTCAATTGCTAAAGGTGAGTGAATCTGTAGACAAGCCTCAAGTTAAAAATGAGTCATCATCAACAACAACAGAAAGGTCAAAAGTACAACGCTTTACTGTTGACGATGCCATAGAAGCATTTAGACAAGATTTGATTCGAAAAGAAAAGGATATATCAGGGATAATTGAAAGTGAAAATATATTTTACAGACACTTTAGATTAGAATATGATTCGATTTACTTATAATAGTAATTATAAAGATCGATCATTAAATATAGGCTGCTATGAGTATCCTGAGTACGAAACTGAAAGAATTTTGAGCAATGGTGAAATTGAAGTACTTACAGCACAAGACATATTAAGAAATATAAACAAACATATGAAATGACTATTTCTTAAAATAGAGTATCCTAGTGTATCATCAGCCATACGCCCAGTACCTCATTCAGCTGAAATCCCAGTGCCAGTTTTCAAAGAACTACCTTCTTTATAACTAGAATACGAGTATGGTGGAGATCGAAGTGACACCAACGATGAAGATTTTGAAATGGAAGATGACTCCATTCGTAAAGAGTTAAATGATTTGGCCCGGGACTTGGGACTTTCTAAAAAGGCTTCAGAGCACTTAGCATCAAGACTTCACGAGAAAAACTTGCTAAAGTAACCTACTTTCGATCAAGAGAAATTGCATTTCTGCAATACTTTTGAAGTGACGGTGAAGTTGTGTTCATGCCATAACATAAATGGTTTAATGGAGGAGTTGGGAATTCTAGCCCATAATGCAACTGAATGGCGACTGTTTATTGATATCGTCCTCCTCCCCCACAATGGAAACGTATTTGGTGCAGTCCCAATAGGCCACTCAGTTTGTTTGCGTGAAGAATATGAAGACATAAAGGGAGTCATTGATTTGTTGCAATACCACATGCACAAATGGATCATCTGTGTTGACCTTAAAATGGTATGCTTCTTTCTTGGCCAGTAACGCGGATATACAAAGTATCACTGTTGTGAACATTTTATTGGGACAATGACAGAACTCCAAAAGAATGCTGGTTGGCATTCAAAGACGTTGTCAAAATCTTTCTTGGGTATACGCGAGCAGAGAATTACACAGAAATTGTCGAGCAACTTTTAGAGAGCTTCAAAATGCTTGGTTGCAACATGAGCATCAAGGTTAATTTTCTGCATAGCCATCTTGCTGACTTCCCGCAAAATCTAGGTGCAGTCAGTGATAAGCAGGGTGACCGATTCCACCAAGATCTAAAGATCATGGAGGCACGGTGCCAAGGTAGATGGGATGTACATATGATGGCTGACTACTGTTGGAGCATCAGGCGAGATTGTCCACAGAATGAACACTCCAGGAAAAGCTATAAACGAACATTTTTACCTTGATATGTATGTTTGCCGTTTGGTTAAAGAGTTTACTACTTTTATGAATAAAGCGCAGAAGTCTATTAGCAAAACCTAATTTTCACAGCAGTTCTATTTTTCGGAAAATATGTTTGCCGTACAATTGAATCGAGTTAAAGTTATGCATAACAAGCCGCTTTGTTTAGGTTTCGATATTTTGACACTCAAAATTACTCTGTATGATTTTCATTATGATTACATGAAACAAAAATTTAATAATCGGGTACTTCTCAATTACATGGACACCGACTCCTTTATATATTCAATATATGTAGGTATACAGATGATTTTTATGCGGATATTTGTAATGATTTGAATGAATATTTTGATACCCCAGAGTATAACCCGCTCAATGTGCACAATTTTCCCTGTGTAAACGCAAAGAAGTTAGGTAGTTAGGTAAAAATGCTTCAATTTGTTGGCTTACGAGCAAAAATGTATTCCTTTACGGTTGAGGATGGTACTTCCGTATAGAAAGCCTGTTGCCATCCCTGGCCAGTAATTGTCAAACGGCCCAGACGTGTCAAGGGAGAAATGAGCCCATTCGAAATTTTCTTTTTCTTTTTCCTTTTTTTTTGGCTGTCAGCTACGCACGTGCAGCGGCAATTTTAATTAAAATTATTTTACTGAGTAGGGCCACAGAAAGAAGAAAAGACTAAAATTGTAATTCCGATGTTCCGAATGTGAATCGGTTAATAAATAAAGTAAGTTGCATTAACAATTCTTTTCTTTTATTCGATGAGTCCAACGTAGACTCAACAAAGCCAAAAGGATTAAGAGATCAGTTACAAATAGACTCAATATTGAGCATTATAAGAATTGTTTATTTAATAAAATTACAATATATAAGAATATGACTAATTTTAGAAATAAGCTTCATGTAATTTATACGCAAAATCTAAATAAAAAAACCTTAAATTTTGGAGATACATATGTATGTGAAGATAATGTAAGTACAATAGCTTGGGGTCATTACAAATACTGTGAGCCACAACTTACAGCTCTAGAACTGAAATTTATCAAGACTTCTAAAAAAGGAACATAACCGCAAAAAAGTCTAATAATAGTTTTAGGCTAGTTCTTACCCGGTTAAAGCACCCTGAACTGCGATCTAATCACAACAACCAATTTGAGAAGGTCTCAAAGAAATTAACATGTTTTTTTTTTAAATAAAAGGAATATACACAATCTAATTTACATTCAAAGATGAAAACATAATAAACATGAAGACTGGGTTTGAGGAAGCTCTTGCCATTTGGAGTAACAGTGGTAACGAACAACCTTTATCAATATGGATGCAAGAGGAAATCTTGGAAGCAGACTCACCCTTGCTTAAAACTACAAACGATAGCATCGAGAACGACATCAATAGCATAGCAACATCAACAATCAATAATGTGCAAGAGATGTGGATGGAAGACGATCGTAATAACATCACTCTGAGAGAGGAAATCGTAGCAGAAGACCCACCGAAAGACAAGGAAGGAAGGAAGAAAAGGATTCGTCTACAACTATTAAAGAGTCGACATCTTTTTATTTCGAACCCCCATCTACATCATCTGTTAGCAGTACCATCAGCAAGAAGACAGTAGATGCAGAAATCGAAGATGAACTCAGAGATGTTATCAAAAATCATCGAAAACTTACTCTCTGGACAGAGAGGATGAAGGAAGACTTAGACATGTTTTTCCAAACATTGACTAGTGCCTTCAAAAGTGAAATGAATGGCCAAAAGTAAGGAACTTTCCTATTAACAGCACAAAAAAAAAAAACGTTTGGAAAAAAATCAAACACACGAAATTGTAATCAAAAAATATCATTCAATAAATAAAAAAAAAATTAATTTTTTAGGTTTCATGTTATCGAGGTTTCAGTATCTTCTTGGAATTATTAGAGTAGCGTGGAAAAACTAATTTTAAGTAATTAAGATGAGCTTAATAAACGATTGGATAAGAAACACTAAACTTGTGAGAAGATACACTGTAGACAGTTTGAAGATAACAGCTCTGGATACCTATTGACAAGGAGATAGATCCAATAAATTCATCATTTGTTCTAAGAAGATTTGGTGATGTTCCTGTTGAGGTAACGCGAACATTGGACGGACCATCAAGAACACAGCTCAAACAAGTGCATTAAGCATTATTTAGTTTTACATAAAAAAAAGAACCAATTATATATTTTTATCATACTGTGTTAAATAAAAATTATAATTCTTTTATTGATTATTGCAAAGACTTAAATATAAGTATTCCTGATTTTTATTCTCAGTTAGTTATTTATATTATGTTACATTGTGATGAAGTATTAAAAGAAGAAAAAGAATAAGAATGAATTTTCAGGAGGCATTACGACAGCTGGAACGCTAGGACGCAAGGACGCAATAAAGATTTCAAGCTTAGTCAAAGGTCATGAATGTTATACTGAGGGAGTGAAGGAATGCACAACTGAATACGGGAAGAGAATGTTGTGCACATTTGATCATTTTCAGGTAATTAATTATATAAAGCTAAGAAAAAAAAAATACTTTTTCTGTAACTGTAATTGTAATTTGTAAGTTTTCATTAACAAACTATAACCATGGAATCACTCGTTGAAGAATACTTGGAGGAATTCAGGAGAAATTGATGGGAGTACAGCAATTTAATTAAGGAGATAGAGGACGCCTGAAAGGAGGCAAAGAGTAAGAAAAGCTTAGGAAATCTGCGGACAGCAATTTATTTAATGCTGGCGTTGCAGACTAGAGCAGAGGCGGAGGGGTTTGATGCGCCCCCTATACACCGCCTGTTAACAAGTTTACTCAAATTTAAATAAAAAGTACAAATGTACATAATGTCAGCAAATTAAATATTGTTTTTTTATTTTCCTTAAGGAACTCAGTTTTTTTCAATTTCATTAACAAGCGACAACCATGGAGTCACTTTCTCAGTTCATCGAAGAATACCTCGATGATTTAAAAAAAAAAATGCTGGGAGTACAGCAATCTTACGAGGGAAGTAGAGGACGCCTGGGAAGAGGCGCTCAATACGAAAACGCACACTAATCTGAGGGCTGTAGTTCATTTGCTGCAAGCTCTGGGATGTAGAACCGATGCGGAGGGACTCGACACCCCTCCCATACATCCTGTATTATTATCAATTATTTTATTTAAATAAAATGTTGTTGTTGGGTTGTTGGGGGAGTTTTATGTGGTACGTGTGCTGTTTGGTGTTTACAAGGTCGCGTAGGTTTTGTTGGAATTCGCGCCGCCGGTTCCCGCAGCCTGATGTTGTGGTGGGATGGGTGTTAATCAAACGCTTATCATGTGCTATGTTGGATTGCGTTGGGAGGATAGCCCGAAAAATGGTGGTGGGATGGCTGTCAATCAAACAGCTTATCATGTGCTATGTTGGATTGCAGTGTTAGGTAAAAAATAGAATATTATTGGATAGCGAAATTTCTATAATTATACCATGGGAACGAACAAATTTTTTAATAAACCGCAAATGGAACTGTAAAGTTCCAAATTAGTATAAATACCCTAGGAAAATTTGTAAGTTTTCATTAACAAACTACAACCATAATGGAGTCGTTAGTGGAACAATTTTTGAACGAATTAAAGAAAAATTGCTGGGAGTACAGCAATTCAGTACAGGAGGTGGAGGACGTTTTGAAGGAGGCTAACAACAAGAAGAGCGTATTATATCTTCAGTCAGCAATACATCTACTGCTTGCTTTAAGTAACAGAGCGGAGGCGGATGGGTTCGAGGCGCCCCCTATACACCCCATCTTTATAAATTTAGTTGAATATAAATAAAAGTACAAATGTACATATGTTAAAAATTAAATACTGTTTTCTATTCTTATTAAGGGTTTAAGTTGTTGGTTAAGTGCTTGGTTGTTTTCCAAATGATGGAAATTCTGTTTTTTTCAATTTCATTAACAAGCGACAACCATGGAATCACTCTATGGACAATACCTGGAGGAATGCAGGAGAAATTGCTGGGAGTACAGCAGTTTAACTAAGGAAATAGAGGACGCCTGGAAGGAGGCAAAAAATAAGCATAGCTTAGCAAATCTGCGGACGGGAATATATTTATTGCTGGCATTGCAGAGTAAAGCAGAGGCTGAGGGGTTCGAGGCGCCCCCTATACACCCTCTACTAACAAGTCTACTTAAATTTAAGTAAAAATATTGTTTTTTTCAATTTAAATAAAAATATAAAAAATTAAATATTGTTTGTTTTATTTTTCTTGATTTTTTTTGTGGTTTTATTTTTTTCTTTTTGGCTGGAATGGAATCTATTTTTGTTGTTGTTGTTAATTTTTTAATTTTTTGTATATTTGTATATAAACGTAGTTTCTCGCAAAAACTGTATCAGTTGTGTCTGAAATGTTTTGGATGAAAATATTAAGGATAAAGTGCGAATGTATATCGAGTATATAAAAGGGTTCTATATTAAATAAAAAGAACCAAGAACTTGTTTTGGATTCAAACGATAAAGCCGAAAGATAAATATTGCGTTTGCAATTCAACGTGGAAATATTTTCGAATAGTAAGAGTAGACGTGATTGATATTAATTTAAAAGTATGGTTAACAGTAGAGGATGGATATAAATCTCTGTTGTTAAGCATACTTAGAGGCACCGCTATTTCTTCAATCAATATTCTTTGAATTCAATGCTACTTGGTAGATTTCTTGACATACATATGTATATTTCGGAATTTTTCAAAAATGTCAGCTAGCAGAACTACATCGCCTTGCAGATAGACTTCAAGATATTCCTTTAAATTCTTGCATTTAAAATGTGACCAAATAGGTTGTGCAACTGTATAGGCGCCTCATCGGAACACTCTTCATTATTCAGTTTGTTGAAAAATGCACTCTTGTCCGTGCACGTAATCGAACAAGAAATGAGTGTGCCTCGGCAAGGTTCAATGTCGCCATCAGATTACTTCGATAAAGTTAATCAGAAATTGACATTACTAACGAATAAAACAATTATGACACACGGATGAAAATCTCCCGCGACAGCCAAATTAAATAATTCCCATAGAAGATATGGTCGGCGCATCTTCATATCCGGCCTCAACGGTCATCTATCAAACATACTATTCTTTCTAAACTCGCAAGACTTACCAAGTGCTCTAACCAAGGCTGAGGAACTGGAAAGTAATAACGTTCACGCAAAATTCCGCCTAACATTTCTCATCACACAGGAAGAACATTCGCGACGATTCAAACCATTTGAGATTTCCTCCTCGGAATAATCACCAAAGCATTTATGTATAGTCAACCATCGCGAAGACACGAACCAATGGAACTGGGAAGCTACGCAAATCGCCCAATCCATACACATGGGGCAAACGGATTCAATCATAACCATCAACAAAGAAACTTTAACCCATTCAGGGACAATCAAAATAATAACGGGCCCAGGTGGCAAAAACCCCAGTATAATACCTATAATAACGCCACCAGACCGGTATTCAAAAGAGAGGGAGAGCCAAGCGCTCAGTATTCCATGCAACCTACCCAACCTAAGGCAGAGAGAATAAATAACTTAAACGAAAACGACACTTTTTAGGCGCACAGTGGGCTTGCCCCACTTACGCCGAAAAATAAACAACACTTATATAAAATTACTCATCTACACTGGTGTCTTACACGATGAGATTATCCTGCCTATAAAAAGGAGGCTCATACGCTAAACGATGACATCACCATCGAAAAATGTCACGTCGTACTAATTTTCGGTATAATTACGAGATTCTACGTAATCAACAATCTCGAGCACGAGGCCCTAATTGGTTCTAGACTTCTGAACCAAGCTAACGCAAAGTATCTTGAGCAACGGCAATAAAAAAGAAAAAATATATTTCGATGACCCCGAGCGACTTAATGGATCATATGACAAATAAAATAAAAAATATTCATGCAAACATTACCATTACTCTGCCATTCCGCACCGATGTGCTGGCCGAGATAAAAGCTGTCTCTGACAAACCCGTATGGAGCAAACAATACCCATACCCTCTGTCAGCAAACGAATTCGTAAATGAAGAAATTGATAAATTATTAAAAGATGGAATTACACGACCATCAAAAAGTCCATACACCACTCCTGTATGGGTCGTACCTAAGAAAGGTACAAACGAAGACGGTACACCCAAGAATCGCCTTGTAATAGATTTCAAAAAACTAAACGAACAAACGGTATCCGACAAATATCCAATACCACACACGAGTGTCATGTTGTCTAACCTGGGCAAAGCCAAAAACACTCGATTTACACTCGACTTAGAGAGTGGTTTTCCCCAAATCCTGATGAAGGAAGACGATATTCCAAAAACATCTTAAACCCTTTGGTTTAAAGACCGCACCTTCGATATTCCAGAGAGCAATGGACGATATTCTGAGACCGTATATTGGAAAAATTTGTCATGTATTCTAACTCATTGAACGAACATTTAGAGACCATAATACATGTCTTAAAAGAAGCTCACATGAAAATATCACTCTATTGCTCGGCGGTTGAATTCCTCGGCTACGTCGTGGGCATAACGTCATAAAAAGAAACCCCGACAAGTAGCAACCATAAAGGAATATCCAGAGCCAACAACGTCAACTTAGGAGCTTCCGCGGTATGACAGGATTATACCATCATAGCCAAACCACTCACAAGATACCTACAAAGTGAGAACGGACAAGTGTCCACACACATTGCAAGGAAAACCAATAAAAAATTAGACACAGATGCAGTGAATGCCTTTAAAAAAACTCAAAGACCACTTGGTCACCGCAACCGAATTAACGCATCCAGACTTTTCAAAAAAAAATTTGTCTTAACTACAGATGCCTCCGATGACGCTGTAGGCGCAGTACTATCCCAAGAGCGAAAACCAGCAATAGTCTCCGCTCTAAAGACCCTAAGAAATTAACTATACGGGGTCACAAACCTGGAGATTCACACTGACCATCAACCATTAACATTTGCTGTCTCACCTCGGAACCCAAAATGAAACGATGGCATGCATTGATAGACGAACAAGCTCCAAAGATGGTATACAAAGCAGGCGCGACCAACGTTGTGGCCGACGCCCTCTCACGGCAAAATTTTAACAACATCTCAGACACTTCGTCGGAAAACTCCCAACACTCAGCCCAAAGTAGATCGAGCTTATAAATCGACCACTAAACCAATTCCATCAGCAAGTCTTAATAGGCAAATGAACTTTCACGGTTCATGAAAGTCTCAAACCTTTCCCTACGAAAACACGACATATCATAGCTTATAGTGACCCTGATTATCATGGCATTACTCCCGAGACCCTGCATGAACTCAAAGCCCACTTCACAAACAAATTTATCCAGGTAAAGTATTTTGCCGATGACATAACTAACACAGATGACCATGTCGCTATTATACAGCAAACACACTCGAGAGCTCATAGAAATTTTAGCAAAAATCTGAAACAAATTATCGACAAACACCTCTGGTCAAACATGTCGGAAGAATTCCAACAACACGCCAGAAATTGCGAGAACGCCGTCCACAGCCAATTCGCGAGGCGCCAAATCCTATGAAAGAAGGGGAGTGCTTGCACATAGACATTATGTACGCTGAAAACGCAAGGATCCTAACATACATGGACGCCTATTTAAAATTTCAACAAGAAACGACAGACTAAGACCTTAAATCCCAAGGACGTAGTACACGAGAAAACAAGAGGACCACGCTGGGGCAAACTGCAGCCCAAGTATAAACCAAGATAAGTAAAGAAAGACCTAAAGACAACCTTAAACATTAATTCTAGGCAATAAACTTCACGTTACCCTTGCTATACTAGCAACCATAGCTAATGCCGAAATAATCGACTACACCAGATCCAATTACGTACTAATCGAGACAAGTGACGTACTGGTTTACGAGAACACATCCACGCTTTTCCATGTAGCAAATCTCACATATGTACAGAGTTTCGTAGACAGAAGAAGACAAACCCAAGACGAACGCTATGAAAGAACATCGTACCCCGACTCACAACCTGACAGGAAACACGAAGATCAACTCATGATCACCCGCTCTAAACGAGCCATAGAAACACTCGGAACTACATATATGGTAATGGATAGCCGGCACCCCAGACCACGATAACCAACTAGCCATAGAGAACAAAATGAATAATTTAATATCAAGTGATAATAGATCCTCCATATCTGACTTGCTCAACGCCAAGACAGCAGCATGCAACAAAATAAAGGAAAGGAATGTAAAACTAGAAATCATCCAGGATGGGGCAATCCTATCATCGACAACCAAACCTTTGACGGCACTTACTTAGTCAACTTCGCAGAAAACGTAACCATGGATGGAAGGTTCTATGAAAATCCGTCAGGGATAATCCAAAACTACTTGAAAACTCAGATATTGGATCGAGGCCCTGGACAAGAGATTAAGACTCGATTACATAGATCTCATTGAAGCCATTAGAATCGAAACCACCAGAAGTCTGATCTTTACGTCCATCTCAGCTCTCCTACTCGTAGTCGCTGTTACAACGATTGTCATACTCAAATGTAAATTTAGGCGTCCCAGGCTTTCAAGAGACGAACTCCTTGACCAACGAGCAGAATCCAAATGCTAGTCCGCCAGTATGAAGCCGCGGGGCGATCTTCTTGAAGTATGGAGGGAGTTAACACATGACTTCACTCACTGTAGGACAATAATTTCGTTATCGCCAAACCCACTCCCTATGTCGGAATGCACGCCCAAACGGATGCTTTTTTTAAACGTCAACCCAAGCCAAGCCGATGAGGATATGAAAGGCACCCCACACCTAAGAATGCACGTCAGATCAGAGCAGTTACTCCTATTCTTGGTTCGTTGGTTTAGGAGGGTGAGGAGTGTCCTCATCACGTAGGCCGCTGTTTCGTCCCGTTGAGCGTGGTTTGCTTTGGGGATGGAGAGTCGGATGGGGTTCACTGTTCCGAAAAGCGTCCAGTATTTCTAACGAACTCCAGGATTCTTCCAAAACTGTAACGTCTAACTACTAGACTACTGGCTACTCCTATCGTTGTAACCGTGCGTGTGTTCGTGTTACCTGTCCTCTTCCTCGCAAGTTCGCGGCTTCGTTCCCTGGTATGTTACAGTGACCAGTGACCCAAACCAGTTTGACCTGAGAGGAAGTTGCCAGGATGTTAAGTTTTTCCTTGCATTCCCTCACCAATTTTGAGTTGGTTTTTATGTTTGCTAGTGCCATAAGGGCTGCTTGACTGTCCGAGCAGATGCTAACATTATTGCCAAGGGTTCCAGAACTAAGTAATAGTGCCGCCCCCATAAGTATAGTGAAAATCTCTGCCTGAAAGACAGTCACGAATCATTCCAGTTGGACTGCGTGATTTAGAGGTGGCGTTCGGCAATATACCCCGCCCCCGATTCTCCGTCGATATGTGATCCATGCGTGTACACCTCTATTCCGTCCTTGTTTGGAATGGCAGTGCCCTGCTGCCACTTGTCGCGTTTGGGGAATAGAACTGTATACTTTGTGTTGAAATTGTATTCCTTACTTAAGAGGTCGTTCGAATGTCTAACGAGTCCAGAGGTCGTCTGTACTTCCTTCCAGATAACCCTGTGTCCAGTTGCGGTCCATTCGTTGATATGTCCTAAGGTTTTGAATCTAAGAGCCTCCAGTCCGGCCGATCTCTTCACCTCTAATCCTATAGAGAGTATATTCAAGATTGTATCCATGGCTGCTGTGGGGGTACTAGATTGTCATCCAGTGATTCCTAGGCAAGCAATGCGTTGGATGTTCGATAGTAGTGAGAGGGAGTATTTCCTTTCCGTAGATTAGGATGGGCCTGATGATGCAAGTGTAGATCCAAAAGACTTGTTTTGGCTTCAGGCCCCATGTCTTACCGAAGGCCCTATGGCATATCCAGTACACCCTTCTGGCTTTCGCGATTCTATTTTCTAGATTTCTTTTCCAATTTAACTTGTTGTCCAGGATAACCCCAAGGTACTTTACCTCGTTTTTTAGGTCCAGTTTTACACCCCCTAAAAACGGGGCCTGGAAGTCATTTAGCTTGTGTGTGAAAGGTGTTCCACGTGAACTTATATGGAAAGCTCTGAGACAGCAAAACGTACCTGAGGAGTACAGGATACTGATAGAGGACATGTTCTACTATGCAATGCAGCATTAATAACCGCGCATGGGGTCACAAACAACTTCCCTGTAAAAGTTGGAGTGCACCAAGGTTCAACCCTTAAGCCATTCCTTTTTAACATCGTAATGGACATGTTGACTGCTGGTATACAGAAAAAACTTTCATGGAACATCAGATGACATAGTGCTTATAGGTGACGACAAAGTAGAACGAGAGCGAGATCTTTATCTATAGCATTCAGCGCTGGAAGGTAATGGCCTACGCATTAACGTCAAAAAGACTGACTATATTCTCCCTTTAGTGAACTCGAAGTCATCGGCCCAACACCCACGATTTAGAAGAACCTATCGCCACAAATAGCTGGGCTCTTCTATTACTAGAGATAATAAAATAAACGACGACGTCACTCATCGCCCAAACTTAGTCTGGCTCAAATGGCGCTCAGTGTCAAGAGTCATGTGTGATCGCAAAATGCCGCTCAGGATAAAGGAAAAATCTATAAAACGATAGTGTGGCGAGTATTGATAGCTCTTAATGCTGGGCTGCTGGTCCAGTGGTGTTAACCTTAAGAAGTACCCACATAAGGGGGTCGTTTAAAGTAACGCTCATTAAAGAAAAATTAAAGGCCACGATGGAACGGTCATGCATCAAAAAGAAAAGGCTCTCACGTCGTACAGAAGGCCCTTAAAGGAAGAAGGCCAAAAAACAAAAACACAATGATTAATCACAAACAAACATGATATGAGGCAGAGCGCAATAGATGACCAGACAACGCATGATCAAATATCTAATATCCTTGAGGCTACGATCTAGGAGACCCTACCCCAGATAATCTAGGACAAGCAGCAGAAGAAATACATATTTCATGTATTTTTGTTGGTATCGGAAAATCGATTGAAATTATGTAGATCTTTAGATTCTCTTAGGTTTATGGCGTCAAGTTTTCAAATTTTCAAATTGTTCAATCAGTTCATCAGACCGATGAAGAGTTCAATTACCCAAAATCCATGGGAGTGATTGAATGACAATAGTCTTCCACCTCATAATAAGTTCTTTATTAGCTAAAAGGACTGTAAACATGCTCAAAATGGCTGGAAACCTTTTAAGTCTGAAACTTTACTAGAGTTGTATCTGAAAAGAGAGTTTCATTACTTGCTGATACATTTGAAAGATTCTGTTAAATTTGTAAAAATATTTATGAACTGGATCCATGTCAGTATTACATTACTCCTGGTTTATCGTAGGATGCCATGTTGAAAACAACGGGGATAAAGCTTGAGCTGTATATACTTTCTTTCAAAAACGTATATGGGGAGGTATTGTGCAATGCTATTGCCGACATTCTTCTGTCTAATAATAAATATATGTCTACTTTTAAAACTCAAAATTCACCTAAATACAGACTGTATTTAGATGCAAATAATTTAGCATTGCCACAACCTCTCCCCTATGGAGAATTTGTTTGGTTTGATATTAAAGCTTTCGATGTTTTGAATATATCTTTAGATTCTCAAGATTTAGAATACCGAGAAACACTTCATGATTTACATAAGCCCCAATTCAAAATTTGTAAAGCCTATACCAGACTAAACACATAAGTTCAAGTATATGTATTATGCACAACAGAAATCTTCAACAGTGTGTTAAACGCGAAATGAAAACCTTGCCAATTGCGTCGAGAATATAAGTTTTTGAATATGTTTCTCTACAAGCAATATGTAATGAGCATTGAGTCGCATATTTCAAGGAATCCAAAAGGCTTTTGGAAATTCTTAAACGGTAAAAGGAAGCTACATGGTATTCAACAGAATATGGAATACAAAGGCGTAGTATCTCGTAGCATGGATTCAACATGTGAGCTATTTGCGAGGTTCTTTGAATCGATTTATGTTGACCACTCAAATTTTAACATATCTTTTGAAGATAATGATACTAGTTCGAATACGTCTGTAGGATCACTATATCTTTCGATAGACGATGTTCTTCAGGGCATACAGTCTATGAACTCCGATCAAGGTGCTGAGCTTCTTAACCAGCGTGACTCATCTCTATCTTTGCCTTTGAATATTCAATTCAATTTATCTCCATCTTCCGGTACTTTTTTAGATGAATGGAAAGTTTCATTTATAACTCCCATTTTCAAAGCCGGCTGTAGGCAAAAAATTGAAAATTACCGAGGGATATCTAAACTTTCAGCTATCCCTAAACTGCTTGAGTCCTTAGTTACAAAAAGCTCTATTTTAGTATACAAGAACAAATTTCCCAACAACAACATGGATTTGTATCCGGTAGATACACCTTAACGAACCTTACTCTGTTCAAAAAATATCTTTTCGATTCTATGGAGTCAGGTTATCAAGTTGACGTAGTTTTTACCGATTTTGTGAAGGCATTTGACACAGCGTGCCATTCCATTCTTATAAAGAAAATTAGGTGTTTTGGAATGCACTCTGCATTACTCAAGTGGATCTCGAGTTACCTACAAAATAGAAAACAATTTGTTAAGATTGGTTGTACTCAATCGAGGCTTATTGAAGTCCTATCTGGTGTCCCTCAAGGTGGCCATTTAGGACCCTTGCTTTTTAACATACATATTTATTAATGACATCCCGAAATTGGTTCATCGTGCTAACTGAATGTTGTATGCTGATGACTCAAAGATCTTTTTACGAGTAAGAAATATTTATGATTGTGAATGTCTTCAAAATGAATTAAACTTAATAAACAATTGGTGTCAACTAAACCGACTTTCTCTAAATATAAATAAATGTCATTCTTTTTTCGTTCATCGTGCACTTATTCCTATAATTTACGACTATGAAATTTCTGGGACTATCCTTAATCGTAAAACCGAGGTTGAATATCTCGGTGCGTTTTTTGACACAAAACTTTCCTTTTCGTGTCATATTGACTATGCCGTCGCTAAAGCGATTTCAATGCTTGGCTTTGTTAAACGCACGTGTGCTGAGTTTTCCAACCCGTATGCTCTTAAGTCTGTTTACATGTCTCTAGTACGTCCTTTCCTTGAATATTGTTCTATAGTCTGGTGTCCAATTTATTGTAATTCAATAGTACGTTTAGAAAGAGTACAAAAGCGTTTTACTAGATTTGTTATAAAGCAGATGAAGTGGAATCTTCATAATATGCCCTCTTATTCTACAAGATGTGCATTAATTGGATTGGATACCTTGGAAAAGATTAGAAATGTTCATTATATATCGTTTATTCACGACGTTTTTTCTTATCGCATAATATGTCCTGATATACTTCAAATATTTGAATTCTATGGACCGGAAAGAATACTTCGAACTCGAAACTTTTTAGTGATTCCTATGCATAATTATAATTATGGTCTCAATGAGCCATTTACAAAATGTATTAGATTATTTAACTCGATTTGTACTGAAATTGATTTATATTGTGATAGATTGAAATTTAAACTACTATTATTGGATATAATTGGTTCATCTTGAATTAAAATATTATGTAAATTTAACTTAATTTTCTGAGATCTGTTGAGCTCGGCAGATGGAATAAAGAATAAAGAATAAATACATCGAATTTTATGATTTAGACAATCATGTTAGTTGAAGACATATGTACATGTATCGATTTAAACACTTATCATCGCACACAACCTGAAAATGAATTTGAAAATAATTTTTTCAAATTACAAAATAATGCAGCTTTTGGAAAATCGATGGAAAATGTGGATACAAAATACGTAAATTTGATAACCGATTGGAATAGTTGTGCACAATTTAAGAGCAACATGGTTGCTATCCAAATGGCTACTGTTCATGTTCTTTACAATAAACCGATTTATACTTAGGTTTCACTGCACTAAGGGCTTGACCCATAGAATCGGTCGACGTCGTTCCATTGAAGGTTAGCGTTGACGTTTACGTATTGCCGGAAAGAACCGTCCCATAAAATTCGTTGCACACCTACGTTGACAGATGACAGCCGATGACAGTTTCTCAATGCTCTCTCCATATCTCAATGCTTCCACCAATGAATGTGTTTACTCTCAATTTGTGAATACGTGAACTTCTTTATGTGAATGTGTGAACTGTCAACGCATTAACGGACTAAAAAAGTAGAAAGTAAACCCACTTTGTCCGTCGAAGTTTTTACATCCGTTGGTTATTGACCACCTTCCATAAGAATGCGTGTATTCTATTTAGGTGTCAGTTAAAAACGACGCAACAACGGATCGACGGATTCTATGGGTCGGAGCCTAAATTGTCAAAGTGGAAATCTAACCTAAACACGAGGAAATTTATTTAATTGAAACTGATGATTTTATAATGATATCTTGCATGATGTTGATAACCAATTCAATACATCAGGATATCCACCTTTGAACAGATATAATTCCACTTAAAACCAAGAAAGTAATAGGAATGATAAACGGTGAGCAAAACGGTCAAATTATAAGAGAAAGAAAGGTGTTAAGAAGGCAGTTTAAGACGAGACTAGTATAGATGACTATAGAGATTGCTTGTCTAAGAAGAATTTTTTTTATTTTTTATGGAAAGATGCGAAGATTTGTATGCCCGGAGGATATTTTCGTACCGAGGGTGAGTGAGGATATGCTAGTTCGCATACTAACTCACACACCAAATCACTGAACCACCCAGGACACTGTCGAAAGCGGATGAAGATAGCCTCAATCGTTTCGATAGACAAATTTTTCAAAAGTATTCGGTACCTTTTGCCGAGTTGGAGGAGATGATTTAACGATGAAATATACAAGCTGTACACTGACATCGACCTAGTCAGAAAACTACGTATCATTCGCTTAACATGGCATAGACATGTAGAGCGAATGGACACCAATGCTCCGGCCCGTACAGCGACAACGCAGTAGAGGAGGACCTCGCCTAGGGGTTCGAATGAAAGGTTGATAGTAGCGTCGCTTTGCAATGCAATGGGAGACAAGGAGCCAGTTATGATCCACAACATCGCATTTACAGACGCTCGAACAAGGCATCCTCAAAAGCCTTTAATCCCATTATAGAACATCATGTATATCATGCAGAATCTGATTTTATGTATACATGAAGCGGATGAGATATTCGAATCGTCCGGTAAAATATACGCCTGCGACTGGCTGTACATATATTTCATCCTGTATGTGAGGAGGGCGAATGGACGAAAAGATGATAAGATACAACCGAAAACTCTTAAGATGTAGATGTGGTCAAAAGAAACCAAGACGACTACATAAGCTAATAACATAACAAGAACGCTCAAGGCAAGAAAATCTTCTAAAGATTTGGAACTGGAACCAATGTGCATAAAATGGGGACGGCTGCGTCCCAATCGGAGACTATTTATGGTTCGGGTGCTCGTTAAAAAAGTGGGACTTGGATTTGTTGAGGAATTAATGGATTCAAGCCACCATTTTTGATTTCAAAACTGTTGTGGAACTAAACAGCTAAGGAAACTTTGGTCGAACTTGGAACTAATGAACCAATAGGATACGCAAATACGACAGGAGTTCAACAACTACTGCCCGAATCTGTATACGTGCAAAGTGGCCAGATCTGTAATAAACGAACCGAGTAACAGCACAAAAAAACGAGCCGTAAACTCAAGCAGAACACATGTCAGACTGATGGTGGGACTCATAACAGGCCAAATCAATCTCAACAAACATTCGATCAGACTAGAACACTTCCTCTACCACTGTCCCTCAACAGTGAGGTTAAGACAAAAGATACTGGGGTCCTCAGCGATACTAGATCTAACACACCTCAGGAAGATAGGAATCGGTGACATATTACAATTTACCAGGCGTACACGACGCGAGGCCTTCTCGATCACTACACGACATAGTGCAGCTTATACTTCCATGATCCCAATACCTACATCCCTTCCAACACAATTCCCACGTCATAACTAATCCTAAAAGATAAATAGACAAAGGGAACACAATAGGCCCAATGGAGGTGTAGGTGAAGAGCACAAGCCCACCCTCCTAAACTAACCAACAAATGGACCAATAGAACTATTTAGAGACATCATCAGACTTGAAACTATCATTGGATTTAGTGCTTTCAATTTATAGGTATCCAAAAAAAATCACTTTTATAATTAAAATTATTGAACGGCACTATCGGGTTGTAAATTCCGATGCATGCACAGTAAATAAGAGAATTACAGATACAATTTGTCGTGTCTTATATCTAAATTTATGAAATTGCTCTTACATCCTAGTCCCTAAAAAATGGATTATACTAGTGTATAATGCCCTCCTAAATAACAATTTTATAAAAACTTTAAAACTTAAACTTAAACTTAAACTTTAAGAACATACTTGTGTTGTTTAGCGGAATTCATTCAACGCCGGAAACGAAATTCTCTGCAGGATCTTCGAAATGGGTTGGAGATTGTGTTGACGGTGATCTTTTAAAACATGACAGTGACTGGAACTTTGATGCTCTTATCACTCGATTGGTTTCCCGTAAATTCGAACACTTTCACTTTATATCCAAATTGTCATGCCTTCGACAGAGAAACAAGTCACGAACACTTTTAGAAAATTCAGTTGTCAGCCTTACTATAGACAAAAGGTACAAAAATGTAAATTTTTACTAGCGATCGCTGCTGTACGCTGCGTGAATATGTACGTTTCCTTGAAAGGTAATTTCCTTTTGCGAATAGTGAAATCGTTTTTGTAGTTTCATAGGAGAACCGAAAGAAGGCAATAATCTCCTGTCAATGAAAAAAATAAAAAAATCAATTATGGAAAACTTCTCGTACAAGCTTAGTCTTACCTCTTACACTAATCATTGGCATAGAACCAAGAATTGATTGATTTGATTGCAATATTCGAACGAATATCTGCTTGTGCCCTCGGATTCCAATTCTGGAATTTATATTCGTTATTTACAAGGTTGAATGTCCTGGATCTGCGGCAATGTGCATTAACGGAGTTCATCTCGGATAATGTGTTGGATGCTAAGGTAAAGCCATGAGAATATTTTTTGTTATTGTCAAATTAAATTATGCACCACTTACACATTTTTTAAATTCGTACTATGCTTAAGAACAAAAAAAAAAACTCAAGCAAATACGAGCTGTAGAGCAATAATTCCCCAAACAAAACACGTCTGCAGTATTGAAACAACCTCGAACGACTGGTTGAATATAAACGAGTAATATGCACAATAGAAAGAAAAAGATTACATGTACTTACATATGTATGTATGCAAAACCGCAGAAACCAGCGGAACATTACAAAAGTACATAACCTTGATAACCTTATCGCTACTGCTTCCCAAAAGGTTTCTAATGCAAACATTTCTTCATTGTTCTAAAGATTAAAAACTAAGAAACATATGTCCACCAATGATATATGTAAGTACAACTATGTATGTAGAACATATGTTCACTATCGCGTACGAGTATGTCCCCATGGGATTATGAAGAACATTACTTTCTAAACCGCAGAGTTCTTCCGGTTGTTTACACGTCTGAAAATAACCTATTATCTTTGAAAATTCTGAACTGGTGTTAACGAAATTTTTGTCAAAGTATTTAAAGTTCCTTCACAAAGTTGGCGATTCACTCCTGATTAATTAAATGATGGCTTGCTACATGATGGCTTGCAAGAATCTTTGATTGGCACAAATATCATGAGAAAAACGGCGAATTCGTGGTAAACGACATAAGACGTAAATTTTGGATCACTCACTTGCGCGCTGCGGTGAAGAGAACGAAGCCAAACTGCCAACATTGTAAGAATAAAGCTGTGTTTATGGCGAAGCGTATTCGCGTCGCGCGACATGATAGCTTTTCGCGCGATCGCAAGCGACATCGCTACCAGCGAAATCGCAAGCGATTGAGTGTTTATGGCAGAGCGATTTCGCCTAGTTTCATAATAGAAGTTCTGATAAAGCTGCGGCTATAAGAAATAATTTTAAACAGTATTTTGTGCTGAAAAATCTCGTCACTACTTAAAATCAAATAGAACACCATCATATGCATATGTATAATGTACATCTCTTTTATTGTTGGATATGCATAGTCAACTAATAATGTAATAATATGTAGTAAATAATCTTTTGCGATCTATGAAATAAAAATATTTTCTTTACTTATCCTCCAAACCGCATTCTTTTTCCACTTCCGCCCAAGAATTTCGAATAATTATTTTGTTGTGGTGTTGTGGAATTATGTACGTAGATTCCACAAACATAGCTTTCCGCGCACAAGTTTAATAAAATTGTCCATAACGAAGGAGCGATTCGCTAAACTGTTTAAAAATATTTTGATTGCAGTTTTTCGACGCTCGCAGTCGCTTGCAGTCGCTCAATTCGCTTTTCGCAAAATCGCTGCGCCATAAACACCTTCATATGCACGCATGTAATTGATCGCTAGCAGCGAATCGCATCGCGAATACGCTTTGCCATAAACACTGCCTACGGCTAGGAGCGCACATGCAATTTTCTGTCGCTGCGATTAAAAAATCGTCGTCGCAAAAAAAATATGACCATGCATGCGTTTGTGGTATTCTGTCGCACGATTATGCAGACACAAAAAAATAGATAGATAGATAGATAGATAAAAGAATTTATTTCCGCAGTAAAGTTTTATAAAAATAGAGTTTGCTGGTATTTGCCTGTCAGGTTTGAAGTTTACGAAAATTCTTTTATTATAAGTGATCGGTATTTTAAAGCATACTTCAAAAATTTGTATAAGTTCCTGTAGTTGTATCCCGTTCATAATGTTAAGAAACTGCGAACGGTTGAGCACATCATTTCCAAAGAATTCTCTCCTGTATTTGTTGAAGATGGGACAAATTCCAATTTACGGTGGCATCTAGGTTGCAAATCGTACATAGAGCGACGCTATCACTCCTGAATGCTCTGGCATTTAAATTAAGCAGACCGCAACGTGCTTTTAATATTAAGTTGACCATATCGCGGGGATTTTTGTCAACGAAGTAGTTGGGAACATCAACGTTGGCTAGGTTGCAGTACTCATCATGGAATTGAGATTGAAGTGCAGAGCTTGTAAATTCAGTCCAGTGTATTTCTTTCAACTTAATTATTAGTGCTCTGTGAGAGTCATGCCATTCAGACGTTGCTGAATTGAAGCTGAATTCTATTGCAACATCACGAAAAAGGTCCTCCCCCTCCTTGGCCCCAATAAATGTTCCTTTGTATGATGGCCTCTGACCGGATGTGGGGAAGCCTATTGGGCGGAACTCTGGAACTCGCGACTACTCTGCGAATGTATGCAAGGTGCAGTTTAAGAGTGGTCAGGAAGGCCATAGGAAGTCCAGTCTCTATGTGTAGAACGTAGTTAGGTGTGGTGTCCGGAAAGTGAAATAATCTTTTTAGAAAGAAACGTTGTAGTTTTTCAGACTGCATATACTCCCGGTACCCCCACACTTGAGCTCCAAGAACATGACAGTAGAAGCGGTTGATCATCAGCTGGAGGGTGTTAGGACTATCAGACAGAAGCATCACATCATCCGCGTACAGCAATATATTAATTTTTAATTGGTCCACGTAGCCACCACCAGGAAGGTAGGAGTGCAGATCGTTCAAAAATAGTACGATCAACAAGGCATTCAAGATACAGCCTTGTTTCACACCCTTTTTGACATGGAAGAACTCAGTCGAAGTCTTTCCATCCCAAACAGTTGCAGTGTTATCTCGCCGAAGGGAGAAACTATGGGTTGCACTTTTCACCTGCAATACCATCCGTGCCATACATATCGAATTCGCCGCAGATTTCTCGACTGATACCTGTATTTTATGCATAAAAAATTTCGTTAACCATCGGGGAGTTCCCATCAAAATGCGGTCGGATATGGGCACGAAGTTTGTGGGAGCGGGGTGGGTGATTTATTTGTTGAAAATTATATCCAAAAAGAGCGGTGAGCGAAGGGAATCAAATGGATATTTAATGCCCCAGGAAACCCGAGCAGTGGTAGCTGCTGGGAACAAATTATCCAGTCGACGAAAAAGGTATTGGCAGTTACGTTGAAGGAGAGTGCGCCTCACGTGGAAACTTTACGCGGTCTACTAATAGAAGCGGAAAATATTGTGAATCGTATTGACTCATTTACCGGTTACGAATGAAGATCCATATCCATTAACACCTAACCATTTTCTTCTGGGAACAACTACGACATAGCATTATTTTGTTCCCGTAGGCAGTATAGAGTCTGTCAACAGCAGAAGAATACTATCTGGCGCCACTGGATTAGGGAATATTTGCCTACGCGGACAGGGCGCACGAAGTGGTTTACGCCTTAGAAGGCTATCAAAGAAGGCGATGTAGTAGGCGAAAACTTACCGAGGAGCCAGTGGGGAAGAGGTATGGTGACCCACATTATACCGGCAAAAGATGGTCATATTCGATTGGTAGACCTGCGAGCATCAAATGGAACGTTGAGACTACCAGTTTCTAAGTTCGCAGTATTGGACGTTTTAAGTGAAGATCAGCTGGATCTTCACGAGGGGCGGGATGTTGCAGAGTTAGTGTAAGTAGAGGCCGTTAACCATCATTAAAAAAAAATGTATGCATTTGAATTGAGTTTTGTATGTTTGGTAGCACTTGCGTAAGGCGAATTTATATTAACAATCGACTTCGAAGACAACGAAGACAAAAAACGTAGAAACAACCTAGGAAGAATTAAATTTAAATGAACAAAATGTAAGAAATGTTTTGTAACATTACCTACTAATATTTAATAAACTTACATGCACGTACATATGTGCATACATATGTTAAAATTATAAAGAAATAAGCAACTCTTCAAAGCAAAGCAAAGTCTTTCCCTGCTGCGTTGTCCCTCTGGGGTGCATTCAAAGCCTCAGCCGGTACACTGATGTCCATCTGCTTTACGTGTCCCAGCCATCTCAGAGACTGCAATCGCACCTAAAGTTCGTCGTTGAATCTTCTCATACACACTCCGTTGATGAAAAACGAAACTAATATATTTTCTTTCGAAGCAGCCGAGCGAATTTTCACCCGCTTTTGGTTGAGTACACATAGCAGAACCGGGATGACCAGGGTGCTATATAAAGTCTCCTTGGTCGTTTGAGGGAGGACTATATTGCATGTGTTCTTAGCCGAAAGAAGCGGCGATTGGAAAAGTAATTCTTCGCTTGCTCTCATTGCTGAAGTCATTTTGCGAGGTAACCGCGGAGCCCTGATGAGACAAGTACTGATTTCATGCCCACTTTGACATACTAACCAATCTCACTTATTTATATAGATGGCAGAAAGCACTCAACTGGAGAACTCAGGCACAAATAGTTCATTGTATTACAAGACATCAAAACCCAGTAGAAACCCATTTTATTTAAATTTTCTCCTCTTTTGTGGAAAAGCGAGTACAGCAACACCGAAAATCTGCCACCTGAAACGAGCAAAGGCAGGACATTCGCAGAGGATACAATTTATTGTCGTCTATCCACAACGATCCGGCGTCTACATCATCATATGCCTACATAATGTATCTACAGGGAAACAAATTTCACTGCCACATTTGCTTGTACCGGAGTTACCTTCGAAACAAGTTTTTTTTTTTGAAATTAGAATAGTTTTAGCTTGGTTAAATGTAAGATGCAAATCTGTGTAGAGTGCGTCACCTTGTAAGTGATTTTCAAAACTGCTAAGAAAGTAATTAAAACAAAGTCACGCTGATGTGACCGAATGACGCAATAATATACGTAAAAATTTATGCAAAGTGGCGCAAAAGTCGAAAGATGCTTTAATTTTTGCAAATCGCGTCTTATGTCATCATAAGTAGTACGTAGACAAACCGTAGAATAATTCTGACAATGTTTTTTCAAAAATAATCATTAGGTGGTTTTGGCTCCTGGTCATGTGATCCCAACTGGGCAAATACTGCAGGCTTAAGCTGCTCGTATTCAGAAGACTGACCCAATACGTGACATTAGCAGACGTGGCCGGCCCACGAGCAACCGCTCCGTCGAGAATATCATTGCTGTGGCTTCAGATGCCCAAAAGAACTCTCTCACATCAATCAGACGACGGGTAACGCGATTGGGTTTTTACATTGAATTTTAGTGAAAGACTTGAAGATGTATCCGTAAAAAGTATGTACAAAGGATACAAACCACCAATCTCGTAAAAATTACGTAAATCAGAAGTATTATCGCTGAAAATAAAAATCCATTTGTAGTGCACGAAAGGGCATTACATCCTTTCAAAGTCACTGCTTAGCACGACGTTTACGGAGGAAAGCTGATTAGCCCATATTTTTTCCAGGACCTCGTCGGCAATACTGTCACTATAAACGCTGAGGGCTACGAAATCAAGATCAACGACTTCTTGCTGCCGCAAATTGATTGAGTTTGTCACAGTAGGCAACACGGTAACTTCGTTACTCAACCAAACATTTAATAAAGGATGGATTGGTCGATTTGGCCCCAACCCCTGCGAGCCCATGGATTTTTACTTAATTTCTAAAATTTCTGTTAATCGTACGTGAAAAATTTGCTTAACACAATTTTTAGAAAATTTGTCAAAGATAAAAGTTTAATAAAAAGAAATAAAAAAATTTTATTAAGTAAAAATTTGGAGAAATTTGGCTACATGCCTCGGCTACCTCATACAAGCTATTCCTTATCAAGGGGCTAGCACAAGCAACACTAATCCTGATCTAGGTGTTGGAGGATCTGTCGTTACGAACTTGGTTGCCAAATTGCTTACAGGTTTCCCAGATCATGTGTACATCGACAATTTTTTTACATCTATTAGATTGAACACAGCTTTGAAGGAATCTGGCCATCAGGGGACAGGCACAATACGAGCAAATCGTATAGAAAATGCGCCAGTGAAGGCACTAACAGAAATAAAGAAACAGGAGCGTGGTAGCTATCATCAAGTAACTGATGAAACTTCAGGCGTGACTCTGGTTCGGTACAATGATAATAACGTTGTTACCGTAGCATCAACCTGCGAAGGGGTCACACCAAAGGGATCCGCACATCGTTGGTCAAGCAGCGAGAAGAAGAAAATCTCGATTCAACAGCCTTTCGGCGGAGTCAAAATATAGGCTGCTACCGCGTTAGTATAAATAAAAAAAAAATGGTATTGGCAAATTTTAGTTTGGCCCTTGAACGCCTCTATGAATAACGTTTTCCAGTTGTATAGGCTGTCACCAGCTGGCCATGAGAAGGGGCATCTCGATTACCTAGCTTTGATCAGGTCTGTGGTAACAACGTATCTGGGAAGGTACGCACCGGCTCGCTCTATAGGCCATCCACTGAATCCAATCTCAAGGAAAAGAAGGGTGCCAGATGATGTTCGTCTAGATGGGGCTGGTCATATAATTATTTCTAGTGCAACTCAGATACGTTGTGGCCAATGCCATAAAAATACTACAAGGAAATGCCGAAAATGTGATGTCGGCTGCCGCGCTAACTTTATTAAATAATTTTAAATTTCACTACTGTGTTCAATAGGTAATCGCAGGGTGGTAACCCTATTCTAGAATGCAAAACAGAATGAAACAGAGACCACTCACTTGCTCTATCTCCATAAAAAAGAAGTGCACATCGATTAATTTCTTTCTGCGGCACATTCCAAACGGAAAGGGCAGATAATTGTTTACTTTTTGTTACACACATCGCTTTACACATTCATTGCTGATGGTGGTGGAAAATTATGAGTTTGTCGCTTTTCAGTAGACAGGAGACTCACCATGCAACATCTGTTGGTGAGAAACTGGTTTTAGTATGCGTCGAGTTTAGTATGCGTTGCCAAGCACTATACATAGGCCACAAAGATACATACATACATATGTACATTCCCATGTATGTATGTATACGCAGATAGGAGGCAAGCTTTTCTAATAATATTTCAGTTTTAGTTTCAGTTCCGTCCCGGGTAGCGTCGTCGCTTGTCCCGATTGCGATAAAAAATTGATTGTAAAAATGATGGGCGATCAGGCACAAAATATTAAATTTGTTCAAGAGGTGGAGAAATATCCTTGTTTATACAATTACAAGCTACCAGAATATTCACGTAAAGATGTTGTCGAGAGTACTTGGAAAAGAGTTGGCGAGAAATTGAATATGTCAGGTAAAGATGGATTCTGTTGGTGTTTTCAGCTTGAATTGTGTTAATTATTTTCAGGAAAAAGAATTCGTCTTAGTATTCCTATTCGCAACTTGCACTTAATACATACTATATGTACTTATGTATGTATGTATGTGATGAATAAAAATAATTTCTTGAGTGCTTACTGAATCCATCGGTGTTTACGGTTTGAATTATCAGTTTCTTGTAGTAGTTTCGTGTGTGCTGCAAACAATGTCCTAAAATTTAGAATAGATTAAAATATTATTTATATGTACATAGTTTCGCGGTCATCTGCAAATAAAATCCTTTTTTGTTTTGGATATGACCGCAAGAGCGGAAAGATCAGGTTTGCCGCAGTATTTTTCTTACGATAAATTTTATGCATAAGAGTTTAGTAAATTTTTTTTATGATTATTCCGACCTTGAGCCGGACTATTTAGGGGTTTTGTCTAGGGAGTATGTGGTACAAAATCTGTCCACAGTTCGGCGGATTGGTTGTTTTGTATTGTATTTGTGTAGGGTCATCTTGCACTGTGACCTAATGTTCTATTGTGCCCCCTGCTATTGCCTTGGAGAGGTTCGTTCCCTCGTTAGAGTTCCCCTCGCACCTTGATTCCATCAGAATTGTGTTTGAGGGTCATATCCTCCAGCTTTGCCTTGGCGAGAATAATTCACCTTAGAGCCCTTCTCCAGACTAGTTTTTTTTTTAAGAATTTGAGTATGAGAAGCAGATCCATGGTTGGCATATCCTCAGCTGATAATTGGTACTTTCCCAGGTATTTCAGTCTTTTGTTGGTCAGTGCCCCACATGATTCCAGAAGATGCTCCGGAGACTCACTTGACTCGTTGCAGAATCTGCAAAGGTCTTTATTTGTTATTCCTATTTTCCTTAAATGCTCCCTGAGTTTGCAATGCCCCGTTAGGAAGCCTGTTAGGATTCGTAGGTTGTTCCTGGTGAGGCATATGTAGGCTTCAAATCTTTTACGGTTATAGTGTCCCAGTAGTTTTTTAGCTTGCCTCAGGCCTATAGTGTTATTCCAGCTTCTAGCCTTGTTTCCTTTCTCCATTTTCCTGAATTCTTCGCGGATAGTATGTTCCCCTATTCCGTAGAATGGTTCAGGGCCAATGAAGGGTTCTGCAGCTCATTGTCTTGCCAGTGAGTCTGATATTTCATTGCCTTTTATCCCGACATGACCGGGTACCCAGCAGAGTGGAACTTTTTTTTTTCTGCCTTTAAGTTTGTTTAAGCATTCCTAAACAAGTTTCGACTTAATGACATAGGAGTCGAGTGCTTTGATAGCTGCTTGACTGTCTGACAGTATTGCTTTGTCAGTATTGCTATGTCACAGACGGATTGGTTGTCCAGAGAAACGATTATGAGCACCATCACAAGGTGGTCTAAAAAGGTGGGCGAAAAAGCCGTATTACTTAACCAATTTAATGAAATTCGTTTTACCATACATTAAAGTACACATTACGGAGCCAGATGATTTGCCACCAAACTCACAGATAATCAAAGATAATCCGCAGGATTTTACGGATTCACCAATCGAAATCGAAGAAACTGATTTTCAAACATCGCCATCACCAATAACAGTTGATGGCACAAATTTACGAAAAGAAAATTATAACAAAGATAACAGGGCTTTCCTACATTATTCTTTAAAGAGAAAAGAGGATTCCCCAGAGGATGAGAATCCACGGAAAATATTTTTAATGAGTCTTTTGCCAGAACTTAATGAAATGACAGAAGCACAAATGAAACTTTTGAAAAGGAAAGTATTGAGAGTGATAGATGAAATTACATCGGAAAACATGGAGGAAATTCGCTATTTTCAACTTTCTTCAATAAAATCATCGCCGCAGTCTTATACATATACTTCAGATTAATTGTATCATTTCTTATAAATTGACATTAGTGTAAAAAAAAAACCTAAGCTTAGCACATATTTTTGTAAAGTAGTTTGAAAATAATGAAATGAATATGTAGTAGCCATTAAAACAAATTTGTTGAGTCTGACAATTCCCTGCATGGTTTTTTTTCCCAGTTTCTCGGATCATAACTAGAACAATGAAATTTATTAGACATAGATAGGACAGTCTTATATTTTCGTAACGCAAAGACGGCGGTTTGGTGTTTTATGGTAACGCCGAAAAACTTCTACAAGAACTTGGATTAGCTGAAAGACATGAGGAATGCCGACTTTTTATAGACTCGTCCATAACCAGTTTAAAAGCTGTTTTGTTCCAGTGGTGGAAAATTTGTGTTGATCTTAAATTTTCTGCAATGTTAACCGGACTACAAGGAGGATATACCAAATTGTGTTGTTTTTTATGCAAATGAGGCAGTCGCGCAAAAGATAAACATTATGTAGTAAAAACTGCACTCGAAGACGCTGTAGCGTTGAGCAAAATATCGCGCCTAGAGTGCGTGGGTATCAACGTGCTCAATGATAGCTATAGGAGCAATGCTTAGTCGTACGCCACTACATCTAACGGTGCAGAAAGAGGCACTTAGCATTTGCTAAGACTGCCTTAGACACTGGACCTTCAAGCCGGTGACTATACAGGTCCAATTGAAGTTTCCCACTTTGACGGGCTATAACTCGAACTGGGATTTTAGGGTAACACCTAACATTGTCCAATCCAAGATAACGCACTGGGACACACAAACTGACTACTGGGTCAACCTTCAGGGCCTAAGGCCTAAGCGAAAAAGTTCATCAACCCCAACCGATATATGTAAGACCAAGACTTTACTAGATCTTAATAAACACGAATACTGGACACTGTCCACTTAGACAAAATCCGGCTACGCATTCTTACAGGTTTCCTAACGGGCCACTGTAGAAATGAGAAATCTCGGTATTGAGCAATGTAGATACTGTAGATGCTTTAAGTCGAATATCTCATCGACTAGAGCTCCAAGTCGAGGTAGCACAATAGGCAACTGAGCCTACACCTCTATAACTACTGTAATCTAGACACCATCTACACGCTATGAATTTAGCAAATACAGACATACTCGTATTCCTGCTTTGGGGAGAGCAAAAGGAAATGGCAGAACATATTATTTACGTTTGTCTAGGAGGCGCAAGGAAGAGATTGCTCCACTTGGCGCCGGAAACCTGAAACATAAAGCTATACTAAGATTTATATATTGAGGCTCAATATATCTTCTGGTTAAATTATATCGGCCAGTACAAAAATCTTAGAAGTCGCAGTGGTCCTTATATAGTATAGTATGTATCTTAAGCAATGGATGACTCTTACTTTCCTCAGAAATAAAAGAAAGAAAAAACAACTTTATGCCCGAGTTAAAAATATCCCAACAATATTAGATTTAACACTATTTTAAAAAGCTTTTTCTGGATTTTTAAACAGGCATACCACATTGCAGTGATACCTATTTCAGGACTAAAATAAAGCTGAAAATATTAGTCGCTATAAAGAGGAGTTGAGTCGTGAAGGGCATTCAAATCAGAACGAAAAACGAAGATATAATTTTAAGTTGCTAAATTGTTCAATGCATTTTTCCGAATTTTGACTTTTTGGCTTTTATATAGTATTTCAAGTAATTATCGTTTTACAAACTTGTAAACGCTATACCCTTCTTCGATTGAAAAGCACTTTAGCAACTACGAAGTATACATATCTTATCCTGATAAAGGATAGAAAAATTTGTTCCAAGACGAGGAGAAAGAATGGTGAGACTCCAACAATTTGAATTTTACCTATGATTCATTTTTAATTAGTATCCTTCTTTGGAAAAAAAAAAAATAATTTCTGAATGGTGAAGACGACAACTGCGAAAAATATTGGCAAACTCTCCGAAAATCAGAGTCAGAGAAAAGTGAACTACATAGATAAACCCCTCAATCCTGAAATGATCTGAATAAAAACAAAATTGTTTCAATAATTTTAATGTTTGATTTGACGTCTAATTAGTATTTAATTCACTCCTAATATGCATTGGAGTAGTGGCAGCACTGACAAGACATCATGCGCGAAATGACAGATCGCAATTTCATGTCTGGTTTTTTAGCGTCTGTTGCAGAAGTGTTTTTTTTTTCAGTTCACAGTCCCGCTTATCTACTGGGTTTATTCACCAGATTGTGCATGGTTAATAAATATGTGGAATTGTGCAAAGAACTGTGCGAATCGTACATGAATCTTTATATACTATTACAGCATATATTTATAATGGTTTCCGTGAGTGTCGTTTAAGTTCACGTGCGGTAAACAAAAGAGACGAACACCCCAAGAATACCATTCCAGCCCCCCTTATCTACTGGGTTTATTCACCAGATTGTGTACGGTTAATAAATATGTGGAATTGTGCAAAGAACTGTGCGAATCGTACATGAATCTTTATATACTATTATACCATACACTTACAATGGTTTCCGTGAGTGTCGTTTAAGTTCACGTGCGGTAAACAAAAGAGACGAACACCCCAAGAATACCTTTCCAGTCCCGCTTATCTACTGGGTTTATTCACCAGATTGTGTATGGTTAATAAATATGTGGAATTGTGCAAAGAACTGTGCGAATCGTACATGAATCTTTACATACTATTATACCATACACTTACAATGGTTTCCGTGATTGTCGTCTAAGTTCACGTGCGGTAAATAAAAGAGACGAACGCCCCAAGAATACCTTTCCTTTTGCGGGTAATATCGATAAGACAAATTCCCTTTTTTTTTAAATATCTCGTCGATATGGGAATGGTAAGTATTTAGCTACCCTAAGTTGTATATAGTAATAGACTTAAATCTGAACCCAAACTTCTACATACATACATGCACGTATGTAGAATCAATAAATGAAGGGATGCTGTACATAAGAAATTCAATATGTATTGCTCTTCAGGTTTTGTGCAAAAATGATTTTTGGGGTGCGAATATACAGATGTATGTGTGTACACGTGTACTTGTTTCACGTCTCGTTTAGACGCTGAATAACTCATACTCATTTGAAAAATCTCATCTACTTTTAGTTGTTTCCACCGTCCTTTAGAAAGTAGACAAGAGCCTTACAAAACTAGTGTTCCGTTATAAGCAATTTTGTTTGGAGAAGTGCAAATCAATTTTTATTTTTTTATTTTTGCTTTATCAACAGTACGAATCAGATGCATTAGTAAAATGCAGGATAGTGTAGTTCAGAGTTACTTTTTGAGTGAAATTATTTAAATACATGTACTTTTGGTGCAAGCAATAGAGAAACAAAAGTATGCAAAGATTGTCCGTAGTTTAAAAATGTGTGGAATAGTACTAGGAACTATGTTTCTGCGAGTTTTCTTTAGAGTTTAAGTGCGCTAAATAAAGAAGACGAACAACCCAAATAATATCTTTACTTTTGCGTGTGGTACCGAGGTATGACACGGACGAATTCCCTTTTTCATATCTCTTCAATATGGGAATGGTAAGTAATTACACAATTATAAGTTGTCTACATATGTATCTATGTATATATGTACATTGTGTCTTAGTAGAATTAAGTTTGAAGCCGAACTACTAAATATGTACATATGTATAAGCTTGCTTAAAGCTTCATGACCTAGGTGTAACTCTGGATAGCAAATTAATCTGGAAGCCACACAGAGCTATTGTAAAAAAAATTTTACACATAGGCTTAAATTAAAATTACCATCTACGTAAACTTGCACCGTCAACTCTGTTAGTTGCGATATATTATGCGCTAGTCAATTCTCGATTTGGTAGTGCTTTTGTTAGTAACCTAAGACCGCTCATAACAGCTCAAAAGAAGGCAATAAGAATAATGCTATTTAAATCAAGATGGGAGCCCTCGCTTCCCCTATTTCAAACTACTAATATATTGCCACCTCAATATCTTTATGTATTCAAAGTATTGGGATTATTCTATGTTCGAGGTGGTTACACTCATACAATCAGAAATGATGAGTATTCAACTGATGCGGTAGTTCCTAGAGTTAGAACCGAACATTGACGGTTTGCCACCAACATAGCTCCCTTTATTTTCAACAGGCTGCCTGCTGATATACGCAATCATGTAGAATGCAAGTCCAAATTTCTTAGATCCTTGAGAAACTGGTAACTCTCCAGATCTGGTGTAGGGGTATTAATGCAAGTAATTATTTAGTGCCTATTCATTACTTTCTTACATTTTTCATGTCTACCGACTTCTTCTCTCAAAAATGTGTCCCTCCTCTTAGTGCGG
This sequence comes from Blera fallax, assembly GCA_946965025.1. Lineage (NCBI taxonomy): Eukaryota > Metazoa > Arthropoda > Insecta > Diptera > Syrphidae > Blera > Blera fallax. The sequence goes on along the minus strand of OX337247.1, from coordinate 42,022,968 downwards.
CTCCCTAATTTTGTCAACTTCACTTGCCACTGGTTCTTCTAACCACAAAGTGTATAAACACCATTTCAAAATGTTATTATAAATCACAACTCATGGTTTATTACATCACATAAATAATAAATTAATATTATAAATTAAAAACATGTTAAACTAACAAAATTCAAATTTCTAATGAGCCATTATATATGAAAAACAATTTAATATTGTACAATGAAATGGAAGAATAAAATAAAAAAATAAATAATAAAAAATATACATGTACACAGACGCGTTTCGCTGTTTTTTTAATTTAATTAAAGAAAAAGGAGACATTTTACTCTTATCAAGGGTTTTCTGAATTTTCAAGTTGCTCCACAACACAAATTGTACATATGTAAGTACGTGAAGTACATACATATGTACGTACACCGAAAGGGATGCTCATAAAGAATTCAGAATTACCTTTAGGTTTAGAGCAAAATTGTTTTTTTTTTAGCAGATGTACATACATATGTACACATGTATGTACATGCGCAGTTAGAGGGTAGGTAGAGGTGGCTGTTTCCTTAATTTGAAACACAATTAGCTCTAAAATGCGCCGTTTTGATAACGCAAAACAATGTAACCTGGTTGTGTAATTTCGTCGGCGTATGCGAGTAGTGGGACGGGCTTTTGAAAGATTGTTCCTCTGTAGTTGGCGCAGTTCAGAGGGTCTCCTTTTTTGAGGACTGGGCAAACAATGCTGAGGTTCCATTCATCAGGCATACTTTCATCCGAACATATTTTACAGATGAGTTGGTGCATGCTCCTGACCAAGCCATCCCCGACTGCTTTCAATAGCTCGGCAGTCAGACCATCACACATGTACATTACAGTCAAAATCGAGAAGAGTACATCTCGGCGTTGCCGTTTAAGTGCAATTATTTGAATATTTGTTTGGTGCAAGCAATGAGAAACAGAAGTAAAAAAATATTTGTTTGCTTAAAGTTTTTTTTTGCTAAAAAATTGTCTATAGTCTATTTGCAATTAAACATTTTTTTGTTTGAAATAGTGTAACGTGTGTTCATTGGGGACGTTGAATAAAAACAGGCGCCATAGCTCAGTAGTTAGAGCGTTGAAGGTTCAAAGTTCGAATGCTACAAAAAAAAACTTTTCACCGTGTACTGTAGGTATGCATGTACATACAAATGTATGTATGTAGACTTAAACCTCAGGTACCTTTCATTTGTGCAAACAAATACAAGACCCACAATACGTATGTATGGTCGCCAGAGGCCAGGCCGCGGAGTGCATATGGCCTGCTGCGCAAAACATTTGCATTTCTTTTTTATTTATGAGAGGTTTTAGTTCTGCTTTGCTATCTGATACTCTCTAGCATAGAGCTCGATTAAGAAGCCTCTGCTTCAAAGATAGAAGTAGATCGTTCTAATGTTACAATTGGCGCAACAGACCGTATGTGGTCCAGGGCCTAGCTTCTCGCAACCATTCGTGTTGTCCGCGTTATATTTTTCCCACAAATGGAAGGGACCTACAGTTTAGAGCCATATCCGAAAGGCGAATTGCGAAGCTTTCTCATGACAGTTCTTACTCTCGGAAGTTTGTCAGGCATTCGCGAGAGGTAGGACCGTGGAAAAACTTTTTGGTGTTTCTGGGATTCGAACGTCGAACCCTCCGCTCAGTAATCTTCGTTTTTTAACCCAATTTTTTCCGAAAAGTCTAGATCAGGCCCAGAAGTTTTAGTTACCTTTTCAGTGGTTCTGCTCAACCATAGTAGAAGAGATAGGACACCGCCTTGAGGCAACCTTAGTAGTTTTAACGGAAATAGAAAAGCTGCTGATTGATTCTGCTGCAAAGCATGGACCATATCCATTGGTGGTCTGTGAATCAATGCTTGTTGCATCAGCAGGAGTTCTGATGGATTGAAAAATTGTTCTGTAAAAGGCTCCAGCAATATCCAGAAGGGCACAGAGGGTGATTTCCTTTCTTGATAGAGACTTTTCAATCGTAATGTTGCGAGGCTGTTAATTTACCCGATTGATATGCGATACATCAGTCATATATTTTGATGCAGTAAAATAATTTTTGAATGAATCCTTTTCTTTGGCTTTTAACCCCTCATCGTTTTATGGTAGTTCTACGTGCACACCACTGAACTAGGGCGCCCGATTTCTGGTCATACTGTTTCAATTTAAATTGTTTTTTCACTAAACATTTGCGATTCGAATTTTTTGAAAAAACTTTCTTTTAATTATTTTCATTTCAGCCCGAGCTTTGATGTCTAGAAGTTTGCTCTTCTAATGATGCTGTCAACTTTGTTTTAGTAGTCTGTTGAAGTTCAAGAAAAATTAACACAGCAGTAACTTGTTAGGTATGCATCTTTAAACCATACTTTGTGATATGTATACTTAAACTCCTTTTTTTAGGCTTTCACACTTACCAAAAAAAGGTGTGTAGTATATGACATCTAAACTCTCATTGTCTAAAAGGTTATCGTACGAACTTAAGATTAAGATTGACGTACGAGTTTTTAAACTAATTCTGACAGTGACGGAAATAGCTGTTGATGGTATCTCTGACGACCATAAAGTTCCAAGCTTCAAGAGCAAGTTCCGGGTATTCGATTGCCGTAGGTATATAATTGAAAAACAATTTAAAACGTAGGAAAATTAAAACACAGTTCCGTTAATTATTAAATAGCTTACCTTCCAATTGGAGCCACGATGTATACAATTCTTGTTCAATACCATACAATGAAAGTTCAACACATCGTCCATACATAACCAGATCGTTACAAGCATCCTAAGACGAGGTTAAAACAGAAGATTAAGTGTTCTAGTAGCTTACAAAAAACATAGCCAGCCATCAATTATATCTTATGGCTTTCAAGCAAGGACACTGACATCACAAGCATGTCCTTTAAATCATCATATATTGTTTTCCTTAAGAACAAGGAAGTTCTATAAGTTAATTTAAGGTTCAATATTAAGGTTAATATTTTGCGTTCAGCTATGTGCGGGCCAAGATTTTTAAATAACATTAGCCAATATGTTTAAGCTTTGACATGACAAATTCCAGGTATGAATTAAAAAAAATATTAGAACATAATTCCGTGCTAAAAAAAATTATACATAAATATTGAATTGATCGGTTGATTGAATTTTGCTAAGCTGTTATTGCTTTGTTTGGGTAAAAAATACTTCATTACTACTTTTGAAATATTTTAAAAATAGGTACGTTAAGGACAGAGCATCATTTAGATCAGTAGCTCCTTGCCTTTCCAGTTATATTATTGCAATAAGGCCATATGAGGTCATTTTAGAAAGACGCTTTCGTTTTTATTTAACCTACATACATACTTATATCAGCATAAGTTTACACACCTTTTTACCATATATAGCTGACTGAGCTCTAATTTTTCTGCAAATATTGCATAGTAATCATTCTATAGGATTTAGTTAACTGTAGTGTTAGCCGTAGTATAGGGTTTCAGTAAGTTAGAATTAGATTAAATGAAGTTAGTTAAGCTAGTTTTAAGCGTTTTTGTCTAGCAAGTAAGGAGCAGTGAACTATAAATGAAAACTGCGTTCAAAATGAAAATGAGTGGATGTAAAGTGTGTCATACTGGACACGGGAGACAGTTTTTTGTCGTATCTATTATATTCTATATCATTTCGAAATAGTCAGTAAAACATTAACGGTGTTATGTTGCTGACTGAGCTCTAACTTTTCTGTACATATTGCAAAGTAAATATTCTTAAGTATTTAGTTATTTCTGGTGTTAACACTAGTTTACAAATAGTATTAATAGAAATTCTGTATTTGCAAAGCAGTGTTCTTTTCTGATCTGGTTTATTCTAATTTTATCGAAGGCTGAATGATGCAACTTACCTCAAAGTTTGATTCCTCAGTCCTGATAATTTTGCTTCAATCATCATATGTGAAAGTTGAATGTATTCGCTCCCACTCCAATCTTTGTTTTTCGTTACGTTCAGTGAGCTAAGCATTTTTTTTTTTTTGTTTTGCAACGTTTTAGTCCTGCTCTGTCAACTTTCGTCTTACACTTCTCTCAGAAATCAACGAAACTGATAGCCAATATAGAAAATATCAAGACATTATTATTTCTTCTGAGCTATGTATATGTCCCCATGAAGCAAAGTAACAGCCAAACAAAGAAACAACCAAACAGAAAAAGAAAGTTAATTTCTCTCTAACACAAATAAAATATTTTAAAATTAAATTTCCATATTGTTTGTCCTGTCATAGCTCTTCATTTATATATCATAATTATGCGTACATATATACAATTGTATTATTATTAATTGTTTTCCAATTAATTAATTAATTATATAACGTTGCATGAATAAATTTATGTTATATAAAAAATAATTTACTGCTGTCAAATGATCTTCACCTCTTGACATTAATTTTATTTTAAATTATTTGCGTTTAAGTTTAGATCTTAAATAACTTTGAGGGACTCTCTGTAATTGTGATGGATAATGCAACATATCACAATAAATTCGATCAGGAAGTACCTAATTCTTCTTCTTTAAAAGCCGAAATGATCAACTGACTGGATGCAAACAATATCCAACATCAACCGACGATGCTGAAAGTCGAACTTTACGACATAATAGGGCAAAACCAATCACTTCGCAGGCACCAAATAGACGACTTCATCCGGGAATCAGTTTTACGGATCCCACCAAAATCAGAATAGCTGGAAGAAATACAAATTTTAAATTAGACGACGCGACGTTCAAAAAATTACGGAAGAAGAATTTGAAAAAATTACGACTGAAGACTTACACTTTTAAAATTGATCAGTTGTGCACTTCGACTCTATCAATTGCAATTTGTCGAAAATTATTAAGAAGAAGCAGACTTACTTGGCTGACGGTCAGAACCAGACTGACTTGTTATTTTTTTACATGCTCGTAGCTGTAATAGTTTCCAGTTTATTTTATTTTATATAAATTTAAATAAAATGTAAAAATTGTAGATTTTTTTTTTTAAATTTATTTTGTGCCAAAAATATTTTAAATTTAGTTTTATTTAATATTAATATTTAATTTATAAATTTTTCTATAGCTGGTGCTACAGCCGGAATTAAATTTTTTTTTTAAATAAACTACGTCACTTGGGACTAGAGGCATTTAAAGTTATAAACCCAGTGATAAAGTGAAAGAAAAGGATTTAGGGAAGTTAGAAATTGGAGGTAAAAAGAAAGGGAGTTGGGTGACGATGCGCGTTGACCTTTAATTTTTGCAAATTATAATTTAATGGAAACACTGAGGAAGGGAAGTCATTCCACATACGTGTTGAGTGCGACCGAAGATAGTTTTTAAAAGATAAGGGTGCGCGAAAGAAGCCGGTCGTGTAATACGATTAAACTGACGGACAGGGGGGACACAACTATAGATTTCATCCAAGCATCTGTGGTGGAAATATAGGTACAGGACCGATAAGCATCCAACATTCCGACGGTGACCCAGCGAAGGGACTTGGTTGCAAATTGGCGGGTCACCAAACAATCGCAATTTCATGTCTGGTTTTTTAGCGTCTGTTGCAGAAGTGTTTTTTTTTTCAGTTCACAGTCCCGCTTATCTACTGGGTTTATTCACCAGATTGTGCATGGTTAATAAATATGTGGAATTGTGCAAAGAACTGTGCGAATCGTACATGAATCTTTATATACTATTACAGCATATATTTATAATGGTTTCCGTGAGTGTCGTTTAAGTTCACGTGCGGTAAACAAAAGAGACGAACACCCCAAGAATACCATTCCAGCCCCCCTTATCTACTGGGTTTATTCACCAGATTGTGTACGGTTAATAAATATGTGGAATTGTGCAAAGAACTGTGCGAATCGTACATGAATCTTTATATACTATTATACCATACACTTACAATGGTTTCCGTGAGTGTCGTTTAAGTTCACGTGCGGTAAACAAAAGAGACGAACACCCCAAGAATACCTTTCCAGTCCCGCTTATCTACTGGGTTTATTCACCAGATTGTGTATGGTTAATAAATATGTGGAATTGTGCAAAGAACTGTGCGAATCGTACATGAATCTTTATATACTATTATACCATACACTTACAATGGTTTCCGTGAGTGTCGTTTAAGTTCACGTGCGGTAAACAAAAGAGACGAACACCCCAAGAATACCATTCCTTTTGCGGGTAATATCGATAAGACAAATTCCCTTTTTTTTTTAAATATCTCGTCGATATGGGAATGGTAAGTATTTAGCTACCCTAAGTTGTATATAGTAATAGACTTAAATCTGAACCCAAACTTCTACATACATACATGCACGTATGTAGAATCAATAAATGAAGGGATGCTGTACATAAGAAATTCAATATGTATTGCTCTTCAGGTTTTGTGCAAAAATGATTTTTGGGGTGCGAATATACAGATGTATGTGTGTACACGTGTACTTGTTTCACGTCTCGTTTAGACGCTGAATAACTCATACTCATTTGAAAAATCTCATCTACTTTTAGTTGTTTCCACCGTCCTTTAGAAAGTAGACAAGAGCCTTACAAAACTAGTGTTCCGTTATAAGCAATTTTGTTTGGAGAAGTGCAAATCAATTTTTATTTTTTTATTTTTGCTTTATCAACAGTACGAATCAGATGCATTAGTAAAATGCAGGATAGTGTAGTTCAGAGTTACTTTTTGAGTGAAATTAATTAAATACATGTACTTTTGGTGCAAGCAATAGAGAAACAAAAGTATGCAAAGATTGTCCGTAGTTTAAAAATGTGTGGAATAGTACTAGGAACTATGTTTCTGCGAGTTTTCTTTAGAGTTTAAGTGCGCTAAATAAAGAAGACGAACAACCCAAATAATATCTTTACTTTTGCGTGTGGTACCGAGGTATGACACGGACGAATTCCCTTTTTCATATCTCTTCAATATGGGAATGGTAAGTAATTACACAATTATAAGTTGTCTACATATGTATCTATGTATATATGTACATTGTGTCTTAGTAGAATTAAGTTTGAAGCCGAACTACTAAATATGTACATATGTATAAGCTTGCTTAAAGCTTCATGACCTAGGTGTAACTCTGGATAGCAAATTAATCTGGAAGCCACACAGAGCTATTGTAAAAAAAATTTTACACATAGGCTTAAATTAAAATTACCATCTACGTAAACTTGCACCGTCAACTCTGTTAGTTGCGATATATTATGCGCTAGTCAATTCTCGATTTGGTAGTGCTTTTGTTAGTAACCTAAGACCGCTCATAACAGCTCAAAAGAAGGCAATAAGAATAATGCTATTTAAATCAAGATGGGAGCCCTCGCTTCCCCTATTTCAAACTACTAATATATTGCCACCTCAATATCTTTATGTATTCAAAGTATTGAGATTATTCTATGTTCAAGGTGGTTATACTCATACAATCAGAAATGATGAGTATTCAACTGATGCGGTAGTTCCTAGAGTTAGAACCGAACATTGACGGTTTGCCACCAACATAGCTCCCTTTATTTTCAACAGGCTGCCTGCTGATATACGCAATCATGTAGAATGCAAGTCCAAATTTCTTAGATCCTTGAGAAACTGGTAACTCTCCAGATCTGGTGTAGGGGTATTAATGCAAGTAATTATTTAGTGCCTATTCATTACTTTCTTACATTTTTCATGTCTACCGACTTCTTCTCTCAAAAATGTGTCCCTCCTCTTAGTGCGGCTCCCTAATTTTGTCAACTTCACTTGCCACTGGTTCTTCTAACCACAAAGTGTATAAACACCATTTCAAAATGTTATTATAAATCACAACTCATGGTTTATTACATCACATAAATAATAAATTAATATTATAAATTAAAAACATGTTAAACTAACAAAATTCAAATTTCTAATGAGCCATTATATATGAAAAACAATTTAATATTGTACAATGAAATGGAAGAATAAAATAAAAAAATAAATAATAAAAAATATACATGTACACAGACGCGTTTCGCTGTTTTTTTAATTTAATTAAAGAAAAAGGAGACATTTTACTCCTATCAAGGGTTTTCTGAATTTTCAAGTTGCTCCACAACACAAATTGTACATATGTAAGTACGTGAAGTACATACATATGTACGTACACCGAAAGGGATGCTCATAAAGAATTCAGAATTACCTTTAGGTTTAGAGCAAAATTGTTTTTTTTTTAGCAGATGTACATACATATGTACACATGTATGTACATGCGCAGTTAGAGGGTAGGTAGAGGTGGCTGTTTCCTTAATTTGAAACACAATTAGCTCTAAAATGCGCCGTTTTGATAACGCAAAACAATGTAACCTGGTTGTGTAATTTCGTCGGCGTATGCGAGTAGTGGGACGGGCTTTTGAAAGATTGTTCCTCTGTAGTTGGCGCAGTTCAGAGGGTCTCCTTTTTTGAGGACTGGGCAAACAATGCTGAGGTTCCATTCATCAGGCATACTTTCATCCGAACATATTTTACAGATGAGTTGGTGCATGCTCCTGACCAAGCCATCCCCGACTGCTTTCAATAGCTCGGCAGTCAGACCATCACACATGTACATTACAGTCAAAATCGAGAAGAGTACATCTCGGCGTTGCCGTTTAAGTGCAATTATTTGAATATTTGTTTGGTGCAAGCAATGAGAAACAGAAGTAAAAAAATATTTGTTTGCTTAAAGTTTTTTTTTGCTAAAAAATTGTCTATAGTCTATTTGCAATTAAACATTTTTTTGTTTGAAATAGTGTAACGTGTGTTCATTGGGGACGTTGAATAAAAACAGGCGCCATAGCTCAGTAGTTAGAGCGTTGAAGGTTCAAAGTTCGAATGCTACAAAAAAAAACTTTTCACCGTGTACTGTAGGTATGCATGTACATACAAATGTATGTATGTAGACTTAAACCGCAGGTACCTTTCATTTGTGCAAACAAATACAAGACCCACAATACGTATGTATGGTCGCCAGAGGCCAGGCCGCGGATTGCATATGGCCTGCTGCGCAAAACATTTGCATTTCTTTTTTATTTATGAGAGGTTTTAGTTCTGCTTTGCTATCTGATACTCTCTAGCATAGAGCTCGATTAAGAAGCCTCTGCTTCAAAGATAGAAGTAGATCGTTCTAATGTTACAATTGGCGCAACAGACCGTATGTGGTCCAGGGCCTAGCTTCTCGCAACCATTCGTGTTGTCCGCGTTATATTTTTCCCACAAATGGAAGGGACCTACAGTTTAGAGCCATATCCGAAAGGCGAATTGCGAAGCTTTCTCATGACAGTTCTTACTCTCGGAAGTTTGTCAGGCATTCGCGAGAGGTAGGACCGTGGAAAAACTTTTTGGTGTTTCTGGGATTCGAACGTCGAACCCTCCGCTCAGTAATCTTCGTTTTTTAACCCAATTTTTTCCGAAAAGTCTAGATCAGGCCCAGAAGTTTTAGTTACCTTTTCAGTGGTTCTGCTCAACCATAGTAGAAGAGATAGGACACCGCCTTGAGGCAACCTTAGTAGTTTTAACGGAAATAGAAAAGCTGCTGATTGATTCTGCTGCAAAGCATGGACCATATCCATTGGTGGTCTGTGAATCAATGCTTGTTGCATCAGCAGGAGTTCTGATGGATTGAAAAATTGTTCTGTAAAAGGCTCCAGCAATATCCAGAAGGGCACAGAGGGTGATTTCCTTTCTTGATAGAGACTTTTCAATCGTAATGTTGCGAGGCTGTTAATTTACCCGATTGATATGCGATACATCAGTCATATATTTTGATGCAGTAAAATAATTTTTGAATGAATCCTTTTCTTTGGCTTTTAACCCCTCATCGTTTTATGGTAGTTCTACGTGCACACCACTGAACTAGGGCGCCCGATTTCTGGTCATACTGTTTCAATTTAAATTGTTTTTTCACTAAACATTTGCGATTCGAATTTTTTGAAAAAACTTTCTTTTAATTATTTTCATTTCAGCCCGAGCTTTGATGTCTAGAAGTTTGCTCTTCTAATGATGCTGTCAACTTTGTTTTAGTAGTCTGTTGAAGTTCAAGAAAAATTAACACAGCAGTAACTTGTTAGGTATGCATCTTTAAACCATACTTTGTGATATGTATACTTAAACTCCTTTTTTTAGGCTTTCACACTTACCAAAAAAAGGTGTGTAGTATATGACATCTAAACTCTCATTGTCTAAAAGGTTATCGTACGAACTTAAGATTAAGATTGACGTACGAGTTTTTAAACTAATTCTGACAGTGACGGAAATAGCTGTTGATGGTATCTCTGACGACCATAAAGTTCCAAGCTTCAAGAGCAAGTTCCGGGTATTCGATTGCCGTAGGTATATAATTGAAAAACAATTTAAAACGTAGGAAAATTAAAACACAGTTCCGTTAATTATTAAATAGCTTACCTTCCAATTGGAGCCACGATGTATACAATTCTTGTTCAATACCATACAATGAAAGTTCAACACATCGTCCATACATAACCAGATCGTTACAAGCATCCTAAGACGAGGTTAAAACAGAAGATTAAGTGTTCTAGTAGCTTACAAAAAACATAGCCAGCCATCAATTATATCTTATGGCTTTCAAGCAAGGACACTGACATCACAAGCATGTCCTTTAAATCATCATATATTGTTTTCCTTAAGAACAAGGAAGTTCTATAAGTTAATTTAAGGTTCAATATTAAGGTTAATATTTTGCGTTCAGCTATGTGCGGGCCAAGATTTTTAAATAACATTAGCCAATATGTTTAAGCTTTGACATGACAAATTCCAGGTATGAATTAAAAAAAATATTAGAACATAATTCCGTGCTAAAAAAAATTATACATAAATATTGAATTGATCGGTTGATTGAATTTTGCTAAGCTGTTATTGCTTTGTTTGGGTAAAAAATACTTCATTACTACTTTTGAAATATTTTAAAAATAGGTACGTTAAGGACAGAGCATCATTTAGATCAGTAGCTCCTTGCCTTTCCAGTTATATTATTGCAATAAGGCCATATGAGGTCATTTTAGAAAGACGCTTTCGTTTTTATTTAACCTACATACATACTTATATCAGCATAAGTTTACACACCTTTTTACCATATATAGCTGACTGAGCTCTAATTTTTCTGCAAATATTGCATAGTAATCATTCTATAGGATTTAGTTAACTGTAGTGTTAGCCGTAGTATAGGGTTTCAGTAAGTTAGAATTAGATTAAATGAAGTTAGTTAAGCTAGTTTTAAGCGTTTTTGTCTAGCAAGTAAGGAGCAGTGAACTATAAATGAAAACTGCGTTCAAAATGAAAATGAGTGGATGTAAAGTGTGTCATACTGGACACGGGAGACAGTTTTTTGTCGTATCTATTATATTCTATATCATTTCGAAATAGTCAGTAAAACATTAACGGTGTTATGTTGCTGACTGAGCTCTAACTTTTCTGTACATATTGCAAAGTAAATATTCTTAAGTATTTAGTTATTTCTGGTGTTAACACTAGTTTACAAATAGTATTAATAGAAATTCTGTATTTGCAAAGCAGTGTTCTTTTCTGATCTGGTTTATTCTAATTTTATCGAAGGCTGAATGATGCAACTTACCTCAAAGTTTGATTCCTCAGTCCTGATAATTTTGCTTCAATCATCATATGTGAAAGTTGAATGTATTCGCTCCCACTCCAATCTTTGTTTTTCGTTACGTTCAGTGAGCTAAGCATTTTTTTTTTTTTTGTTTTGCAACGTTTTAGTCCTGCTCTGTCAACTTTCGTCTTACACTTCTCTCAGAAATCAACGAAACTGATAGCCAATATAGAAAATATCAAGACATTATTATTTCTTCTGAGCTATGTATATGTCCCCATGAAGCAAAGTAACAGCCAAACAAAGAAACAACCAAACAGAAAAAGAAAGTTAATTTCTCTCTAACACAAATAAAATATTTTAAAATTAAATTTCCATATTGTTTGTCCTGTCATAGCTCTTCATTTATATATCATAATTATGCGTACATATATACAATTGTATTATTATTAATTGTTTTCCAATTAATTAATTAATTATATAACGTTGCATGAATAAATTTATGTTATATAAAAAATAATTTACTGCTGTCAAATGATCTTCACCTCTTGACATTAATTTTATTTTAAATTATTTGCGTTTAAGTTTAGATCTTAAATAACTTTGAGGGACTCTCTGTAATTGTGATGGATAATGCAACATATCACAATAAATTCGATCAGGAAGTACCTAATTCTTCTTCTTTAAAAGCCGAAATGATCAACTGACTGGATGCAAACAATATCCAACATCAACCGACGATGCTGAAAGTCGAACTTTACGACATAATAGGGCAAAACCAATCACTTCGCAGGCACCAAATAGACGACTTCATCCGGGAATCAGTTTTACGGATCCCACCAAAATCAGAATAGCTGGAAGAAATACAAATTTTAAATTAGACGACGCGACGTTCAAAAAATTACGGAAGAAGAATTTGAAAAAATTACGACTGAAGACTTACACTTTTAAAATTGATCAGTTGTGCACTTCGACTCTATCAATTGCAATTTGTCGAAAATTATTAAGAAGAAGCAGACTTACTTGGCTGACGGTCAGAACCAGACTGACTTGTTATTTTTTTACATGCTCGTAGCTGTAATAGTTTCCAGTTTAGTTTATTTTATATAAATATTAAATAAAATGTAAAAATTATAGTTATTTTTTTTTTTAATTTATTTTATGCCAAAAATATTTTAAATTTAGTTTTATTTAATATTAATATTTAATTTATAAATTTTTCTATAGCTGGTGTTGGTGCCGGAATGTTTAGATTTACAAATAAAATTTTGTGCTTAATTAGTTGTACACTTTACACTCCTTCTATAATTTGTTTTTTGAATTTGTAAAAAATCATAATTTTTTAGTAGAAATTATATTCTTGACTTTTTTTTGCCTAGGGACGGTGGGAAAACGCTAATGCGCTCGTGGAACAGGCCCGTTCTGTTTCAAGTAGTGTGGGACTCACACACCAAAAAAGAACCCACTTCAGAGAAGTGCCGTTTTCATTCCCTTGTGGGGATCGGCTTTTTCATGTTGTCTTCTGCTACGGGTTTATTTACACTTGCAGCAGAATCTTCGGGAAAAAATGAGGTCCTAAACCAGCTACCATCCATTGGATGCACACAGCCATCGTCAGACCCATCCTCACGTGCGGCTGTCTGGTCTGGTGGCCTGCAGCGGCAAAGCCACAAACCTGAACACCCGCACCAGAATGCAACGTCTAGCTTGCATAGGCACGACAACACCTACCGACGCCCTTGAAACCATGCTCGGGCTATGCCCACTTGACCTCTTCACGAAAGAGGTAGCGGCTAAAAGTGCCCTACGACTCAGAGAAACCTGGACATGGAAAAACAGCCAAATCGGACACAGCACCATTACCAAGTGAATAAACGCCAACGAGCCTTTGGACTACATGGCCACCCACTTGGATTTCAACCTCAACATCGACTCCAAATTTCCCTCCAGGGAAAGCTGGACAAATGGTGAGATCATAAACCCCACCTCCACATCTATCTTCACGAATGGATCAAAAATGGACGTAGGTACGGGATCCGGTATTTTCTCAGTGGAACCTTCAATTGCCCGGTCCATGAAACTTCCAAACCACGCAAGTGTGTTCCAAGCGGAAATTCACGGTATCACCGAGGCCTGCCGACATATTTCCACACTGAACAACAACAGACAGGTTGACTTTTACATAGACAGCCAAGCAGCCATCAAAGCCATTACCTCCATCACCACCAAATCCAAATTGGTCAAAAGATGCAAAGAGGAACTCAAAACCCTCAGCACGGGGCATAAAATCACGCTCTGCTGGAGCTAACCCACCACCATAGCTTTCTTCTTTTCTTTTTCCCTTTGTTTTCAAGCATCCCACACCGCGGGAACACCGTGGATCCGTTGAGACCCGAGTGAGATCGCACCCCTTCGGATGCAGTCATCCCCCTACCTACCTACCTACCTACCTACGGGTTTATTTGTCTTCTTGCCGGTAAGGCTTTTAATTTCCCATAAAATTGTTTTCTGAGAGTGTGTTTGCTTCTTCCTCTCTCTTCTTCTTTCTCACCACCGTTTCGATGAAGGCGCAGATCCTGTTCCAACTGGTGGCACTCGAGATCATCGTCTGGACCATATTGCCTGGGGAGAGGCTGCCTATATCCGATTCAAGCCTGGTATTCTGCACTGTCCACCTAATGCAGACGAAGAAGGTATGGAAGGCGTCGTCTTCCTCGGTGTCTCCGTACTGGCATTTTCTTCCCCATTCTGTAGAGGTACCGATTGAAGTATCCATGTCCGGTTAGGAATTGGGTGATGTAGTAAATCACTTCACCGTGTTTCCGCTCCGTCCATGCAGCAACGTCTCTTATCAACCTCGCGGTCCATCTTCTCTGGTTTCAGCGTTCCAACTGCTTTGCCACCTCTCTTTAGTCTGCTCTTTTGCTTCTGCTACTGTCGGTTCAATCCTCATTTCCCCATTTCATTTCACAAAAGTAAGTATACAACCTCCCGTCGAATCTACTTACTTACTTACTTACTTAACGGACTCCCAACCCGGACAAAGCTAGATTAGTTTGCGCGGGATCCCGAATTCGGCCATCGCCATGTAGAGCTCACGGCGATGAATGGTATCATATGGGGCTTTGAAGTCGATGAAAAGATGGTGAGTCTCGACTTGAAATTCGTTGGTCTTTTCCAGGATTTGCCTTAATGTGAAGATATGGTCTATCGTCGATGTGCCGGGCCGAAAGCCACACTGGTATTTGCCGATGTGTGTGTTGCAGAAAGGCTTTAGACGTTCACATATTACGTTGGATAGGATCTTATACCTGACATTTAGCAGGGATATGGCTCTGTAGTTTTTGCAGGACATAGGATCGCCTTTTTTGTAGATGGGGCATATGGAGCTAATTGTCCAGTCATCGGACATGCTTTCATCCTCCCATACTTTGTTGATGAGTTGGTGCATGCACCCTACTAGCGTTCTACTAAGCCGGAGACGCATCGTAAGCTGTGTGCGACGTGTCGATCTTAGCTGAGTCGCCTTCCACAGCGGTCCAGACAACATGGAAAATTAACGGCACTCTCACTTCCTCCCTTCATCAAACCTTTTCTATATAAAAAGATGAAAGCCTCTGTGGGATGAAGCCGTTGAGGTTCAACCATATAAAACTAAAAAAAAAGAAAAGAAAAGGTGCTCCCTCTTCTGGTACATGCCATTGCGCTAATAGGCCCATACATGAGGCTATTCATCAAGTTTATTGCTCTTTCAATGTACCTTCGCATCTTCTTGATAAGAAATTGTCAACATTCGTTCTGTTATGCAGGACCTCATTGGAATAAAAAGTTGTACTGCTTGCTCTCACGTTCAACCACACGGGACAGTCATATGCAAGCATGGGCCGGATGAGATTGAGTAGCAGATTACTTTCACCCTTGCATTGAGTTGGCTGCTATAAAACAGTCTCTTTATGAGACGAAAGCCGTCTTAGCTCTGGCGCCGTAATTTTTACTATCAAACGTACCGAGAGAAGTCACATTGTAAACAGAATTCATTGTGAAAAATGGCAATGTGACTTCTGTGGTTGGTACGTTTGACAGTATTGGATTTCTCATGCCCAGCCTGCTCAATTTTATTTAAATTTTCCTGATGTTCTTGAGGAGTCTTTACCTGATTATTCTACAGTAAAACTTCAGTTTGGTGCTGTAATAGTTTATTTCCGATTGCCGCTACATAAAAACAAAAAGCAAACACGCTAAAATATATACATATGAATGTATGTATGTACGTCTCCTTCTTTCCTTAGTAATGAATTCCCTTTAGCGCGACTCATTCAAAAACGTGAAAAGAGCATATGCCTTCTTGACAACCTATAAAAAGAGTTCTCCAAATATTTCCGAAAAGACTAATTAATTTTACCTGTGTAAATGTCTCCAATGACAGCGGAATGTTTTTTCCAGCATAAACATATCGGTCCTTCTGTGATTCAAAAATTGTCAAAAGCAACATTTTCTTGAAGCTTTTCGATGCATCATACCATCTGGCAAAATACAAGTCTCTTCGTAAATTTTCTATCTAAAAAAAAATTATATATTCAAACTTCATTCATTAATATTTCAAGTCAATATGAATGTTTAAATATAAATATTGCAAAAATTGCTTTATATTGCTTAACATTTTAATAAATACCTGACTGACTATAATTTGTCCGAAATAGCAATAGATCCACAGTTGAAAAGTCACCAAAACGACCACCATTAGCATCGAAAACAATTGCAGACCAAATGGCAGACGCATAACCATGAATAGCCCAAGTGCCATAGAGTTACAATTGTAAAGCATATGTGTCATTGTTGTCACAGAAAAGACATTAGAGATTCGTGAAATTAATCTAAAATGTTATCAATGACATAAGCTATCTCAATTGGTTTGAGATTCCTTACTGTGTAACATCATTGAATTTATCTATAGTTTCCTTCATTTTGGTATCTAACGCATGGCAATCCTCAATTACAGTATCGAACTCTCTAATTTCACGGCAAATACTGCTTAGAAGTCCAGATGAAACACACATCATTCCACAAAATAACTGTAAGAAACATGGATGTTAAAAGAATACAACAAGATATTAACGAACTGATAACTCAGGAAAAAGGATCATACCTACAAATGTATGTAACTACTTAAATCTAAATCAAGTAGAGTAACAAGAATAACATCGCTTTCTATACAAGCAGCTCTTCAAAGGCCAGAAGTCAAATTAACAATCAAATTCTTCCAAGTTCATCCAATTTGGTGGTTCTCGAAATATCTTGATACAGTTACACTTTCTCATTGAACTTATCAATTTTACAAATTATTCTGGAATACATGGTAGACAAAAATCTAAGGTTCTTCTACATTTATGTGCGACATCAAAAATTGTGTCGATCCTACCATATCCTACCACATGTACCTAATCAATTTTTATAGGCAAAACACAATGTGGCGCTCGCGCGCTCATGCGTTTGACAGGCATTGTACCGATTTACGATAATATTTGTCAAAACGCGCGATCTCAAAATTTGCAACACAAAATGTGGCAGGTTGGGAATATGGCAGAATTAAAGTTCTGTTCCCTCAAATTGCCCACACACTATTTCGCGGCAGAAAAAGGAGCAGAGAAATGTACTCTCTTTATTTTTATGGTTTAATTAGGAAACACAAATATAAGAAATAACTTTGAAAACAAATATGTATGAATACGAAAATAAAAAAATAAAAACTCTAACATAATTAATTTTTGTTCAAAAAACATCAATTAGCAATTAAAAAAGTTTCACTTCAAAATGTTTACATATTAAATGCTAACAATTCGGAGTACATACACGACACAATGGTTTGCCTTTTTGCTACAATCGAACAAGCCAAAGAATAATGTCAATCCAAAACAGCTGTGAGCTGTCAAAACGCGCGACCATAGTAGAAAATAGTAGAAAGTAGCGCTACTTCGACGTTGAGGTCGCGCTTACGATATTTACGATCAAAAACCGACCAAACGCGTGAGGTCACATTTTGTGTTGCCCCATAAGATCCCATTGTTTCTACTCAATCTGTCAACGCGCGACCGCGCGAACGCCACATTGTGTTTCTACTTTTAGTGTTACCCCATAAGATCACATTGTTTCTACTCAATGGGCCAGCGCAAACTGGATCAATTCCCCCGGGGTGAAACTCAGTTTATAGAAAAGGGAGGGCAAGTGTACAGTATGAAACGGAGCAAAATTTTCATCCAGCAATGAAGTAGGTAAACCAATACACACACAAATTGTCAATTTCGAGATACAACAGAAATACCACTAAAATGAAAATCAGTTCATGTATACAGAATTTTACCGCGAATTATTCATCCAGTGTGCGATTGAAGTAAAATGTGATAGCCCGGGGGAATTGATCTGATCCAGTGTGCGCTGGCCCAATCTGTTTAAACTTTTGGGCTTACATTTCATTCAAAGTGATTCAAAGAGTACAAACGAATAGATTTTTGAAATCCGCCCATCGACACGCCCATTTCACTAGCAATATCTGTTTTTCAATATTTTACTAGAAATAGTATGAAATCACGGTAATAAGAAACAAAATAGGGTAGATAGATACATAAACATATAAAAATAAATAGATCGTCAGTTTTTAGAAAAAAAAACAAGAAAATATTGCGTCCCAAGGACAGGTTCATAGAATAATATCAGAGGAGGCGGCATTTGTAGTTAGCTGGTATGGTGCCAATCGATATCTTATCGATGAAATAAAAGGAAAGTACATGAGGAAGCTCGCAAGAAGTGAATTGAGAAATTAAAAGGAGAAAAGTGCGATCTTAATGTTAAAATTGCAAAACTGATGGGAAAACGGTGCGACTTCCAGTCAGGGTTAGGAATATGAACTGTGCATACAAATAGCTCGGTCTTCTGGAATGTTTGGAAAATCCCCACTTTCTTGGCGTATCCACAATATAAACAAAACAATTACAATACAAAAGTGTAAGCGCACAACAACCGTAGGTTAGGTTAGGTTAGGTTGAAGTGGCTGCAAGCTAGGAGTCGCCAGCACACTTAGACCAATGATAGGTCCGTTGTGATACCATGCGGATCATTAGAGCTTCTTATGAAGCGTAGGACGCTCTTAATGTCGATATTCATCAGGTCGCCTGTATCGTTATAATAGGGAGCTCCCAAGTGGAGTTTCCTTCTACGGGAGAGAGCTGGGCAGAAACAAAGAAGGTGAGGAATAGTTTCCTCCTCTTCTTCATCCATGCAGTTCTACAAAAATCGTTCGCGAAGAGGCCTAGCCTTGTAGCATGCTTGCCTAAGTTTAAGTTTGCGAGTAGCGATTGGAATACCTAAGGTGCCATTATCCGGCAAGATGGGTAAAGTTGTTCCTTCTTTGGCGAGTTGATCGGCCTTACAATTCCCTGGAATGTCTCTATGCCCCTTCTCGCAATACAGGTGAATATTGAACTGCTCAGCCATCTCTACTACCAAAGAGTTTATAGAGGTCGATTCCAGGGATTTGATTGCTGCCTGGCTATCAGAAAAGATGCGGATATCTCTAGCAGATATCACGTTTTTCTTAACGTGATCGCCATTATTTCCACCTGGAACACGCTACAGTGATTTGGAAGACGGAAGGAGTGCTTAAGGTTAAGCTTATCAGAGAAAACTCCTGCACCGACTCCGTCTTTGGTTTTTGACCCGTCAGTGTAGAAGTGAATAGAATCATCTTCTAAAAATGCATCGTTCTCCCAGAGTGATCTGGAAGGGATGGTGACAAGGTAGTTCTTCTCAAAATTTAGACGTGGGATGGTGTAGTCCGTGTTTTCGGGAGAGACTTCGAATTTATTCAGAATAGAGGCGTGGCCGAATTCTTTTCTTGACCACTGTTGGGTAGCATCAGGGCGAACTGCTGCAATCGCTGCCATTTGCTTGCTATATATATCGAGGGGTATTAGATGGAATATAATGTCCAGTGCCGCGGAGGGAGTTGTACGCAATGCACCGCTTATGCACAGACAAGCTGTACGTTGAACCTTACTTAGATAACCGCGATTTCTGGCTGTCCACCAGACAATCACCCCGTATCTGAGTATCGGTCTAACGATCGAGGTGTAGAGCCAGTGAGATATTCGAGGTTGTAGGCCCCATTTATTTCCAATGGTTTTTGCAAGAAAAAAGTACTACTGTAGCCTTCTTGACTCATTCTGGAATATTAGGTTTCCAACTTAGCTTTCTATCCAGGATAAGACCCAAATATTTTGCTTTATCAGAGAAAGTTAAGCTGGTTCCATTAAGAGAGGGAGGGTCAACTAGCGGAATTTTATATTTCCTTGAAAAGAGTACTAGTTCTGTTTTGTGGGGGTTTACAACTAGACCACACCGAACTGCCCATCTAGTGAGCTTATTTAAAGCGTTTTGTAGGAGTTCCTTCAGAGTATTTAGGTGCTTTCCCGAGACGGCCAAAGCAACATCATCTGCATAAGCGATCGCCATGCATCCCTCGCCACAACCTTACTCCATTACTCTTAGATTATATGGACCTTGTTCCTTTCTCGGTTATGGTTCCCAAGAAGTTCAAGTCTTTGAACTCTTCCTAGACAGTTCATTGAGCGATTCATTGGCCACTCCAGGAATAGGATCAATTAGAAGAGGATTTCTGTGCGATGGATTATCTTTCTCGAGACCTTTAATGCCCCTCAATACATATTTTTTTTATAATTCTTTCTAGTGCAATGTGTAACTATGGATTCTGTCATCTGTCATCTACATAAAAACTTTAGGACTCTAGGGTGTAGCGCACAACACATTGCAAAAATTCAATAACCTAAGGCTTACTGTTCTCTTTGTGCATATGTATGGCAAACCTGTTTTCTTACCGTATCATAAGCAATAGCCACAACTGCTATTACTGACAGCGTGATAATTTCATAAATGTATATCAGATGCCAGTTTGGAGTATCGACAGCATTCAAATATGGCAAATGTGGTGTAAATGGCAATGGTCTATAAGCTGTAGTCGTTAATGGTCCCAATAAGAATGAAATACAGTACGCGACCGACATATACATGCCCGAGTTGAATAGTTTTTTGTACAATCGTAAGTTTTTTTCGATGTCTGTGGCATTTTTGAAATTACTCGATAGCCTCTCCATTTGTTTAATGCAGGCGTAGATCTCACCTTCAGCGAAAGCGGCTGCACCCGTTTTATGAGTACAAACGCTAAGTGGCCAAAAGAATAGCAATTTAATTAATACGACTGTGTTTTCTCCATGTCGTATCTCCCCAATAGTATCCGATAAAGATATTATGGTCAAGAAAATTCCCATAGATATGATAAGCTGTTTCAATAGAAGATACAATAAATATGAATATTCAGGTATATAGCAGGTCTTACCATGACTTTAAAAAGGCGGCTGAATTGAGTTTTATTAGTCCTATCAGGAGAGGTCCAAAGTTGAAAAAATTTAAATACTTTCTGAGAACTATTAAAGAACTCTTCGACCATATTTACGCTTTAAGAAACAACTCTTGAATTGGTAAGTTCAGGACGCATAAGCTGTTTTTATTGCAAGTAAAATAGGAATAACGAGATGGCTTTGACAGGTGATTGGTTTAAGCTACAATTAGTAGCCGATAATAATAGGTTTAGTACGAAGTGTGAAAGGTGTTAAAGTTCTTAAAGATAATTATTTATGTTCAGTACAAAGGTATTGAGCTTAATTTTAGTAATTGCTCATACATAAAAAATTGAAAACGAAAACAGTAGTTTCTAACCTTTTCCGAATAATGTGACACAGGTGATGAACTACAAAAACAAAAATTTATGTACATTAGACCTCAACAATCCATTCAAACAGCTGTGAAAGTTTGTGTCGAAACAGGGATAAGCACCAGACAATCGGAACTCAGCAGTGTCTTTCCAGTAGCCAAAATGTGGGCAAAAAAAACTCGAGCAGCGTCCTCCCAAACGGCGGATAGCTGGAAGATTGCAAACGCAAAAAAACACAAACTGTTTCCAGCAATCCAATCAAGTAGCGGAGGCGACAGGCCTACAAGCGAGATAGAGAGAGCAAGAGCAGCAGCAGACTTGAGGAGCAACCGTCCAAAGCTCCAAACCCGAAGAAGAAGCGGAAGAATCCACCAAAGTTGGTACCAGCGGGAAACACTAGAAGCTCTAACGGTAAAGGCTTAGTGGTTTCGGTCACTCGAAGCGCTCCGATACGAATCGCTAAGAAGCATCAAAACGGTATCCCTGAACTCCAAGGGAATAAAAGCGCGACATGCAAACACTCGACGGAAGGTTGGGTCGAGGTTAGCAGCCGAAGACAGGGTACGAAACCCAAGAAACCTCCTCGACCTGACGCTATAATTATCAAGAAAGCTGGGGAACTTTCGAATGGCGACATGCTTCGGGAAGTGAAAGCGGATCCCACTCTTACAGATGTAGGAAAAACAGCGAGCGGAGATCTTTTGCTCTTGTTAAATAAACCTACTGACACTACAACCTTCAAAACTTCAAAACAAGAATAAAAGAGGTGCTAGGTGAAATCGCAAATGTGACAGCCTTAGCACACGAGATTCAGAGATTCAAAGATGTGACTTAAAGCTACCAGGTGCCCTGCAAAAGTATGTTGTGGTCTGCTTGCATTGTAAGAGTCATGACAAACTACATACGTTTAAGAAGCCCAATTGCCAATTACTGCATGTTCGGGAATTCAAGAATGATCCTCTGAGCCTAACCTAAAAATGCTATCGCAGATTTTATTTCCCGTGAGCCCAGTGTGACCCGACGCCCACAGAAGAATCAAAGTGTTGCGACCTATATAAGTAAAACACTCGTGCATTCTCGATACATTTTGGAACCTGACTCTGACAACAGTCGCAGATAATCTAACGCCTCTACCTAGTCCGTATAACATACATTGATCATGGTCATTAGGATTGCAAATATCTCCACTTAAAAGGCATATTTGCGTCATGAGTAGTGCAACCTCATGCTGTCGTTTTCGACGAGAAAACGTCACTAGTTTTGGGGTCATCCTTGAGAACTCAACTTCAATCAATTTCTGCCTCAGATTCTGGCCGGAGACAGTTCTAAAGATAAATCGACCGCGTCCAAGGTTAAACTGTCACCTAAGACAGTGGATTGCTCTGATGCTACTATCTGTAAAATAAATTATAAGTGGAGGTAGGTTCAGTGCATCTAACGCTGAGTGAAGTGAAGTGAAGTGTCAAAGGCAATGTCAATCAACGTTCCTATACAAGCGCGGAAGAGAGGCAGGCCAAAAAACACCTGGATCACACAAATGCAAAAACAGCGGCATTTGATTGGCCTCAGTGACGAAGTGACCTGAAACCGAGAGGCTTGTAGATACATTTTGAGGTCGAATCGGCATACAACACAGGCGGACCAGTAGGAATGCAGTAAAGTGGAAGGGTTATGAACCCTATAATCCTGATCGTAATCGCCGAACAAAAGGAAGAAGAAGTGTCCAGAGCCATTGATATCATACAAACGGATGAGTCTGCCGTCAAAAATACTAACTAAAAGGAGAACAATTGCTGAGATTTCGTTCTTATATTAGCCACTATAGCCCACCCCTTTGTATGTTCGAACTACATTCCTAGTAGATACAGCATTTTATGTCTTTTAATGGCTGGTTTTTGACAAACCATGAGAGATGTTCCCAGAAGCCGTTGATAGCATAAATCCATCATTAGACTCAATTGGAAGTTTGTAGATATGTTTATTTATTTCAAAACTGTTTTCTTAAACCTAATCTGCGACTCAGGCCTCCGAAAAGGTTGTGAACCACTGCTTTAGATATTCTAAGTATCAGCAGTTACTGAAATGCCTATCGCACTGTACTGAGATTATTTATTTAATACCTTCCACACCTTTGTACAAGGCTTTAATTATCCACACCTATGTATGTAATTAAAGTGTGTGGTGACATTCACTTGTCTTACGAATTTTGTCCTTCTTCCTGCACTTGCAATAAAAACAGTTGCAACGCACGGAAGAACCAGTTTAAGAGTTCCACTTCGAGCAAAGACAATGGTCGACGAGAATTTCTTTCATCATTCCCAAATGATATTCAAATTACACTGGCTTTGGTCATATCGCGATGGAAATACTAAAACTTTTTTGACCCGATTCCTTAAATGGATGGTAAGAAATAATATCAGCCTGTATCCGTACTTATTTTAACTGCACAAATAGATAATCATACCTGCGGGGATTATGCTGCTCGTGATATCAATCTCGGAAGTAATTGAAGAAATGCGACAGGGAAAGATTGCATTTACGTTCGTTAAAACGTTATTCGTGTCACTTTGCATCTGCAATCATAAAATGATTTCAGCCGTTCTCGCCCACGATGAAATATACGCTTGTATAAAACAAATGGAAAGGCTAGCGAGCACATTCAAAAATACATCGGATATCGAAAAAAGCTTAAGGATATATAAGAAGCTGTTTACACTCACCATATGGCTTACAAGCATATGCGGCGGCTTATTTATGCTTATTCCTGCAGCGAGTGGAGAGCATGGATCGTTGCCATTTACACCACATCTACCACATTTAAATGTCAAAAAATCTCCAAACTGGCAACTGTTGTACGTTTTTGAAACTCTCACACTGTTCTTACTGA
Source organism: Blera fallax (assembly GCA_946965025.1). Classification (NCBI taxonomy): domain Eukaryota; kingdom Metazoa; phylum Arthropoda; class Insecta; order Diptera; family Syrphidae; genus Blera; species Blera fallax. The sequence goes on along the minus strand of OX337247.1, from coordinate 41,998,755 downwards.
CGAATATCACCGTAGCCTACGATACGGTAAGAAAATTAGTTCACAATTACACTGAGTTGTCTACATGTCTTAGGGCCATCTGTCGGTTTCGTTTTAAAATTGGTTTTAGGACCCTACCCTCCAATATGTTACTTTCCGATGGTTTACGGAAAATTATTCCAATCAACTAAAACTTTTTTGCAGTGCGTTGTCTATTGCTTATGGCTCACATATGTTTTTGGCGGATGTTCTTCTAAAGTACATCAATTGTTAATGGATCATTGTAGCTACAGGAGTCTTAAACAGTGGCCCTATAAAACAAAGTATAAAGGCCTCAAATCGCAGCGGCGCGATGCCAGACACATCTCCAAAACAACTGATAATACTGTCGCCGAATTCAGTGCACAAAAGATTAATTTTTTGACGGCTATTGTGGCATATTCTGGAACCAACGCCTGTCCATCTCCAAATCCTCCAACTGAAATCTATGACTACCACAACGCTTCTTCTATTTAATTTCAGTAGAGGTCTATGGAGCAGAGGCTGCTCGTAACTAGCTAGAAAAGAATCTGAAATTGAATCGGGAGAAAAATTAAAATGAATCTAAAATAGGGTTTTCAGAAAATGCAACCTAAATATATTAATTAAATCGAAATGGCCCTAGTTGTGCTGAAACATTGTGTTGCCATCTAGTTACGATAGGTGGATTGCACTGCCTGCTCTTGAAGTCATTTGCTTTTCACTACGAAGTTCTTAATTTGAACCGTGCATGCACTATTGAGATCGGTGCCATCTTTCCAAAATTGGCGTGTGATTACGTACGGGAATGGGTTATAACAATGATTCAGTTAGTCCACTGATTCCAGAACCAGAACCAGCAACCAATACATTCCACTTGAGCGTCACAGCACAGAATGGTATGGTATGGTATGGTGAAGTGCCCTTTAGAGGATGGATAGATTCTCTATAGATTGTGGTATCCAATTTAATTGCTCCCCGGCTAGTCTTAAATCAAATAAATCTGTAGTCTTGACAAATCATATCATATTCCAGATTAGAACTTAAGTCCTATCGTCCAACTGTTCAAAATTCTGTTTACATATACAAGCCCAGCGTGTCTGAAAGCCCGTTGTCTTCTGTGTCATGACAACTACTGCAGTGATTAGATAGTCTGGCGGCCATAGCATCTATCGGACAATGTCCAGTTACTGCATCTCGGTACCATTTCAACTCCATTGCTTCGAGGATGCGTTCATTTTCAAATCTCATTTTTGACTCAAAGTTTCACTAGAACCAGTGCATACCTTAGCCGTTCACTAATTACAAAAAAAATAGCAGATACAAGTATGATAACATCTTCGGCATTGGCCATTACGTTTTTTCCATTTGCTTCTAAAATTTGTACAACCTCGCCATACGAGTGATAAAAAATCATCCTCAAGACGGTCGGGGCTTAAGGAGGGCTTGGCTGTAAATTTACATGTGATTTGCGGTTTGCATCCTATAGTTAGTGAACTGTTTCCAATTTCAACGGGTACATCTTCGAGTCTTACACCACTGTAAAGACCATCCATTGAAGCCCAATTACATGATATGTCATCTGACTAAAGTTCAAGGGTCCTAATGGACATCTGCAGCCACAGATATTCTCAACCGAACGGCTCCGGGCTCCACGTCTGCTATTATCCTGCATTGAACCGCAGTGTTTGCCCAGTTGGTGCCACACGACCAGGGAATCGAAGACGAAATTCATGTTGAGCCAAGACTACCGACAGAATAGTTATCAAAACACTGGTACATTCATTCCGCGCTCATGGAGAGTATATCTAAGCGGTTTTGGAGAATATATGTACGTCTGCTTCTATTTACTTCACAAACCTCGAAGTCGCGATGACATAAGACGTGGTTTGCAAAAATTAAAGAGAACCTTTAGGTAGGATTATGGCTTTTGTGATATCTGTGTATGAAAATGCAGATGTATCTCACCGGTTGCAAGAAGACGGGTAGCTGTTTATCACCCTATGTGACTCTAATTGTTATACCTTCTAGTCTCTGTTCAAAATTCACTCAAACAACAACGATAAGCTCTTTATTAAAGGTTTCCAAGGGAGCATTTTCTCGCACAATTTTTATCTCTCCCACCTCACAGTTATTTTGCGGAATGATGTGCCTTTGCTCTGGTATTCTGGCCAGTATATGTCGAGAAATAAGAGAATTCGAGGACTACATCGAGGATCATCAAACTTTGGACACTCAAATGAAGCAAACTATTGACAAATTCAACGAAATTACACAGTACAGAGTTTCCCATTAATAGAAATTCCCATCTACATTAATGATATCCTTTCAGGTTAACTACAAGAATAGCAAACATATTTTCTACCACAACATTGACTCATATGATCTATAACTGCACCTCTATAGCCTTGGGGCTGTTGATGATCAACGTATTGCCATTTGGTCTGGAATTTTGTTCAATGGTAGTAATAATTGTTTTCGTGACTTTTCATCTCTGGATCTATTGCTACTTTGGGCAAAATATAGTAACTCAAGTATTTATTCGAATACTTCAAGCTATCAGCGCAATAGTGGACTAATTCGCATATCTTGCCCTACAACTCACATCATTTTGGATATTTTTGGAAGCCTCTTTAGACGATAGACGACTATTGCGCTGGTTAGCTAATTTAATTAATAATTTGAAATTGGAAAGAAATTTATTTTTAGAGAGAAGTCCTACGTCGGGACTTGTATTTTACCAGATGGTATGATTCGTCAAAAAACTTCAAGACCATGTTGCGATTGACAATGTTTCAGTTACATAATGAAGGGTACATTTGTGCTGGAAAATTTATACCATTATCCTTACAGACATTCGCAGAGGTAAGTTGATAAATATTTTTGCAATTATTTGGAAAGTCTTGTATTTTTGTTTTTGTATATGTAGGTTATCAAGAAGGCGTATGCTTTTTTTACTTTTCTGAATGACTCGGCCTAGAAAGAAGTCTTTGTTAACTAGAAAATGTGGAGACATGTACCAAGGTGTTGACTTTCACACTTAAGTATGTGATTTTGAAGTTTATTTTTAATTTCCAAAATAAATTAACATAAAAAAACGGAGGAGTGTAATTAATGTCTTGGACCACTATCATGCCAAACGATAGTTCAAAGAAAATGCAAAGTGTGAGTGTTCCTGCATTTCAATTCCTATGTCGTTTTAATCAAATCAGTAAGTGGAGTTGTAAAACGTATTGTGAGGTATAACAAGACTCATTCTACTGCAGAAGCTACCCACATTGTGGATGAATTAAACTTACTTACTTACTTACAGTTAACGTAAAATTCCACTTCTCAAGAAAATACACATAACCCTAAAGTTTGCGGGAGAGCATTTGTCGTGGTGCTCTAAGGAGTGGAGGGACACCCTGGACTTTATCCGGCTGAAAATAGTATATGACATTAATTTGGGTAAACAGATAAAACAGTGATGGCATGCCAGTTATTGCTGTTTTTAAGATTATCTTAACAATAATACCATCCCTCCAGTCTCTGGGATAGGGTCATTATCGCATATAGAATAATCTAGTGCAAGCAGAATACAGGCCGGTGCTTCAAGAAATGCTTTTAGGAATTCGTAGGGTTTGCGCTTAAAGAAGTATCGCGAGTCTTATCAGGGTCCGATTTCAATGTCCCCTAGAAGAAATACGCCTATTAAAATGCTGGGAGCTTACATAAGCACCCTGTTCATCGGTGAGCAGTGCACAAAAGTGTTCCTTTCACCTTCGTAGCAATCTTCTGTCACCACGAAAAGATTACCTTTCATGTCCAGCACTGGGTGATTCGTCATACTGCGCTGCCCGACAATGTTCTTAGTGGTCTTGTACGATTCTATTCCGCCCCCTCTTCCTGCAGGATGTTGCGCATTCTCAGTAAACTTGTTCACTCTGCGCTCTTATCTTATATACTGCTTCTCTAGCGTATGCGGTGTCTTGCACTCGTTTGTACATAAATAGAACCCATTTCCGATAGGGATCAGATTCAGCACTAACTTGTATTTTCAGCGATCTACGATGGGAAATTTTTTCCCAAGGTTCCCAAGGGATAGGAATCTGTAGCCCTGGAGTGCTTTAGTGCAGTTTCGGTTCCATCTTCCATAGAAGCCCTCTTTACTTGGCCTCACCTGGCGTCAATAGTAAGATTACCATTAACTCCCAAGAGTGACGATTTATCGTTGGGTATGGTGGTGAAATTACGACGTACTTAGAATGGGTCACATAGAGCGTTCGTATTAAATTTCGGCTTTCTTGCGGTTACCTTTTAGTGCCGTAGGACAGCTGCTGAGCGTTGCCAGGAATAGGTGATGATCACTGCCTGAATCTGTCTCAACAGGAGACAACAGGAGAGAATTCACCAAATTTGGGCTGCCGCTTAGGGACTCAATATCATTCGTTGTCATTTCTCACGTAAAAAACTCTCCTCATTCCGCCGTTGCTGTTTTCGAGGATTTGGGTAATAACCACCACAAGCCTCGATTTGACCGACACACCTGCCCTTTGGATGGTCGAACACATACAAATTAAGGACTCCAATTATGGGAAAACATATGCCTTTTATAGCCGCCCAATATAGGTTACAGACGCTACTTGCTGTTGCCGTTACCTTTCCAGATACGCTCGTTCGCCATTAGACTTCCACGCCAATGACTGCTATTGTATTGTGGACTACATCTGGGCATAACGAAATCAGTCCTCCGCGACAGCAGTGATTTCCAAGCGAAGGTAGCACAAGAAGGCATCACCTTTCTCATTGATAGCCAGGCAGCAATAAATGCGACTTCTGCTATTGAAATTAAATGCAAGCCTGTGTGAAGTGCTGTCGAGAAGATTTAAAGGTTTTTGAAACGCAGCACAAGGTTAGGCTCTTTTGCGGCGCTGTACATGAAGGCATACCCGATAATGAAAAGGCTACCGCATTGGAAAGAAGTTCGAAATCTCGACTAGATCAAATAGTAGACTCCTCCTTATATGAACTTCCCGCCTTGCACACTTGAGCTCAAACCAGCGTGTGAGGTCCAAAATATTCACAGAAACTTAGCTGAGCGTAGGTTCATACCTAAAAAAATAAAAAAAAAAATGAGACGCCCGCATTCATGATCCTATGAAGAATTTTACAAATTTATTCGGTGGACAATAACTCTGTTCCGCTTTTTTGAAAAGGTTACAAACCACTGGATTTAACAATGCAAGTGTCAGCAATTACCGAAATGCAGCTTTTCTGAAATTCTCTCCATTCGCATTGGGGCTAATTATCTTTGAGAATCGTTTACACCTTTCACACTTTCTACTGAACCCATTATTATTGTCAACTACAAGTAATTATAGCTTGCACCAATCACCCGTCAAGACCATCCCGTAATTCGTATCGGACTTTCAATAAGATAACTCACACGTTACAAACGAGGGAGTTAGGAGTTTTTATTTAAACAGCGAAATGATCGGAGGATTTTTTTGAAAAATCTCAAAAAATGTTCAAATTTTTGCAGCTTTGGACCTTTTCCAATGAAAAAAATAAAACTCTGTCGAGTTGCCTGCTTAAAGCGATGGTAAGTCTCTGTTTACATGTATCAACGCCGTAACTTATTCTTATTGAAACAGATAATCACCACTACAGGCCTTTTCTTGGTCATTATATCGATATCGGAAACAATGGAACAGATGCGTCATAAAGGAATTGCAGATATATTAAGCAAAGCGTTGTACTTCCTTCCGCTTAGTGTTCACACTCATAAAATGATCTCAGCCGTTTTCGCCCAAAGTGAGATCAATGCTCGCATTAAGGAAATGGAGAAGATAGCCAACAGATTCAAGAATACTTCTGATATCGAGAAAGCCTTGGATCTGTATAAGAAACTGATCGCATTTGGCTTGTATTGTACGGTCATATGGTGTACATTATTCTTGTTGGCACCATTAACGACTGAAGGATCTACGGATCTGCCATTTACACCTCATTTGCCATTTTTGGATGCCCGTAAGACTCCAAACTGGTATCTAGTCTACGGTTATGAAATTGTGGCAGGATTCATAATAACGATATCGACTATTACCTACGATACGGTAAGAAAACAGTTTGTAATGTGTAGAAACAAAATTGAGATCATTCAAAAGGCTCTAGCTCTTTTCAGGACTACTTCAAGTATTGGAAATTTCACAGGAAGATCCCTCAATGTATGTGGACAAACAAGTAGGATTCTAGGCAATCGAAAAAAATACCATCAAAAATAGTTGAACTCTTCAAGAACGTGGGATTGTTACTTACTTTTACTTATATCCTGTTTCCCTTTGTGGGTCTTAGGGCCACAATTACGCCTACGTGACATAGTATACGGTTTCTGGCAATAAGCTTCAACTCTCCAACTCTTTCCCAATTGCTGTGCCTTTTCCTGTTCTGTTCTGCGCCCCGTTCTTCTACTATCTTGTGTTAACTGATTCCATAGCTTAGTTTGCTATGGAACTGTTGCCTTTTCGAAATGTATGACATAAAATAACACGGATTCAATATTTGAGTGGAAAAATCGCTTAAGCTGATTGTATTTGCCATATCATGAAGATCATTCCAGACGCAGACTCCGCTTTGCCGATTCGGTGGACAATATCCTGTTCGGTTCCACCTTCGATCGGGACAATACTCCCAAGATATTGGAAACTTTCTACTCTCTCCACCGTGTAGAGTACACAAAGCTGCGCGAGGCACATCGCTATTCACCAATAAAAAAGTATCGGCGATAGAACGCAACCTTGTCAGACCTCATTTTGGATTTCGAATTATTCTCAAGGCTTTCTTCTATGCAGAACATGATATACATTGTATATGAAAGGTACATGATTAGTCGCAGGATATTTTCTTGTGGCATTCCTGCTGTTGAATCTTAGAGTATTTTTCGTCACATTTTACTGGAAAGTATCGCTCTGCGATGTATGATTTAAGAATGCGTGTATGAGCTACAAAATGGAAATATCTATCATATGCAAATTCTTTTTTCGCTCATGTGTACTCATATGTTTTTCTTGCAGTTATTTTGCGGAATGATATGTGTTTCCGGAATTTTAAGTAGAATTTCTATAAGTTTAAAAACGAGCAGTGGGCAAATATCAGTTGCATCAGTATACTGTTCTCCCAGCTATAGCATAAAGAAACATGAATTTGAAAGCCTTTTCCGTATATATCACAATAGATACATCACAGGAGGCGATTTTAATGCCAAGAATAAATTCTGGGGATCTAGATTAACGAATACCAGAGGAAGAGCATTATATGAAGCAATTAAAGAAGGTGGCGGCAAATATCACTCAACGGGAAAACCTACCTACTGGCCAACAGATAGGAATAAGACCCCAGATCTTGTCGACTTCTTTATAACAAAAAGTATCTCTTCAAATAAAATAATTGTAGAAGAAGGACCAGATTTACAATCAGATCACTCTACAATACTTCTGACACTTGGAGACAAAATAATAATGAAAGAACATAGGCCAAAACTAGTTAATAAGTTGACTGACTGGAACTACTTTAAACAGAAGCTGGAAGAGAGTATCCAAATATCAGCAGCTATCCGAAAAGAAGATCAACTAGAAGAAGCAGTGCAAATATTTACGCTCAATATACAAAAAGCTGCATGGGCTGCAACTCCCACAACAACAAACAGGATAAAACAAAACTCTTACCCTCAAGAAATTTGTGAAATTATTGCAGAAAAGAGGAGAGTCAGGAAACGATGGCAACTGACAAGGGCGCCAAGCGACAAAACCAAACTGAACAATTTAAATAATAAGCTCAGAAAATCAATAAGAGAATTTAATAATGAGTCTTTAAAAACATACCTTACCAATCTTACAAATGATGCTAGTACCGACTACTCGCTCTGGAAGGCAACGAAGAAAATGAACAGGCCAATAGCTCACATTCCGCCAGTAAAAACCAGTGAAGGTAACTGGGCAAAAAGCAGTCAAGAAAAAGCAAACATTTTTGCTGAGTATCTTGAAGACGTCTTCCAACCTTATGAAGATAAAGATTGTCAAGGAGCGGAAGAAACGTGCGAAGAAGACAGACCTATTCGGCCGGTTACAGCTAAAGAACTTGCCAAAGAAATAAAAGGCATAAATATAAAAAAGGCCCCAGGGTACGATTTGATCACGGGGGAAATCCTTAAACAATTACCAAAAAAAGGTTTAAAAAAACTAGCACAGATTATAAATGCTGCATTCCGGTTAAGGTATGTGCCAAGCATGTGGAAAGTCGCGGAGGTAATAATGATTCCAAAACCAGGCAAACCACCTAGCGAAGTTACCTCATATCGCCCAATATCGATACTACCAATGTTGTCCAAGTTATTCGAAAAGATGCTGGTGAAACGCCTGCAAAAAATAATTGAAGAAAAATCGCTAGTGCCGATCCATCAATTTGGCTTTAGAAATAAGCACTCTACGATTGATCAGGTGCATAGAATCACAGACAAAATCGAAAAAGCATTCGAAGCGAAAAAGATCTGCTCTACTATTTTTCTTGATATAGCACAAGCTTTCGATAAAGTCTGGCACAAAGGACTGATCCAAAAAATACAAAAGCAACTTCCAAAGCAGTATTCGAAAATTCTAGAATCTTATATATTACAGCGATTCTTCAGAATTAAACAAGAAACAGAGTACTCAACATTAAGAGAAATTAAAGCTGGTGTACCTCAAGGCAGTGTACTAGGTCCGGTACTATATCTGTTATTCACTAGCGATCTACCAGAAAGTGAAGAAATCACTATAGCAACTTTTGCAGATGATACTGCTGTACTTGCTGTGGGAGAAACTGTCGAAGTTGCAACAAAAATGCTTCAAAAAGCAGTAAATAATATTTCAGAATGGACTAGAAAATGGCAGATCAAATTAAATGACCTTAAGTCCGTCCACATTAATTTTACATACAAAAATGTACCATATATTCCAGTGTACATAAATAATAATGTAGTGGAATATTCAAATACAGCCAAATATCTAGGCATGACTCTGGACGCTAAACTACGCTGGAAAGCGCATATAAAGAAAAAGAGAGATGAACTAAACATGCGTTACAGTAAAATGTATTGGCTTATTGGGAGATATTCATCTCTGTCCAACTACAATAAATTATTGCTTTATAAGCAAGTCCTGAAACCAGTATGGTCCTATGGACTCCAGTTGTGGGCATGCACATGCCAGACAAACTTACAAAAAATCCAAACCTTCCAAAATAAAGTACTGAGGAACGTTGTTAATGCACCTTGGTACATATGAAACGTTGATCTACATAGAGATCTAGGTATTGAAATGGTTGAAGAGGAAGTTAAAAAAGTTGCTCAGAAACACAGAATTAGGCTTCTCAACCACGTAAATTTAGAAATAACACAACTATTACATACTGATAATGTAATCAGGAGATTAAGACGAGTAAAACCTCTTGATCTAGGTGTAGTAGTTAGCTGAGGTTATATTATAACAAAAAATAAAAACTGAATAGTATCTCCAAGAAAATAATTAATTTCATTCAAAAAAATCAGAAATCCGACAAACGGCGGCTTTTCCTTTTAATTTAAATTTATTATTAATTTTCAAAAATAAATTGCTGATTAGTCCAACGACTAGGTGCGATTCCTTGGAGACAGGCGTTAGCCAGTCCTCGGGAGGTTTTTTAGAGGATTAAAGTCCCTCACTATTGCAGAAGGCCCCCTCGCGTAGAAGCCTCTGCAATGTCTTTCGATGATTTTTCCTTCCTGCGAACCTCAAAACAAAAAAAAAAAAAAAAAAAAAGTAGCATATGCCGTGAAATTAGTGAATTCGAAAGCATTGGCGAGGACCATCAAACGTTAGACATAAAAATGAAAGAAACCATAGATAAGCTCAACGAAATTACACAGTAATCTATCTCTGCCTCAAAATGGTACTCTCATGTTAACGATATAATTTTAGGTTAACCTCTAAAATATCCGATACGTTTTCTATGACAACAATGACGCATATTATCTATATTTGTAACTCTATGGCATTTGGGTTATTCATGATTGCGGATCTACCATTAGGTATGCCTTTCTTTTCAATGATAATGGTGATCATCTTAGAGATGTTTCAACTCTGGATTTATTGCTATTTTGGACAAATTATAGTTAGCCAGGTAATTATTAGGCTAGTTTTTATTGAAAACGGTTCAACAGAACGTTACTTTTAGAGAGAAGTCTTACGGTGCGAATTGTATTTCACCAGATGGTATGATTCATCGAAAAACTTTAGGAAAATGCTGTTTTTGACAATTTTTGAAGCGCAAAATGATCGATTTATTTATGCTGGTAAAGTAATGCCACTGTCTCTGGAAACATTTACACAGGTAAAGGTGGTCGGTATTTTTAAAACCATAAATTTGAAAAAAAAAAAACTCTTTTTATAGGTGGTCAAGAAGGCGTATGCTTTCTTTACATTCTTGAATAAGTCGCGCTAGTGGGAAAGTTCCTGACACCACCATTTTTTATTTAAGTGCATGTAGAAAAAAGTTCTAAAAAATAATCTAACCATCAAATTAAATTACATTTGTACATTTGTGTACTCTGAAATAAAGGGTGGACCATATGTTAGTTTCTTTATGAACGGCATGTTTTTTAACAATTTCATCACGAAATATCATCAAGTTAGATAGTGTCAAGCCTCCGAGATGAGAAATGCAACGGCTTAGGGTTCAAAAACGTCAAAAAATATTTAAAAACTATTTTCAAACTGAGTGCTGTATTGTAGAAACAGAGCAGAATTCCAAAAGAATTTTTGGACGAAATTGAATTCAAAAAGAAAGCTCATGAAACTAGCTAGGTTATGGTTCACAAAAGCTATCCATTTGCTCATTCGGTGTGTACAGTCAAAGAGTTGATACTGTTTTCCAAAATGTGAGTAAAACCGAAGAACTTCAACACGGTGCAGAGTTCAACAACTAAACATCGGTCGCACTTCTCTGAGGAGAATATTGCATAAAATCCTTGAATTATCGGACTGTCCACCTAATGCAGACGAAGAAGGTATGGAAGGCGTCGTCTTCCTCGGTGTCTCCGTACTGGCATTTTCTTCCCCATTCTGTAGAGGTACCGATTGAAGTATCCATGTCCGGTTAGGAATTGGGTGATGTAGTAAATCACTTCACCGTGTTTCCGCTCCGTCCATGCAGCAACGTCTCTTATCAACCTCGCGGTCCATCTTCTCTGGTTTCAGCGTTCCAACTGCTTTGCCACCTCTCTTTAGTCTGCTCTTTTGCTTCTGCTACTGTCGGTTCAATCCCCATTTCCCCATTTCATTTCACAAAAGTAAGTATACAACCTCCCGTCGAATCTACTTACTTACTTACTTAACGGACTCCCAACCCGTGGAGGGTCGCTGCCTGAGACAGAGCAGCCTTCCATCATCTTCGAACCTGGGCATGCTGCTTCCAGTTTTCCAGTCGCTGCCTGAGACAGAGCAGCCTTCCATCCTCTTCGAACCTGGGCATGCTGCTTCCAGTTTTCCAGACCAAGTGCTCTGGCATCCGCGATAGCTTGGTCCTTAAAACGGAGGTTCGGTCTTCCTTGTCGTCTCGAACCTGTGGGCTGGGATTCGAAGATCCTCTTAGCTGGAGCATTATTGTCCATTCGCTCCATGTGGCCGAGCCAGTGTCGAGTCGACGTGTTTCCGGACTACATCCACATCTTGATACAGCTCATAGAGTTCGCGGTTATATCTTCTTCTCCATTCGCCTTCCTCGCATATGGGACCGAATATTTGACGAAGGACTTTTCTCTCGAAAGTATTCAAAATTTGCTCTGCTTTCCTGCTTATCGTCCAGCACTCGGCACCGTAGAGCAGAACTAGCAGGATAAGTGATTTGTAGAGCACGCATTTTGTCCTCCGAGCAAGGAGTTTTGAACCAAGTTGTTTCGCTAAACCGAAGTAGCAGCGGTTTGCTTGGGTTAGTCTTCGTCGGATCTCCAGGTGTCGTTCGTGGAGTTGATGTTTACTCCGAGGCAGGTAAACTCCTTAACTACTTCGAAGTTACTGCTGTCAACAGTGACGTTTTGTCCTAGGCGGTGGACAGATGCTGCTTTGTTTGTTGACAACATGTACTTTGTTTTGTCCTCGTTTACCTCAAGACCGACTCGTTTCGCCTGTTCTTCAATTGCCGTAAAAGCCTCTATGACGGCACGCTGGGAGCGACCGATGATATCAATATCGTCTGCTTATCCCAGCAGCTGGACGGATTTGTTGAAGATAGTGCCTTCCGTGTTGACGCCTGCCCTGCGCTCTATCTGTTCCAGCACTAGATTGAAGAAATCACATGATAGCCTATCTCCTTGCCGAAATCCGGTACACGTTTGGAATAGTTCAGAAGAGTTGTTTCCAAACTGCACATTGCATCGCGTGTTTTTCAGCGTAAGGCGACAAAGCTAGATTAGTTTGCGCGGGATCCCGAATTCGGCCATCGCCATGTAGAGCTCACGGCGATGAATGGTATCATATGGGGCTTTGAAGTCGATGAAAAGATGGTGAGTCTCGACTTGAAATTCGTTGGTCTTTTCCAGGATTTGCCTTAATGTGAAGATATGGTCTATCGTCGATGTGCCGGGCCGAAAGCCACACTGGTATTTGCCGATGTGTGTGTTGCAGAAAGGCTTTAGACGTTCACATATTACGTTGGATAGGATCTTATACCTGACATTTAGCAGGGATATGGCTCTGTAGTTTTTGCAGGACATAGGATCGCCTTTTTTGTAGATGGGGCATATGGAGCTAATTGTCCAGTCATCGGACATGCTTTCATCCTCCCATACTTTGTTGATGAGTTGGTGCATGCACCCTACTAGCGTTCTACTAAGCCGGAGACGCATCGTAAGCTGTGTGCGACGTGTCGATCTTAGCTGAGTCGCCTTCCACAGCGGTCCAGACAACATGGAAAATTAACGGCACTCTCACTTCCTCCCTTCATCAAACCTTTTCTATATAAAAAGATGAAAGCCTCTGTGGGATGAAGCCGTTGAGGTTCAACCATATAAAACTAAAAAAAAAGAAAAGAAAAGGTGCTCCCTCTTCTGGTACATGCCATTGCGCTAATAGGCCCATACATGAGGCTATTCATCAAGTTTATTGCTCTTTCAATGTACCTTCGCATCTTCTTGATAAGAAATTGTCAACATTCGTTCTGTTATGCAGGACCTCATTGGAATAAAAAGTTGTACTGCTTGCTCTCACGTTCAACCACACGGGACAGTCATATGCAAGCATGGGCCGGATGAGATTGAGTAGCAGATTACTTTCACCCTTGCATTGAGTTGGCTGCTATAAAACAGTCTCTTTATGAGACGAAAGCCGTCTTAGCTCTGGCGCCGTAATTTTTACTATCAAACGTACCGAGAGAAGTCACATTGTAAACAGAATTCATTGTGAAAAATGGCAATGTGACTTCTGTGGTTGGTACGTTTGACAGTATTGGATTTCTCATGCCCAGCCTGCTCAATTTTATTTAAATTTTCCTGATGTTCTTGAGGAGTCTTTACCTGATTATTCTACAGTAAAACTTCAGTTTGGTGCTGTAATAGTTTATTTCCGATTGCCGCTACATAAAAACAAAAAGCAAACACGCTAAAATATATACATATGAATGTATGTATGTACGTCTCCTTCTTTCCTTAGTAATGAATTCCCTTTAGCGCGACTCATTCAAAAACGTGAAAAGAGCATATGCCTTCTTGACTACCTATAAAAAGAGTTCTCCAAATATTTCCGAAAAGACTAATTAATTTTACCTGTGTAAATGTCTCCAATGACAGCGGAATGTTTTTTCCAGCATAAACATATCGGTCCTTCTGTGATTCAAAAATTGTCAAAAGCAACATTTTCTTGAAGCTTTTCGATGCATCATACCATCTGGCAAAATACAAGTCTCTTCGTAAATTCTCTATCTAAAAAAAATTTATGTATTCAAACTTCATTCATTAATATTTCAAGTCAATATGAATGTTTAAATATAAATATTGCAAAAATTGCTTTATATTGCTTAACATTTTAATAAATACCTGACTGACTATAATTTGTCCGAAATAGCAATAGATCCACAGTTGAAAAGTCACCAAAACGACCACCATTAGCATCGAAAACAATTGCAGACCAAATGGCAGACGCATAACCATGAATAGCCCAAGTGCCATAGAGTTACAATTGTAAAGCATATGTGTCATTGTTGTCACAGAAAAGACATTAGAGATTCGTGAAATTAATCTAAAATGTTATCAATGACATAAGCTATCTCAATTGGTTTGAGATTCCTTACTGTGTAACATCATTGAATTTATCTATAGTTTCCTTCATTTTGGTATCTAACGCATGGCAATCCTCAATTACAGTATCGAACTCTCTAATTTCACGGCAAATACTGCTTAGAAGTCCAGATGAAACACACATCATTCCACAAAATAACTGTAAGAAACATGGATGTTAAAAGAATACAACAAGATATTAACGAACTGATAACTCAGGAAAAAGGATCATACCTACAAATGTATGTAACTACTTAAATCTAAATCAAGTAGAGTAACAAGAATAACATCGCTTTCTATACAAGCAGCTCTTCAAAGGCCAGAAGTCAAATTAACAATCAAATTCTTCCAAGTTCATCCAATTTGGTGGTTCTCGAAATATCTTGATACAGTTACACTTTCTCATTGAACTTATCAATTTTACAAATTATTCTGGAATACATGGTAGACAAAAATCTAAGGTTCTTCTACATTTATGTGCGACATCAAAAATTGTGTCGATCCTACCATATCCTACCACATGTACCTAATCAATTTTTATAGGCAAAACACAATGTGGCGCTCGCGCGCTCATGCGTTTGACAGGCATTGTACCGATTTACGATAATATTTGTCAAAACGCGCGATCTCAAAATTTGCAACACAAAATGTGGCAGGTTGGGAATATGGCAGAATTAAAGTTCTGTTCCCTCAAATTGCCCACACACTATTTCGCGGCAGAAAAAGGAGCAGAGAAATGTACTCTTTTTATTTCTATGGTTTGATTAGGAAACACAAATATAAGAAATAACTTTGAAAACGAATGTATGTTCTATATGAATACGAAAACAAAACCTCTGCATACTCTAACATAGTTAATTTGTGTTCAAAAAAGATCAATTAGCAATTAAAAATGCTTACATATTAAATGCTAACAATTCGGAGTACATACACGACACAATGGTTTGCCTTTTTGCTACAATCGAACAAGCCAAAGAATAATGTCAATCCAAAACAGCTGTGAGCTGTCAAAACGCGCGACCATAGTAGAAAATAATAGAAAGTAGCGCTACTTCGACGTTGAGGTCGCGCTTACGATATTTACGATCAAAAACCGACCAAACGCGTGAGGTCACATTTATGGGCAAAACACAATGTGGCGCTCGCGCGGTCGTGCGTTTGACAGGCATTGTACCGACTTACGATAGTATTTGTCAAAACGCGCGACCTCAAAATTTGCAACACAAAATGTGGCTTCACGACGGTCGTGCATTGAGAGGTTAGGAATATGGCAGAATTATGTTCTGTTCCCTCAAATTGCCCACACACTATTTCGCGGGAGAAAAAGGAGTAGAAATATACTCTTTTTATTTTCATGGTTTGATTAGGAAACGCAATTATAAGAAATAACTTCGAAAACGAATGTTATGAATACGAAAATAAAAAAAATAAAAACCTCTGCATACTCTAACCTAATTAATTTGTGTTCAAAAGGCATCAATTAGCAATTAAAAATGTTTACATATTAAATGCTAACAATTCAGAGTACATATACGACACAATGGTTTGCCTTTTTGCTAAAATCGAACAAGCCAAAGAATAATATCAATCCAAAACAGCTGTGAGCTGTCAAAACGCGCGAACGTAGTAGAAAATAGTAGAAAGTAGGTCGCGCTTAAGCCCGTATGACACTACATTTTTTTCTCATTTTTAATGCTCTGAAAATGAAATTAGAGCAGTACGAAAAATTCACTACTGAAATTTCCATTAAGTGTGAGTGCGTACACACTAACCTAATAAATGTGAAAATGTCAGAAAAAATGCATTAAAAATGTAACCCAAACTACATTTTTCAGCCGCTGGCAGCTTGTTTTTTGACATTTCTGCATTAAATTGGTTCATTGCAAAACTAAATTGTTTTGAATTTGCGAAATGGATCCAGATGTACTTATTTTGTGTGTTTTAAATATAAATTTATTAATTGCAACCGTTTTGGAAATGTTCAAAGAAAAACAAAAACCTAAATTCCCAATTAATTTTTGCCGTTTGTGATTCTGTTCGGCTCAATACAAAAACAAAAGCTGACAGTTTATTATTTTTCTGCAAAATAATTGCTTTCCTTTTCTTAAAAAATCGTGTTGTCTCTTTTATGCAAGGCTGACACTCAAACATGATTTAATGCATTAAAAATGAGAAAAAAATGTAGTGTCATACAGGCTTTACGATATTTACGATCAAAAACCGACCAAACGCGTGAGGTCACATTTTGTGTTGCCCCATAAGATCCCATTGTTTCTACTCAATCTGTCAACGCGCGACCGCGCGAACGCCACATTGTGTTTCTACTTTTAGTGTTACCCCATAAGATCACATTGTTTCTACTCAATGGGCCAGCGCAAACTGGATCAATTCCCCCGGGGTGAAACTCAGTTTATAGAAAAGGGAGGGCAAGTGTACAGTATGAAACGGAGCAAAATTTTCATCCAGCAATGAAGTAGGTAAACCAATACACACACAAATTGTCAATTTCGAGATACAACGGAAATACCACTAAAATGAAAATCACTTCATGTATACAGAATTTTACCGCGAATTATTCATCCAGTGTGCGATTGAAGTAAAATGTGATAGCCCGGGGGAATTGATCTGATCCAGTGTGCGCTGGCCCAATCTGTTTAAACTTTTGGGCTTACATTTCATTCAAAGTGATTCAAAGAGTACAAACGAATAGATTTTTGAAATCCGCCCATCGACACGCCCATTTCACTAGCAATATCTGTTTTTCAATATTTTACTAGAAATAGTATGAAATCACGGTAATAAGAAACAAAATAGGGTAGATAGATACATAAACATATAAAAATAAATAGATCGTCAGTTTTTAGAAAAAAAAACAAGAAAATATTGCGTCCCAAGGACAGGTTCATAGAATAATATCAGAGGAGGCGGCATTTGTAGTTAGCTGGTATGGTGCCAATCGATATCTTATCGATGAAATAAAAGGAAAGTACATGAGGAAGCTCGCAAGAAGTGAATTGAGAAATTAAAAGGAGAAAAGTGCGATCTTAATGTTAAAATTGCAAAACTGATGGGAAAACGGTGCGACTTCCAGTCAGGGTTAGGAATATGAACTGTGCATACAAATAGCTCGGTCTTCTGGAATGTTTGGAAAATCCCCACTTTCTTGGCGTATCCACAATATAAACAAAACAATTACAATACAAAAGTGTAAGCGCACAACAACCGTAGGTTAGGTTAGGTTAGGTTGAAGTGGCTGCAAGCTAGGAGTCGCCAGCACACTTAGACCAATGATAGGTCCGTTGTGATACCATGCGGATCATTAGAGCTTCTTATGAAGCGTAGGACGCTCTTAATGTCGATATTCATCAGGTCGCCTGTATCGTTATAATAGGGAGCTCCCAAGTGGAGTTTCCTTCTACGGGAGAGAGCTGGGCAGAAACAAAGAAGGTGAGGAATAGTTTCCTCCTCTTCTTCATCCATGCAGTTCTACAAAAATCGTTCGCGAAGAGGCCTAGCCTTGTAGCATGCTTGCCTAAGTTTAAGTTTGCGAGTAGCGATTGGAATACCTAAGGTGCCATTATCCGGCAAGATGGGTAAAGTTGTTCCTTCTTTGGCGAGTTGATCGGCCTTACAATTCCCTGGAATGTCTCTATGCCCCTTCTCGCAATACAGGTGAATATTGAACTGCTCAGCCATCTCTACTACCAAAGAGTTTATAGAGGTCGATTCCAGGGATTTGATTGCTGCCTGGCTATCAGAAAAGATGCGGATATCTCTAGCAGATATCACGTTTTTCTTAACGTGATCGCCATTATTTCCACCTGGAACACGCTACAGTGATTTGGAAGACGGAAGGAGTGCTTAAGGTTAAGCTTATCAGAGAAAACTCCTGCACCGACTCCGTCTTTGGTTTTTGACCCGTCAGTGTAGAAGTGAATAGAATCATCTTCTAAAAATGCATCGTTCTCCCAGAGTGATCTGGAAGGGATGGTGACAAGGTAGTTCTTCTCAAAATTTAGACGTGGGATGGTGTAGTCCGTGTTTTCGGGAGAGACTTCGAATTTATTCAGAATAGAGGCGTGGCCGAATTCTTTTCTTGACCACTGTTGGGTAGCATCAGGGCGAACTGCTGCAATCGCTGCCATTTGCTTGCTATATATATCGAGGGGTATTAGATGGAATATAATGTCCAGTGCCGCGGAGGGAGTTGTACGCAATGCACCGCTTATGCACAGACAAGCTGTACGTTGAACCTTACTTAGATAACCGCGATTTCTGGCTGTCCACCAGACAATCACCCCGTATCTGAGTATCGGTCTAACGATCGAGGTGTAGAGCCAGTGAGATATTCGAGGTTGTAGGCCCCATTTATTTCCAATGGTTTTTGCAAGAAAAAAGTACTACTGTAGCCTTCTTGACTCATTCTGGAATATTAGGTTTCCAACTTAGCTTTCTATCCAGGATAAGACCCAAATATTTTGCTTTATCAGAGAAAGTTAAGCTGGTTCCATTAAGAGAGGGAGGGTCAACTAGCGGAATTTTATATTTCCTTGAAAAGAGTACTAGTTCTGTTTTGTGGGGGTTTACAACTAGACCACACCGAACTGCCCATCTAGTGAGCTTATTTAAAGCGTTTTGTAGGAGTTCCTTCAGAGTATTTAGGTGCTTTCCCGAGACGGCCAAAGCAACATCATCTGCATAAGCGATCGCCATGCATCCCTCGCCACAACCTTACTCCATTACTCTTAGATTATATGGACCTTGTTCCTTTCTCGGTTATGGTTCCCAAGAAGTTCAAGTCTTTGAACTCTTCCTAGACAGTTCATTGAGCGATTCATTGGCCACTCCAGGAATAGGATCAATTAGAAGAGGATTTCTGTGCGATGGATTATCTTTCTCGAGACCTTTAATGCCCCTCAATACATATTTTTTTTATAATTCTTTCTAGTGCAATGTGTAACTATGGATTCTGTCATCTGTCATCTACATAAAAACTTTAGGACTCTAGGGTGTAGCGCACAACACATTGCAAAAATTCAATAACCTAAGGCTTACTGTTCTCTTTGTGCATATGTATAGCAAACCTGTTTTCTTACCGTATCATAAGCAATAGCCACAACTGCTATTACTGACAGCGTGATAATTTCATAAATGTATATCAGATGCCAGTTTGGAGTATCGACAGCATTCAAATATGGCAAATGTGGTGTAAATGGCAATGGTCTATAAGCTGCCGTCGTTAATGGTCCCAATAAGAATGAAATACAGTACGCGACCGACATATACATGCCCGAGTTGAATAGTTTTTTGTACAATCGTAAGTTTTTTTCGATGTCTGTGGGATTTTTGAAATTACTCGATAGCCTCTCCATTTGTTTAATGCAGGCGTAGATCTCACCTTCAGCGAAAGCGGCTGCACCCGTTTTATGAGTACAAACGCTAAGTGGCCAAAAGAATAGCAATTTAATTAATACGACTGTGTTTTCTCCATGTCGTATCTCCCCAATAGTATCCGATAAAGATATTATGGTCAAGAAAATTCCCATAGATATGATAAGCTGTTTCAATAGAAGAAACAATAAATATGAATATTCAGGTAGATAGCAGGTCTTACCATGACTTTAAAAAGGCGGCTGAATTGAGTTTTATTAGTCCTATCAGGAGAGGTCCAAAGTTGAAAAAATTTAAATACTTTCTGAGAACTATTAAAGAACTCTTCGACCATATTTACGCTTTAAGAAACAACTCTTGAATTGGTAAGTTCAGGACGCATAAGCTGTTTTTATTGCAAGTAAAATAGGAATAACGAGATGGCTTTGACAGGTGATTGGTTTAAGCTACAATTAGTAGCCGATAATAATAGGTTTAGTACGAAGTGTGAAAGGTGTTAAAGTTCTTAAAGATAATTATTTATGTTCAGTACAAAGGTATTGAGCTTAATTTTAGTAATTGCTCATACATAAAAAATTGAAAACGAAAACAGTAGTTTCTAACCTTTTCCGAATAATGTGACACAGGTGATGAACTACAAAAACAAAAATTGGTGTACATTAGACCTCAACAACCCATTCAAACAGCTTTGAATGTTTGTGTCGAAACAGGGATAAGCACCAGACAATCGGACCTCAGCAGTGTCTTTCCAGTAGCCAAAATGTGGGCAAAAAAAACTCGAGCAGCGTCCTCCCAAACGGCGGATAGCTGGAAGATTGCAAACGCAAAAAAACACAAACTGTTTCCAGCAATCCAATCAAGTAGCGGAGGCGACAGGCCTACAAGCGAGATAGAGAGAGCAAGAGCAGCAGCAGACTTGAGGAGCAACCGTCCAAAGCTCCAAACCCGAAGAAGAAGCGGAAGAATCCACCAAAGTTGGTACCAGCGGGAAACACTAGAAGCTCTAACGGTAAAGGCTTAGTGGTTTCGGTCACTCGAAGCGCTCCGATACGAATCGCTAAGAAGCATCAAAACGGTATCCCTGAACTCCAAGGGAATAAAAGCGCGACATGCAAACACTCGACGGAAGGTTGGGTCGAGGTTAGCAGCCGAAGACAGGGTACGAAACCCAAGAAACCTCCTCGACCTGACGCTATAATTATCAAGAAAGCTGGGGAACTTTCGAATGCCGACATGCTTCGGGAAGTGAAAGCGGATCCCACTCTTACAGATGTAGGAAAAACAGCGAGCGGAGATCTTTTGCTCTTGTTAAATAAACCTGCTGACACTACAACCGCGGACTTCAAAACAAGAATAAAAGAGGTGCTAGGTGAAATCGCAAATGTGACAGCCTTAGCACACGAGATTCAGAGATTCCAAGATGTGACTTAAGGCTAACAGGTGCCCTGCAAAAGTATGTTGTGGTCTGCTTGCATTGTAAGAGTCATGACAAACTACATTCGTTCGTAAGAAGCCCAATTGCCAATTACTGCATGTTCGGGAATTCAAGAATGGTCCTCTGAGCCTAACCTAAAAATGCTATCGCAGATTTTATTTCCCGTGAGCCCAGTGTGACCTGACACCCACAGAAGAATCAAAGTGTTGCGACCTATATAAGTAAAACACTCGTGCATTCTCGATACATTTTGGAACCTGACTCTGACAACAGTCGCAGATAATCTAACGCCTCTACCTAGTCCGTATAACATACATTGATCATGGTCATTAGGATTGCAAATATCTCCACTTAAAAGGCATATTTGCGTCATGAGTAGTGCAACCTCATGCTGTCGTTTTCGACGAGAAAACGTCACTAGTTTTGGGGTCATCCTTGAGAACTCAACTTCAATCAATTTCTGCCTCAGATTCTGGCCGGAGACAGTTCTAAAGATAAATCGACCGCGTCCAAGGTTAAACTGTCACCTAAGACAGTGGATTGCTCTGATGCTGCTATCTGTAAAATAAATTATAAGTGGAGGTAGGTTCAGTGCATCTAACGCTGAGTGAAGTGAAGTGAAGTGTCAAAGGCAATGTCAATCAACGTTCCTATACAAGCGCGGAAGAGAGGCAGGCCAAAAAACACCTGGATCACACAAATGCAAAAACAGCGGCATTTGATTGGCCTCAGTGACGAAGTGACCTGAAACCGAGAGGCTTGTAGATACATTTTGAGGTCGAATCGGCGTACAACACAGGCGGACCAGTAGGAATGCAGTAAAGTGGAAGGGTTATGAACCCTATAATCCTGATCGTAATCGCCGAACAAAAGGAAGAAGAAGTGTCCAAAGCCATTGATATCATACAAACGGATGAGTCTGCCGTCAAAAATACTAACTAAAAGGAGAACAATTGCTGAGATTTCGTTCTTATATTAGCCACTATAGCCCACCCCTTTGTATGTTCGAACTACATTCCTAGTAGATACAGCATTTTATGTCTTTTAATGGCTGGTTTTTGACAAACCATGAGAGATGTTCCCAGAAGCCGTTGATAGCATAAATCCATCATTAGACTCAATTGGAAGTTTGTAGATATGTTTATTTATTTCAAAACTGTTTTCTTAAACCTAATCTGCGACTCAGGCCTCCGAAAAGGTTGTGAACCACTGCTTTAGATATTCTAAGTATCAGCAGTTACTGAAATGCCTATCGCACTGTACTGAGATTATTTATTTAATACCTTCCACACCTTTGTACAAGGCTTTAATTATCCACACCTATGTATGTAATTAAAGTGTGTGGTGACATTCACTTGTCTTACGAATTTTGTCCTTCTTCCTGCACTTGCAATAAAAACAGTTGCAACGCACGGAAGAACCAGTTTAAGAGTTCCACTTCGAGCAAAGACAATGGTCGACGAGAATTTCTTTCATCATTCCCAAATGATATTCAAATTACACTGGCTTTGGTCATATCGCGATGGAAATACTAAAACTTTTTTGACCCGGTTCCTTAAATGGATGGTAAGAAATAATATCACCCTGTATCCGTACTTATTTTAACTGCACAAATAGATAATCATACCTGCGGGGATTATGCTGCTCGTGATATCAAGCTCGGAAGTAATTGAAGAAATGCGACAGGGAAAGATTGCATTTACGTTCGTTAAAACGGTATTCGTGTCACTTTGCATCTGCAATCATAAAATGATTTCAGCCGTTCTCGCCCACGATGAAATATACGCTTGTATAAAACAAATGGAAAGGCTAGCGAGCACATTCAAAAATACATCGGATATCGAAAAAAGCTTAAGGATATATAAGAAGCTGTTTACACTCACCATATGGCTTACAAGCATATGCGGCGGCTTATTTATGCTTATTCCTGCAGCGAGTGGAGAGCATGGATCGTTGCCATTTACACCACATCTACCACATTTAAATGTCAAAAAATCTCCAAACTGGCAACTGTTGTACGTTTTTGAAACTCTCACACTGTTCTTACTGACGAATATCACCGTAGCCTACGATACGGTAAGAAAATTAGTTCACAATTACACTGAGTTGTCTACATGTCTTAGGGCCATCTGTCGGTTTCGTTTTAAAATTGGTTTTAGGACCCTACCCTCCAATATGTTACTTTCCGATGGTTTACGGAAAATTATTATAATCAACTAAAACTTTTTTGCAGCGCGCTGTCTATTGCTTATGGCTCACATATGTTTTTGGCGGATGTTCTTCTAAAGTACATCAATTGTTAATGGATCATTGTAGCTACAGGAGTCTTAAACAAAGTATAAAGGCCCCAAATCGCAGCGGCGCGATGCCAGACACATCTCCAAAACAACTGATAATACTGTCGCCGAATTCAGTGCACAAAAGATTAATTTTTTGACGGCTATTGTGGCATATTCTGGAACCAACGCCTGTCCAACTCCAAATCCTCCAATTGAAATCTATGACTACCACAACGCTTCTTCTATTTAATTTCAGTAGAGGTCTATGGAGCAGATGCTGCTCGTAACTAGCTAGAAAAGAATCTGAAATTGAATCGGGAGGAAAATTAAAATGAATCTAAAATAGGTTTTTCAGAAAATGCAACCTAAATATATTAATTAAATCGAAATGGCCCTAGTTGTGCTGAAACATTGTGTTGCCATCTAGTTACGATAGGTGGATTGCACTGCCTGCTCTTGAAGTCATTTGCTTTTCACTACGAAGTTCTTAATTTGAACCGTGCATGCACTATTGAGATCGGTGCCATCTTTCCAACATTGGCGTGTGATTACGTACGTGAATGGGTTATAACAATGATCCAGTTAGTCCACTGATTCCAGAACCAGAACCAGCAACCAATACATTCCACTTGAGCGTCACAGCACAGAATGGTATGGTATGGTATGGTGAAGTGCCCTTTAGAGGATGGATAGATTCTCTATAGATCGTGGTATCCAATTTAATTGCTCCCCGGCTAGTCTTAAATCAAATAAATCTGTAGTCTTGACAAATCATATCATATTCCAGATTAGAACTTAAGTCCTATCGTCCAACTGTTCAAAATTCTGTTTACATATACAAGCCCAGCGTGTCTGAAAGCCCGTTTTCTTCTGTGTCATGACAACTACTGCAGTGATCAGATAGTCTGGCGGCCATAGCATCTATCGGACAATGTCCAGTTACTGCATCTCGGTACCATTTCAACTATATTGCTTCGAGGATGCGTTCATTTTCAAATCTCATTTTTGACTCAAAGTTTCACTAGAACCAGTGCATACCTTAGCCGTTCACTAATTACAAAAAAAATAGCAGATACAAGTATGATAACATCTTCGGCATTGGCCATTACGTTTTTTCCATTTGCTTCTAAAATTTGTACAACCTCGCCATACGAGTGATAAAAAATCATCCTCAAGACGGTCGGGGCTTAAGGAGGGCTTGGCTGTAAATTTACATGTGATTTGCGGTTTGCATCCTATAGTTAGTGAACTGTTTCCAATTTCAACGGGTACATCTTCGAGTCTTACACCACTGTAAAGACCATCCATTGAAGCCCAATTACATGATATGTCATCTGACTAAAGTTCAAGGGTCCTAATGGACATCTGCAGCCACAGATATTCTCAACCGAACGGCTCCGGGCTCCACGTCTGCTATTATCCTGCATTGAACCGCAGTGTTTGCCCAGTTGGTGCCACACGACCAGGGAATCGAAGACGAAATTCATGTTGAGCCAAGACTACCGACAGAATAGTTATCAAAACACTGGTACATTCATTCCGCGCTCATGGAGAGTATATCTAAGCGGTTTTGGAGAATATATGTACGTCTGCTTCTATTTACTTCACAAACCTCCAAGTCGCGATGACATAAGACGTGGTTTGCAAAAATTAAAGAGAACCTTTAGGTAGGATTATGGCTTTTGTGATATCTGTGTATGAAAATGCAGATGTATCTCACCGGTTGCAAGAAGACGGGTAGCTGTTTATCACCCTATGTGACTCTAATTGTTATACCTTCTAGTCTCTGTTCAAAATTCACTCAAACAACAACGATAAGCTCTTTATTAAAGGTTTCCAAGGGAGCATTTTCTCGCACAATTTTTATCTCTCCCACCTCACAGTTATTTTGCGGAATGATGTGCCTTTGCTCTGGTATTCTGGCCAGTATATGTCGAGAAATAAGAGAATTCGAGGACTACATCGAGGATCATCAAACTTTGGACACTCAAATGAAGCAAACTATTGACAAATTCAACGAAATTACACAGTACAGAGTTTCCCATTAATAGAAATTCCCATCTACATTAATGATATCCTTTCAGGTTAACTACAAGAATAGCAAACATATTTTCTACCACAACATTGACTCATATAATCTATAACTGCAACACTATAGCCTTGGGGCTGTTGATGATCAACGTATTGCCATTTGGTCTGGAATTTTGTTCAATGGTAGTAATAATTGTTTTCGTGACTTTTCATCTCTGGATCTATTGCTACTTTGGGCAAAATATAGTAACTCAAGTATTTATTCGAATACTTCAAGCTATCAGCGCAATAGTGGACTAATTCGCATATCTTGCCCTACAACTCACATCATTTTGGATATTTTTGGAAGCCTCTTTAGACGATAGACGACTATTGCGCTGGTTAGCTAATTTAATTAATAATTTGAAATTGGAAAGAAATTTATTTTTAGAGAGAAGTCCTACGTCGGGACTTGTATTTTACCAGATGGTATGATTCGTCAAAAAACTTCAAGACCATGTTGCGATTGACAATGTTTCAGTTACATAATGAAGGGTACATTTGTGCTGGAAAATTTATACCATTATCCTTACAGACATTCGCAGAGGTAAGTTGATAAATATTTTTGCAATTATTTGGAAAGTCTTGTATTTTTGTTTTTGTATATGTAGGTTATCAAGAAGGCGTATGCTTTTTTTACTTTTCTGAATGACTCGGCCTAGAAAGAAGTCTTTGTTAACTAGAAAATGTGGAGACATGTACCAAGGTGTTGACTTTCACACTTAAGTATGTGATTTTGAAGTTTATTTTTAATTTCCAAAATAAATTAACATAAAAAAACGGAGGAGTGTAACTAATGTCTTGGACCACTATCATGCCAAACGATAGTTCAAAGAAAATGCTAAGTGTGAGTGTTCCTGCATTTCAATTCCTATGTCGTTTTAATCAAATCAGTAAGTGGAGTTGTAAAACGTATTGTGAGGTATAACAAGACTCATTCTACTGCAGAAGCTACCCACATTGTGGATGAATTAAACTTACTTACTTACTTACAGTTAACGTAAAATTCCACTTCTCAAGAAAATACACATAACCCTAAAGTTTGCGGGAGAGCATTTGTCGTGGTGCTCTAAGGAGTGGAGGGACACCCTGGACTTTATCCGGCTGAAAATAGTATATGACATTAATTTGGGTAAACAGATAAAACAGTGATGGCATGCCAGTTATTGCTGTTTTTAAGATTATCTTAACAATAATACCATCCCTCCAGTCTCTGGGATAGGGTCATTATCGCATATAGAATAATCTAGTGCAAGCAGAATACAGGCCGGTGCTTCAAGAAATGCTTTTAGGAATTCGTAGGGTTTGCGCTTAAAGAAGTATCGCGAGTCTTATCAGGGTCCGATTTCAATGTCCCCTAGAAGAAATACGCCTATTAAAATGCTGGGAGCTTACATAAGCACCCTGTTCATCGGTGAGCAGTGCACAAAAGTGTTCCTTTCACCTTCGTAGCAATCTTCTGTCACCACGAAAAGATTACCTTTCATGTCCAGCACTGGGTGATTCGTCATACTGCGCTGCCCGACAATGTTCTTAGTGGTCTTGTACGATTCTATTCCGCCCGTTGCGCATTTTCAGTAAACTTGTTCACTCTGCGCTCTTATCTTATATACTGCTTCTCTAGCGTATGCGGTGTCTTGCACTCGTTTGTACATAAATAGAACCCATTTCCGATAGGGATCAGATTCAGCACTAACTTGTATTTTCAGCGATCTACGATGGGAAATTTTTTCCCAAGGTTCCCAAGGGATAGGAATCTGTAGCCCTGGAGTGCTTTAGTGCAGTTTCGGTTCCATCTTCCATAGAAGCCCTCTTTACTTGGCCTCACCTGGCGTCAATAGTAAGATTACCATTAACTCCCAAGAGTGACGATTTATCGTTGGGTATGGTGGTGAAATTACGACGTACTTAGAATGGGTCACATAGAGCGTTCGTATTAAATTTCGGCTTTCTTGCGGTTACCTTTTAGTGCCGTAGGACAGCTGCTGAGCGTTGCCAGGAATAGGTGATGATCACTGCCTGAATCTGTCTCAACAGGAGACAACAGGAGAGAATTCACCAAATTTGGGCTGCCGCTTAGGGACTCAATATCATTCGTTGTCATTTCTCACGTAAAAAACTCTCCTCATTCCGCCGTTGCTGTTTTCGAGGATTTGGGTAATAACCACCACAAGCCTCGATTTGACCGACACACCTGCCCTTTGGATGGTCGAACACATACAAATTAAGGACTCCAATTATGGGAAAACATATGCCTTTTATAGCCGCCCAATATAGGTTACAGACGCTACTTGCTGTTGCCGTTACCTTTCCAGATACGCTCGTTCGCCATTAGACTTCCACGCCAATGACTGCTATTGTATTGTGGACTACATCTGGGCATAACGAAATCAGTCCTCCGCGACAGCAGTGATTTCCAAGCGAAGGTAGCACAAGAAGGCATCACCTTTCTCATTGATAGCCAGGCAGCAATAAATGCGACTTCTGCTATTGAAATTAAATGCAAGCCTGTGTGAAGTGCTGTCGAGAAGATTTAAAGGTTTTTGAAACGCAGCACAAGGTTAGGCTCTTTTGCGGCGCTGTACATGAAGGCATACCCGATAATGAAAAGGCTACCGCATTGGAAAGAAGTTCGAAATCTCGACTAGATCAAATAGTAGACTCCTCCTTATATGAACTTCCCGCCTTGCACACTTGAGCTCAAACCAGCGTGTGAGGTCCAAAATATTCACAGAAACTTAGCTGAGCGTAGGTTCATACCTAAAAAAATAAAAAAAAAAATGAGACGCCCGCATTCATGATCCTATGAAGAATTTTACAAATTTATTCGGTGGACAATAACTCTGTTCCGCTTTTTTGAAAAGGTTACAAACCACTGGATTTAACAATGCAAGTGTCAGCAATTACCGAAATGCAGCTTTTCTGAAATTCTCTCCATTCGCATTGGGGCTAATTATCTTTGAGAATCGTTTACACCTTTCACACTTTCTACTGAACCCATTATTATTGTCAACTACAAGTAATTATAGCTTGCACCAATCACCCGTCAAGACCATCCCGTAATTCGTATCGGACTTTCAATAAGATAACTCACACGTTACAAACGAGGGAGTTAGGAGTTTTTATTTAAACAGCGAAATGATCGGAGGATTTTTTTGAAAAATCTCAAAAAATGTTCAAATTTTTGCAGCTTTGGACCTTTTCCAATGAAAAAAATAAAACTCTGTCGAGTTGCCTGCTTAAAGCGATGGTAAGTCTCTGTTTACATGTATCAACGCCGTAACTTATTCTTATTGAAACAGATAATCACCACTACAGGCCTTTTCTTGGTCATTATATCGATATCGGAAACAATGGAACAGATGCGTCATAAAGGAATTGCAGATATATTAAGCAAAGCGTTGTACTTCCTTCCGCTTAGTGTTCACACTCATAAAATGATCTCAGCCGTTTTCGCCCAAAGTGAGATCAATGCTCGCATTAAGGAAATGGAGAAGATAGCCAACAGATTCAAGAATACTTCTGATATCGAGAAAGCCTTGGATCTGTATAAGAAACTGATCGCATTTGGCTTGTATTGTACGGTCATATGGTGTACATTATTCTTGTTGGCACCATTAACGACTGAAGGATCTACGGATCTGCCATTTACACCTCATTTGCCATTTTTGGATGCCCGTAAGACTCCAAACTGGTATCTAGTCTACGGTTATGAAATTGTGGCAGGATTCATAATAACGATATCGACTATTACCTACGATACGGTAAGAAAACAGTTTGTAATGTGTAGAAACAAAATTGAGATCATTCAAAAGGCTCTAGCTCTTTTCAGGACTACTTCAAGTATTGGAAATTTCACAGGAAGATCCCTCAATGTATGTGGACAAACAAGTAGGATTCTAGGCAATCGAAAAAAATACCATCAAAAATAGTTGAACTCTTCAAGAACGTGGGATTGTTACTTACTTTTACTTATATCCTGTTTCCCTTTGTGGGTCTTAGGGCCACAATTACGCCTACGTGACATAGTATACGGTTTCTGGCAATAAGCTTCAACTCTCCAACTCTTTCCCAATTGCTGTGCCTTTTCCTGTTCTGTTCTGCGCCCCGTTCTTCTACTATCTTGTGTTAACTGATTCCATAGCTTAGTTTGCTATGGAACTGTTGCCTTTTCGAAATGTATGACATAAAATAACACGGATTCAATATTTGAGTGGAAAAATCGCTTAAGCTGATTGTATTTGCCATATCATGAAGATCATTCCAGACGCAGACTCCGCTTTGCCGATTCGGTGGACAATATCCTGTTCGGTTCCACCTTCGATCGGGACAATACTCCCAAGATATTGGAAACTTTCTACTCTCTCCACCGTGTAGAGTACACAAAGCTGCGCGAGGCACATCGCTATTCACCAATAAAAAAGTATCGGCGATAGAACGCAACCTTGTCAGACCTCATTTTGGATTTCGAATTATTCTCAAGGCTTTCTTCTATGCAGAACATGATATACATTGTATATGAAAGGTACATGATTAGTCGCAGGATATTTTCTTGTGGCATTCCTGCTGTTGAATCTTAGAGTATTTTTCGTCACATTTTACTGGAAAGTATCGCTCTGCGATGTATGATTTAAGAATGCCTGTATGAGCTACAGAATGGAAATATCTATCATATGCAAATTCTTTTATCGCTCATGTGTATTCATATGTTTTTCTTGCAGTTATTTTGCGGAATGATATGTGTTTCTTCCGGAATTTTAAGTAGTATATGCCGTGAAATTAGTGAATTTGAAAGCATTGGCGAGGACCATCAAACGTTAGACATAAAAATGAAAGAAACCATCGATAAGCTCAACGAAATTACACAGTAATCTATCTCTGCCTCAAAATGGTACTCTCATGTTAACGATATAATTTTAGGTTAACCTCTAGAATATCTGATACGTTTTCTATGACAACAATGACGCATATTATCTATATTTGTAACTCTATGGCATTTGGGTTATTCATGATTGCGGATCTACCATTAGGTATGCCTTTCTTTTCAATGATAATGGTGATCATCTTAGAGATGTTTCAACTCTGGATTTATTGCTATTTTGGACAAATTATAGTTAGCCAGGTAATTATTAGGCTAGTTTTTATTGAAAACGGTTCAACAGAACGTTACTTTTAGAGAGAAGTCTTACGGTGCGAATTGTATTTCACCAGATGGTATGATTCATCGAAAAACTTCAGGAAAATGCTGTTTTTGACAATTTTTGAAGCGCAAAATGATCGATTTATTTATGCTGGTAAAGTAATGCCACTGTCTCTGGAAACATTTACACAGGTAAAGGTGGTCGGTATTTTTAAAACCATAAATTTGAAAAAAAAAAAACTCTTTTTATAGGTGGTCAAGAAGGCGTATGCTTTCTTTACATTCTTGAATAAGTCGCGCTAGTGGGAAAGTTCCTGACACCACCATTTTTTATTTAAGTGCATGTAGAAAAAAGTTCTAAAAAATAATCTAACCATCAAATTAAATTACATTTGTACATTTGTGTACTCTGAAATAAAGGGTGGACCATATGTTAGTTTCTTTATGAACGGCATGTTTTTTAACAATTTCATCACGAAATATCATCAAGTTAGATAGTGTCAAGCCTCCGAGATGAGAAATGCAACGGCTTAGGGTTCAAAAACGTCAAAAAATATTTAAAAACTATTTTCAAACTGAGTGCTGTATTGTAGAAACAGAGCAGAATTCCAAAAGAATTTTTGGACGAAATTGAATTCAAAAAGAAAGCTCATGAAACTAGCTAGGTTATGGTTCACAAAAGCTATCCATTTGCTCATTCGGTGTGTACAGTCAAAGAGTTGATACTGTTTTCCAAAATGTGAGTAAAACCGAAGAACTTCAACACGGTGCAGAGTTCAACAACTAAACATCGGTCGCACTTCTCTGAGGAGAATATTGCATAAAATCCTTGAATTATCGGACTGTCCACCTAATGCAGACGAAGAAGGTATGGAAGGCGTCGTCTTCCTCGGTGTCTCCGTACTGGCATTTTCTTCCCCATTCTGTAGAGGTACCGATTGAAGTATCCATGTCCGGTTAGGAATTGGGTGATGTAGTAAATCACTTCACCGTGTTTCCGCTCCGTCCATGCAGCAACGTCTCTTATCAACCTCGCGGTCCATCTTCTCTGGTTTCAGCGTTCCAACTGCTTTGCCACCTCTCTTTAGTCTGCTCTTTTGCTTCTGCTACTGTCGGTTCAATCCCCATTTCCCCATTTCATTTCACAAAAGTAAGTATACAACCTCCCGTCGAATCTACTTACTTACTTACTTAACGGACTCCCAACCCGTGGAGGGTCGCTGCCTGAGACAGAGCAGCCTTCCATCATCTTCGAACCTGGGCATGCTGCTTCCAGTTTTCCAGTCGCTGCCTGAGACAGAGCAGCCTTCCATCCTCTTCGAACCTGGGCATGCTGCTTCCAGTTTTCCAGACCAAGTGCTCTGGCATCCGCGATAGCTTGGTCCTTAAAACGGAGGTTCGGTCTTCCTTGTCGTCTCGAACCTGTGGGCTGGGATTCGAAGATCCTCTTAGCTGGAGCATTATTGTCCATTCGCTCCATGTGGCCGAGCCAGTGTCGAGTCGACGTGTTTCCGGACTACATCCACATCTTGATACAGCTCATAGAGTTCGCGGACCGAATATTTGACGAAGGACTTTTCTCTCGAAAGTATTCAAAATTTGCTCTGCTTTCCTGCTTATCGTCCAGCACTCGGCACCGTAGAGCAGAACTAGCAGGATAAGTGATTTGTAGAGCACGCATTTTGTCCTCCGAGCAAGGAGTTTTGAACCAAGTTGTTTCGCTAAACCGAAGTAGCAGCGGTTTGCTTGGGTTAGTCTTCGTCGGATCTCCAGGTGTCGTTCGTGGAGTTGATGTTTACTCCGAGGCAGGTAAACTCCTTAACTACTTCGAAGTTACTGCTGTCAACAGTGACGTTTTGTCCTAGGCGGTGGACAGATGCTGCTTTGTTTGTTGACAACATGTACTTTGTTTTGTCCTCGTTTACCTCAAGACCGACTCGTTTCGCCTGTTCTTCAATTGCCGTAAAAGCCTCTATGACGGCACGCTGGGAGCGACCGATGATATCAATATCGTCTGCTTATCCCAGCAGCTGGACGGATTTGTTGAAGATAGTGCCTTCCGTGTTGACGCCTGCCCTGCGCTCTATCTGTTCCAGCACTAGATTGAAGAAATCACATGATAGCCTATCTCCTTGCCGAAATCCGGTACACGTTTGGAATAGTTCAGAAGAGTTGTTTCCAAACTGCACATTGCATCGCGTGTTTTTCAGCGTAAGGCGACAAAGCTAGATTAGTTTGCGCGGGATCCCGAATTCGGCCATCGCCATGTAGAGCTCACGGCGATGAATGGTATCATATGGGGCTTTGAAGTCGATGAAAAGATGGTGAGTCTCGACTTGAAATTCGTTGGTCTTTTCCAGGATTTGCCTTAATGTGAAGATATGGTCTATCGTCGATGTGCCGGGCCGAAAGCCACACTGGTATTTGCCGATGTGTGTGTTGCAGAAAGGCTTTAGACGTTCACATATTACGTTGGATAGGATCTTATACCTGACATTTAGCAGGGATATGGCTCTGTAGTTTTTGCAGGACATAGGATCGCCTTTTTTGTAGATGGGGCATATGGAGCTAATTGTCCAGTCATCGGACATGCTTTCATCCTCCCATACTTTGTTGATGAGTTGGTGCATGCACCCTACTAGCGTTCTACTAAGCCGGAGACGCATCGTAAGCTGTGTGCGACGTGTCGATCTTAGCTGAGTCGCCTTCCACAGCGGTCCAGACAACATGGAAAATTAACGGCACTCTCACTTCCTCCCTTCATCAAACCTTTTCTATATAAAAAGATGAAAGCCTCTGTGGGATGAAGCCGTTGAGGTTCAACCATATAAAACTAAAAAAAAAGAAAAGAAAAGGTGCTCCCTCTTCTGGTACATGCCATTGCGCTAATAGGCCCATACATGAGGCTATTCATCAAGTTTATTGCTCTTTCAATGTACCTTCGCATCTTCTTGATAAGAAATTGTCAACATTCGTTCTGTTATGCAGGACCTCATTGGAATAAAAAGTTGTACTGCTTGCTCTCACGTTCAACCACACGGGACAGTCATATGCAAGCATGGGCCGGATGAGATTGAGTAGCAGATTACTTTCACCCTTGCATTGAGTTGGCTGCTATAAAACAGTCTCTTTATGAGACGAAAGCCGTCTTAGCTCTGGCGCCGTAATTTTTACTATCAAACGTACCGAGAGAAGTCACATTGTAAACAGAATTCATTGTGAAAAATGGCAATGTGACTTCTGTGGTTGGTACGTTTGACAGTATTGGATTTCTCATGCCCAGCCTGCTCAATTTTATTTAAATTTTCCTGATGTTCTTGAGGAGTCTTTACCTGATTATTCTACAGTAAAACTTCAGTTTGGTGCTGTAATAGTTTATTTCCGATTGCCGCTACATAAAAACAAAAAGCAAACACGCTAAAATATATACATATGAATGTATGTATGTACGTCTCCTTCTTTCCTTAGTAATGAATTCCCTTTAGCGCGACTCATTCAAAAACGTGAAAAGAGCATATGCCTTCTTGACTACCTATAAAAAGAGTTCTCCAAATATTTCCGAAAAGACTAATTAATTTTACCTGTGTAAATGTCTCCAATGACAGCGGAATGTTTTTTCCAGCATAAACATATCGGTCCTTCTGTGATTCAAAAATTGTCAAAAGCAACATTTTCTTGAAGCTTTTCGATGCATCATACCATCTGGCAAAATACAAGTCTCTTCGTAAATTCTCTATCTAAAAAAAATTTATGTATTCAAACTTCATTCATTAATATTTCAAGTCAATATGAATGTTTAAATATAAATATTGCAAAAATTGCTTTATATTGCTTAACATTTGAATAAATACCTGACTGACTATAATTTGTCCGAAATAGCAATAGATCCACAGTTGAAAAGTCACCAAAACGACCACCATTAGCATCGAAAACAATTGCAGACCAAATGGCAGACGCATAACCATGAATAGCCCAAGTGCCATAGAGTTACAATTGTAAAGCATATGTGTCATTGTTGTCACAGAAAAGACATTAGAGATTCGTGAAATTAATCTAAAATGTTATCAATGACATAAGCTATCTCAATTGGTTTGAGATTCCTTACTGTGTAACATCATTGAATTTATCTATAGTTTCCTTCATTTTGGTATCTAACGCATGGCAATCCTCAATTACAGTATCGAACTCTCTAATTTCACGGCAAATACTGCTTAGAAGTCCAGATGAAACACACATCATTCCACAAAATAACTGTAAGAAACATGGATGTTAAAAGAATACAACAAGATATTAACGAACTGATAACTCAGGAAAAAGGATCATACCTACAAATGTATGTAACTACTTAAATCTAAATCAAGTAGAGTAACAAGAATAACATCGCTTTCTATACAAGCAGCTCTTCAAAGGCCAGAAGTCAAATTAACAATCAAATTCTTCCAAGTTCATCCAATTTGGTGGTTCTCGAAATATCTTGATACAGTTACACTTTCTCATTGAACTTATCAATTTTACAAATTATTCTGGAATACATGGTAGACAAAAATCTAAGGTTCTTCTACATTTATGTGCGACATCAAAAATTGTGTCGATCCTACCATATCCTACCACATGTACCTAATCAATTTTTATAGGCAAAACACAATGTGGCGCTCGCGCGCTCATGCGTTTGACAGGCATTGTACCGATTTACGATAATATTTGTCAAAACGCGCGATCTCAAAATTTGCAACACAAAATGTGGCAGGTTGGGAATATGGCAGAATTAAAGTTCTGTTCCCTCAAATTGCCCACACACTATTTCGCGGCAGAAAAAGGAGCAGAGAAATGTACTCTCTTTATTTTTATGGTTTAATTAGGAAACACAAATATAAGAAATAACTTTGAAAACAAATATGTATGAATACGAAAATAAAAAAATAAAAACTCTAACATAATTAATTTTTGTTCAAAAAACATCAATTAGCAATTAAAAAAGTTTCACTTCAAAATGTTTACATATTAAATGCTAACAATTCGGAGTACATACACGACACAATGGTTTGCCTTTTTGCTACAATCGAACAAGCCAAAGAATAATGTCAATCCAAAACAGCTGTGAGCTGTCAAAACGCGCGACCATAGTAGAAAATAGTAGAAAGTAGCGCTACTTCGACGTTGAGGTCGCGCTTACGATATTTACGATCAAAAACCGACCAAACGCGTGAGGTCACATTTTGTGTTGCCCCATAAGATCCCATTGTTTCTACTCAATGGGCCAGCGCAAACTGGATCAATTCCCCCGGGGTGAAACTCAGTTTATAGAAAAGGGAGGGCAAGTGTACAGTATGAAACGGAGCAAAATTTTCATCCAGCAATGAAGTAGGTAAACCAATACACACACAAATTGTCAATTTCGAGATACAACGGAAATACCACTAAAATGAAAATCACTTCATGTATACAGAATTTTACCGCGAATTATTCATCCAGTGTGCGATTGAAGTAAAATGTGATAGCCCGGGGGAATTGATCTGATCCAGTGTGCGCTGGCCCAATCTGTTTAAACTTTTGGGCTTACATTTCATTCAAAGTGATTCAAAGAGTACAAACGAATAGATTTTTGAAATCCGCCCATCGACACGCCCATTTCACTAGCAATATCTGTTTTTCAATATTTTACTAGAAATAGTATGAAATCACGGTAATAAGAAACAAAATAGGGTAGATAGATACATAAACATATAAAAATAAATAGATCGTCAGTTTTTAGAAAAAAAAACAAGAAAATATTGCGTCCCAAGGACAGGTTCATAGAATAATATCAGAGGAGGCGGCATTTGTAGTTAGCTGGTATGGTGCCAATCGATATCTTATCGATGAAATAAAAGGAAAGTACATGAGGAAGCTCGCAAGAAGTGAATTGAGAAATTAAAAGGAGAAAAGTGCGATCTCAATGGTAAAATTGCAAAACTGATGGGAAAACGGTGCGACTTTCAGTCAGGGTCAGGAATATGAACTGTGCATACAAATAGCTCGGTCTTCTGGAATGTTTGGAAAATCCCCTCTTTTTGCCGTATCCACAAAATAAAGAAAACAATTACAATACGAAAGTGTCGCCAGCACACTTAGACCAATGATAGGTCCGTTGTGATACCATGCGGATCATTAGAGCTTCTTATGAAGCGTAGGACGCTCTTAATGTCGATATTCATCAGGTCGCCTGTATCGTTATAATAGGGAGCTCCCAAGTGGAGTTTCCTTCTACGGGAGAGAGCTGGGCAGAAACAAAGAAGGTGAGGAATAGTTTCCTCCTCTTCTTCATCCATGCAGTTTTACAAAAATCGTTCGCGAAGAGGCCTAGCCTTGTAGCATGCTTGCCTATTAGACAGGGTCCAGTGATGACACAAATTGTGGTGCCGATATGTAGTCTATTGAGAGAAATCAAATTCTTAGAGCCTTTTAGATGCAGCTTTGGCCAAATCTGTTTTGTCGCTAGACATGTTGATCCATTTGTCCACCTAAGATTTGCACTCTCGACAGCATCCAACTTAAGTTTAAGTTTGCGAGTAGCGATTGGAATACCTAAGGTGCCATTATCCGGCAAGATGGGTAAATTTGTTCCTTCTTGCCTCACAATTCCCTGGAATGTCTCTATGCCCCGGCACCCAACACAGGTGAATATTGAACTGCTCAGCCATCTCCATAAGAGACGAACGGCAGTCTAGAGCTACTAAAGAGTTTATAGAGGTCGATTCCAGGGATTTGATTGCTGCCTGGCTATCAGAAAAGATGCGGATATCTCTAGCAGATATCACGTTTTTCTTAACGTGATCGCCATTATTTCCACCTGGAACACGCTAGTTGAACCTTACTTAGATAACCGCGATTTCTGGCTGTCCACCAGACAATCACCCCGTATCTGAGTATCGGTCTAACGATCGAGGTGTAGAGCCAGTGAGATATTCGAGGTTGTAGGCCCCATTTATTTCCAATGGTTTTTGCAAGAAAAAAGTACTACTGTAGCCTTCTTGACTCATTCTGGAATATTAGGTTTCCAACTTAGCTTTCTATCCAGGATAAGACCCAAATATTTTGCTTTATCAGAGAAAGTTAAGCTGGTTCCATTAAGAGAGGGAGGGTCAACTAGCGGAATTTTATATTTCCTTGAAAAGAGTACTAGTTCTGTTTTGTGGGGGTTTACAACTAGACCACACCGAACTGCCCATCTAGTGAGCTTATTTAAAGCGTTTTGTAGGAGTTCCTTCAGAGTATTTAGGTGCTTTCCCGAGACGGCCAAAGCAACATCATCTGCATAAGCGATCGCCATGCATCCCTCGCCACAACCTTACTCCATTACTCTTAGATTATATGGACCTTGTTCCTTTCTCGGTTATGGTTCCCAAGAAGTTCAAGTCTTTGAACTCTTCCTAGACAGTTCATTGAGCGATTCATTGGCCACTCCAGGAATAGGATCAATTAGAAGAGGATTTCTGTGCGATGGATTATCTTTCTCGAGACCTTTAATGCCCCTCAATACATATTTTTTTTATAATTCTTTCTAGTGCAATGTGTAACTATGGATTCTGTCATCTGTCATCTACATAAAAACTTTAGGACTCTAGGGTGTAGCGCACAACACATTGCAAAAATTCAATAACCTAAGGCTTACTGTTCTCTTTGTGCATATGTATAGCAAACCTGTTTTCTTACCGTATCATAAGCAATAGCCACAACTGCTATTACTGACAGCGTGATAATTTCATAAATGTATATCAGATGCCAGTTTGGAGTATCGACAGCATTCAAATATGGCAAATGTGGTGTAAATGGCAATGGTCTATAAGCTGTAGTCATTAATGGTCCCAATAAGAATGAAATACAGCACACGACCGTAATATACATGCCCGAGTTGAATAGTTTTTTGTACAATCGTAAGTTTTTTTCGATGTCTGTGGCATTTTTGAAATTACTCGATAGCCTCTCCATTTGTTTAATGCAAGCGTAGATCTCACCTTCACCGAAACCGGCTGCACCCGTTTTATGAGTACAAACGCTAAGTGGCCAAAAGAATAGCAATTTAATTAATACGACTGTGTTTTCTCCATGTCGTATCTCCCCAATAGTATCCGACAAAGATATTATGGTCAAGAAAATTCCCATAGATATGATAAGCTGTTTCAATAGAAGATACAATAAATATGAATATTCAGGTAGATAGCAGGTCTTACCATGACTTTAAAAAGGCGGCTGAATTGAGTTTTATTAGTCCTATCAGGAGAGGTCCAAAGTTGAAAAAATTTAAATACTTTCTGAGAACTATTAAAGAACTCTTCGACCATATTTACGCTTTAAGAAACAACTCTTGAATTGGTAAGTTCAGGACGCATAAGCTGTTTTTATTGCAAGTAAAATAGGAATAACGAGATGGCTTTGACAGGTGATTGGTTTAAGCTACAATTAGTAGCCGATAATAATAGGTTTAGTACGAAGTGTGAAAGGTGTTAAAGTTCTTAAAGATAATTATTTATGTTCAGTACAAAGGTATTGAGCTTAATTTTAGTAATTGCTCATACATAAAAAATTGAAAACGAAAACAGTAGTTTCTAACCTTTTCCGAATAATGTGACACAGGTGATGAACTACAAAAACAAAAATTTATGTACATTAGACCTCAACAATCCATTCAAACAGCTGTGAAAGTTTGTGTCGAAACAGGGATAAGCACCAGACAATCGGAACTCAGCAGTGTCTTTCCTGTAGCCAGAATGTGGGCAAAAAAACTAGAGCAGCGTCCTTCCAAACGGCGGATAGCTGGAAGATTGCAAACGCAAAAAAACAAACTGTTTCCAGCAAGTAGCGGATGCGACAGGCCTACAAGCGAGATAGAGAGAGCAAGAGCAGCAGCAGACTTGAGGAGCAACCGTCCAAAGCTCCAACCCCGAAGAAGAAGCGGAAGAATCCACCAAAGTTGGTACCAGCGGGAAACACTAGAAGCTCTAACGGTAAAGGCTTAGTGGTTTCGGTCACTCAAAGCGCTCCGATACGAATCGCTAAGAAGCATCAAAACGGTATCCCTGAACTCCAAAGGCAATAAAAGCGCGACATGCAAACACTCGACGGAAGGTTGGGTCGAGGTTAGCAGCCGAAGACAGGGTACGAAACCCAAGAAACCTCCTCGACCTGACGCTATAATTATCAAGAAAGCTGGAGAACTTTCGAATGCCGACATGCTTCGGGAAGTGAAAGCGGATCCCACTCTTACAGATGTAGGAAAAACAGCGAGCGGAGATCTTTTGCTCTTGTTAAATAAACCTGCTGACACTACAACCGCGGACTTCAAAACAAGAATAAAAGAGGTGCTAGGTGAAATCGCAAATGTGACAGCCTTAGCACACGAGATTCAGAGATTCAAAGATGTGACTTAAGGCTACCAGGTGCCCTGCAAAAGTATGTTGTGGTCTGCTTGCATTGTAAGAGTCATGACAAACTACATACGTTCGTAAGAAGCCCAATTGCCAATTACTGCATGTTCGGGAATTCAAGAATGATCCTCTGAGCCTAACCTAAAAATGCTATCGCAGATTTTATTTCCCGTGAGCCCAGTGTGACCCGACGCCCACAGAAGAATCAAAGTGTTGCGACCTATATAAGTAAAACACTCGTGCATTCTCGATACATTTTGGAACCTGACTCTGACAACAGTCGCAGATAATCTAACGCCTCTACCTAGTCCGTATAACATACATTGATCATGGTCATTAGGATTGCAAATATCTCCACTTAAAAGGCATATTTGCGTCATGAGTAGTGCAACCTCATGCTGTCGTTTTCGACGAGGGTCATCCTTGAGAACTCAACTTCAATCAATTTCTGCCTCAGATTCTGGCCGGAGACAGTTCTAAAGATAAATCGACCGCGTCCAAGGTTAAACTGTCACCTAAGACAGTGGATTGCTCTGATGCTGCTATCTGTAAAATAAATTATAAGTGGAGGTAGGTTCAGTGCATCTAACGCTGAGTGAAGTGAAGTGAAACCGAGAGGCTTGTAGATACATTTAGAGGGCGAATCGGCGAACAACACAGGCGGACCATTAGGAATGCAGTAAAGTGGGAGGGTTATGAACCCTATAATCCTGATCGTAATCGCCGAACAAAAGGAAGAAGAAGTGTCCAGAGCCATTGATATCATACAAACGGATGAGTCTGCCGTCAAAAATACTAACTAAAAGGAGAACAATTGCTGAGATTTCGTTCTTATATTAGCCACTATAGCAGACCCTTTTGTATGTTCTTGCTACGTATATTCCTATAAGTGTAGCGTTTTACGTCTTTTAATGGCTGGTTTTTGACAAACCATGAGAGATGTTCCCAGAAGCCGTTGATAGCATAAATCCATCATTAGACTCAATTGGAAGTTTGTAGATATGTTTATTTATCTCAAAACTGTTCTCTTAAACCTAATCTGCGACTCAGGCATCCGAAAAGGTTGTGAACCACTGCTTTAGATATTCTAAGTATCAGCAGTTACTGAAATGCCTATCGCACTGTACTGAGATTATTTATTTAATACCTTCCACACCTTTGTACAAGGCTTTAATTATCCACACCTATGTATGTAATTAAAGTGTGTGGTGACATTCACTTGTCTTACGAATTTTGTCCTTCTTCCTGCACTTGCAATAAAAACAGTTGCAACGCACGGAAGAACCAGTTTAAGAGTTCCACTTCGAGCAAAGACAATGGTCGACGAGAATTTCTTTCATCATTCCCAAATGATATTCAAATTACACTGGCTTTGGTCATATCGCGATGGAAATACTAAAACTTTTTTGACCCGGTTCCTTAAATGGATGGTAAGAAATAATATCACCCTGTATCCGTACTTATTTTAACTGCACAAATAGATAATCATACCTGCGGGGATTATGCTGCTCGTGATATCAAGCTCGGAAGTAATTGAAGAAATGCGACAGGGAAAGATTGCATTTACGTTCGTTAAAACGGTATTCGTGTCACTTTGCATCTGCAATCATAAAATGATTTCAGCCGTTCTCGCCCACGATGAAATATACGCTTGTATAAAACAAATGGAAAGGCTAGCGAGCACATTCAAAAATACATCGGATATCGAAAAAAGCTTAAGGATATATAAGAAGCTGTTTACACTCACCATATGGCTTACAAGCATATGCGGCGGCTTATTTATGCTTATTCCTGCAGCGAGTGGAGAGCATGGATCGTTGCCATTTACACCACATCTACCACATTTAAATGTCAAAAAATCTCCAAACTGGCAACTGTTGTACGTTTTTGAAACTCTCACACTGTTCTTACTGACGAATATCACCGTAGCCTACGATACGGTAAGAAAATTAGTTCACAATTACACTGAGTTGTCTACATGTCTTAGGGCCATCTGTCGGTTTCGTTTTAAAATTGGTTTTAGGACCCTACCCTCCAATATGTTACTTTCCGATGGTTTACGGAAAATTATTATAATCAACTAAAACTTTTTTGCAGCGCGCTGTCTATTGCTTATGGCTCACATATGTTTTTGGCGGATGTTCTTCTAAAGTACATCAATTGTTAATGGATCATTGTAGCTACAGGAGTCTTAAACAAAGTATAAAGGCCCCAAATCGCAGCGGCGCGATGCCAGACACATCTCCAAAACAACTGATAATACTGTCGCCGAATTCAGTGCACAAAAGATTAATTTTTTGACGGCTATTGTGGCATATTCTGGAACCAACGCCTGTCCAACTCCAAATCCTCCAATTGAAATCTATGACTACCACAACGCTTCTTCTATTTAATTTCAGTAGAGGTCTATGGAGCAGATGCTGCTCGTAACTAGCTAGAAAAGAATCTGAAATTGAATCGGGAGGAAAATTAAAATGAATCTAAAATAGGTTTTTCAGAAAATGCAACCTAAATATATTAATTAAATCGAAATGGCCCTAGTTGTGCTGAAACATTGTGTTGCCATCTAGTTACGATAGGTGGATTGCACTGCCTGCTCTTGAAGTCATTTGCTTTTCACTACGAAGTTCTTAATTTGAACCGTGCATGCACTATTGAGATCGGTGCCATCTTTCCAACATTGGCGTGTGATTACGTACGTGAATGGGTTATAACAATGATCCAGTTAGTCCACTGATTCCAGAACCAGAACCAGCAACCAATACATTCCACTTGAGCGTCACAGCACAGAATGGTATGGTATGGTATGGTGAAGTGCCCTTTAGAGGATGGATAGATTCTCTATAGATCGTGGTATCCAATTTAATTGCTCCCCGGCTAGTCTTAAATCAAATAAATCTGTAGTCTTGACAAATCATATCATATTCCAGATTAGAACTTAAGTCCTATCGTCCAACTGTTCAAAATTCTGTTTACATATACAAGCCCAGCGTGTCTGAAAGCCCGTTTTCTTCTGTGTCATGACAACTACTGCAGTGATCAGATAGTCTGGCGGCCATAGCATCTATCGGACAATGTCCAGTTACTGCATCTCGGTACCATTTCAACTATATTGCTTCGAGGATGCGTTCATTTTCAAATCTCATTTTTGACTCAAAGTTTCACTAGAACCAGTGCATACCTTAGCCGTTCACTAATTACAAAAAAAATAGCAGATACAAGTATGATAACATCTTCGGCATTGGCCATTACGTTTTTTCCATTTGCTTCTAAAATTTGTACAACCTCGCCATACGAGTGATAAAAAATCATCCTCAAGACGGTCGGGGCTTAAGGAGGGCTTGGCTGTAAATTTACATGTGATTTGCGGTTTGCATCCTATAGTTAGTGAACTGTTTCCAATTTCAACGGGTACATCTTCGAGTCTTACACCACTGTAAAGACCATCCATTGAAGCCCAATTACATGATATGTCATCTGACTAAAGTTCAAGGGTCCTAATGGACATCTGCAGCCACAGATATTCTCAACCGAACGGCTCCGGGCTCCACGTCTGCTATTATCCTGCATTGAACCGCAGTGTTTGCCCAGTTGGTGCCACACGA
The DNA here is from genome assembly GCA_946965025.1 of Blera fallax. Lineage (NCBI taxonomy): Eukaryota > Metazoa > Arthropoda > Insecta > Diptera > Syrphidae > Blera > Blera fallax. The sequence goes on along the minus strand of OX337247.1, from coordinate 41,955,111 downwards.
CCAGGGAATCGAAGACGAAATTCATGTTGAGCCAAGACTACCGACAGAATAGTTATCAAAACACTGGTACATTCATTCCGCGCTCATGGAGAGTATATCTAAGCGGTTTTGGAGAATATATGTACGTCTGCTTCTATTTACTTCACAAACCTCGAAGTCGCGATGACATAAGACGTGGTTTGCAAAAATTAAAGAGAACCTTTAGGTAGGATTATGGCTTTTGTGATATCTGTGTATGAAAATGCAGATGTATCTCACCGGTTGCAAGAAGACGGGTAGCTGTTTATCACCCTATGTGACTCTAATTGTTATACCTTCTAGTCTCTGTTCAAAATTCACTCAAACAACAACGATAAGCTCTTTATTAAAGGTTTCCAAGGGAGCATTTTCTCGCACAATTTTTATCTCTCCCACCTCACAGTTATTTTGCGGAATGATGTGCCTTTGCTCTGGTATTCTGGCCAGTATATGTCGAGAAATAAGAGAATTCGAGGACTACATCGAGGATCATCAAACTTTGGACACTCAAATGAAGCAAACTATTGACAAATTCAACGAAATTACACAGTACAGAGTTTCCCATTAATAGAAATTCCCATCTACATTAATGATATCCTTTCAGGTTAACTACAAGAATAGCAAACATATTTTCTACCACAACATTGACTCATATAATCTATAACTGCAACACTATAGCCTTGGGGCTGTTGATGATCAACGTATTGCCATTTGGTCTGGAATTTTGTTCAATGGTAGTAATAATTGTTTTCGTGACTTTTCATCTCTGGATCTATTGCTACTTTGGGCAAAATATAGTAACTCAAGTATTTATTCGAATACTTCAAGCTATCAGCGCAATAGTGGACTAATTCGCATATCTTGCCCTACAACTCACATCATTTTGGATATTTTTGGAAGCCTCTTTAGACGATAGACGACTATTGCGCTGGTTAGCTAATTTAATTAATAATTTGAAATTGGAAAGAAATTTATTTTTAGAGAGAAGTCCTACGTCGGGACTTGTATTTTACCAGATGGTATGATTCGTCAAAAAACTTCAAGACCATGTTGCGATTGACAATGTTTCAGTTACATAATGAAGGGTACATTTGTGCTGGAAAATTTATACCATTATCCTTACAGACATTCGCAGAGGTAAGTTGATGAATATTTTTGCAATTATTTGGAAAGTCTTGTATTTTTGTTTTTGTATATGTAGGTTATCAAGAAGGCGTATGCTTTTTTTACTTTTCTGAATGACTCGGCCTAGAAAGAAGTCTTTGTTAACTAGAAAATGTGGAGACATGTACCAAGGTGTTGACTTTCACACTTAAGTATGTGATTTTGAAGTTTATTTTTAATTTCCAAAATAAATTAACATAAAAAAACGGAGGAGTGTAATTAATGTCTTGGACCACTATCATGCCAAACGATAGTTCAAAGAAAATGCTAAGTGTGAGTGTTCCTGCATTTCAATTCCTATGTCGTTTTAATCAAATCAGTAAGTGGAGTTGTAAAACGTATTGTGAGGTATAACAAGACTCATTCTACTGCAGAAGCTACCCACATTGTGGATGAATTAAACTTACTTACTTACTTACAGTTAACGTAAAATTCCACTTCTCAAGAAAATACACATAACCCTAAAGTTTGCGGGAGAGCATTTGTCGTGGTGCTCTAAGGAGTGGAGGGACACCCTGGACTTTATCCGGCTGAAAATAGTATATGACATTAATTTGGGTAAACAGATAAAACAGTGATGGCATGCCAGTTATTGCTGTTTTTAAGATTATCTTAACAATAATACCATCCCTTCAGTCTCTGGGATAGGGTCATTATCGCATATAGAATAATCTAGTGCAAGCAGAATACAGGCCGGTGCTTCAAGAAATGCTTTTAGGAATTCGTAGGGTTTGCGCTTAAAGAAGTATCGCGAGTCTTATCAGGGTCCGATTTCAATGTCCCCTAGAAGAAATACGCCTATTAAAATGCTGGGAGCTTACATAAGCACCCTGTTCATCGGTGAGCAGTGCACAAAAGTGTTCCTTTCACCTTCGTAGCAATCTTCTGTCACCACGAAAAGATTACCTTTCATGTCCAGCACTGGGTGATTCGTCATACTGCGCTGCCCGACAATGTTCTTAGTGGTCTTGTACGATTCTATTCCGCCCCCTCTTCCTGCAGGATGTTGCGCATTCTCAGTAAACTTGTTCACTCTGCGCTCTTATCTTATATACTGCTTCTCTAGCGTATGCGGTGTCTTGCACTCGTTTGTACATAAATAGAACCCATTTCCGATAGGGATCAGATTCAGCACTAACTTGTATTTTCAGCGATCTACGATGGGAAATTTTTTCCCAAGGTTCCCAAGGGATAGGAATCTGTAGCCCTGGAGTGCTTTAGTGCAGTTTCGGTTCCATCTTCCATAGAAGCCCTCTTTACTTGGCCTCACCTGGCGTCAATAGTAAGATTACCATTAACTCCCAAGAGTGACGATTTATCGTTGGGTATGGTGGTGAAATTACGACGTACTTAGAATGGGTCACATAGAGCGTTCGTATTAAATTTCGGCTTTCTTGCGGTTACCTTTTAGTGCCGTAGGACAGCTGCTGAGCGTTGCCAGGAATAGGTGATGATCACTGCCTGAATCTGTCTCAACAGGAGACAACAGGAGAGAATTCACCAAATTTGGGCTGCCGCTTAGGGACTCAATATCATTCGTTGTCATTTCTCACGTAAAAAACTCTCCTCATTCCGCCGTTGCTGTTTTCGAGGATTTGGGTAATAACCACCACAAGCCTCGATTTGACCGACACACCTGCCCTTTGGATGGTCGAACACATACAAATTAAGGACTCCAATTATGGGAAAACATATGCCTTTTATAGCCGCCCAATATAGGTTACAGACGCTACTTGCTGTTGCCGTTACCTTTCCAGATACGCTCGTTCGCCATTAGACTTCCACGCCAATGACTGCTATTGTATTGTGGACTACATCTGGGCATAACGAAATCAGTCCTCCGCGACAGCAGTGATTTCCAAGCGAAGGTAGCACAAGAAGGCATCACCTTTCTCATTGATAGCCAGGCAGCAATAAATGCGACTTCTGCTATTGAAATTAAATGCAAGCCTGTGTGAAGTGCTGTCGAGAAGATTTAAAGGTTTTTGAAACGCAGCACAAGGTTAGGCTCTTTTGCGGCGCTGTACATGAAGGCATACCCGATAATGAAAAGGCTACCGCATTGGAAAGAAGTTCGAAATCTGGACTAGATCAAATAGTAGACTCCTCCTTATATGAACTTCCCGCCTTGCACACTTGAGCTCAAACCAGCGTGTGAGGTCCAAAATATTCACAGAAACTTAGCTGAGCGTAGGTTCATACCTAAAAAAATAAAAAAAAAAATGAGACGCCCGCATTCATGATCCTATGAAGAATTTTACAAATTTATTCGGTGGACAATAACTCTGTTCCGCTTTTTTGAAAAGGTTACAAACCACTGGATTTAACAATGCAAGTGTCAGCAATTACCGAAATGCAGCTTTTCTGAAATTCTCTCCATTCGCATTGGGGCTAATTATCTTTGAGAATCGTTTACACCTTTCACACTTTCTACTGAACCCATTATTATTGTCAACTACAAGTAATTATAGCTTGCACCAATCACCCGTCAAGACCATCCCGTAATTCGTATCGGACTTTCAATAAGATAACTCACACGTTACAAACGAGGGAGTTAGGAGTTTTTATTTAAACAGCGAAATGATCGGAGGATTTTTTTGAAAAATCTCAAAAAATGTTCAAATTTTTGCAGCTTTGGACCTTTTCCAATGAAAAAAATAAAACTCTGTCGAGTTGCCTGCTTAAAGCGATGGTAAGTCTCTGTTTACATGTATCAACGCCGTAACTTATTCTTATTGAAACAGATAATCACCACTACAGGCCTTTTCTTGGTCATTATATCGATATCGGAAACAATGGAACAGATGCGTCATAAAGGAATTGCAGATATATTAAGCAAAGCGTTGTACTTCCTTCCGCTTAGTGTTCACACTCATAAAATGATCTCAGCCGTTTTCGCCCAAAGTGAGATCAATGCTCGCATTAAGGAAATGGAGAAGATAGCCAACAGATTCAAGAATACTTCTGATATCGAGAAAGCCTTGGATCTGTATAAGAAACTGATCGCATTTGGCTTGTATTGTACGGTCATATGGTGTACATTATTCTTGTTGGCACCATTAACGACTGAAGGATCTACGGATCTGCCATTTACACCTTATTTGCCATTTTTGGATGCCCGTAAAACTCCAAACTGGTATCTAGTCTACGGTTATGAAATTGTGGCAGTATTCATAATAACGATATCGACTATTACCTACGATACGGTAAGAAAACAGTTTGTAATGTGTAGAAACAAAATTGAGATCATTCAAAAGGCTCTAGCTCTTTTCAGGACTACTTCAAGTATTGGAAATTTCACAGGAAGATCCCTCAATGTATGTGGACAAACAAGTAGGATTCTAGGCAATCGAAAAAAATACCATCAAAAATAGTTGAACTCTTCAAGAACGTGGGATTGTTACTTACTTTTACTTATATCCTGTTTCCCTTTGTGGGTCTTAGGGCCACAATTACGCCTACGTGACATAGTATACGGTTTCTGGCAATAAGCTTCAACTCTCCAACTCTTTCCCAATTGCTGTGCCTCTTCCTGTTCTGTTCTGCGCCCCGTTCTTCTACTATCTTGTGTTAACTGATTCAATAGCTTAGTTTGCTATGGAACTGTTGCCTTTTCGAAATGTATGACATAAAATAACACGGATTCAACATTTGAGTGGAAAAATCGCTTAAGCTGATTGTATTTGCCATATCATGAAGGTCATTCCAGACGCAGACTCCGCTTTGCCGATTCGGTTGACAATATCCTGTTCGGATCCACCTTCGATCGGGACAATACTCCCAAGATATTGGAAACTTTCTACTCTCTCCACCGTGTAGAGTACACAAAGCTGCGCGAGGCACATCGCTATTCACCAATAAAAAAGTATCGGCGATAGAACGCAACCTTGTCAGACCTCATTTTGGATTTCGAATTATTCTCAAGGCTTTCTTCTATGCAGAACATGATATACATTGTATATGAAAGGTACATGATTAGTCGCAGGATATTTTCTTGTGGCATTCCTGCTGTTGAATCTTAGAGTATTTTTCGTCACATTTTACTGGAAAGTATCGCTCTGCGATGTATGATTTAAGAATGCGTGTATGAGCTACAAAATGGAAATATCTATCATATGCAAATTCTTTTTTCGCTCATGTGTACTCATATGTTTTTCTTGCAGTTATTTTGCGGAATGATATGTGTTTCCGGAATTTTAAGTAGAATTTCTATAAGTTTAAAAACGAGCAGTGGGCAAATATCAGTTGCATCAGTATACTGTTCTCCCAGCTATAGCATAAAGAAACATGAATTTGAAAGCCTTTTCCGTATATATCACAATAGATACATCACAGGAGGCGATTTTAATGCCAAGAATAAATTCTGGGGATCTAGATTAACGAATACCAGAGGAAGAGCATTATATGAAGCAATTAAAGAAGGTGGCGGCAAATATCACTCAACGGGAAAACCTACCTACTGGCCAACAGATAGGAATAAGACCCCAGATCTTGTCGACTTCTTTATAACAAAAAGTATCTCTTCAAATAAAATAATTGTAGAAGAAGGACCAGATTTACAATCAGATCACTCTACAATACTTCTGACACTTGGAGACAAAATAATAATGAAAGAACATAGGCCAAAACTAGTTAATAAGTTGACTGACTGGAACTACTTTAAACAGAAGCTGGAAGAGAGTATCCAAATATCAGCAGCTATCCAAGAAGAAGATCAACTAGAAGAAGCAACTCCCACAACAACAAACAGGATAAAACAAAACTCTTACCCTCAAGAAATTTGTGAAATTATTGCAGAAAAGAGGAGAGTCAGGAAACGATGGCAACTGACAAGGGCGCCAAGCGACAAAACCAAACTGAACAATTTAAATAATAAGCTCAGAAAATCAATAAGAGAATTTAATAATGAGTCTTTAAAAACATACCTTACCAATCTTACAAATGATGCTAGTACCGACTACTCGCTCTGGAAGGCAACGAAGAAAATGAACAGGCCAATAGCTCACATTCCGCCAGTAAAAACCAGTGAAGGTAACTGGGCAAAAAGCAGTCAAGAAAAAGCAAACATTTTTGCTGAGTATCTTGAAGACGTCTTCCAACCTTATGAAGATAAAGATTGTCAAGGAGCGGAAGAAACGTGCGAAGAAGACAGACCTATTCGGCCGGTTACAGCTAAAGAACTTGCCAAAGAAATAAAAGGCATAAATATAAAAAAGGCCCCAGGGTACGATTTGATCACGGGGGAAATCCTTAAACAATTACCAAAAAAAGGTTTAAAAAAACTAGCACAGATTATAAATGCTGCATTCCGGTTAAGGTATGTGCCAAGCATGTGGAAAGTCGCGGAGGTAATAATGATTCCAAAACCAGGCAAACCACCTAGCGAAGTTACCTCATATCGCCCAATATCGATACTACCAATGTTGTCCAAGTTATTCGAAAAGATGCTGGTGAAACGCCTGCAAAAAATAATTGAAGAAAAATCGCTAGTGCCGATCCATCAATTTGGCTTTAGAAATAAGCACTCTACGATTGATCAGGTGCATAGAATCACAGACAAAATCGAAAAAGCATTCGAAGCGAAAAAGATCTGCTCTACTATTTTTCTTGATATAGCACAAGCTTTCGATAAAGTCTGGCACAAAGGACTGATCCAAAAAATACAAAAGCAACTTCCAAAGCAGTATTCGAAAATTCTAGAATCTTATATATTACAGCGATTCTTCAGAATTAAACAAGAAACAGAGTACTCAACATTAAGAGAAATTAAAGCTGGTGTACCTCAAGGCAGTGTACTAGGTCCGGTACTATATCTGTTATTCACTAGCGATCTACCAGAAAGTGAAGAAATCACTATAGCAACTTTTGCAGATGATACTGCTGTACTTGCTGTGGGAGAAACTGTCGAAGTTGCAACAAAAATGCTTCAAAAAGCAGTAAATAATATTTCAGAATGGACTAGAAAATGGCAGATCAAATTAAATGACCTTAAGTCCGTCCACATTAATTTTACATACAAAAATGTACCATATATTCCAGTGTACATAAATAATAATGTAGTGGAATATTCAAATACAGCCAAATATCTAGGCATGACTCTGGACGCTAAACTACGCTGGAAAGCGCATATAAAGAAAAAGAGAGATGAACTAAACATGCGTTACAGTAAAATGTATTGGCTTATTGGGAGATATTCATCTCTGTCCAACTACAATAAATTATTGCTTTATAAGCAAGTCCTGAAACCAGTATGGCCCTATGGACTCCAGTTGTGGGCATGCACATGCCAGACAAACTTACAAAAAATCCAAACCTTCCAAAATAAAGTACTGAGGAACGTTGTTAATGCACCTTGGTACATATGAAACGTTGATCTACATAGAGATCTAGGTATTGAAATGGTTGAAGAGGAAGTTAAAAAAGTTGCTCAGAAACACAGAATTAGGCTTCTCAACCACGTAAATTTAGAAATAACACAACTATTACATACTGATAATGTAATCAGGAGATTAAGACGAGTAAAACCTCTTGATCTAGGTGTAGTAGTTAGCTGAGGTTATATTATAACAAAAAATAAAAACTGAATAGTATCTCCAAGAAAATAATTAATTTCATTCAAAAAAATCAGAAATCCGACAAACGGCGGCTTTTCCTTTTAATTTAAATTTATTATTAATTTTCAAAAATAAATTGCTGATTAGTCCAACGACTAGGTGCGATTCCTTGGAGACAGGCGTTAGCCAGTCCTCGGGAGGTTTTTTAGAGGATTAAAGTCCCTCACTATTGCAGAAGGCCCCCTCGCGTAGAAGCCTCTGCAATGTCTTTCGATGATTTTTCCTTCCTGCGAACCTCAAAACAAAAAAAAAAAAAAAAAAAAAGTAGCATATGCCGTGAAATTAGTGAAATCGAAAGCATTGTCGAGGACCATCAAACGTTAGACATAAAAATGAAAGAAACCATAGATAAGCTCAACGAAATTACACAGTAATCTATCTCTGCCTCAAAATGGTACTCTCATGTTAACGATATAATTTTAGGTTAACCTCTAGAATATCTGATACGTTTTCTATGACAACAATGACGCATATTATCTATATTTGTAACTCTATGGCATTTGGGTTATTCATGATTGCGGATCTACCATTAGGTATGCCTTTCTTTTCAATGATAATGGTGATCATCTTAGAGATGTTTCAACTCTGGATTTATTGCTATTTTGGACAAATTATAGTTAGCCAGGTAATTATTAGGCTAGTTTTTATTGAAAACGGTTCAACAGAACGTTACTTTTAGAGAGAAGTCTTACGGTGCGAATTGTATTTCACCAGATGGTATGATGCATCGAAAAACTTCAGGAAAATGCTGTTTTTGACAATTTTTGAAGCGCAAAATGATCGATTTATTTATGCTGGTAAAGTAATGCCACTGTCTCTGGAAACATTTACACAGGTAAAGGTGGTCGGTATTTTTAAAACCATAAATTTGAAAAAAAAAAAACTCTTTTTATAGGTGGTCAAGAAGGCGTATGCTTTCTTTACATTCTTGAATAAGTCGCGCTAGTGGGAAAGTTCCTGACACCACCATTTTTTATTTAAGTGCATGTAGAAAAAAGTTCTAAAAAATAATCTAACCATCAAATTAAATTACATTTGTACATTTGTGTACTCTGAAATAAAGGGTGGACCATATGTTAGTTTCTTTATGAACGGCATGTTTTTTAACAATTTCATCACGAAATATCATCAAGTTAGATAGTGTCAAGCCTCCGAGATGAGAAATGCAACGGCTTAGGGTTCAAAAACGTCAAAAAATATTTAAAAACTATTTTCAAACTGAGTGCTGTATTGTAGAAACAGAGCAGAATTCCAAAAGAATTTTTGGACGAAATTGAATTCAAAAAGAAAGCTCATGAAACTAGCTAGGTTATGGTTCACAAAAGCTATCCATTTGCTCATTCGGTGTGTATAGTCAAAGAGTTGATACTGTTTTCCAAAATGTGAGTAAAACCGAAGAACTTCAACACGGTGCAGAGTTCAACAACTAAACATCGGTCGCACTTCTCTGAGGAGAATATTGCATAAAATCCTTGAATTATCGGACTGTCCACCTAATGCAGACGAAGAAGGTATGGAAGGCGTCGTCTTCCTCGGTGTCTCCGTACTGGAATTTTCTTCCCCATTCTGTAGAGGTACCGATTGAAGTATCCATGTCCGGTTAGGAATTGGGTGATGTAGTAAATCACTTCACCGTGTTTAAGCTCCGTCCATGCAGCAACGTCTCTTATCAACCTCGCGGTCCATCTTCTCTGGTTTCAGCGTTCCAACTGCTTTGCCACCTCTCTTTAGTCTGCTCTTTTGCTTCTGCTACTGTCGGTTCAATCCCCATTTCCCCATTTCATTTCACAAAAGTAAGTATACAACCTCCCGTCGAATCTACTTACTTACTTACTTAACGGACTCTCAACCCGTGGAGGGTCGCTGCCTGAGACAGAGCAGCCTTCCATCCTCTTCGAACCTGGGCATGCTGCTTCCAGTTTTCCAGTCGCTGCCTGAGACAGAGCAGCCTTCCATCCTCTTCGAACCTGGGCATGCTGCTTCCAGTTTTCCAGACCAAGTGCTCTGGCATCCGCGATAGCTTGGTCCTTAAAACGGAGGTTCGGTCTTCCTTGTCGTCTCGAACCTGTGGGCTGGGATTCGAAGATCCTCTTAGCTGGAGCATTATTGTCCATTCGCTCCATGTGGCCGAGCCAGTGTCGAGTCGACGTGTTTCCGGACTACATCCACATCTTGATACAGCTCATAGAGTTCGCGGTTATATCTTCTTCTCCATTCGCCTTCCTCGCATATGGGACCGAATATTTGACGAAGGACTTTTCTCTCGAAAGTATTCAAAATCTGCTCTGCTTTCCTGCTTATCGTCCAGCACTCGGCACCGTAGAGCAGAACTAGCAGGATAAGTGATTTGTAGAGCACGCATTTTGTCCTCCGAGCAAGGAGTTTTGAACCAAGTTGTTTCGCTAAACCGAAGTAGCAGCGGTTTGCTTGGGTTAGTCTTCGTCGGATCTCCAGGTGTCGTTCGTGGAGTTGATGTTTACTCCGAGGCAGGTAAACTCCTTAACTACTTCGAAGTTACTGCTGTCAACAGTGACGTTTTGTCCTAGGCGGTGGACAGATGCTGCTTTGTTTGTTGACAACATGTACTTTGTTTTGTCCTCGTTTACCTCAAGACCGACTCGTTTCGCCTGTTCTTCAATTGCCGTAAAAGCCTCTATGACGGCACGCTGGGAGCGACCGATGATATCAATATCGTCTGCTTATCCCAGCAGCTGGACGGATTTGTTGAAGATAGTGCCTTCCGTGTTGACGCCTGCCCTGCGCTCTATCTGTTCCAGCACTAGATTGAAGAAATCACATGATAGCCTATCTCCTTGCCGAAATCCGGTACACGTTTGGAATAGTTCAGAAGAGTTGTTTCCAAACTGCACATTGCATCGCGTGTTTTTCAGCGTAAGGCGACAAAGCTAGATTAGTTTGCGCGGGATCCCGAATTCGGCCATCGCCATGTAGAGCTCACGGCGATGAATGGTATCATATGGGGCTTTGAAGTCGATGAAAAGATGGTGAGTCTCGACTTGAAATTCGTTGGTCTTTTCCAGGATTTGCCTTAATGTGAAGATATGGTCTATCGTCGATGTGCCGGGCCGAAAGCCACACTGGTATTTGCCGATGTGTGTGTTGCAGAAAGGCTTTAGACGTTCACATATTACGTTGGATAGGATCTTATACCTGACATTTAGCAGGGATATGGCTCTGTAGTTTTTGCAGGACATAGGATCGCCTTTTTTGTAGATGGGGCATATGGAGCTAATTGTCCAGTCATCGGACATGCTTTCATCCTCCCATACTTTGTTGATGAGTTGGTGCATGCACCCTACTAGCGTTCTACTAAGCCGGAGACGCATCGTAAGCTGTGTGCGACGTGTCGATCTTAGCTGAGTCGCCTTCCACAGCGGTCCAGACAACATGGAAAATTAACGGCACTCTCACTTCCTCCCTTCATCAAACCTTTTCTATATAAAAAGATGAAAGCCTCTGTGGGATGAAGCCGTTGAGGTTCAACCATATAAAACTAAAAAAAAAGAAAAGAAAAGGTGCTCCCTCTTCTGGTACATGCCATTGCGCTAATAGGCCCATACATGAGGCTATTCATCAAGTTTATTGCTCTTTCAATGTACCTTCGCATCTTCTTGATAAGAAATTGTCAACATTCGTTCTGTTATGCAGGACCTCATTGGAATAAAAAGTTGTACTGCTTGCTCTCACGTTCAACCACACGGGACAGTCATATGCAAGCATGGGCCGGATGAGATTGAGTAGCAGATTACTTTCACCCTTGCATTGAGTTGGCTGCTATAAAACAGTCTCTTTATGAGACGAAAGCCGTCTTAGCTCTGGCGCCGTAATTTTTACTATCAAACGTACCGAGAGAAGTCACATTGTAAACAGAATTCATTGTGAAAAATGGCAATGTGACTTCTGTGGTTGGTACGTTTGACAGTATTGGATTTCTCATGCCCAGCCTGCTCAATTTTATTTAAATTTTCCTGATGTTCTTGAGGAGTCTTTACCTGATTATTCTACAGTAAAACTTCAGTTTGGTGCTGTAATAGTTTATTTCCGATTGCCGCTACATAAAAACAAAAAGCAAACACGCTAAAATATATACATATGAATGTATGTATGTACGTCTCCTTCTTTCCTTAGTAATGAATTCCCTTTAGCGCGACTCATTCAAAAACGTGAAAAGAGCATATGCCTTCTTGACTACCTATAAAAAGAGTTCTCCAAATATTTCCGAAAAGACTAATTAATTTTACCTGTGTAAATGTCTCCAATGACAGCGGAATGTTTTTTCCAGCATAAACATATCGGTCCATCTGTGATTCAAAAATTGTCAAAAGCAACATTTTCTTGAAGCTTTTCGATGCATCATACCATCTGGCAAAATACAAGTCTCTTCGTAAATTCTCTATCTAAAAAAAATTTATGTATTCAAACTTCATTCATTAATATTTCAAGTCAATATGAATGTTTAAATATAAATATTGGAAAAATTGCTTTATATTGCTTAACATTTTAATAAATACCTGACTGACTATAATTTGTCCGAAATAGCAATAGATCCACAGTTGAAAAGTCACCAAAACGACCACCATTAGCATCGAAAACAATTGCAGACCAAATGGCAGACGCATAACCATGAATAGCCCAAGTGCCATAGAGTTACAATTGTAAAGCATATGTGTCATTGTTGTCATAGAAAAGACATTAGAGATTCGTGAAATTAATCTAAAATGTTATCAATGACAATAGCTGTGTATGTATATCCTTTGGTTAGAAATTCTTTACTGTGTAACATCATTGAATTTATCTATAGTTTCCTTCATTTTGGTATCTAACGCATGGCAATCCTCAATTACAGTATCGAACTCTCTAATTTCACGGCAAATACTGCTTAGAAGTCCAGATGAAACACACATCATTCCACAAAATAACTGTAAGAAACATGGATGTTAAAAGAATACAACAAGATATTAACGAACTGATAACTCAGGAAAAAGGATCATACCTACAAATGTATGTAACTACTTAAATCTAAATCAAGTAGAGTAACAAGAATAACATCGCTTTCTATACAAGCAGCTCTTCAAAGGCCAGAAGTCAAATTAACAATCAAATTCTTCCAAGTTCATCCAATTTGGTGGTTCTCGAAATATCTTGATACAGTTACACTTTCTCATTGAACTTATCAATTTTACAAATTATTCTGGAATACATGGTAGACAAAAATCTAAGGTTCTTCTACATTTATGTGCGACATCAAAAATTGTGTCGATCCTACCATATCCTACCACATGTACCTAATCAATTTTTATAGGCAAAACACAATGTGGCGCTCGCGCGCTCATGCGTTTGACAGGCATTGTACCGATTTACGATAATATTTGTCAAAACGCGCGATCTCAAAATTTGCAACACAAAATGTGGCAGGTTGGGAATATGGCAGAATTAAAGTTCTGTTCCCTCAAATTGCCCACACACTATTTCGCGGCAGAAAAAGGAGCAGAGAAATGTACTCTTTTTATTTCTATGGTTTGATTAGGAAACACAAATATAAGAAATAACTTTGAAAACGAATGTATGTTCTATATGAATACGAAAACAAAACCTCTGCATACTCTAACATAGTTAATTTGTGTTCAAAAAAGATCAATTAGCAATTAAAAATGCTTACATATTAAATGCTAACAATTCGGAGTACATACACGACACAATGGTTTGCCTTTTTGCTACAATCGAACAAGCCAAAGAATAATGTCAATCCAAAACAGCTGTGAGCTGTCAAAACGCGCGACCATAGTAGAAAATAATAGAAAGTAGCGCTACTTCGACGTTGAGGTCGCGCTTACGATATTTACGATCAAAAACCGACCAAACGCGTGAGGTCACATTTATGGGCAAAACACAATGTGGCGCTCGCGCGGTCGTGCGTTTGACAGGCATTGTACCGACTTACGATAGTATTTGTCAAAACGCGCGACCTCAAAATTTGCAACACAAAATGTGGCTTCACGACGGTCGTGCATTGAGAGGTTAGGAATATGGCAGAATTATGTTCTGTTCCCTCAAATTGCCCACACACTATTTCGCGGGAGAAAAAGGAGTAGAAATATACTCTTTTTATTTTCATGGTTTGATTAGGAAACGCAATTATAAGAAATAACTTCGAAAACGAATGTTATGAATACGAAAATAAAAAAAATAAAAACCTCTGCATACTCTAACCTAATTAATTTGTGTTCAAAAGGCATCAATTAGCAATTAAAAATGTTTACATATTAAATGCTAACAATTCAGAGTACATATACGACACAATGGTTTGCCTTTTTGCTAAAATCGAACAAGCCAAAGAATAATATCAATCCAAATCAGCTGTGAGCTGTCAAAACGCGCGAACGTAGTAGAAAATAGTAGAAAGTAGGTCGCGCTTAAGCCCGTATGACACTACATTTTTTTCTCATTTTTAATGCTCTGAAAATGAAATTAGAGCAGTACGAAAAATTCACTACTGAAATTTCCATTAAGTGTGAGTGCGTACACACTAACCTAATAAATGTGAAAATGTCAGAAAAAATGCATTAAAAATGTAACCCAAACTACATTTTTCAGCCGCTGGCAGCTTGTTTTTTGACATTTCTGCATTAAATTGGTTCATTGCAAAACTAAATTGTTTTGAATTTGCGAAATGGATCCAGATGTACTTATTTTGTGTGTTTTAAATATAAATTTATTAATTGCAACCGTTTTGGAAATGTTCAAAGAAAAACAAAAACCTAAATTCCCAATTAATTTTTGCCGTTTGTGATTCTGTTCGGCTCAATACAAAAACAAAAGCTGACAGTTTATTATTTTTCTGCAAAATAATTGCTTTCCTTTTCTTAAAAAATCGTGTTGTCTCTTTTATGCAAGGCTGACACTCAAACATGATTTAATGCATTAAAAATGAGAAAAAAATGTAGTGTCATACAGGCTTTACGATATTTACGATCAAAAACCGACCAAACGCGTGAGGTCACATTTTGTGTTGCCCCATAAGATCCCATTGTTTCTACTCAATCTGTCAACGCGCGACCGCGCGAACGCCACATTGTGTTTCTACTTTTAGTGTTACCCCATAAGATCACATTGTTTCTACTCAATGGGCCAGCGCAAACTGGATCAATTCCCCCGGGGTGAAACTCAGTTTATAGAAAAGGGAGGGCAAGTGTACAGTATGAAACGGAGCAAAATTTTCATCCAGCAATGAAGTAGGTAAACCAATACACACACAAATTGTCAATTTCGAGATACAACAGAAATACCACTAAAATGAAAATCAGTTCATGTATACAGAATTTTACCGCGAATTATTCATCCAGTGTGCGATTGAAGTAAAATGTGATAGCCCGGGGGAATTGATCTGATCCAGTGTGCGCTGGCCCAATCTGTTTAAACTTTTAGGCTTACATTTCATTCAAAGTGATTCAAAGAGTACAAACGAATAGATTTTTGAAATCCGCCCATCGACACGCCCATTTCACTAGCAATATCTGTTTTTCAATATTTTACTAGAAATAGTATGAAATCACGGTAATAAGAAACAAAATAGGGTAGATAGATACATAAACATATAAAAATAAATAGATCGTCAGTTTTTAGAAAAAAAACAAGAAAATATTGCGTCCCAAGGACAGGTTCATAGAATAATATCAGAGGAGGCGGCATTTGTCGTTAGCTGGTATGGTGCCAATCGATATCTTATCGATGAAATAAAAGGAAAGTACATGAGGAAGCTCGCAAGAAGTGAATTGAGAAATTAAAAGGAGAAAAGTGCGATCTCAATGGTAAAATTGCAAAACTGATGGGAAAACGGTGCGACTTTCAGTCAGGGTCAGGAATATGAACTGTGCATACAAATAGCTCGGTCTTCTGGAATGTTTGGAAAATCCCCTCTTTTTGCCGTATCCACAAAATAAAGAAAACAATTACAATACGAAAGTGTCGCCAGCACACTTAGACCAATGATAGGTCCGTTGTGATACCATGCGGATCATTAGAGCTTCTTATGAAGCGTAGGACGCTCTTAATGTCGATATTCATCAGGTCGCCTGTATCGTTATAATAGGGAGCTCCCAAGTGGAGTTTCCTTCTACGGGAGAGAGCTGGGCAGAAACAAAGAAGGTGAGGAATAGTTTCCTCCTCTTCTTCATCCATGCAGTTTTACAAAAATCGTTCGCGAAGAGGCCTAGCCTTGTAGCATGCTTGCCTATTAGACAGGGTCCAGTGATGACACAAATTGTGGTGCCGATATGTAGTCTATTGAGAGAAATCAAATTCTTAGAGCCTTTTAGATGCAGCTTTGGCCAAATCTGTTTTGTCGCTAGACATGTTGATCCATTTGTCCACCTAAGATTTGCACTCTCGACAGCATCCAACTTAAGTTTAAGTTTGCGAGTAGCGATTGGAATACCTAAGGTGCCATTATCCGGCAAGATGGGTAAATTTGTTCCTTCTTGCCTCACAATTCCCTGGAATGTCTCTATGCCCCGGCACCCAACACAGGTGAATATTGAACTGCTCAGCCATCTCCATAAGAGACGAACGGCAGTCTAGAGCTACTAAAGAGTTTATAGAGGTCGATTCCAGGGATTTGATTGCTGCCTGGCTATCAGAAAAGATGCGGATATCTCTAGCAGATATCACGTTTTTCTTAACGTGATCGCCATTATTTCCACCTGGAACACGCTAGTTGAACCTTACTTAGATAACCGCGATTTCTGGCTGTCCACCAGACAATCACCCCGTATCTGAGTATCGGTCTAACGATCGAGGTGTAGAGCCAGTGAGATATTCGAGGTTGTAGGCCCCATTTATTTCCAATGGTTTTTGCAAGAAAAAAGTACTACTGTAGCCTTCTTGACTCATTCTGGAATATTAGGTTTCCAACTTAGCTTTCTATCCAGGATAAGACCCAAATATTTTGCTTTATCAGAGAAAGTTAAGCTGGTTCCATTAAGAGAGGGATGGTCAACTAGCGGAATTTTATATTTCCTTGAAAAGAGTACTAGTTCTGTTTTGTGGGGGTTTACGACTAGACCACACCGAACTGCCCATCTAGTGAGCTTATTTAAAGCGTTTTGTAGGAGTTCCTTCAGAGTATTTAGGTGCTTTCCCGAGACGGCCAAAGCAACATCATCTGCATAAGCGATCGCCATGCATCCCTCGCCACAACCTTACTCCATTACTCTTAGATTATATGGACCTTGTTCCTTTCTCGGTTATGGTTCCCAAGAAGTTCAAGTCTTTGAACTCTTCCTAGACAGTTCATTGAGCGATTCATTGGCCACTCCAGGAATAGGATCAATTAGAAGAGGATTTCTGTGCGATGGATTATCTTTCTCGAGACCTTTAATGCCCCTCAATACATATTTTTTTTATAATTCTTTCTAGTGCAATGTGTAACTATGGATTCTGTCATCTGTCATCTACATAAAAACTTTAGGACTCTAGGGTGTAGCGCACAACACATTGCAAAAATTCAATAACCTAAGGCTTACTGTTCTCTTTGTGCATATGTATAGCAAACCTGTTTTCTTACCGTATCATAAGCAATAGCCACAACTGCTATTACTGACAGCGTGATAATTTCATAAATGTATATCAGATGCCAGTTTGGAGTATCGACAGCATTCAAATATGGCAAATGTGGTGTAAATGGCAATGGTCTATAAGCTGTAGTCATTAATGGTCCCAATAAGAATGAAATACAGCACACGACCGTAATATACATGCCCGAGTTGAATAGTTTTTTGTACAATCGTAAGTTTTTTTCGATGTCTGTGGCATTTTTGAAATTACTCGATAGCCTCTCCATTTGTTTAATGCAAGCGTAGATCTCACCTTCACCGAAACCGGCTGCACCCGTTTTATGAGTACAAACGCTAAGTGGCCAAAAGAATAGCAATTTAATTAATACGACTGTGTTTTCTCCATGTCGTATCTCCCCAATAGTATCCGACAAAGATATTATGGTCAAGAAAATTCCCATAGATATGATAAGCTGTTTCAATAGAAGATACAATAAATATGAATATTCAGGTAGATAGCAGGTCTTACCATGACTTTAAAAAGGCGGCTGAATTGAGTTTTATTAGTCCTATCAGGAGAGGTCCAAAGTTGAAAAAATTTAAATACTTTCTGAGAACTATTAAAGAACTCTTCGACCATATTTACGCTTTAAGAAACAACTCTTGAATTGGTAAGTTCAGGACGCATAAGCTGTTTTTATTGCAAGTAAAATAGGAATAACGAGATGGCTTTGACAGGTGATTGGTTTAAGCTACAATTAGTAGCCGATAATAATAGGTTTAGTACGAAGTGTGAAAGGTGTTAAAGTTCTTAAAGATAATTATTTATGTTCAGTACAAAGGTATTGAGCTTAATTTTAGTAATTGCTCATACATAAAAAATTGAAAACGAAAACAGTAGTTTCTAACCTTTTCCGAATAATGTGACACAGGTGATGAACTACAAAAACAAAAATTTATGTACATTAGACCTCAACAATCCATTCAAACAGCTTTGAATGTTTGTATCGAAACAGGGATAAGCACCAGACAATCGGACCTCAGCAGTGTCTTTCCAGTAGCCAAAATGTGGGCAAAAAAAACTCGAGCAGCGTCCTCCCAAACGGCGGATAGCTGGAAGATTGCAAACGCAAAAAAACACAAACTGTTTCCAGCAATCCAATCAAGTAGGGGAGGCGACAGGCCTACAAGCGAGATAGAGAGAGCAAGAGCAGCAGCAGACTTGAGGAGCAACCGTCCAAAGCTCCAAACCCGAAGAAGAAGCGGAAGAATCCACCAAAGTTGGTACCAGCGGGAAACACTAGAAGCTCTAACGGTAAAGGCTTAGTGGTTTCGGTCACTCGAAGCGCTCCGATACGAATCGCTAAGAAGCATCAAAACGGTATCCCTGAACTCCAAGGGAATAAAAGCGCGACATGCAAACACTCGACGGAAGGTTGGGTCGAGGTTAGCAGCCGAAGACAGGGTACGAAACCCAAGAAACCTCCTCGACCTGACGCTATAATTATCAAGAAAGCTGGGGAACTTTCGAATGCCGACATGCTTCGGGAAGTGAAAGCGGATCCCACTCTTACAGATGTAGGAAAAACAGCGAGCGGAGATCTTTTGCTCTTGTTAAATAAACCTGCTGACACTACAACCGCGGACTTCAAAACAAGAATAAAAGAGGTGCTAGGTGAAATCGCAAATGTGACAGCCTTAGCACACGAGATTCAGAGATTCCAAGATGTGACTTAAGGCTAACAGGTGCCCTGCAAAAGTATGTTGTGGTCTGCTTGCATTGTAAGAGTCATGACAAACTACATTCGTTCGTAAGAAGCCCAATTGCCAATTACTGCATGTTCGGGAATTCAAGAATGATCCTCTGAGCCTAACCTAAAAATGCTATCGCAGATTTTATTTCCCGTGAGCCCAGTGTGACCCGACGCCCACAGAAGAATCAAAGTGTTGCGACCTATATAAGTAAAACACTCGTGCATTCTCGATACATTTTGGAACCTGACTCTGACAACAGTCGCAGATAATCTAACGCCTCTACCTAGTCCGTATAACATACATTGATCATGGTCATTAGGATTGCAAATATCTCCACTTAAAAGGCATATTTGCGTCATGAGTAGTGCAACCTCATGCTGTCGTTTTCGACGAGAAAACGTCACTAGTTTTGGGGTCATCCTTGAGAACTCAACTTCAATCAATTTCTGCCTCAGATTCTGGCCGGAGACAGTTCTAAAGATAAATCGACCGCGTCCAAGGTTAAACTGTCACCTAAGACAGTGGATTGCTCTGATGCTGCTATCTGTAAAATAAATTATAAGTGGAGGTAGGTTCAGTGCATCTAACGCTGAGTGAAGTGAAGTGAAGTGTCAAAGGCAATGTCAATCAACGTTCCTATACAAGCGCGGAAGAGAGGCAGGCCAAAAAACACCTGGATCACACAAATGCAAAAACAGCGGCATTTGATTGGCCTCAGTGACGAAGTGACCTGAAACCGAGAGGCTTGTAGATACATTTTGAGGTCGAATCGGCGTACAACACAGGCGGACCAGTAGGAATGCAGTAAAGTGGAAGGGTTATGAACCCTATAATCCTGATCGTAATCGCCGAACAAAAGGAAGAAGAAGTGTCCAAAGCCATTGATATCATACAAACGGATGAGTCTGCCGTCAAAAATACTAACTAAAAGGAGAACAATTGCTGAGATTTCGTTCTTATATTAGCCACTATAGCCCACCCCTTTGTATGTTCGAACTACATTCCTAGTAGATACAGCATTTTATGTCTTTTAATGGCTGGTTTTTGACAAACCATGAGAGATGTTCCCAGAAGCCGTTGATAGCATAAATCCATCATTAGACTCAATTGGAAGTTTGTAGATATGTTTATTTATTTCAAAACTGTTTTCTTAAACCTAATCTGCGACTCAGGCCTCCGAAAAGGTTGTGAACCACTGCTTTAGATATTCTAAGTATCAGCAGTTACTGAAATGCCTATCGCACTGTACTGAGATTATTTATTTAATACCTTCCACACCTTTGTACAAGGCTTTAATTATCCACACCTATGTATGTAATTAAAGTGTGTGGTGACATTCACTTGTCTTACGAATTTTGTCCTTCTTCCTGCACTTGCAATAAAAACAGTTGCAACGCACGGAAGAACCAGTTTAAGAGTTCCACTTCGAGCAAAGACAATGGTCGACGAGAATTTCTTTCATCATTCCCAAATGATATTCAAATTACACTGGCTTTGGTCATATCGCGATGGAAATACTAAAACTTTTTTGACCCGATTCCTTAAATGGATGGTAAGAAATAATATCAGCCTGTATCCGTACTTATTTTAACTGCACAAATAGATAATCATACCTGCGGGGATTATGCTGCTCGTGATATCAATCTCGGAAGTAATTGAAGAAATGCGACAGGGAAAGATTGCATTTACGTTCGTTAAAACGTTATTCGTGTCACTTTGCATCTGCAATCATAAAATGATTTCAGCCGTTCTCGCCCACGATGAAATATACGCTTGTATAAAACAAATGGAAAGGCTAGCGAGCACATTCAAAAATACATCGGATATCGAAAAAAGCTTAAGGATATATAAGAAGCTGTTTACCTTCAGCATATGGCTTATAAGCATATGCGGCGGTTTATTTATGATTATTCCGGCAGCGAGTGGTGAGCATGGATCGTTGCCAATTACACCACATCTACCACATTTAAATGTCAAAAAATCTCCAAACTGGCAACTGTTGTACGTTTTTGAAACTCTCACACTGTTCTTACTGACGAATATCACCGTAGCCTACGATACGGTAAGAAAATTAGTTCACAATTACACTGAGTTGTCTACATGTCTTAGGGCCATCTGTCGGTTTCGTTTTAAAATTGGTTTTAGGACCCTACCCTCCAATATGTTACTTTCCGATGGTTTACGGAAAATTATTCCAATCAACTAAAACTTTTTTGCAGCGCGCTGTCTATTGCTTATGGCTCACATATGTTTTTGGCGGATGTTCTTCTAAAGTACATCAATTGTTAATGGATCATTGTAGCTACAGGAGTCTTAAACAGTGGCCCTATAAAGCAAGGTCCAAAGGCGTCAAATCGCAGCGGCGCGATGCCAGATACATCTCCAAAATAACTGATAATACTGTCGCCGAATTCAGTGCACAAAAGATTAATTTTTTGACGGCTATTGTGGCATATTCTGGAACCAACGCCTGTCCAACTCCAAATCCTCCAATTGAAATCTATGACTACCACAACGCTTCTTCTATTTAATTTCAGTAGAGGTCTATGGAGCAGAGGCTGCTCGTAACTAGCTAGAAAAGAATCTGAAATTGAATCGGGAGGAAAATTAAAATGAATCTAAAATAGGGTTTTCAGAAAATGCAACCTAAATATATTAATTAAATCGAAATGGCCCTAGTTGTGCTGAAACATTGTGTTGCCATCTAGTTACGATAGGTGGATTGCACTGCCTGCTCTTGAAGTCATTTGCTTTTCACTACGAAGTTCTTAATTTGAACCGTGCATGCACTATTGAGATCGGTGCCATCTTTCCAACATTGGCGTGTGATTACGTACGTGAATGGGTTATAACAATGATCCAGTTAGTCCACTGATTCCAGAACCAGAACCAGCAACCAATACATTCCACTTGAGCGTCACAGCACAGAATGGTATGGTATGGTATGGTGAAGTGCCCTTTAGAGGATGGATAGATTCTCTATAGATCGTGGTATCCAATTTAATTGCTCCCCGGCTAGTCTTAAATCAAATAAATCTGTAGTCTTGACAAATCATATCATATTCCAGATTAGAACTTAAGTCCTATCGTCCAACTGTTCAAAATTCTGTTTACATATACAAGCCCAGCGTGTCTGAAAGCCCGTTGTCTTCTGTGTCATGACAACTACTGCAGTGATTAGATAGTCTGGCGGCCATAGCATCTATCGGACAATGTCCAGTTACTGCATCTCGGTACCATTTCAACTCCATTGCTTCGAGGATGCGTTCATTTTCAAATCTCATTTTTGACTCAAAGTTTCACTAGAACCAGTGCATACCTTAGCCGTTCACTAATTACAAAAAAAATAGCAGATACAAGTATGATAACATCTTCGGCATTGGCCATTACGTTTTTTCCATTTGCTTCTAAAATTTGTACAACCTCGCCATACGAGTGATAAAAAATCATCCTCAAGACGGTCGGGGCTTAAGGAGGGCTTGGCTGTAAATTTACATGTGATTTGCGGTTTGCATCCTATAGTTAGTGAACTGTTTCCAATTTCAACGGGTACATCTTCGAGTCTTACACCACTGTAAAGACCATCCATTCAAGCCCAATTACATGATATGTCATCTGACTAAAGTTCAAGGGTCCTAATGGACATCTGCAGCCACAGATATTCTCAACCGAACGGCTCCGGGCTCCACGTCTGCTATTATCCTGCATTGAACCGCAGTGTTTGCCCAGTTGGTGCCACACGACCAGGGAATCGAAGACGAAATTCATGTTGAGCCAAGACTACCGACAGAATAGTTATCAAAACACTGGTACATTCATTCCGCGCTCATGGAGAGTATATCTAAGCGGTTTTGGAGAATATATGTACGTCTGCTTCTATTTACTTCACAAACCTCGAAGTCGCGATGACATAAGACGTGGTTTGCAAAAATTAAAGAGAACCTTTAGGTAGGATTATGGCTTTTGTGATATCTGTGTATGAAAATGCAGATGTATCTCACCGGTTGCAAGAAGACGGGTAGCTGTTTATCACCCTATGTGACTCTAATTGTTATACCTTCTAGTCTCTGTTCAAAATTCACTCAAACAACAACGATAAGCTCTTTATTAAAGGTTTCCAAGGGAGCATTTTCTCGCACAATTTTTATCTCTCCCACCTCACAGTTATTTTGCGGAATGATGTGCCTTTGCTCTGGTATTCTGGCCAGTATATGTCGAGAAATAAGAGAATTCGAGGACTACATCGAGGATCATCAAACTTTGGACACTCAAATGAAGCAAACTATTGACAAATTCAACGAAATTACACAGTACAGAGTTTCCCATTAATAGAAATTCCCATCTACATTAATGATATCCTTTCAGGTTAACTACAAGAATAGCAAACATATTTTCTACCACAACATTGACTCATATAATCTATAACTGCAACACTATAGCCTTGGGGCTGTTGATGATCAACGTATTGCCATTTGGTCTGGAATTTTGTTCAATGGTAGTAATAATTGTTTTCGTGACTTTTCATCTCTGGATCTATTGCTACTTTGGGCAAAATATAGTAACTCAAGTATTTATTCGAATACTTCAAGCTATCAGCGCAATAGTGGACTAATTCGCATATCTTGCCCTACAACTCACATCATTTTGGATATTTTTGGAAGCCTCTTTAGACGATAGACGACTATTGCGCTGGTTAGCTAATTTAATTAATAATTTGAAATTGGAAAGAAATTTATTTTTAGAGAGAAGTCCTACGTCGGGACTTGTATTTTACCAGATGGTATGATTCGTCAAAAAACTTCAAGACCATGTTGCGATTGACAATGTTTCAGTTACATAATGAAGGGTACATTTGTGCTGGAAAATTTATACCATTATCCTTACAGACATTCGCAGAGGTAAGTTGATAAATATTTTTGCAATTATTTGGAAAGTCTTGTATTTTTGTTTTTGTATATGTAGGTTATCAAGAAGGCGTATGCTTTTTTTACTTTTCTGAATGACTCGGCCTAGAAAGAAGTCTTTGTTAACTAGAAAATGTGGAGACATGTACCAAGGTGTTGACTTTCACACTTAAGTATGTGATTTTGAAGTTTATTTTTAATTTCCAAAATAAATTAACATAAAAAAACGGAGGAGTGTAACTAATGTCTTGGACCACTATCATGCCAAACGATAGTTCAAAGAAAATGCTAAGTGTGAGTGTTCCTGCATTTCAATTCCTATGTCGTTTTAATCAAATCAGTAAGTGGAGTTGTAAAACGTATTGTGAGGTATAACAAGACTCATTCTACTGCAGAAGCTACCCACATTGTGGATGAATTAAACTTACTTACTTACTTACTTACAGTTAACGTAAAATTCCACTTCTCAAGAAAATACACATAACCCTAAAGTTTGCGGGAGAGCATTTGTCGTGGTGCTCTAAGGAGTGGAGGGGCACCTTGGACTTTATCCGGCTGAAAATAGTATATGACATTAATTTGGGTAAACAGATAAAACAGTGATGGCATGGCAGTTATTGCTGTTTTTAAGATTATCTTAACAATAATACCATCCCTCCAGTCTCTGGGATAGGGTCATTATCGCATATAGAATAATCTAGTGCAAGCAGAATACAGGCCGGTGCTTCAAGAAATGCTTTTAGGAATTCGTAGGGTTTGCGCTTAAAGAAGTATCGCGAGTCTTATCAGGGTCCGATTTCAATGTCCCCTAGAAGAAATACGCCTATTAAAATGCTGGGAGCTTACATAAGCACCCTGTTCATCGGTGAGCAGTGCACAAAAGTGTTCCTTTCACCTTCGTAGCAATCTTCTGTCACCACGAAAAGATTACCTTTCATGTCCAGCACTGGGTGATTCGTCATACTGCGCTGCCCGACAATGTTCTTAGTGGTCTTGTACGATTCTATTCCGCCCGTTGCGCATTTTCAGTAAACTTGTTCACTCTGCGCTCTTATCTTATATACTGCTTCTCTAGCGTATGCGGTGTCTTGCACTCGTTTGTACATAAATAGAACCCATTTCCGATAGGGATCAGATTCAGCACTAACTTGTATTTTCAGCGATCTACGATGGGAAATTTTTTCCCAAGGTTCCCAAGGGATAGGAATCTGTAGCCCTGGAGTGCTTTAGTGCAGTTTCGGTTCCATCTTCCATAGAAGCCCTCTTTACTTGGCCTCACCTGGCGTCAATAGTAAGATTACCATTAACTCCCAAGAGTGACGATTTATCGTTGGGTATGGTGGTGAAATTACGACGTACTTAGAATGGGTCACATAGAGCGTTCGTATTAAATTTCGGCTTTCTTGCGGTTACCTTTTAGTGCCGTAGGACAGCTGCTGAGCGTTGCCAGGAATAGGTGATGATCACTGCCTGAATCTGTCTCAACAGGAGACAACAGGAGAGAATTCACCAAATTTGGGCTGCCGCTTAGGGACTCAATATCATTCGTTGTCATTTCTCACGTAAAAAACTCTCCTCATTCCGCCGTTGCTGTTTTCGAGGATTTGGGTAATAACCACCACAAGCCTCGATTTGACCGACACACCTGCCCTTTGGATGGTCGAACACATACAAATTAAGGACTCCAATTATGGGAAAACATATGCCTTTTATAGCCGCCCAATATAGGTTACAGACGCTACTTGCTGTTGCCGTTACCTTTCCAGATACGCTCGTTCGCCATTAGACTTCCACGCCAATGACTGCTATTGTATTGTGGACTACATCTGGGCATAACGAAATCAGTCCTCCGCGACAGCAGTGATTTCCAAGCGAAGGTAGCACAAGAAGGCATCACCTTTCTCATTGATAGCCAGGCAGCAATAAATGCGACTTCTGCTATTGAAATTAAATGCAAGCCTGTGTGAAGTGCTGTCGAGAAGATTTAAAGGTTTTTGAAACGCAGCACAAGGTTAGGCTCTTTTGCGGCGCTGTACATGAAGGCATACCCGATAATGAAAAGGCTACCGCATTGGAAAGAAGTTCGAAATCTCGACTAGATCAAATAGTAGACTCCTCCTTATATGAACTTCCCGCCTTGCACACTTGAGCTCAAACCAGCGTGTGAGGTCCAAAATATTCACAGAAACTTAGCTGAGCGTAGGTTCATACCTAAAAAAATAAAAAAAAAAAATGAGACGCCCGCATTCATGATCCTATGAAGAATTTTACAAATTTATTCGGTGGACAATAACTCTGTTCCGCTTTTTTGAAAAGGTTACAAACCACTGGATTTAACAATGCAAGTGTCAGCAATTACCGAAATGCAGCTTTTCTGAAATTCTCTCCATTCGCATTGGGGCTAATTATCTTTGAGAATCGTTTACACCTTTCACACTTTCTACTGAACCCATTATTATTGTCAACTACAAGTAATTATAGCTTGCACCAATCACCCGTCAAGACCATCCCGTAATTCGTATCGGACTTTCAATAAGATAACTCACACGTTACAAACGAGCGAGTTAGGAGTTTTTATTTAAACAGCGAAATGATCGGAGGATTTTTTTGAAAAATCTCAAAAAATGTTCAAATTTTTGCAGCTTTGGACCTTTTCCAATGAAAAAAATAAAACTCTGTCGAGTTGCCTGCTTAAAGCGATGGTAAATCTCTGTTTACATGTATCAACGCCGTAACTTATTCTTATTGAAACAGATAATCACCACTACAGGCCTTTTCTTGGTCATTATATCGATATCGGAAACAATGGAACAGATGCGTCATAAAGGAATTGCAGATATATTAAGCAAAGCGTTGTACTTCCTTCCGCTTAGTGTTCACACTCATAAAATGATCTCAGCCGTTTTCGCCCAAAGTGAGATCAATGCTCGCATTAAGGAAATGGAGAAGATAGCCAACAGATTCAAGAATACTTCTGATATCGAGAAAGCCTTGGATCTGTATAAGAAACTGATCGCATTTGGTTTGTATTGTACCGTCATATGTTGTACATTATTCTTGTTGGCACCATTAACGACTGAAGGATCTACGGATCTGCCATTTACACCTTATTT
This sequence comes from Blera fallax, assembly GCA_946965025.1. NCBI lineage: Eukaryota > Metazoa > Arthropoda > Insecta > Diptera > Syrphidae > Blera > Blera fallax. The sequence continues at coordinate 41,927,971 of OX337247.1, read as the reverse complement.
GCCATTTTTGGATGCTCTTAAGACTCCAAACTGGTATCTAGTCTACTGTTATGAAATTGTGGCAGTATTCATAATAACGATATCGACTATTACCTACGATACGGTAAGAAAACAGTTTGTAATGTGTAGAAACAAAATTGAGATCATTCAAAAGGCTCTAGCTCTTTTCAGGACTACTTCAAGTATTGGAAATTTCACAGGAAGATCCCTCAATGTATGTGGACAAACAAGTAGGATTCTAGGCAATCGAAAAAAATACCATCAAAAATAGTTGAACTCTTCAAGAACGTGGGATTGTTACTTACTTTTACTTATATCCTGTTTCCCTTTGTGGGTCTTAGGGCCACAATTACGCCTACGTGATAGTATACGGTTTCTGGCAATAAGCTTCAACTCTCCAACTCTTTCCCAATTGCTGTGCCTCTTCCTGTTCTGTTCTGCGCCCCGTTCTTCTACTATCTTGTGTTAACTGATTCAATAGCTTAGTTTGCTATGGAACTGTTGCCTTTTCGAAATGTATGACATAAAATAACACGGATTCAACATTTGAGTGGAAAAATCGCTTAAGCTGATTGTATTTGCCATATCATGAAGGTCATTCCAGACGCAGACTCCGCTTTGCCGATTCGGTTGACAATATCCTGTTCGGATCCACCTTCGATCGGGACATTACTCCCAAGATATTGGAAACTTTCTACTCTCTCCACCGTGTAGAGTACACAAAGCTGCGCGAGGCACATCGCTATTCACCAATAAAAAAGTATCGGCGATGGAACGCAACCTTGTCAGACCTCATTTTGGATTTCGAATTATTCTCAAGGCTTTCTTCTATGCAGAACATGATATACATTGTATATGAAAGGTACGTGATTAGTCGCAGGATATTTTCTTGTGGCAGTCCTGCTGTTGAATCTTAAAGTATTTTTCATCCCATCTTACTGGAAAGTATCGCTCTGCGATGTATGATTTAAGAATGCGTGTATGAGCTACAAAATGGAAATATCTATCATATGCAAATTCTTTTTTCGCTCATGTGTACTCATATGTTTTTCTTGCAGTTATTTTGCGGAATGATATGTGTTTCCGGAATTTTAAGTAGAATTTCTATAAGTTTAAAAACGAGCAGTGGGCAAATATCAGTTGCATCAGTATACTGTTCTCCCAGCTATAGCATAAAGAAACATGAATTTGAAAGCCTTTTCCGTATATATCACAATAGATACATCACAGGAGGCGATTTTAATGCCAAGAATAAATTCTGGGGATCTAGATTAACGAATACCAGAGGAAGAGCATTATATGAAGCAATTAAAGAAGGTGGCGGCAAATATCACTCAACGGGAAAACCTACCTACTGGCCAACAGATAGGAATAAGACCCCAGATCTTGTCGACTTCTTTATAACAAAAAATATCTCTTCAAATAAAATAATTGTAGAAGAAGGACCAGATTTACAATCAGATCACTCTACAATACTTCTGACACTTGGAGACAAAATAATAATGAAAGAACATAGGCCAAAACTAGTTAATAAGTTGACTGACTGGAACTACTTTAAACAGAAGCTGGAAGAGAGTATCCAAATATCAGCAGCTATCCAAGAAGAAGATCAACTAGAAGAAGCAACTCCCACAACAACAAACAGGATAAAACAAAACTCTTACCCTCAAGAAATTTGTGAAATTATTGCAGAAAAGAGGAGAGTCAGGAAACGATGGCAACTGACAAGGGCGCCAAGCGACAAAACCAAACTGAACAATTTAAATAATAAGCTCAGAAAATCAATAAGAGAATTTAATAATGAGTCTTTAAAAACATACCTTACCAATCTTACAAATGATGCTAGTACCGACTACTCGCTCTGGAAGGCAACGAAGAAAATGAACAGGCCAATAGCTCACATTCCGCCAGTAAAAACCAGTGAAGGTAACTGGGCAAAAAGCAGTCAAGAAAAAGCAAACATTTTTGCTGAGTATCTTGAAGACGTCTTCCAACCTTATGAAGATAAAGATTGTCAAGGAGCGGAAGAAACGTGCGAAGAAGACAGACCTATTCGGCCGGTTACAGCTAAAGAACTTGCCAAAGAAATAAAAGGCATAAATATAAAAAAGGCCCCAGGGTACGATTTGATCACGGGGGAAATCCTTAAACAATTACCAAAAAAAGGTTTAAAAAAACTAGCACAGATTATAAATGCTGCATTCCGGTTAAGGTATGTGCCAAGCATGTGGAAAGTCGCGGAGGTAATAATGATTCCAAAACCAGGCAAACCACCTAGCGAAGTTACCTCATATCGCCCAATATCGATACTACCAATGTTGTCCAAGTTATTCGAAAAGATGCTGGTGAAACGCCTGCAAAAAATAATTAAAGAAAAATCGCTAGTGCCGATCCATCAATTTGGCTTTAGAAATAAGCACTCTACGATTGATCAGGTGCATAGAATCACAGACAAAATCGAAAAAGCATTCGAAGCGAAAAAGATCTGCTCTACTATTTTTCTTGATATAGCACAAGCTTTCGATAAAGTCTGGCACAAAGGACTGATCCAAAAAATACAAAAGCAACTTCCAAAGCAGTATTCGAAAATTCTAGAATCTTATATATTACAGCGATTCTTCAGAATTAAACAAGAAACAGAGTACTCAACATTAAGAGAAATTAAAGCTGGTGTACCTCAAGGCAGTGTACTAGGTCCGGTACTATATCTGTTATTCACTAGCGATCTACCAGAAAGTGAAGAAATCACTATAGCAACTTTTGCAGATGATACTGCTGTACTTGCTGTGGGAGAAACTGTCGAAGTTGCAACAAAAATGCTTCAAAAAGCAGTAAATAATATTTCAGAATGGACTAGAAAATGGCAGATCAAATTAAATGACCTTAAGTCCGTCCACATTAATTTTACATACAAAAATGTACCATATATTCCAGTGTACATAAATAATAATGTAGTGGAATATTCAAATACAGCCAAATATCTAGGCATGACTCTGGACGCTAAACTACGCTGGAAAGCGCATATAAAGAAAAAGAGAGATGAACTAAACATGCGTTACAGTCAAATGTATTGGCTTATTGGGAGATATTCATCTCTGTCCAACTACAATAAATTATTGCTTTATAAGCAAGTCCTGAAACCAGTATGGTCCTATGGACTCCAGTTGTGGGCATGCACATGCCAGACAAACTTACAAAAAATCCAAACCTTCCAAAATAAAGTACTGAGGAACGTTGTTAATGCACCTTGGTACATATGAAACGTTGATCTACATAGAGATCTAGGTATTGAAATGGTTGAAGAGGAAGTTAAAAAAGTTGCTCAGAAACACAGAATTAGGCTTCTCAACCACGTAAATTTAGAAATAACACAACTATTACATACTGATAATGTAATCAGGAGATTAAGACGAGTAAAACCTCTTGATCTAGGTGTAGTAGTTAGCTGAGGTTATATTATAACAAAAAATAAAAACTGAATAGTATCTCCAAGAAAATAATTAATTTCATTCAAAAAAATCAGAAATCCGACAAACGGCGGCTTTTCCTTTTAATTTAAATTTATTATTAATTTTCAAAAATAAATTGCTGATTAGTCCAACGACTAGGTGCGATTCCTTGGAGACAGGCGTTAGCCAGTCCTCGGGAGGTTTTTTAGAGGATTAAAGTCCCTCACTATTGCAGAAGGCCCCCTCGCGTAGAAGCCTCTGCAATGTCTTTCGATGATTTTTCCTTCCTGCGAACCTCAAAACAAAAAAAAAAAAAAAAAAAAGTAGCATATGCCGTGAAATTAGTGAAATCGAAAGCATTGTCGAGGACCATCAAACGTTAGACATAAAAATGAAAGAAACCATCGATAAGCTCAACGAAATTACACAGTAAGCTCTCTGCCTCAAAAAGGTACTTTCATGTTAACGATATAATTTTAGGTTAACCTCTAGAATATCTGATACGTTTTCTATGACAACAATGACGCATATTATCTATATTTGTAACTCTATGGCATTTGGGTTATTCATGATTGCGGATCTACCATTAGGTATGCCTTTCTTTTCAATGATAATGGTGATCATCTTAGAGATGTTTCAACTCTGGATTTATTGCTATTTTGGACAAATTATAGTTAGCCAGGTAATTATTAGGCTAGTTTTTATTGAAAACGGTTCAACAGAACGTTACTTTTAGAGAGAAGTCTTACGGTGCGAATTGTATTTCACCAGATGGTATGATGCATCGAAAAACTTCAGGAAAATGCTGTTTTTGACAATTTTTGAAGCGCAAAATGATCGATTTATTTATGCTGGTAAAGTAATGCCACTGCCTCTGGAAACATTTACACAGGTAAAGGTGGTTGGTATTTTTAAAACCATAAATTTGAAAAAAAAAAAACTCTTTTTATAGGTGGTCAAGAAGGCGTATGCTTTCTTTACATTCTTGAATAAGTCGCGCTAGTGGGAAAGTTCCTGACACCACCATTTTTTATTTAAGTGCATGTAGAAAAAAGTTCTAAAAAATAATCTAACCATCAAATTAAATTACATTTGTACATTTGTGTACTCTGAAATAAAGGGTGGACCATATGTTAGTTTCTTTATGAACGGCATGTTTTTTAACAATTTCATCACGAAATATCATCAAGTTAGATAGTGTCAAGCCTCCGAGATGAGAAATGCAACGGCTTAGGGTTCAAAAACGTCAAAAAATATTTAAAAACTATTTTCAAACTGAGTGCTGTATTGTAGAAACAGAGCAGAATTCCAAAAGAATTTTTGGACGAAATTGAATTCAAAAAGAAAGCTCATGAAACTAGCTAGGTTATGGTTCACAAAAGCTATCCATTTGCTCATTGGGTGTGTATAGTCAAAGAGTTGATACTGTTTTCCAAAATGTGAGTAAAACCGAAGAACTTCAACACGGTGCAGAGTTCAACAACTAAACATCGGTCGCACTTCTCTGAGGAGAATATTGCATAAAATCCTTGAATTATCGGACTGTCCACCTAATGCAGACGAAGAAGGTATGGAAGGCGTCGTCTTCCTCGGTGTCTCCGTACTGGCATTTTCTTCCCCATTCTGTAGAGGTACCGATTGAAGTATCCATGTCCGGTTAGGAATTGGGTGATGTAGTAAATCACTTCACCGTGTTTAAGCTCCGTCCATGCAGCAACGTCTCTTATCAACCTCGCGGTCCATCTTCTCTGGTTTCAGCGTTCCAACTGCTTTGCCACCTCTCTTTAGTCTGCTCTTTTGCTTCTGCTACTGTCGGTTCAATCCCCATTTCCCCATTTCATTTCACAAAAGTAAGTATACAACCTCCCGTCGAATCTACTTACTTACTTACTTAACGGACTCTCAACCCGTGGAGGGTCGCTGCCTGAGACAGAGCAGCCTTCCATCCTCTTCGAACCTGGGCATGCTGCTTCCAGTTTTCCAGTCGCTGCCTGAGACAGAGCAGCCTTCCATCCTCTTCGAACCTGGGCATGCTGCTTCCAGTTTTCCAGACCAAGTGCTCTGGCATCCGCGATAGCTTGGTCCTTAAAACGGAGGTTCGGTCTTCCTTGTCGTCTCGAACCTGTGGGCTGGGATTCGAAGATCCTCTTAGCTGGAGCATTATTGTCCATTCGCTCCATGTGGCCGAGCCAGTGTCGAGTCGACGTGTTTCCGGACTACATCCACATCTTGATACAGCTCATAGAGTTCGCGGTTATATCTTCTTCTCCATTCGCCTTCCTCGCATATGGGACCGAATATTTGACGAAGGACTTTTCTCTCGAAAGTATTCAAAATCTGCTCTGCTTTCCTGCTTATCGTCCAGCACTCGGCACCGTAGAGCAGAACTAGCAGGATAAGTGATTTGTAGAGCACGCATTTTGTCCTCCGAGCAAGGAGTTTTGAACCAAGTTGTTTCGCTAAACCGAAGTAGCAGCGGTTTGCTTGGGTTAGTCTTCGTCGGATCTCCAGGTGTCGTTCGTGGAGTTGATGTTTACTCCGAGGCAGGTAAACTCCTTAACTACTTCGAAGTTACTGCTGTCAACAGTGACGTTTTGTCCTAGGCGGTGGACAGATGCTGCTTTGTTTGTTGACAACATGTACTTTGTTTTGTCCTCGTTTACCTCAAGACCGACTCGTTTCGCCTGTTCTTCAATTGCCGTAAAAGCCTCTATGACGGCACGCTGGGAGCGACCGATGATATCAATATCGTCTGCTTATCCCAGCAGCTGGACGGATTTGTTGAAGATAGTGCCTTCCGTGTTGACGCCTGCCCTGCGCTCTATCTGTTCCAGCACTAGATTGAAGAAATCACATGATAGCCTATCTCCTTGCCGAAATCCGGTACACGTTTGGAATAGTTCAGAAGAGTTGTTTCCAAACTGCACATTGCATCGCGTGTTTTTCAGCGTAAGGCGACAAAGCTAGATTAGTTTGCGCGGGATCCCGAATTCGGCCATCGCCATGTAGAGCTCACGGCGATGAATGGTATCATATGGGGCTTTGAAGTCGATGAAAAGATGGTGAGTCTCGACTTGAAATTCGTTGGTCTTTTCCAGGATTTGCCTTAATGTGAAGATATGGTCTATCGTCGATGTGCCGGGCCGAAAGCCACACTGGTATTTGCCGATGTGTGTGTTGCAGAAAGGCTTTAGACGTTCACATATTACGTTGGATAGGATCTTATACCTGACATTTAGCAGGGATATGGCTCTGTAGTTTTTGCAGGACATAGGATCGCCTTTTTTGTAGATGGGGCATATGGAGCTAATTGTCCAGTCATCGGACATGCTTTCATCCTCCCATACTTTGTTGATGAGTTGGTGCATGCACCCTACTAGCGTTCTACTAAGCCGGAGACGCATCGTAAGCTGTGTGCGACGTGTCGATCTTAGCTGAGTCGCCTTCCACAGCGGTCCAGACAACATGGAAAATTAGCGGCACTCTCACTTACTCCCTTCATCAAAGCTTTTCTATATAAAAAGATGAAAGCCTCTGTGGGATGAAGCCGTTGAGGTTCACCCATATAAAACTAAAAAAAAAGAAAAGAAAAGGTGCTCCCTCTTCTGGTACATGCCATTGCGCTAATAGGCCCATACATGAGGCTATTCATCAAGTTTATTGCTCTTTCAATGTACCTTCGCATCTTCTTGATAAGAAATTGTCAACATTCGTTCTGTTATGCAGGACCTCATTGGAATAAAAATGTTGTACTGAGTCTCTGGTGTTCTCTGCAAGCGAAGGCAGGTCCCCTCAAATACCCGAATACTTTCCATCAAGCTTGCTCTCACGTTCAACCACACGGGACAGTCATATCCAAGCATGGGCCGGATAAGGGACATGTAGCAGATTACTTTCACCCTTGCATTGAGTTGGCTGCTGTAAAACAGTCTCTTTATAAGGCGAAAGCAGTCTTTGCTCTGGCTCACCATTTTTAATATCAAGCGTACCAAGAGAAGTCACATTGCCATTTTTTGTAATATGCTCACCAGCAAACAGAATTCATTGTGAAAAATGGCAATGTGACTTCTGTGGTTGGTACGTTTGACAGTATTGGATTTCTCATGCCCAGCCTGCTCAATTTTATTTAAATTTTCCTGATGTTCTTGAGGAGTCTTTACCTGATTATTCTACAGTAAAACTTCAGTTTGGTGCTGTAATAGTTTATTTCCGATTGCCGCTACATAAAAACAAAAAGCAAACACGCTAAAATATATACATATGAATGTATGTATGTACGTCTCCTTCTTTCCTTAGTAATGAATTCCCTTTAGCGCGACTCATTCAAAAACGTGAAAAGAGCATATGCCTTCTTGACTACCTATAAAAAGAGTTCTCCAAATATTTCCGAAAAGACTAATTAATTTTACCTGTGTAAATGTCTCCAATGACAGCGGAATGTTTTTTCCAGCATAAACATATCGGTCCATCTGTGATTCAAAAATTGTCAAAAGCAACATTTTCTTGAAGCTTTTCGATGCATCATACCATCTGGCAAAATACAAGTCTCTTCGTAAATTCTCTATCTAAAAAAAATTTATGTATTCAAACTTCATTCATTAATATTTCAAGTCAATATGAATGTTTAAATATAAATATTGGAAAAATTGCTTTATATTGCTTAACATTTTAATAAATACCTGACTGACTATAATTTGTCCGAAATAGCAATAGATCCACAGTTGAAAAGTCACCAAAACGACCACCATTAGCATCGAAAACAATTGCAGACCAAATGGCAGACGCATAACCATGAATAGCCCAAGTGCCATAGAGTTACAATTGTAAAGCATATGTGTCATTGTTGTCACAGAAAAGACATTAGAGATTCGTGAAATTAATCTAAAATGTTATCAATGACATAAGCTATCTCAATTGGTTTGAGATTCCTTACTGTGTAACATCATTGAATTTATCTATAGTTTCCTTCATTTTGGTATCTAACGCATGGCAATCCTCAATTACAGTATCGAACTCTCTAATTTCACGGCAAATACTGCTTAGAAGTCCAGATGAAACACACATCATTCCACAAAATAACTGTAAGAAACATGGATGTTAAAAGAATACAACAAGATATTAACGAACTGATAACTCAGGAAAAAGGATCATACCTACAAATGTATGTAACTACTTAAATCTAAATCAAGTAGAGTAACAAGAATAACATCGCTTTCTATACAAGCAGCTCTTCAAAGGCCAGAAGTCAAATTAACAATCAAATTCTTCCAAATTCATCCAATTTGGTGGTTCTCGAAATATCTTGATACAGTTACACTTTCTCATTGAACTTATCAATTTTACAAATTATTCTGGAATACATGGTAGACAAAAATCTAAGGTTCTTCTACATTTATGTGCGACATCAAAAATTGTGTCGATCCTACCATATCCTACCACATGTACCTAATCAATTTTTATGGGCAAAACACAATGTGGCGCTCGCGCGGTCGTGCGTTTGACAGGCATTGTACCGACTTACGATAGTATTTGTCAAAACGCGCGACCTCAAAATTTGCAACACAAAATGTGGCTTCACGACGGTCGTGCGTTGAGAGGTTAGGAATATGGCAGAATTATGTTCTGTTCCCTCAAATTGCCCACACACTATTTCGCGGCAGAAAAAGGAGTAGAAATATACTCTTTTTATTTTCATGGTTTGATTGGGAAACGCAATTATAAGAAATAACTTCGAAAACGAATGTTATGAATACGAAAATAAAAAAAATAAAAACCTCTGCATACTCTAACCTAATTAATTTGTGTTCAAAAGGCATCAATTAGCAATTAAAAATGTTTACATATTAAATGCTAACAATTCAGAGTACATATACGACACAATGGTTTGCCTTTTTGCTAAAATCGAACAAGCCAAAGAATAATATCAATCCAAAACAGCTGTGAGCTGTCAAAACGCGCGAACGTAGTAGAAAATAGTAGAAAGTAGGTCGCGCTTAAGCCCGTATGACACTACATTTTTTTCTCATTTTTAATGCTCTGAAAATGAAATTAGAGCAGTACGAAAAATTCACTACTGAAATTTCCATTAAGTGTGAGTGCGTACACACTAACCTAATAAATGTGAAAATGTCAGAAAAAATGCATTAAAAATGTAACCCAAACTACATTTTTCAGCCGCTGGCAGCTTGTTTTTTGACATTTCTGCATTAAATTGGTTCATTGCAAAACTAAATTGTTTTGAATTTGCGAAATGGATCCAGATGTACTTATTTTGTGTGTTTTAAATATAAATTTATTAATTGCAACCGTTTTGGAAATGTTCAAAGAAAAACAAAAACCTAAATTCCCAATTAATTTTTGCCGTTTGTGATTCTGTTCGGCTCAATACAAAAACAAAAGCTGACAGTTTATTATTTTTCTGCAAAATAATTGCTTTCCTTTTCTTAAAAAATCGTGTTGTCTCTTTTATGCAAGGCTGACACTCAAACATGATTTAATGCATTAAAAATGAGAAAAAAATGTAGTGTCATACAGGCTTTACGATATTTACGATCAAAAACCGACCAAACGCGTGAGGTCACATTTTGTGTTGCCCCATAAGATCCCATTGTTTCTACTCAATCTGTCAACGCGCGACCGCACGAACGCCACATTGTGTTTCTACTTTTAGTGTTACCCCATAAGATCACATTGTTTCTACTCAATGGGCCAGCGCAAACTGGATCAATTCCCCCGGGGTGAAACTCAGTTTATAGAAAAGGGAGGGCAAGTGTACAGTATGAAACGGAGCAAAATTTTCATCCAGCAATGAAGTAGGTAAACCAATACACACACAAATTGTCAATTTCGAGATACAACAGAAATACCACTAAAATGAAAATCACTTCATGTATACAGAATTTTACCGCGAATTATTCATCCAGTGTGCGATTGAAGTAAAATGTGATAGCCCGGGGGAATTGATCTGATCCAGTGTGCGCTGGCCCAATCTGTTTAAACTTTTGGGCTTACATTTCATTCAAAGTGATTCAAAGAGTACAAACGAATAGATTTTTGAAATCCGCCCATCGACACGCCCATTTCACTAGCAATATCTGTTTTTCAATATTTTACTAGAAATAGTATGAAATCACGGTAATAAGAAACAAAATAGGGTAGATAGATACATAAACATATAAAAATAAATAGATCGTCAGTTTTTAGAAAAAAAAACAAGAAAATATTGCGTCCCAAGGACAGGTTCATAGAATAATATCAGAGGAGGCGGCATTTGTAGTTAGCTGGTATGGTGCCAATCGATATCTTATCGATGAAATAAAAGGAAAGTACATGAGGAAGCTCGCAAGAAGTGAATTGAGAAATTAAAAGGAGAAAAGTGCGATCTTAATGTTAAAATTGCAAAACTGATGGGAAAACGGTGCGACTTCCAGTCAGGGTTAGGAATATCAACTGTGCATACAAATAGCTCGGTCTTCTGGAATGTTTGGAAAATCCCCACTTTCTTGGCGTATCCACAATATAAACAAAACAATTACAATACAAAAGTGTAAGCGCACAACAACCGTAGGTTAGGTTAGGTTAGGTTGAAGTGGCTGCAAGCTAGGAGTCGCCAGCACACTTAGACCAATGATAGGTCCGTTGTGATACCATGCGGATCATTAGAGCTTCTTATGAAGCGTAGGACGCTCTTAATGTCGATATTCATCAGGTCGCCTGTATCGTTATAATAGGGAGCTCCCAAGTGGAGTTTCCTTCTACGGGAGAGAGCTGGGCAGAAACAAAGAAGGTGAGGAATAGTTTCCTCCTCTTCTTCATCCATGCAGTTCTACAAAAATCGTTCGCGAAGAGGCCTAGCCTTGTAGCATGCTTGCCTAAGTTTAAGTTTGCGAGTAGCGATTGGAATACCTAAGGTGCCATTATCCGGCAAGATGGGTAAAGTTGTTCCTTCTTTGGCGAGTTGATCGGCCTTACAATTCCCTGGAATGTCTCTATGCCCCTTCTCGCAATACAGGTGAATATTGAACTGCTCAGCCATCTCTACTACCAAAGAGTTTATAGAGGTCGATTCCAGGGATTTGATTGCTGCCTGGCTATCAGAAAAGATGCGGATATCTCTAGCAGATATCACGTTTTTCTTAACGTGATCGCCATTATTTCCACCTGGAACACGCTACAGTGATTTGGAAGACGGAAGGAGTGCTTAAGGTTAAGCTTATCAGAGAAAACTCCTGCACCGACTCCGTCTTTGGTTTTTGACCCGTCAGTGTAGAAGTGAATAGAATCATCTTCTAAAAATGCATCGTTCTCCCAGAGTGATCTGGAAGGGATGGTGACAAGGTAGTTCTTCTCAAAATTTAGACGTGGGATGGTGTAGTCCGTGTTTTCGGGAGAGACTTCGAATTTATTCAGAATAGAGGCGTGGCCGAATTCTTTTCTTGACCACTGTTGGGTAGCATCAGGGCGAACTGCTGCAATCGCTGCCATTTGCTTGCTATATATATCGAGGGGTATTAGATGGAATATAATGTCCAGTGCCGCGGAGGGAGTTGTACGTAATGCACCGCTTATGCACAGACAACCTGTACGTTGGACCTTACTTAGATAACCGCGATTTTTGGCTGTCCACCAGACAATCACCCCGTATCTGAGTATCGGTCTAACGATCGAGGTGTAGAGCCAGTGAGATATTCGAGGTTGTAGGCCCCATTTATTTCCAATGGTTTTTGCAAGAAAAAAGTACTACTGTAGCCTTCTTGACTCATTCTGGAATATTAGGTTTCCAACTTAGCTTTCTATCCAGGATAAGACCCAAATATTTTGCTTTATCAGAGAAAGTTAAGCTGGTTCCATTAAGAGAGGGAGGGTCAACTAGCGGAATTTTATATTTCCTTGAAAAGAGTACTAGTTCTGTTTTGTGGGGGTTTACGACTAGACCACACCGAACTGCCCATCTAGTGAGCTTATTTAAAGCGTTTTGTAGGAGTTCCTTCAGAGTATTTAGGTGCTTTCCCGAGACGGCCAAAGCAACATCATCTGCATAAGCGATCGCCATGCATCCCTCGCCACAACCTTACTCCATTACTCTTAGATTATATGGACCTTGTTCCTTTCTCGGTTATGGTTCCCAAGAAGTTCAAGTCTTTGAACTCTTCCTAGACAGTTCATTGAGCGATTCATTGGCCACTCCAGGAATAGGATCAATTAGAAGAGGATTTCTGTGCGATGGATTATCTTTCTCGAGACCTTTAATGCCCCTCAATACATATTTTTTTTATAATTCTTTCTAGTGCAATGTGTAACTATGGATTCTGTCATCTGTCATCTACATAAAAACTTTAGGACTCTAGGGTGTAGCGCACAACACATTGCAAAAATTCAATAACCTAAGGCTTACTGTTCTCTTTGTGCATATGTATAGCAAACCTGTTTTCTTACCGTATCATAAGCAATAGCCACAACTGCTATTACTGACAGCGTGATAATTTCATAAATGTATATCAGATGCCAGTTTGGAGTATCGACAGCATTCAAATATGGCAAATGTGGTGTAAATGGCAATGGTCTATAAGCTGTAGTCATTAATGGTCCCAATAAGAATGAAATACAGCACACGACCGTAATATACATGCCCGAGTTGAATAGTTTTTTGTACAATCGTAAGTTTTTTTCGATGTCTGTGGCATTTTTGAAATTACTCGATAGCCTCTCCATTTGTTTAATGCAAGCGTAGATCTCACCTTCACCGAAACCGGCTGCACCCGTTTTATGAGTACAAACGCTAAGTGGCCAAAAGAATAGCAATTTAATTAATACGACTGTGTTTTCTCCATGTCGTATCTCCCCAATAGTATCCGACAAAGATATTATGGTCAAGAAAATTCCCATAGATATGATAAGCTGTTTCAATAGAAGATACAATAAATATGAATATTCAGGTAGATAGCAGGTCTTACCATGACTTTAAAAAGGCGGCTGAATTGAGTTTTATTAGTCCTATCAGGAGAGGTCCAAAGTTGAAAAAATTTAAATACTTTCTGAGAACCATTAAAGAACTCTTCGACCATATTTACGCTTTAAGAAACAACTCTTGAATTGGTAAGTTCAGGACGCATAAGCTGTTTTTATTGCAAGTAAAATAGGAATAACGAGATGGCTTTGACAGGTGATTGGTTTAAGCTACAATTAGTAGCCGATAATAATAGGTTTAGTACGAAGTGTGAAAGGTGTTAAAGTTCTTAAAGATAATTATTTATGTTCAGTACAAAGGTATTGAGCTTAATTTTAGTAATTGCTCATACATAAAAAATTTAAAACGAAAACAGTAGTTTCTAACCTTTTCCAAATAATGTGACACAGGTGATGAACTACAAAAACAAAAATTTATGTACATTAGACCTCAACAACCCATTCAAACAGCTTTGAATGTTTGTATCGAAACAGGGATAAGCACCAGACAATCGGACCTCAGCAGTGTCTTTCCAGTAGCCAAAATGTGGGCAAAAAAAACTCGAGCAGCGTCCTCCCAAACGGCGGATAGCTGGAAGATTGCAAACGCAAAAAAACACAAACTGTTTCCAGCAATCCAATCAAGTAGCGGAGGCGACAGGCCTACAAGCGAGATAGAGAGAGCAAGAGCAGCAGCAGACTTGAGGAGCAACCGTCCAAAGCTCCAAACCCGAAGAAGAAGCGGAAGAATCCACCAAAGTTGGTACCAGCGGGAAACACTAGAAGCTCTAACGGTAAAGGCTTAGTGGTTTCGGTCACTCGAAGCGCTCCGATACGAATCGCTAAGAAGCATCAAAACGGTATCCCTGAACTCCAAGGGAATAAAAGCGCGACATGCAAACACTCGACGGAAGGTTGGGTCGAGGTTAGCAGCCGAAGACAGGGTACGAAACCCAAGAAACCTCCTCGACCTGACGCTATAATTATCAAGAAAGCTGGGGAACTTTCGAATGCCGACATGCTTCGGGAAGTGAAAGCGGATCCCACTCTTACAGATGTAGGAAAAACAGCGAGCGGAGATCTTTTGCTCTTGTTAAATAAACCTGCTGACACTACAACCGCGGACTTCAAAACAAGAATAAAAGAGGTGCTAGGTGAAATCGCAAATGTGACAGCCTTAGCACACGAGATTCAGAGATTCCAAGATGTGACTTAAGGCTAACAGGTGCCCTGCAAAAGTATGTTGTGGTCTGCTTGCATTGTAAGAGTCATGACAAACTACATTCGTTCGTAAGAAGCCCAATTGCCAATTACTGCATGTTCGGGAATTCAAGAATGGTCCTCTGAGCCTAACCTAAAAATGCTATCGCAGATTTTATTTCCCGTGAGCCCAGTGTGACCTGACACCCACAGAAGAATCAAAGTGTTGCGACCTATATAAGTAAAACACTCGTGCATTCTCGATACATTTTGGAACCTGACTCTGACAACAGTCGCAGATAATCTAACGCCTCTACCTAGTCCGTATAACATACATTGATCATGGTCATTAGGATTGCAAATATCTCCACTTAAAAGGCATATTTGCGTCATGAGTAGTGCAACCTCATGCTGTCGTTTTCGACGAGAAAACGTCACTAGTTTTGGGGTCATCCTTGAGAACTCAACTTCAATCAATTTCTGCCTCAGATTCTGGCCGGAGACAGTTCTAAAGATAAATCGACCGCGTCCAAGGTTAAACTGTCACCTAAGACAGTGGATTGCTCTGATGCTGCTATCTGTAAAATAAATTATAAGTGGAGGTAGGTTCAGTGCATCTAACGCTGAGTGAAGTGAAGTGAAGTGTCAAAGGCAATGTCAATCAACGTTCCTATACAAGCGCGGAAGAGAGGCAGGCCAAAAAACACCTGGATCACACAAATGCAAAAACAGCGGCATTTGATTGGCCTCAGTGACGAAGTGACCTGAAACCGAGAGGCTTGTAGATACATTTTGAGGTCGAATCGGCGTACAACACAGGCGGACCAGTAGGAATGCAGTAAAGTGGAAGGGTTATGAACCCTATAATCCTGATCGTAATCGCCGAACAAAAGGAAGAAGAAGTGTCCAAAGCCATTGATATCATACAAACGGATGAGTCTGCCGTCAAAAATACTAACTAAAAGGAGAACAATTGCTGAGATTTCGTTCTTATATTAGCCACTATAGCCCACCCCTTTGTATGTTCGAACTACATTCCTAGTAGATACAGCATTTTATGTCTTTTAATGGCTGGTTTTTGACAAACCATGAGAGATGTTCCCAGAAGCCGTTGATAGCATAAATCCATCATTAGACTCAATTGGAAGTTTGTAGATATGTTTATTTATTTCAAAACTGTTTTCTTAAACCTAATCTGCGACTCAGGCATCCGAAAAGGTTGTGAACCACTGCTTTAGATATTCTAAGTATCAGCAGTTACTGAAATGCCTATCGCACTGTACTGAGATTATTTATTTAATACCTTCCACACCTTTGTACAAGGCTTTAATTATCCACACCTATGTATGTAATTAAAGTGTGTGGTGACATTCACTTGTCTTACGAATTTTGTCCTTCTTCCTGCACTTGCAATAAAAACAGTTGCAACGCACGGAAGAACCAGTTTAAGAGTTCCACTTCGAGCAAAGACAATGGTCGACGAGAATTTCTTTCATCATTCCCAAATGATATTCAAATTACACTGGCTTTGGTCATATCGCGATGGAAATACTAAAACTTTTTTGACCCGATTCCTTAAATGGATGGTAAGAAATAATATCAGCCTGTATCCGTACTTATTTTAACTGCACAAATAGATAATCATACCTGCGGGGATTATGCTGCTCGTGATATCAATCTCGGAAGTAATTGAAGAAATGCGACAGGGAAAGATTGCATTTACGTTCGTTAAAACGTTATTCGTGTCACTTTGCATCTGCAATCATAAAATGATTTCAGCCGTTCTCGCCCACGATGAAATATACGCTTGTATAAAACAAATGGAAAGGCTAGCGAGCACATTCAAAAATACATCGGATATCGAAAAAAGCTTAAGGATATATAAGAAGCTGTTTACACTCACCATATGGCTTATAAGCATATGCGGCGGTTTATTTATGCTTGTTCCGGCAGCGAGTGGAGAGCATGGATCGTTGCCATTTACACCACATCTACCACATTTAAATGTCAAAAAATCTCCAAACTGGCAACTGTTGTACGTTTTTGAAACTCTCACACTGTTCTTACTGACGAATATCACCGTAGCCTACGATACGGTAAGAAAATTAGTTCACAATTACACTGAGTTGTCTACATGTCTTAGGGCCATCTGTCGGTTTCGTTTTAAAATTGGTTTTAGGACCCTACCCTCCAATATGTTACTTTCCGATGGTTTACGGAAAATTATTCCAATCAACTAAAACTTTTTTGCAGCGCGCTGTCTATTGCTTATGGCTCACATATGTTTTTGGCGGATGTTCTTCTAAAGTACATCAATTGTTAATGGATCATTGTAGCTACAGGAGTCTTAAACAGTGGCCCTATAAAGCAAGGTCCAAAGGCGTCAAATCGCAGCGGCGCGATGCCAGATACATCTCCAAAATAACTGATAATACTGTCGCCGAATTCAGTGCACAAAAGATTAATTTTTTGACGGCTATTGTGGCATATTCTGGAACCAACGCCTGTCCAACTCCAAATCCTCCAATTGAAATCTATGACTACCACAACGCTTCTTCTATTTAATTTCAGTAGAGGTCTATGGAGC
The DNA here is from genome assembly GCA_946965025.1 of Blera fallax. Classification (NCBI taxonomy): domain Eukaryota; kingdom Metazoa; phylum Arthropoda; class Insecta; order Diptera; family Syrphidae; genus Blera; species Blera fallax. The sequence continues at coordinate 41,910,790 of OX337247.1, read as the reverse complement.
AGAGGCTGCTCGTAACTAGCTAGAAAAGAATCTGAAATTGAATCGGGAGGAAAATTAAAATGAATCTAAAATAGGTTTTTCAGAAAATGCAACCTAAATATATTAATTAAATCGAAATGGCCCTAGTTGTGCTGAAACATTGTGTTGCCATCTAGTTACGATAGGTGGATTGCACTGCCTGCTCTTGAAGTCATTTGCTTTTCACTACGAAGTTCTTAATTTGAACCGTGCATGCACTATTGAGATCGGTGCCATCTTTCCAACATTGGCGTGTGATTACGTACGTGAATGGGTTATAACAATGATCCAGTTAGTCCACTGATTCCAGAACCAGAACCAGCAACCAATACATTCCACTTGAGCGTCACAGCACAGAATGGTATGGTATGGTATGGTGAAGTGCCCTTTAGAGGATGGATAGATTCTCTATAGATCGTGGTATCCAATTTAATTGCTCCCCGGCTAGTCTTAAATCAAATAAATCTGTAGTCTTGACAAATCATATCATATTCCAGATTAGAACTTAAGTCCTATCGTCCAACTGTTCAAAATTCTGTTTACATATACAAGCCCAGCGTGTCTGAAAGCCCGTTTTCTTCTGTGTCATGACAACTACTGCAGTGATCAGATAGTCTGGCGGCCATAGCATCTATCGGACAATGTCCAGTTACTGCATCTCGGTACCATTTCAACTCCATTGCTTCGAGGATGCGTTCATTTTCAAATCTCATTTTTGACTCAAAGTTTCACTAGAACCAGTGCATACCTTAGCCGTTCACTAATTACAAAAAAAATAGCAGATACAAGTATGATAACATCTTCGGCATTGGCCATTACGTTTTTTCCATTTGCTTCTAAAATTTGTACAACCTCGCCATACGAGTGATAAAAAATCATCCTCAAGACGGTCGGGGCTTAAGGAGGGCTTGGCTGTAAATTTACATGTGATTTGCGGTTTGCATCCTATAGTTAGTGAACTGTTTCCAATTTCAACGGGTACATCTTCGAGTCTTACACCACTGTAAAGACCATCCATTCAAGCCCAATTACATGATATGTCATCTGACTAAAGTTCAAGGGTCCTAATGGACATCTGCAGCCACAGATATTCTCAACCGAACGGCTCTGGGCTCCACGTCTGCTATTATCCTGCATTGAACCGCAGTGTTTGCCCAGTTGGTGCCACACGACCAGGGAATCGAAGACGAAATTCATGTTGAGCCAAGACTACCGACAGAATAGTTATCAAAACACTGGTACATTCATTCCGCGCTCATGGAGAGTATATCTAAGCGGTTTTGGAGAATATATGTACGTCTGCTTCTATTTACTTCACAAACCTCCAAGTCGCGATGACATAAGACGTGGTTTGCAAAAATTAAAGAGAACCTTTAGGTAGGATTATGGCTTTTGTGATATCTGTGTATGAAAATGCAGATGTATCTCACCGGTTGCAAGAAGACGGGTAGCTGTTTATCACCCTATGTGACTCTAATTGTTATACCTTCTAGTCTCTGTTCAAAATTCACTCAAACAACAACGATAAGCTCTTTATTAAAGGTTTCCAAGGCAGCATTTTCTCGCACAATTTTTATCTCTCCCACCTCACAGTTATTTTGCGGAATGATGTGCCTTTGCTCTGGTATTCTGGCCAGTATATGTCGAGAAATAAGAGAATTCGAGGACTACATCGAGGATCATCAAACTTTGGACACTCAAATGAAGCAAACTATTGACAAATTCAACGAAATTACACAGTACAGAGTTTCCCATTAATAGAAATTCCCATCTACATTAATGATATCCTTTCAGGTTAACTACAAGAATAGCAAACATATTTTCTACCACAACATTGACTCATATAATCTATAACTGCAACACTATAGCCTTGGGGCTGTTGATGATCAACGTATTGCCATTTGGTCTGGAATTTTGTTCAATGGTAGTAATAATTGTTTTCGTGACTTTTCATCTCTGGATCTATTGCTACTTTGGGCAAAATATAGTAACTCAAGTATTTATTCGAATACTTCAAGCTATCAGCGCAATAGTGGACTAATTCGCATATCTTGCCCTACAACTCACATCATTTTGGATATTTTTGGAAGCCTCTTTAGACGATAGACGACTATTGCGCTGGTTAGCTAATTTAATTAATAATTTGAAATTGGAAAGAAATTTATTTTTAGAGAGAAGTCCTACGTCGGGACTTGTATTTTACCAGATGGTATGATTCGTCAAAAAACTTCAAGACCATGTTGCGATTGACAATGTTTCAGTTACATAATGAAGGGTACATTTGTGCTGGAAAATTTATACCATTATCCTTACAGACATTCGCAGAGGTAAGTTGATAAATATTTTTGCAATTATTTGGAAAGTCTTGTATTTTTGTTTTTGTATATGTAGGTTATCAAGAAGGCGTATGCTTTTTTTACTTTTCTGAATGACTCGGCCCAGAAAGAAGTCTTTGTTAACTAGAAAATGTGGAGACATGTACCAAGGTGTTGACTTTCACACTTAAGTATGTGATTTTGAAGTTTATTTTTAATTTCCAAAATAAATTAACATAAAAAAACGGAGGAGTGTAACTAATGTCTTGGACCACTATCATGCCAAACGATAGTTCAAAGAAAATGCTAAGTGTGAGTGTTCCTGCATTTCAATTCCTATGTCGTTTTAATCAAATCAGTAAGTGGAGTTGTAAAACGTATTGTGAGGTATAACAAGACTCATTCTACTGCAGAAGCTACCCAAATTGTGGATGAATTAAACTTACTTACTTACTTACAGTTAACGTAAAATTCCACTTCTCAAGAAAATACACATAACCCTAAAGTTTGCGGGAGAGCATTTGTCGTGGTGCTCTAAGGAGTGGAGGGACACCCTGGACTTTATCCGGCTGAAAATAGTATATGACATTAATTTGGGTAAACAGATAAAACAGTGATGGCATGCCAGTTATTGCTGTTTTTAAGATTATCTTAACAATAATACCATCCCTCCAGTCTCTGGGATAGGGTCATTATCGCATATAGAATAATCTAGTGCAAGCAGAATACAGGCCGGTGCTTCAAGAAATGCTTTTAGGAATTCGTAGGGTTTGCGCTTAAAGAAGTATCGCGAGTCTTATCAGGGTCCGATTTCAATGTCCCCTAGAAGAAATACGCCTATTAAAATGCTGGGAGCTTACATAAGCACCCTGTTCATCGGTGAGCAGTGCACAAAAGTGTTCCTTTCACCTTCGTAGCAATCTTCTGTCACCACGAAAAGATTACCTTTCATGTCCAGCACTGGGTGATTCGTCATACTGCGCTGCCCGACAATGTTCTTAGTGGTCTTGTACGATTCTATTCCGCCCCCTCTTCCTGCAGGATGTTGCGCATTCTCAGTAAACTTGTTCACTCTGCGCTCTTATCTTATATACTGCTTCTCTAGCGTATGCTTTGTCTTGCACTCGTTTGTACATAAATAGAACCCATTTCCGATAGGGATCAGATTCAGCACTAACTTGTATTTTCAGCGATCTACGATGGGAAATTTTTTCCCAAGGTTCCCAAGGGATAGGAATCTGTAGCCCTGGAGTGCTTTAGTGCAGTTTCGGTTCCATCTTCCATAGAAGCCCTCTTTACTTGGCCTCACCTGGCGTCAATAGTAAGATTACCATTAACTCCCAAGAGTGACGATTTATCGTTGGGTATGGTGGTGAAATTACGACGTACTTAGAATGGGTCACATAGAGCGTTCGTATTAAATTTCGGCTTTCTTGCGGTTACCTTTTAGTGCCGTAGGACAGCTGCTGAGCGTTGCCAGGAATAGGTGATGATCACTGCCTGAATCTGTCTCAACAGGAGACAACAGGAGAGAATTCACCAAATTTGGGCTGCCGCTTAGGGACTCAATATCATTCGTTGTCATTTCTCACGTAAAAAACTCTCCTCATTCCGCCGTTGCTGTTTTCGAGGATTTGGGTAATAACCACCACAAGCCTCGATTTGACCGACACACCTGCCCTTTGGATGGTCGAACACATACAAATTAAGGACTCCAATTATGGGAAAACATGCCTTTTATAGCCGCCCAATATAGGTTACAGACGCTACTTGCTGTTGCCGTTACCTTTCCAGATACGCTCGTTCGCCATTAGACTTCCACGCCAATGACTGCTATTGTATTGTGGACTACATCTGGGCATAACGAAATCAGTCCTCCGCGACAGCAGTGATTTCCAAGCGAAGGTAGCACAAGAAGGCATCACCTTTCTCATTGATAGCCAGGCAGCAATAAATGCGACTTCTGCTTTTGAAATTAAATGCAAGCCTGTGTGAAGTGCTGTCGAGAAGATTTAAAGGTTTTTGAAACGCAGCACAAGGTTAGGCTCTTTTGCGGCGCTGTACATGAAGGCATACCCGATAATGAAAAGGCTACCGCATTGGAAAGAAGTTCGAAATCTCGACTAGATCAAATAGTAGACTCCTCCTTATATGAACTTTCTGCCTTGCACACTTGAGCTCAAACCAGCGTGTGAGGTCCAAAATATTCACAGAAACTTAGCTGAGCGTAGGTTCATACCTAAAAAAATAAAAAAAAAAAATGAGACGCCCGCATTCATGATCCTATGAAGAATTTTACAAATTTATTCGGTGGACAATAACTCTGTTCCGCTTTTTTGAAAAGGTTACAAACCACTGGATTTAACAATGCAAGTGTCAGCAATTACCGAAATGCAGCTTTTCTGAAATTCTCTCCATTCGCATTGGGGCTAATTATCTTTGAGAATCGTTTACACCTTTCACACTTTCTACTGAACCCATTATTATTGTCAACTACAAGTAATTATAGCTTGCACCAATCACCCGTCAAGACCATCCCGTAATTCGTATCGGACTTTCAATAAGATAACTCACACGTTACAAACGAGGGAGTTAGGAGTTTTTATTTAAACAGCGAAATGATCGGAGGATTTTTTTGAAAAATCTCAAAAAATGTTCAAATTTTTGCAGCTTTGGACCTTTTCCAATGAAAAAAATAAAACTCTGTCGAGTTGCCTGCTTAAAGCGATGGTAAGTCTCTGTTTACATGTATCAACGCCGTAACTTATTCTTATTGAAACAGATAATCACCACTACAGGCCTTTTCTTGGTCATTATATCGATATCGGAAACAATGGAACAGATGCGTCATAAAGGAATTGCAGATATATTAAGCAAAGCGTTGTACTTCCTTCCGCTTAGTGTTCACACTCATAAAATGATCTCAGCCGTTTTCGCCCAAAGTGAGATCAATGCTCGCATTAAGGAAATGGAGAAGATAGCCAACAGATTCAAGAATACTTCTGATATCGAGAAAGCCTTGGATCTGTATAAGAAACTGATCGCATTTGGTTTGTATTGTACCGTCATATGTTGTACATTATTCTTGTTGGCACCATTAACGACTGAAGGATCTACGGATCTGCCATTTACACCTTATTTGCCATTTTTGGATGCTCTTAAGACTCCAAACTGGTATCTAGTCTACTGTTATGAAATTGTGGCAGTATTCATAATAACGATATCGACTATTACCTACGATACGGTAAGAAAACAGTTTGTAATGTGTAGAAACAAAATTGAGATCATTCAAAAGGCTCTAGCTCTTTTCAGGACTACTTCAAGTATTGGAAATTTCACAGGAAGATCCCTCAATGTATGTGGACAAACAAGTAGGATTCTAGGCAATCGAAAAAAATACCATCAAAAATAGTTGAACTCTTCAAGAACGTGGGATTGTTACTTACTTTTACTTATATCCTGTTTCCCTTTGTGGGTCTTAGGGCCACAATTACGCCTACGTGATAGTATACGGTTTCTGGCAATAAGCTTCAACTCTCCAACTCTTTCCCAATTGCTGTGCCTCTTCCTGTTCTGTTCTGCGCCCCGTTCTTCTACTATCTTGTGTTAACTGATTCAATAGCTTAGTTTGCTATGGAACTGTTGCCTTTTCGAAATGTATGACATACAATAACACGGATTCAACATTTGAGTGGAAAAATCGCTTAAGCTGATTGTATTTGCCATATCATGAAGGTCATTCCAGACGCAGACTCCGCTTTGCCGATTCGGTTGACAATATCCTGTTCGGATCCACCTTCGATCGGGACATTACTCCCAAGATATTGGAAACTTTCTACTCTCTCCACCGTGTAGAGTACACAAAGCTGCGCGAGGCACATCGCTATTCACCAATAAAAAAGTATCGGCGATAGAACGCAACCTTGTCAGACCTCATTTTGGATTTCGAATTATTCTCAAGGCTTTCTTCTATGCAGAACATGATATACATTGTATATGAAAGGTACATGATTAGTCGCAGGATATTTTCTTGTGGCATTCCTGCTGTTGAATCTTAGAGTATTTTTCGTCACATTTTACTGGAAAGTATCGCTCTGCGATGTATGATTTAAGAATGCGTGTATGAGCTACAAAATGGAAATATCTATCATATGCAAATTCTTTTTTCGCTCATGTGTACTCATATGTTTTTCTTGCAGTTATTTTGCGGAATGATATGTGTTTCCGGAATTTTAAGTAGAATTTCTATAAGTTTAAAAACGAGCAGTGGGCAAATATCAGTTGCATCAGTATACTGTTCTCCCAGCTATAGCATAAAGAAACATGAATTTGAAAGCCTTTTCCGTATATATCACAATAGATACATCACAGGAGGCGATTTTAATGCCAAGAATAAATTCTGGGGATCTAGATTAACGAATACCAGAGGAAGAGCATTATATGAAGCAATTAAAGAAGGTGGCGGCAAATATCACTCAACGGGAAAACCTACCTACTGGCCAACAGATAGGAATAAGACCCCAGATCTTGTCGACTTCTTTATAACAAAAAGTATCTCTTCAAATAAAATAATTGTAGAAGAAGGACCAGATTTACAATCAGATCACTCTACAATACTTCTGACACTTGGAGACAAAATAATAATGAAAGAACATAGGCCAAAACTAGTTAATAAGTTGACTGACTGGAACTACTTTAAACAGAAGCTGGAAGAGAGTATCCAAATATCAGCAGCTATCCAAGAAGAAGATCAACTAGAAGAAGCAACTCCCACAACAACAAACAGGATAAAACAAAACTCTTACCCTCAAGAAATTTGTGAAATTATTGCAGAAAAGAGGAGAGTCAGGAAACGATGGCAACTGACAAGGGCGCCAAGCGACAAAACCAAACTGAACAATTTAAATAATAAGCTCAGAAAATCAATAAGAGAATTTAATAATGAGTCTTTAAAAACATACCTTACCAATCTTACAAATGATGCTAGTACCGACTACTCGCTCTGGAAGGCAACGAAGAAAATGAACAGGCCAATAGCTCACATTCCGCCAGTAAAAACCAGTGAAGGTAACTGGGCAAAAAGCAGTCAAGAAAAAGCAAACATTTTTGCTGAGTATCTTGAAGACGTCTTCCAACCTTATGAAGATAAAGATTGTCAAGGAGCGGAAGAAACGTGCGAAGAAGACAGACCTATTCGGCCGGTTACAGCTAAAGAACTTGCCAAAGAAATAAAAGGCATAAATATAAAAAAGGCCCCAGGGTACGATTTGATCACGGGGGAAATCCTTAAACAATTACCAAAAAAAGGTTTAAAAAAACTAGCACAGATTATAAATGCTGCATTCCGGTTAAGGTATGTGCCAAGCATGTGGAAAGTCGCGGAGGTAATAATGATTCCAAAACCAGGCAAACCACCTAGCGAAGTTACCTCATATCGCCCAATATCGATACTACCAATGTTGTCCAAGTTATTCGAAAAGATGCTGGTGAAACGCCTGCAAAAAATAATTGAAGAAAAATCGCTAGTGCCGATCCATCAATTTGGCTTTAGAAATAAGCACTCTACGATTGATCAGGTGCATAGAATCACAGACAAAATCGAAAAAGCATTCGAAGCGAAAAAGATCTGCTCTACTATTTTTCTTGATATAGCACAAGCTTTCGATAAAGTCTGGCACAAAGGACTGATCCAAAAAATACAAAAGCAACTTCCAAAGCAGTATTCGAAAATTCTAGAATCTTATATATTACAGCGATTCTTCAGAATTAAACAAGAAACAGAGTACTCAACATTAAGAGAAATTAAAGCTGGTGTACCTCAAGGCAGTGTACTAGGTCCGGTACTATATCTGTTATTCACTAGCGATCTACCAGAAAGTGAAGAAATCACTATAGCAACTTTTGCAGATGATACTGCTGTACTTGCTGTGGGAGAAACTGTCGAAGTTGCAACAAAAATGCTTCAAAAAGCAGTAAATAATATTTCAGAATGGACTAGAAAATGGCAGATCAAATTAAATGACCTTAAGTCCGTCCACATTAATTTTACATACAAAAATGTACCATATATTCCAGTGTACATAAATAATAATGTAGTGGAATATTCAAATACAGCCAAATATCTAGGCATGACTCTGGACGCTAAACTACGCTGGAAAGCGCATATAAAGAAAAAGAGAGATGAACTAAACATGCGTTACAGTAAAATGTATTGGCTTATTGGGAGATATTCATCTCTGTCCAACTACAATAAATTATTGCTTTATAAGCAAGTCCTGAAACCAGTATGGCCCTATGGACTCCAGTTGTGGGCATGCACATGCCAGACAAACTTACAAAAAATCCAAACCTTCCAAAATAAAGTACTGAGGAACGTTGTTAATGCACCTTGGTACATATGAAACGTTGATCTACATAGAGATCTAGGTATTGAAATGGTTGAAGAGGAAGTTAAAAAAGTTGCTCAGAAACACAGAATTAGGCTTCTCAACCACGTAAATTTAGAAATAACACAACTATTACATACTGATAATGTAATCAGGAGATTAAGACGAGTAAAACCTCTTGATCTAGGTGTAGTAGTTAGCTGAGGTTATATTATAACAAAAAATAAAAACTGAATAGTATCTCCAAGAAAATAATTAATTTCATTCAAAAAAATCAGAAATCCGACAAACGGCGGCTTTTCCTTTTAATTTAAATTTATTATTAATTTTCAAAAATAAATTGCTGATTAGTCCAACGACTAGGTGCGATTCCTTGGAGACAGGCGTTAGCCAGTCCTCGGGAGGTTTTTTAGAGGATTAAAGTCCCTCACTATTGCAGAAGGCCCCCTCGCGTAGAAGCCTCTGCAATGTCTTTCGATGATTTTTCCTTCCTGCGAACCTCAAAACAAAAAAAAAAAAAAAAAAAAAGTAGCATATGCCGTGAAATTAGTGAAATCGAAAGCATTGTCGAGGACCATCAAACGTTAGACATAAAAATGAAAGAAACCATAGATAAGCTCAACGAAATTACACAGTAATCTATCTCTGCCTCAAAATGGTACTCTCATGTTAACGATATAATTTTAGGTTAACCTCTAGAATATCTGATACGTTTTCTATGACAACAATGACGCATATTATCTATATTTGTAACTCTATGGCATTTGGGTTATTCATGATTGCGGATCTACCATTAGGTATGCCTTTCTTTTCAATGGTAATGGTGATCATCTTAGAGATGTTTCAACTCTAGATTTATTGCTATTTTGGACAAATTATAGTTAGCCAGGTAATTATTAGGCTAGTTTTTATTGAAAACGGTTCAACAGAACGTTACTTTTAGAGAGAAGTCTTACGGTGCGAATTGTATTTCACCAGATGGTATGATGCATCGAAAAACTTCAGGAAAATGCTGTTTTTGACAATTTTTGAAGCGCAAAATGATCGATTTATTTATGCTGGTAAAGTAATGCCACTGTCTCTGGAAACATTTACACAGGTAAAGGTGGTCGGTATTTTTAAAACCATAAATTTGAAAAAAAAAAAACTCTTTTTATAGGTGGTCAAGAAGGCGTATGCTTTCTTTACATTCTTGAATAAGTCGCGCTAGTGGGAAAGTTCCTGACACCACCATTTTTTATTTAAGTGCATGTAGAAAAAAGTTCTAAAAAATAATCTAACCATCAAATTAAATTACATTTGTACATTTGTGTACTCTGAAATAAAGGGTGGACCATATGTTAGTTTCTTTATGAACGGCATGTTTTTTAACAATTTCATCACGAAATATCATCAAGTTAGATAGTGTCAAGCCTCCGAGATGAGAAATGCAACGGCTTAGGGTTCAAAAACGTCAAAAAATATTTAAAAACTATTTTCAAACTGAGTGCTGTATTGTAGAAACAGAGCAGAATTCCAAAAGAATTTTTGGACGAAATTGAATTCAAAAAGAAAGCTCATGAAACTAGCTAGGTTATGGTTCACAAAAGCTATCCATTTGCTCATTCGGTGTGTATAGTCAAAGAGTTGATACTGTTTTCCAAAATGTGAGTAAAACCGAAGAACTTCAACACGGTGCAGAGTTCAACAACTAAACATCGGTCGCACTTCTCTGAGGAGAATATTGCATAAAATCCTTGAATTATCGGACTGTCCACCTAATGCAGACGAAGAAGGTATGGAAGGCGTCGTCTTCCTCGGTGTCTCCGTACTGGAATTTTCTTCCCCATTCTGTAGAGGTACCGATTGAAGTATCCATGTCCGGTTAGGAATTGGGTGATGTAGTAAATCACTTCACCGTGTTTAAGCTCCGTCCATGCAGCAACGTCTCTTATCAACCTCGCGGTCCATCTTCTCTGGTTTCAGCGTTCCAACTGCTTTGCCACCTCTCTTTAGTCTGCTCTTTTGCTTCTGCTACTGTCGGTTCAATCCCCATTTCCCCATTTCATTTCACAAAAGTAAGTATACAACCTCCCGTCGAATCTACTTACTTACTTACTTAACGGACTCTCAACCCGTGGAGGGTCGCTGCCTGAGACAGAGCAGCCTTCCATCCTCTTCGAACCTGGGCATGCTGCTTCCAGTTTTCCAGTCGCTGCCTGAGACAGAGCAGCCTTCCATCCTCTTCGAACCTGGGCATGCTGCTTCCAGTTTTCCAGACCAAGTGCTCTGGCATCCGCGATAGCTTGGTCCTTAAAACGGAGGTTCGGTCTTCCTTGTCGTCTCGAACCTGTGGGCTGGGATTCGAAGATCCTCTTAGCTGGAGCATTATTGTCCATTCGCTCCATGTGGCCGAGCCAGTGTCGAGTCGACGTGTTTCCGGACTACATCCACATCTTGATACAGCTCATAGAGTTCGCGGTTATATCTTCTTCTCCATTCGCCTTCCTCGCATATGGGACCGAATATTTGACGAAGGACTTTTCTCTCGAAAGTATTCAAAATCTGCTCTGCTTTCCTGCTTATCGTCCAGCACTCGGCACCGTAGAGCAGAACTAGCAGGATAAGTGATTTGTAGAGCACGCATTTTGTCCTCCGAGCAAGGAGTTTTGAACCAAGTTGTTTCGCTAAACCGAAGTAGCAGCGGTTTGCTTGGGTTAGTCTTCGTCGGATCTCCAGGTGTCGTTCGTGGAGTTGATGTTTACTCCGAGGCAGGTAAACTCCTTAACTACTTCGAAGTTACTGCTGTCAACAGTGACGTTTTGTCCTAGGCGGTGGACAGATGCTGCTTTGTTTGTTGACAACATGTACTTTGTTTTGTCCTCGTTTACCTCAAGACCGACTCGTTTCGCCTGTTCTTCAATTGCCGTAAAAGCCTCTATGACGGCACGCTGGGAGCGACCGATGATATCAATATCGTCTGCTTATCCCAGCAGCTGGACGGATTTGTTGAAGATAGTGCCTTCCGTGTTGACGCCTGCCCTGCGCTCTATCTGTTCCAGCACTAGATTGAAGAAATCACATGATAGCCTATCTCCTTGCCGAAATCCGGTACACGTTTGGAATAGTTCAGAAGAGTTGTTTCCAAACTGCACATTGCATCGCGTGTTTTTCAGCGTAAGGCGACAAAGCTAGATTAGTTTGCGCGGGATCCCGAATTCGGCCATCGCCATGTAGAGCTCACGGCGATGAATGGTATCATATGGGGCTTTGAAGTCGATGAAAAGATGGTGAGTCTCGACTTGAAATTCGTTGGTCTTTTCCAGGATTTGCCTTAATGTGAAGATATGGTCTATCGTCGATGTGCCGGGCCGAAAGCCACACTGGTATTTGCCGATGTGTGTGTTGCAGAAAGGCTTTAGACGTTCACATATTACGTTGGATAGGATCTTATACCTGACATTTAGCAGGGATATGGCTCTGTAGTTTTTGCAGGACATAGGATCGCCTTTTTTGTAGATGGGGCATATGGAGCTAATTGTCCAGTCATCGGACATGCTTTCATCCTCCCATACTTTGTTGATGAGTTGGTGCATGCACCCTACTAGCGTTCTACTAAGCCGGAGACGCATCGTAAGCTGTGTGCGACGTGTCGATCTTAGCTGAGTCGCCTTCCACAGCGGTCCAGACAACATGGAAAATTAGCGGCACTCTCACTTACTCCCTTCATCAAAGCTTTTCTATATAAAAAGATGAAAGCCTCTGTGGGATGAAGCCGTTGAGGTTCACCCATATAAAACTAAAAAAAAAGAAAAGAAAAGGTGCTCCCTCTTCTGGTACATGCCATTGGGCTAATAGGCCCATACATGAGGCTATTCATCAAGTTTATTGCTCTTTCAATGTACCTTCGTATCTTCTTGATAAGAAATTGTCAACATTCGTTCTGTTATGCAGGACCTCATTGGAATAAAAATGTTGTACTGAGTCTCTGGTGTTCTCTGCAAGCGAAGGCAGGTCCCCTCAAATACCCGAATACTTTCCATCAAGCTTGCTCTCACGTTCAACCACACGGGACAGTCATATCCAAGCATGGGCCGGATAAGGGACATGTAGCAGATTACTTTCACCCTTGCATTGAGTTGGCTGCTGTAAAACAGTCTCTTTATAAGGCGAAAGCAGTCTTTGCTCTGGCTCACCATTTTTAATATCAAGCGTACCAAGAGAAGTCACATTGCCATTTTTTGTAATATGCTCACCAGCAAACAGAATTCATTGTGAAAAATGGCAATGTGACTTCTGTGGTTGGTACGTTTGACAGTATTGGATTTCTCATGCCCAGCCTGCTCAATTTTATTTAAATTTTCCTGATGTTCTTGAGGAGTCTTTACCTGATTATTCTACAGTAAAACTTCAGTTTGGTGCTGTAATAGTTTATTTCCGATTGCCGCTACATAAAAACAAAAAGCAAACACGCTAAAATATATACATATGAATGTATGTATGTACGTCTCCTTCTTTCCTTAGTAATGAATTCCCTTTAGCGCGACTCATTCAAAAACGTGAAAAGAGCATATGCCTTCTTGACTACCTATAAAAAGAGTTCTCCAAATATTTCCGAAAAGACTAATTAATTTTACCTGTGTAAATGTCTCCAATGACAGCGGAATGTTTTTTCCAGCATAAACATATCGGTCCATCTGTGATTCAAAAATTGTCAAAAGCAACATTTTCTTGAAGCTTTTCGATGCATCATACCATCTGGCAAAATACAAGTCTCTTCGTAAATTCTCTATCTAAAAAAAATTTATGTATTCAAACTTCATTCATTAATATTTCAAGTCAATATGAATGTTTAAATATAAATATTGGAAAAATTGCTTTATATTGCTTAACATTTTAATAAATACCTGACTGACTATAATTTGTCCGAAATAGCAATAGATCCACAGTTGAAAAGTCACCAAAACGACCACCATTAGCATCGAAAACAATTGCAGACCAAATGGCAGACGCATAACCATGAATAGCCCAAGTGCCATAGAGTTACAATTGTAAAGCATATGTGTCATTGTTGTCATAGAAAAGACATTAGAGATTCGTGAAATTAATCTAAAATGTTATCAATGACAATAGCTGTGTATGTATATCCTTTGGTTAGAAATTCTTTACTGTGTAACATCATTGAATTTATCTATAGTTTCCTTCATTTTGGTATCTAACGCATGGCAATCCTCAATTACAGTATCGAACTCTCTAATTTCACGGCAAATACTGCTTAGAAGTCCAGATGAAACACACATCATTCCACAAAATAACTGTAAGAAACATGGATGTTAAAAGAATACAACAAGATATTAACGAACTGATAACTCAGGAAAAAGGATCATACCTACAAATGTATGTAACTACTTAAATCTAAATCAAGTAGAGTAACAAGAATAACATCGCTTTCTATACAAGCAGCTCTTCAAAGGCCAGAAGTCAAATTAACAATCAAATTCTTCCAAGTTCATCCAATTTGGTGGTTCTCGAAATATCTTGATACAGTTACACTTTCTCATTGAACTTATCAATTTTACAAATTATTCTGGAATACATGGTAGACAAAAATCTAAGGTTCTTCTACATTTATGTGCGACATCAAAAATTGTGTCGATCCTACCATATCCTACCACATGTACCTAATCAATTTTTATAGGCAAAACACAATGTGGCGCTCGCGCGCTCATGCGTTTGACAGGCATTGTACCGATTTACGATAATATTTGTCAAAACGCGCGATCTCAAAATTTGCAACACAAAATGTGGCAGGTTGGGAATATGGCAGAATTAAAGTTCTGTTCCCTCAAATTGCCCACACACTATTTCGCGGCAGAAAAAGGAGCAGAGAAATGTACTCTTTTTATTTCTATGGTTTGATTAGGAAACACAAATATAAGAAATAACTTTGAAAACGAATGTATGTTCTATATGAATACGAAAACAAAACCTCTGCATACTCTAACATAGTTAATTTGTGTTCAAAAAAGATCAATTAGCAATTAAAAATGCTTACATATTAAATGCTAACAATTCGGAGTACATACACGACACAATGGTTTGCCTTTTTGCTACAATCGAACAAGCCAAAGAATAATGTCAATCCAAAACAGCTGTGAGCTGTCAAAACGCGCGACCATAGTAGAAAATAATAGAAAGTAGCGCTACTTCGACGTTGAGGTCGCGCTTACGATATTTACGATCAAAAACCGACCAAACGCGTGAGGTCACATTTATGGGCAAAACACAATGTGGCGCTCGCGCGGTCGTGCGTTTGACAGGCATTGTACCGACTTACGATAGTATTTGTCAAAACGCGCGACCTCAAAATTTGCAACACAAAATGTGGCTTCACGACGGTCGTGCATTGAGAGGTTAGGAATATGGCAGAATTATGTTCTGTTCCCTCAAATTGCCCACACACTATTTCGCGGGAGAAAAAGGAGTAGAAATATACTCTTTTTATTTTCATGGTTTGATTAGGAAACGCAATTATAAGAAATAACTTCGAAAACGAATGTTATGAATACGAAAATAAAAAAAATAAAAACCTCTGCATACTCTAACCTAATTAATTTGTGTTCAAAAGGCATCAATTAGCAATTAAAAATGTTTACATATTAAATGCTAACAATTCAGAGTACATATACGACACAATGGTTTGCCTTTTTGCTAAAATCGAACAAGCCAAAGAATAATATCAATCCAAATCAGCTGTGAGCTGTCAAAACGCGCGAACGTAGTAGAAAATAGTAGAAAGTAGGTCGCGCTTAAGCCCGTATGACACTACATTTTTTTCTCATTTTTAATGCTCTGAAAATGAAATTAGAGCAGTACGAAAAATTCACTACTGAAATTTCCATTAAGTGTGAGTGCGTACACACTAACCTAATAAATGTGAAAATGTCAGAAAAAATGCATTAAAAATGTAACCCAAACTACATTTTTCAGCCGCTGGCAGCTTGTTTTTTGACATTTCTGCATTAAATTGGTTCATTGCAAAACTAAATTGTTTTGAATTTGCGAAATGGATCCAGATGTACTTATTTTGTGTGTTTTAAATATAAATTTATTAATTGCAACCGTTTTGGAAATGTTCAAAGAAAAACAAAAACCTAAATTCCCAATTAATTTTTGCCGTTTGTGATTCTGTTCGGCTCAATACAAAAACAAAAGCTGACAGTTTATTATTTTTCTGCAAAATAATTGCTTTCCTTTTCTTAAAAAATCGTGTTGTCTCTTTTATGCAAGGCTGACACTCAAACATGATTTAATGCATTAAAAATGAGAAAAAAATGTAGTGTCATACAGGCTTTACGATATTTACGATCAAAAACCGACCAAACGCGTGAGGTCACATTTTGTGTTGCCCCATAAGATCCCATTGTTTCTACTCAATCTGTCAACGCGCGACCGCGCGAACGCCACATTGTGTTTCTACTTTTAGTGTTACCCCATAAGATCACATTGTTTCTACTCAATGGGCCAGCGCAAACTGGATCAATTCCCCCGGGGTGAAACTCAGTTTATAGAAAAGGGAGGGCAAGTGTACAGTATGAAACGGAGCAAAATTTTCATCCAGCAATGAAGTAGGTAAACCAATACACACACAAATTGTCAATTTCGAGATACAACAGAAATACCACTAAAATGAAAATCACTTCATGTATACAGAATTTTACCGCGAATTATTCATCCAGTGTGCGATTGAAGTAAAATGTGATAGCCCGGGGGAATTGATCTGATCCAGTGTGCGCTGGCCCAATCTGTTTAAACTTTTGGGCTTACATTTCATTCAAAGTGATTCAAAGAGTACAAACGAATAGATTTTTGAAATCCGCCCATCGACACGCCCATTTCACTAGCAATATCTGTTTTTCAATATTTTACTAGAAATAGTATGAAATCACGGTAATAAGAAACAAAATAGGGTAGATAGATACATAAACATATAAAAATAAATAGATCGTCAGTTTTTAGAAAAAAAACAAGAAAATATTGCGTCCCAAGGACAGGTTCATAGAATAATATCAGAGGAGGCGGCATTTGTCGTTAGCTGGTATGGTGCCAATCGATATCTTATCGATGAAATAAAAGGAAAGTACATGAGGAAGCTCGCAAGAAGTGAATTGAGAAATTAAAAGGAGAAAAGTGCGATCTCAATGGTAAAATTGCAAAACTGATGGGAAAACGGTGCGACTTTCAGTCAGGGTCAGGAATATGAACTGTGCATACAAATAGCTCGGTCTTCTGGAATGTTTGGAAAATCCCCTCTTTTTGCCGTATCCACAAAATAAAGAAAACAATTACAATACGAAAGTGTCGCCAGCACACTTAGACCAATGATAGGTCCGTTGTGATACCATGCGGATCATTAGAGCTTCTTATGAAGCGTAGGACGCTCTTAATGTCGATATTCATCAGGTCGCCTGTATCGTTATAATAGGGAGCTCCCAAGTGGAGTTTCCTTCTACGGGAGAGAGCTGGGCAGAAACAAAGAAGGTGAGGAATAGTTTCCTCCTCTTCTTCATCCATGCAGTTTTACAAAAATCGTTCGCGAAGAGGCCTAGCCTTGTAGCATGCTTGCCTATTAGACAGGGTCCAGTGATGACACAAATTGTGGTGCCGATATGTAGTCTATTGAGAGAAATCAAATTCTTAGAGCCTTTTAGATGCAGCTTTGGCCAAATCTGTTTTGTCGCTAGACATGTTGATCCATTTGTCCACCTAAGATTTGCACTCTCGACAGCATCCAACTTAAGTTTAAGTTTGCGAGTAGCGATTGGAATACCTAAGGTGCCATTATCCGGCAAGATGGGTAAATTTGTTCCTTCTTGCCTCACAATTCCCTGGAATGTCTCTATGCCCCGGCACCCAACACAGGTGAATATTGAACTGCTCAGCCATCTCCATAAGAGACGAACGGCAGTCTAGAGCTACTAAAGAGTTTATAGAGGTCGATTCCAGGGATTTGATTGCTGCCTGGCTATCAGAAAAGATGCGGATATCTCTAGCAGATATCACGTTTTTCTTAACGTGATCGCCATTATTTCCACCTGGAACACGCTAGTTGAACCTTACTTAGATAACCGCGATTTCTGGCTGTCCACCAGACAATCACCCCGTATCTGAGTATCGGTCTAACGATCGAGGTGTAGAGCCAGTGAGATATTCGAGGTTGTAGGCCCCATTTATTTCCAATGGTTTTTGCAAGAAAAAAGTACTACTGTAGCCTTCTTGACTCATTCTGGAATATTAGGTTTCCAACTTAGCTTTCTATCCAGGATAAGACCCAAATATTTTGCTTTATCAGAGAAAGTTAAGCTGGTTCCATTAAGAGAGGGATGGTCAACTAGCGGAATTTTATATTTCCTTGAAAAGAGTACTAGTTCTGTTTTGTGGGGGTTTACGACTAGACCACACCGAACTGCCCATCTAGTGAGCTTATTTAAAGCGTTTTGTAGGAGTTCCTTCAGAGTATTTAGGTGCTTTCCCGAGACGGCCAAAGCAACATCATCTGCATAAGCGATCGCCATGCATCCCTCGCCACAACCTTACTCCATTACTCTTAGATTATATGGACCTTGTTCCTTTCTCGGTTATGGTTCCCAAGAAGTTCAAGTCTTTGAACTCTTCCTAGACAGTTCATTGAGCGATTCATTGGCCACTCCAGGAATAGGATCAATTAGAAGAGGATTTCTGTGCGATGGATTATCTTTCTCGAGACCTTTAATGCCCCTCAATACATATTTTTTTTATAATTCTTTCTAGTGCAATGTGTAACTATGGATTCTGTCATCTGTCATCTACATAAAAACTTTAGGACTCTAGGGTGTAGCGCACAACACATTGCAAAAATTCAATAACCTAAGGCTTACTGTTCTCTTTGTGCATATGTATAGCAAACCTGTTTTCTTACCGTATCATAAGCAATAGCCACAACTGCTATTACTGACAGCGTGATAATTTCATAAATGTATATCAGATGCCAGTTTGGAGTATCGACAGCATTCAAATATGGCAAATGTGGTGTAAATGGCAATGGTCTATAAGCTGTAGTCATTAATGGTCCCAATAAGAATGAAATACAGCACACGACCGTAATATACATGCCCGAGTTGAATAGTTTTTTGTACAATCGTAAGTTTTTTTCGATGTCTGTGGCATTTTTGAAATTACTCGATAGCCTCTCCATTTGTTTAATGCAAGCGTAGATCTCACCTTCACCGAAACCGGCTGCACCCGTTTTATGAGTACAAACGCTAAGTGGCCAAAAGAATAGCAATTTAATTAATACGACTGTGTTTTCTCCATGTCGTATCTCCCCAATAGTATCCGACAAAGATATTATGGTCAAGAAAATTCCCATAGATATGATAAGCTGTTTCAATAGAAGATACAATAAATATGAATATTCAGGTAGATAGCAGGTCTTACCATGACTTTAAAAAGGCGGCTGAATTGAGTTTTATTAGTCCTATCAGGAGAGGTCCAAAGTTGAAAAAATTTAAATACTTTCTGAGAACCATTAAAGAACTCTTCGACCATATTTACGCTTTAAGAAACAACTCTTGAATTGGTAAGTTCAGGACGCATAAGCTGTTTTTATTGCAAGTAAAATAGGAATAACGAGATGGCTTTGACAGGTGATTGGTTTAAGCTACAATTAGTAGCCGATAATAATAGGTTTAGTACGAAGTGTGAAAGGTGTTAAAGTTCTTAAAGATAATTATTTATGTTCAGTACAAAGGTATTGAGCTTAATTTTAGTAATTGCTCATACATAAAAAATTTAAAACGAAAACAGTAGTTTCTAACCTTTTCCAAATAATGTGACACAGGTGATGAACTACAAAAACAAAAATTTATGTACATTAGACCTCAACAACCCATTCAAACAGCTTTGAATGTTTGTATCGAAACAGGGATAAGCACCAGACAATCGGACCTCAGCAGTGTCTTTCCAGTAGCCAAAATGTGGGCAAAAAAAACTCGAGCAGCGTCCTCCCAAACGGCGGATAGCTGGAAGATTGCAAACGCAAAAAAACACAAACTGTTTCCAGCAATCCAATCAAGTAGGGGAGGCGACAGGCCTACAAGCGAGATAGAGAGAGCAAGAGCAGCAGCAGACTTGAGGAGCAACCGTCCAAAGCTCCAAACCCGAAGAAGAAGCGGAAGAATCCACCAAAGTTGGTACCAGCGGGAAACACTAGAAGCTCTAACGGTAAAGGCTTAGTGGTTTCGGTCACTCGAAGCGCTCCGATACGAATCGCTAAGAAGCATCAAAACGGTATCCCTGAACTCCAAGGGAATAAAAGCGCGACATGCAAACACTCGACGGAAGGTTGGGTCGAGGTTAGCAGCCGAAGACAGGGTACGAAACCCAAGAAACCTCCTCGACCTGACGCTATAATTATCAAGAAAGCTGGGGAACTTTCGAATGCCGACATGCTTCGGGAAGTGAAAGCGGATCCCACTCTTACAGATGTAGGAAAAACAGCGAGCGGAGATCTTTTGCTCTTGTTAAATAAACCTGCTGACACTACAACCGCGGACTTCAAAACAAGAATAAAAGAGGTGCTAGGTGAAATCGCAAATGTGACAGCCTTAGCACACGAGATTCAGAGATTCCAAGATGTGACTTAAGGCTAACAGGTGCCCTGCAAAAGTATGTTGTGGTCTGCTTGCATTGTAAGAGTCATGACAAACTACATTCGTTCGTAAGAAGCCCAATTGCCAATTACTGCATGTTCGGGAATTCAAGAATGATCCTCTGAGCCTAACCTAAAAATGCTATCGCAGATTTTATTTCCCGTGAGCCCAGTGTGACCCGACGCCCACAGAAGAATCAAAGTGTTGCGACCTATATAAGTAAAACACTCGTGCATTCTCGATACATTTTGGAACCTGACTCTGACAACAGTCGCAGATAATCTAACGCCTCTACCTAGTCCGTATAACATACATTGATCATGGTCATTAGGATTGCAAATATCTCCACTTAAAAGGCATATTTGCGTCATGAGTAGTGCAACCTCATGCTGTCGTTTTCGACGAGAAAACGTCACTAGTTTTGGGGTCATCCTTGAGAACTCAACTTCAATCAATTTCTGCCTCAGATTCTGGCCGGAGACAGTTCTAAAGATAAATCGACCGCGTCCAAGGTTAAACTGTCACCTAAGACAGTGGATTGCTCTGATGCTGCTATCTGTAAAATAAATTATAAGTGGAGGTAGGTTCAGTGCATCTAACGCTGAGTGAAGTGAAGTGAAGTGTCAAAGGCAATGTCAATCAACGTTCCTATACAAGCGCGGAAGAGAGGCAGGCCAAAAAACACCTGGATCACACAAATGCAAAAACAGCGGCATTTGATTGGCCTCAGTGACGAAGTGACCTGAAACCGAGAGGCTTGTAGATACATTTTGAGGTCGAATCGGCGTACAACACAGGCGGACCAGTAGGAATGCAGTAAAGTGGAAGGGTTATGAACCCTATAATCCTGATCGTAATCGCCGAACAAAAGGAAGAAGAAGTGTCCAAAGCCATTGATATCATACAAACGGATGAGTCTGCCGTCAAAAATACTAACTAAAAGGAGAACAATTGCTGAGATTTCGTTCTTATATTAGCCACTATAGCCCACCCCTTTGTATGTTCGAACTACATTCCTAGTAGATACAGCATTTTATGTCTTTTAATGGCTGGTTTTTGACAAACCATGAGAGATGTTCCCAGAAGCCGTTGATAGCATAAATCCATCATTAGACTCAATTGGAAGTTTGTAGATATGTTTATTTATTTCAAAACTGTTTTCTTAAACCTAATCTGCGACTCAGGCCTCCGAAAAGGTTGTGAACCACTGCTTTAGATATTCTAAGTATCAGCAGTTACTGAAATGCCTATCGCACTGTACTGAGATTATTTATTTAATACCTTCCACACCTTTGTACAAGGCTTTAATTATCCACACCTATGTATGTAATTAAAGTGTGTGGTGACATTCACTTGTCTTACGAATTTTGTCCTTCTTCCTGCACTTGCAATAAAAACAGTTGCAACGCACGGAAGAACCAGTTTAAGAGTTCCACTTCGAGCAAAGACAATGGTCGACGAGAATTTCTTTCATCATTCCCAAATGATATTCAAATTACACTGGCTTTGGTCATATCGCGATGGAAATACTAAAACTTTTTTGACCCGATTCCTTAAATGGATGGTAAGAAATAATATCAGCCTGTATCCGTACTTATTTTAACTGCACAAATAGATAATCATACCTGCGGGGATTATGCTGCTCGTGATATCAATCTCGGAAGTAATTGAAGAAATGCGACAGGGAAAGATTGCATTTACGTTCGTTAAAACGTTATTCGTGTCACTTTGCATCTGCAATCATAAAATGATTTCAGCCGTTCTCGCCCACGATGAAATATACGCTTGTATAAAACAAATGGAAAGGCTAGCGAGCACATTCAAAAATACATCGGATATCGAAAAAAGCTTAAGGATATATAAGAAGCTGTTTACCTTCAGCATATGGCTTATAAGCATATGCGGCGGTTTATTTATGATTATTCCGGCAGCGAGTGGTGAGCATGGATCGTTGCCAATTACACCACATCTACCACATTTAAATGTCAAAAAATCTCCAAACTGGCAACTGTTGTACGTTTTTGAAACTCTCACACTGTTCTTACTGACGAATATCACCGTAGCCTACGATACGGTAAGAAAATTAGTTCACAATTACACTGAGTTGTCTACATGTCTTAGGGCCATCTGTCGGTTTCGTTTTAAAATTGGTTTTAGGACCCTACCCTCCAATATGTTACTTTCCGATGGTTTACGGAAAATTATTCCAATCAACTAAAACTTTTTTGCAGCGCGCTGTCTATTGCTTATGGCTCACATATGTTTTTGGCGGATGTTCTTCTAAAGTACATCAATTGTTAATGGATCATTGTAGCTACAGGAGTCTTAAACAGTGGCCCTATAAAGCAAGGTCCAAAGGCGTCAAATCGCAGCGGCGCGATGCCAGATACATCTCCAAAATAACTGATAATACTGTCGCCGAATTCAGTGCACAAAAGATTAATTTTTTGACGGCTATTGTGGCATATTCTGGAACCAACGCCTGTCCAACTCCAAATCCTCCAATTGAAATCTATGACTACCACAACGCTTCTTCTATTTAATTTCAGTAGAGGTCTATGGAGCAGAGGCTGCTCGTAACTAGCTAGAAAAGAATCTGAAATTGAATCGGGAGGAAAATTAAAATGAATCTAAAATAGGGTTTTCAGAAAATGCAACCTAAATATATTAATTAAATCGAAATGGCCCTAGTTGTGCTGAAACATTGTGTTGCCATCTAGTTACGATAGGTGGATTGCACTGCCTGCTCTTGAAGTCATTTGCTTTTCACTACGAAGTTCTTAATTTGAACCGTGCATGCACTATTGAGATCGGTGCCATCTTTCCAACATTGGCGTGTGATTACGTACGTGAATGGGTTATAACAATGATCCAGTTAGTCCACTGATTCCAGAACCAGAACCAGCAACCAATACATTCCACTTGAGCGTCACAGCACAGAATGGTATGGTATGGTATGGTGAAGTGCCCTTTAGAGGATGGATAGATTCTCTATAGATCGTGGTATCCAATTTAATTGCTCCCCGGCTAGTCTTAAATCAAATAAATCTGTAGTCTTGACAAATCATATCATATTCCAGATTAGAACTTAAGTCCTATCGTCCAACTGTTCAAAATTCTGTTTACATATACAAGCCCAGCGTGTCTGAAAGCCCGTTGTCTTCTGTGTCATGACAACTACTGCAGTGATTAGATAGTCTGGCGGCCATAGCATCTATCGGACAATGTCCAGTTACTGCATCTCGGTACCATTTCAACTCCATTGCTTCGAGGATGCGTTCATTTTCAAATCTCATTTTTGACTCAAAGTTTCACTAGAACCAGTGCATACCTTAGCCGTTCACTAATTACAAAAAAAATAGCAGATACAAGTATGATAACATCTTCGGCATTGGCCATTACGTTTTTTCCATTTGCTTCTAAAATTTGTACAACCTCGCCATACGAGTGATAAAAAATCATCCTCAAGACGGTCGGGGCTTAAGGAGGGCTTGGCTGTAAATTTACATGTGATTTGCGGTTTGCATCCTATAGTTAGTGAACTGTTTCCAATTTCAACGGGTACATCTTCGAGTCTTACACCACTGTAAAGACCATCCATTCAAGCCCAATTACATGATATGTCATCTGACTAAAGTTCAAGGGTCCTAATGGACATCTGCAGCCACAGATATTCTCAACCGAACGGCTCCGGGCTCCACGTCTGCTATTATCCTGCATTGAACCGCAGTGTTTGCCCAGTTGGTGCCACACGACCAGGGAATCGAAGACGAAATTCATGTTGAGCCAAGACTACCGACAGAATAGTTATCAAAACACTGGTACATTCATTCCGCGCTCATGGAGAGTATATCTAAGCGGTTTTGGAGAATATATGTACGTCTGCTTCTATTTACTTCACAAACCTCGAAGTCGCGATGACATAAGACGTGGTTTGCAAAAATTAAAGAGAACCTTTAGGTAGGATTATGGCTTTTGTGATATCTGTGTATGAAAATGCAGATGTATCTCACCGGTTGCAAGAAGACGGGTAGCTGTTTATCACCCTATGTGACTCTAATTGTTATACCTTCTAGTCTCTGTTCAAAATTCACTCAAACAACAACGATAAGCTCTTTATTAAAGGTTTCCAAGGGAGCATTTTCTCGCACAATTTTTATCTCTCCCACCTCACAGTTATTTTGCGGAATGATGTGCCTTTGCTCTGGTATTCTGGCCAGTATATGTCGAGAAATAAGAGAATTCGAGGACTACATCGAGGATCATCAAACTTTGGACACTCAAATGAAGCAAACTATTGACAAATTCAACGAAATTACACAGTACAGAGTTTCCCATTAATAGAAATTCCCATCTACATTAATGATATCCTTTCAGGTTAACTACAAGAATAGCAAACATATTTTCTACCACAACATTGACTCATATAATCTATAACTGCAACACTATAGCCTTGGGGCTGTTGATGATCAACGTATTGCCATTTGGTCTGGAATTTTGTTCAATGGTAGTAATAATTGTTTTCGTGACTTTTCATCTCTGGATCTATTGCTACTTTGGGCAAAATATAGTAACTCAAGTATTTATTCGAATACTTCAAGCTATCAGCGCAATAGTGGACTAATTCGCATATCTTGCCCTACAACTCACATCATTTTGGATATTTTTGGAAGCCTCTTTAGACGATAGACGACTATTGCGCTGGTTAGCTAATTTAATTAATAATTTGAAATTGGAAAGAAATTTATTTTTAGAGAGAAGTCCTACGTCGGGACTTGTATTTTACCAGATGGTATGATTCGTCAAAAAACTTCAAGACCATGTTGCGATTGACAATGTTTCAGTTACATAATGAAGGGTACATTTGTGCTGGAAAATTTATACCATTATCCTTACAGACATTCGCAGAGGTAAGTTGATAAATATTTTTGCAATTATTTGGAAAGTCTTGTATTTTTGTTTTTGTATATGTAGGTTATCAAGAAGGCGTATGCTTTTTTTACTTTTCTGAATGACTCGGCCTAGAAAGAAGTCTTTGTTAACTAGAAAATGTGGAGACATGTACCAAGGTGTTGACTTTCACACTTAAGTATGTGATTTTGAAGTTTATTTTTAATTTCCAAAATAAATTAACATAAAAAAACGGAGGAGTGTAACTAATGTCTTGGACCACTATCATGCCAAACGATAGTTCAAAGAAAATGCTAAGTGTGAGTGTTCCTGCATTTCAATTCCTATGTCGTTTTAATCAAATCAGTAAGTGGAGTTGTAAAACGTATTGTGAGGTATAACAAGACTCATTCTACTGCAGAAGCTACCCACATTGTGGATGAATTAAACTTACTTACTTACTTACTTACAGTTAACGTAAAATTCCACTTCTCAAGAAAATACACATAACCCTAAAGTTTGCGGGAGAGCATTTGTCGTGGTGCTCTAAGGAGTGGAGGGGCACCTTGGACTTTATCCGGCTGAAAATAGTATATGACATTAATTTGGGTAAACAGATAAAACAGTGATGGCATGGCAGTTATTGCTGTTTTTAAGATTATCTTAACAATAATACCATCCCTCCAGTCTCTGGGATAGGGTCATTATCGCATATAGAATAATCTAGTGCAAGCAGAATACAGGCCGGTGCTTCAAGAAATGCTTTTAGGAATTCGTAGGGTTTGCGCTTAAAGAAGTATCGCGAGTCTTATCAGGGTCCGATTTCAATGTCCCCTAGAAGAAATACGCCTATTAAAATGCTGGGAGCTTACATAAGCACCCTGTTCATCGGTGAGCAGTGCACAAAAGTGTTCCTTTCACCTTCGTAGCAATCTTCTGTCACCACGAAAAGATTACCTTTCATGTCCAGCACTGGGTGATTCGTCATACTGCGCTGCCCGACAATGTTCTTAGTGGTCTTGTACGATTCTATTCCGCCCGTTGCGCATTTTCAGTAAACTTGTTCACTCTGCGCTCTTATCTTATATACTGCTTCTCTAGCGTATGCGGTGTCTTGCACTCGTTTGTACATAAATAGAACCCATTTCCGATAGGGATCAGATTCAGCACTAACTTGTATTTTCAGCGATCTACGATGGGAAATTTTTTCCCAAGGTTCCCAAGGGATAGGAATCTGTAGCCCTGGAGTGCTTTAGTGCAGTTTCGGTTCCATCTTCCATAGAAGCCCTCTTTACTTGGCCTCACCTGGCGTCAATAGTAAGATTACCATTAACTCCCAAGAGTGACGATTTATCGTTGGGTATGGTGGTGAAATTACGACGTACTTAGAATGGGTCACATAGAGCGTTCGTATTAAATTTCGGCTTTCTTGCGGTTACCTTTTAGTGCCGTAGGACAGCTGCTGAGCGTTGCCAGGAATAGGTGATGATCACTGCCTGAATCTGTCTCAACAGGAGACAACAGGAGAGAATTCACCAAATTTGGGCTGCCGCTTAGGGACTCAATATCATTCGTTGTCATTTCTCACGTAAAAAACTCTCCTCATTCCGCCGTTGCTGTTTTCGAGGATTTGGGTAATAACCACCACAAGCCTCGATTTGACCGACACACCTGCCCTTTGGATGGTCGAACACATACAAATTAAGGACTCCAATTATGGGAAAACATATGCCTTTTATAGCCGCCCAATATAGGTTACAGACGCTACTTGCTGTTGCCGTTACCTTTCCAGATACGCTCGTTCGCCATTAGACTTCCACGCCAATGACTGCTATTGTATTGTGGACTACATCTGGGCATAACGAAATCAGTCCTCCGCGACAGCAGTGATTTCCAAGCGAAGGTAGCACAAGAAGGCATCACCTTTCTCATTGATAGCCAGGCAGCAATAAATGCGACTTCTGCTATTGAAATTAAATGCAAGCCTGTGTGAAGTGCTGTCGAGAAGATTTAAAGGTTTTTGAAACGCAGCACAAGGTTAGGCTCTTTTGCGGCGCTGTACATGAAGGCATACCCGATAATGAAAAGGCTACCGCATTGGAAAGAAGTTCGAAATCTCGACTAGATCAAATAGTAGACTCCTCCTTATATGAACTTCCCGCCTTGCACACTTGAGCTCAAACCAGCGTGTGAGGTCCAAAATATTCACAGAAACTTAGCTGAGCGTAGGTTCATACCTAAAAAAATAAAAAAAAAAAATGAGACGCCCGCATTCATGATCCTATGAAGAATTTTACAAATTTATTCGGTGGACAATAACTCTGTTCCGCTTTTTTGAAAAGGTTACAAACCACTGGATTTAACAATGCAAGTGTCAGCAATTACCGAAATGCAGCTTTTCTGAAATTCTCTCCATTCGCATTGGGGCTAATTATCTTTGAGAATCGTTTACACCTTTCACACTTTCTACTGAACCCATTATTATTGTCAACTACAAGTAATTATAGCTTGCACCAATCACCCGTCAAGACCATCCCGTAATTCGTATCGGACTTTCAATAAGATAACTCACACGTTACAAACGAGCGAGTTAGGAGTTTTTATTTAAACAGCGAAATGATCGGAGGATTTTTTTGAAAAATCTCAAAAAATGTTCAAATTTTTGCAGCTTTGGACCTTTTCCAATGAAAAAAATAAAACTCTGTCGAGTTGCCTGCTTAAAGCGATGGTAAATCTCTGTTTACATGTATCAACGCCGTAACTTATTCTTATTGAAACAGATAATCACCACTACAGGCCTTTTCTTGGTCATTATATCGATATCGGAAACAATGGAACAGATGCGTCATAAAGGAATTGCAGATATATTAAGCAAAGCGTTGTACTTCCTTCCGCTTAGTGTTCACACTCATAAAATGATCTCAGCCGTTTTCGCCCAAAGTGAGATCAATGCTCGCATTAAGGAAATGGAGAAGATAGCCAACAGATTCAAGAATACTTCTGATATCGAGAAAGCCTTGGATCTGTATAAGAAACTGATCGCATTTGGTTTGTATTGTACCGTCATATGTTGTACATTATTCTTGTTGGCACCATTAACGACTGAAGGATCTACGGATCTGCCATTTACACCTTATTTGCCATTTTTGGATGCTCTTAAGACTCCAAACTGGTATCTAGTCTACTGTTATGAAATTGTGGCAGTATTCATAATAACGATATCGACTATTACCTACGATACGGTAAGAAAACAGTTTGTAATGTGTAGAAACAAAATTGAGATCATTCAAAAGGCTCTAGCTCTTTTCAGGACTACTTCAAGTATTGGAAATTTCACAGGAAGATCCCTCAATGTATGTGGACAAACAAGTAGGATTCTAGGCAATCGAAAAAAATACCATCAAAAATAGTTGAACTCTTCAAGAACGTGGGATTGTTACTTACTTTTACTTATATCCTGTTTCCCTTTGTGGGTCTTAGGGCCACAATTACGCCTACGTGATAGTATACGGTTTCTGGCAATAAGCTTCAACTCTCCAACTCTTTCCCAATTGCTGTGCCTCTTCCTGTTCTGTTCTGCGCCCCGTTCTTCTACTATCTTGTGTTAACTGATTCAATAGCTTAGTTTGCTATGGAACTGTTGCCTTTTCGAAATGTATGACATAAAATAACACGGATTCAACATTTGAGTGGAAAAATCGCTTAAGCTGATTGTATTTGCCATATCATGAAGGTCATTCCAGACGCAGACTCCGCTTTGCCGATTCGGTTGACAATATCCTGTTCGGATCCACCTTCGATCGGGACATTACTCCCAAGATATTGGAAACTTTCTACTCTCTCCACCGTGTAGAGTACACAAAGCTGCGCGAGGCACATCGCTATTCACCAATAAAAAAGTATCGGCGATGGAACGCAACCTTGTCAGACCTCATTTTGGATTTCGAATTATTCTCAAGGCTTTCTTCTATGCAGAACATGATATACATTGTATATGAAAGGTACGTGATTAGTCGCAGGATATTTTCTTGTGGCAGTCCTGCTGTTGAATCTTAAAGTATTTTTCATCCCATCTTACTGGAAAGTATCGCTCTGCGATGTATGATTTAAGAATGCGTGTATGAGCTACAAAATGGAAATATCTATCATATGCAAATTCTTTTTTCGCTCATGTGTACTCATATGTTTTTCTTGCAGTTATTTTGCGGAATGATATGTGTTTCCGGAATTTTAAGTAGAATTTCTATAAGTTTAAAAACGAGCAGTGGGCAAATATCAGTTGCATCAGTATACTGTTCTCCCAGCTATAGCATAAAGAAACATGAATTTGAAAGCCTTTTCCGTATATATCACAATAGATACATCACAGGAGGCGATTTTAATGCCAAGAATAAATTCTGGGGATCTAGATTAACGAATACCAGAGGAAGAGCATTATATGAAGCAATTAAAGAAGGTGGCGGCAAATATCACTCAACGGGAAAACCTACCTACTGGCCAACAGATAGGAATAAGACCCCAGATCTTGTCGACTTCTTTATAACAAAAAATATCTCTTCAAATAAAATAATTGTAGAAGAAGGACCAGATTTACAATCAGATCACTCTACAATACTTCTGACACTTGGAGACAAAATAATAATGAAAGAACATAGGCCAAAACTAGTTAATAAGTTGACTGACTGGAACTACTTTAAACAGAAGCTGGAAGAGAGTATCCAAATATCAGCAGCTATCCAAGAAGAAGATCAACTAGAAGAAGCAACTCCCACAACAACAAACAGGATAAAACAAAACTCTTACCCTCAAGAAATTTGTGAAATTATTGCAGAAAAGAGGAGAGTCAGGAAACGATGGCAACTGACAAGGGCGCCAAGCGACAAAACCAAACTGAACAATTTAAATAATAAGCTCAGAAAATCAATAAGAGAATTTAATAATGAGTCTTTAAAAACATACCTTACCAATCTTACAAATGATGCTAGTACCGACTACTCGCTCTGGAAGGCAACGAAGAAAATGAACAGGCCAATAGCTCACATTCCGCCAGTAAAAACCAGTGAAGGTAACTGGGCAAAAAGCAGTCAAGAAAAAGCAAACATTTTTGCTGAGTATCTTGAAGACGTCTTCCAACCTTATGAAGATAAAGATTGTCAAGGAGCGGAAGAAACGTGCGAAGAAGACAGACCTATTCGGCCGGTTACAGCTAAAGAACTTGCCAAAGAAATAAAAGGCATAAATATAAAAAAGGCCCCAGGGTACGATTTGATCACGGGGGAAATCCTTAAACAATTACCAAAAAAAGGTTTAAAAAAACTAGCACAGATTATAAATGCTGCATTCCGGTTAAGGTATGTGCCAAGCATGTGGAAAGTCGCGGAGGTAATAATGATTCCAAAACCAGGCAAACCACCTAGCGAAGTTACCTCATATCGCCCAATATCGATACTACCAATGTTGTCCAAGTTATTCGAAAAGATGCTGGTGAAACGCCTGCAAAAAATAATTAAAGAAAAATCGCTAGTGCCGATCCATCAATTTGGCTTTAGAAATAAGCACTCTACGATTGATCAGGTGCATAGAATCACAGACAAAATCGAAAAAGCATTCGAAGCGAAAAAGATCTGCTCTACTATTTTTCTTGATATAGCACAAGCTTTCGATAAAGTCTGGCACAAAGGACTGATCCAAAAAATACAAAAGCAACTTCCAAAGCAGTATTCGAAAATTCTAGAATCTTATATATTACAGCGATTCTTCAGAATTAAACAAGAAACAGAGTACTCAACATTAAGAGAAATTAAAGCTGGTGTACCTCAAGGCAGTGTACTAGGTCCGGTACTATATCTGTTATTCACTAGCGATCTACCAGAAAGTGAAGAAATCACTATAGCAACTTTTGCAGATGATACTGCTGTACTTGCTGTGGGAGAAACTGTCGAAGTTGCAACAAAAATGCTTCAAAAAGCAGTAAATAATATTTCAGAATGGACTAGAAAATGGCAGATCAAATTAAATGACCTTAAGTCCGTCCACATTAATTTTACATACAAAAATGTACCATATATTCCAGTGTACATAAATAATAATGTAGTGGAATATTCAAATACAGCCAAATATCTAGGCATGACTCTGGACGCTAAACTACGCTGGAAAGCGCATATAAAGAAAAAGAGAGATGAACTAAACATGCGTTACAGTCAAATGTATTGGCTTATTGGGAGATATTCATCTCTGTCCAACTACAATAAATTATTGCTTTATAAGCAAGTCCTGAAACCAGTATGGTCCTATGGACTCCAGTTGTGGGCATGCACATGCCAGACAAACTTACAAAAAATCCAAACCTTCCAAAATAAAGTACTGAGGAACGTTGTTAATGCACCTTGGTACATATGAAACGTTGATCTACATAGAGATCTAGGTATTGAAATGGTTGAAGAGGAAGTTAAAAAAGTTGCTCAGAAACACAGAATTAGGCTTCTCAACCACGTAAATTTAGAAATAACACAACTATTACATACTGATAATGTAATCAGGAGATTAAGACGAGTAAAACCTCTTGATCTAGGTGTAGTAGTTAGCTGAGGTTATATTATAACAAAAAATAAAAACTGAATAGTATCTCCAAGAAAATAATTAATTTCATTCAAAAAAATCAGAAATCCGACAAACGGCGGCTTTTCCTTTTAATTTAAATTTATTATTAATTTTCAAAAATAAATTGCTGATTAGTCCAACGACTAGGTGCGATTCCTTGGAGACAGGCGTTAGCCAGTCCTCGGGAGGTTTTTTAGAGGATTAAAGTCCCTCACTATTGCAGAAGGCCCCCTCGCGTAGAAGCCTCTGCAATGTCTTTCGATGATTTTTCCTTCCTGCGAACCTCAAAACAAAAAAAAAAAAAAAAAAAAGTAGCATATGCCGTGAAATTAGTGAAATCGAAAGCATTGTCGAGGACCATCAAACGTTAGACATAAAAATGAAAGAAACCATCGATAAGCTCAACGAAATTACACAGTAAGCTCTCTGCCTCAAAAAGGTACTTTCATGTTAACGATATAATTTTAGGTTAACCTCTAGAATATCTGATACGTTTTCTATGACAACAATGACGCATATTATCTATATTTGTAACTCTATGGCATTTGGGTTATTCATGATTGCGGATCTACCATTAGGTATGCCTTTCTTTTCAATGATAATGGTGATCATCTTAGAGATGTTTCAACTCTGGATTTATTGCTATTTTGGACAAATTATAGTTAGCCAGGTAATTATTAGGCTAGTTTTTATTGAAAACGGTTCAACAGAACGTTACTTTTAGAGAGAAGTCTTACGGTGCGAATTGTATTTCACCAGATGGTATGATGCATCGAAAAACTTCAGGAAAATGCTGTTTTTGACAATTTTTGAAGCGCAAAATGATCGATTTATTTATGCTGGTAAAGTAATGCCACTGCCTCTGGAAACATTTACACAGGTAAAGGTGGTTGGTATTTTTAAAACCATAAATTTGAAAAAAAAAAAACTCTTTTTATAGGTGGTCAAGAAGGCGTATGCTTTCTTTACATTCTTGAATAAGTCGCGCTAGTGGGAAAGTTCCTGACACCACCATTTTTTATTTAAGTGCATGTAGAAAAAAGTTCTAAAAAATAATCTAACCATCAAATTAAATTACATTTGTACATTTGTGTACTCTGAAATAAAGGGTGGACCATATGTTAGTTTCTTTATGAACGGCATGTTTTTTAACAATTTCATCACGAAATATCATCAAGTTAGATAGTGTCAAGCCTCCGAGATGAGAAATGCAACGGCTTAGGGTTCAAAAACGTCAAAAAATATTTAAAAACTATTTTCAAACTGAGTGCTGTATTGTAGAAACAGAGCAGAATTCCAAAAGAATTTTTGGACGAAATTGAATTCAAAAAGAAAGCTCATGAAACTAGCTAGGTTATGGTTCACAAAAGCTATCCATTTGCTCATTGGGTGTGTATAGTCAAAGAGTTGATACTGTTTTCCAAAATGTGAGTAAAACCGAAGAACTTCAACACGGTGCAGAGTTCAACAACTAAACATCGGTCGCACTT
Source organism: Blera fallax (assembly GCA_946965025.1). NCBI lineage: Eukaryota > Metazoa > Arthropoda > Insecta > Diptera > Syrphidae > Blera > Blera fallax. The sequence continues at coordinate 41,877,422 of OX337247.1, read as the reverse complement.
CTCTGAGGAGAATATTGCATAAAATCCTTGAATTATCGGACTGTCCACCTAATGCAGACGAAGAAGGTATGGAAGGCGTCGTCTTCCTCGGTGTCTCCGTACTGGCATTTTCTTCCCCATTCTGTAGAGGTACCGATTGAAGTATCCATGTCCGGTTAGGAATTGGGTGATGTAGTAAATCACTTCACCGTGTTTAAGCTCCGTCCATGCAGCAACGTCTCTTATCAACCTCGCGGTCCATCTTCTCTGGTTTCAGCGTTCCAACTGCTTTGCCACCTCTCTTTAGTCTGCTCTTTTGCTTCTGCTACTGTCGGTTCAATCCCCATTTCCCCATTTCATTTCACAAAAGTAAGTATACAACCTCCCGTCGAATCTACTTACTTACTTACTTAACGGACTCTCAACCCGTGGAGGGTCGCTGCCTGAGACAGAGCAGCCTTCCATCCTCTTCGAACCTGGGCATGCTGCTTCCAGTTTTCCAGTCGCTGCCTGAGACAGAGCAGCCTTCCATCCTCTTCGAACCTGGGCATGCTGCTTCCAGTTTTCCAGACCAAGTGCTCTGGCATCCGCGATAGCTTGGTCCTTAAAACGGAGGTTCGGTCTTCCTTGTCGTCTCGAACCTGTGGGCTGGGATTCGAAGATCCTCTTAGCTGGAGCATTATTGTCCATTCGCTCCATGTGGCCGAGCCAGTGTCGAGTCGACGTGTTTCCGGACTACATCCACATCTTGATACAGCTCATAGAGTTCGCGGTTATATCTTCTTCTCCATTCGCCTTCCTCGCATATGGGACCGAATATTTGACGAAGGACTTTTCTCTCGAAAGTATTCAAAATCTGCTCTGCTTTCCTGCTTATCGTCCAGCACTCGGCACCGTAGAGCAGAACTAGCAGGATAAGTGATTTGTAGAGCACGCATTTTGTCCTCCGAGCAAGGAGTTTTGAACCAAGTTGTTTCGCTAAACCGAAGTAGCAGCGGTTTGCTTGGGTTAGTCTTCGTCGGATCTCCAGGTGTCGTTCGTGGAGTTGATGTTTACTCCGAGGCAGGTAAACTCCTTAACTACTTCGAAGTTACTGCTGTCAACAGTGACGTTTTGTCCTAGGCGGTGGACAGATGCTGCTTTGTTTGTTGACAACATGTACTTTGTTTTGTCCTCGTTTACCTCAAGACCGACTCGTTTCGCCTGTTCTTCAATTGCCGTAAAAGCCTCTATGACGGCACGCTGGGAGCGACCGATGATATCAATATCGTCTGCTTATCCCAGCAGCTGGACGGATTTGTTGAAGATAGTGCCTTCCGTGTTGACGCCTGCCCTGCGCTCTATCTGTTCCAGCACTAGATTGAAGAAATCACATGATAGCCTATCTCCTTGCCGAAATCCGGTACACGTTTGGAATAGTTCAGAAGAGTTGTTTCCAAACTGCACATTGCATCGCGTGTTTTTCAGCGTAAGGCGACAAAGCTAGATTAGTTTGCGCGGGATCCCGAATTCGGCCATCGCCATGTAGAGCTCACGGCGATGAATGGTATCATATGGGGCTTTGAAGTCGATGAAAAGATGGTGAGTCTCGACTTGAAATTCGTTGGTCTTTTCCAGGATTTGCCTTAATGTGAAGATATGGTCTATCGTCGATGTGCCGGGCCGAAAGCCACACTGGTATTTGCCGATGTGTGTGTTGCAGAAAGGCTTTAGACGTTCACATATTACGTTGGATAGGATCTTATACCTGACATTTAGCAGGGATATGGCTCTGTAGTTTTTGCAGGACATAGGATCGCCTTTTTTGTAGATGGGGCATATGGAGCTAATTGTCCAGTCATCGGACATGCTTTCATCCTCCCATACTTTGTTGATGAGTTGGTGCATGCACCCTACTAGCGTTCTACTAAGCCGGAGACGCATCGTAAGCTGTGTGCGACGTGTCGATCTTAGCTGAGTCGCCTTCCACAGCGGTCCAGACAACATGGAAAATTAGCGGCACTCTCACTTACTCCCTTCATCAAAGCTTTTCTATATAAAAAGATGAAAGCCTCTGTGGGATGAAGCCGTTGAGGTTCACCCATATAAAACTAAAAAAAAAGAAAAGAAAAGGTGCTCCCTCTTCTGGTACATGCCATTGCGCTAATAGGCCCATACATGAGGCTATTCATCAAGTTTATTGCTCTTTCAATGTACCTTCGCATCTTCTTGATAAGAAATTGTCAACATTCGTTCTGTTATGCAGGACCTCATTGGAATAAAAATGTTGTACTGAGTCTCTGGTGTTCTCTGCAAGCGAAGGCAGGTCCCCTCAAATACCCGAATACTTTCCATCAAGCTTGCTCTCACGTTCAACCACACGGGACAGTCATATCCAAGCATGGGCCGGATAAGGGACATGTAGCAGATTACTTTCACCCTTGCATTGAGTTGGCTGCTGTAAAACAGTCTCTTTATAAGGCGAAAGCAGTCTTTGCTCTGGCTCACCATTTTTAATATCAAGCGTACCAAGAGAAGTCACATTGCCATTTTTTGTAATATGCTCACCAGCAAACAGAATTCATTGTGAAAAATGGCAATGTGACTTCTGTGGTTGGTACGTTTGACAGTATTGGATTTCTCATGCCCAGCCTGCTCAATTTTATTTAAATTTTCCTGATGTTCTTGAGGAGTCTTTACCTGATTATTCTACAGTAAAACTTCAGTTTGGTGCTGTAATAGTTTATTTCCGATTGCCGCTACATAAAAACAAAAAGCAAACACGCTAAAATATATACATATGAATGTATGTATGTACGTCTCCTTCTTTCCTTAGTAATGAATTCCCTTTAGCGCGACTCATTCAAAAACGTGAAAAGAGCATATGCCTTCTTGACTACCTATAAAAAGAGTTCTCCAAATATTTCCGAAAAGACTAATTAATTTTACCTGTGTAAATGTCTCCAATGACAGCGGAATGTTTTTTCCAGCATAAACATATCGGTCCATCTGTGATTCAAAAATTGTCAAAAGCAACATTTTCTTGAAGCTTTTCGATGCATCATACCATCTGGCAAAATACAAGTCTCTTCGTAAATTCTCTATCTAAAAAAAATTTATGTATTCAAACTTCATTCATTAATATTTCAAGTCAATATGAATGTTTAAATATAAATATTGGAAAAATTGCTTTATATTGCTTAACATTTTAATAAATACCTGACTGACTATAATTTGTCCGAAATAGCAATAGATCCACAGTTGAAAAGTCACCAAAACGACCACCATTAGCATCGAAAACAATTGCAGACCAAATGGCAGACGCATAACCATGAATAGCCCAAGTGCCATAGAGTTACAATTGTAAAGCATATGTGTCATTGTTGTCACAGAAAAGACATTAGAGATTCGTGAAATTAATCTAAAATGTTATCAATGACATAAGCTATCTCAATTGGTTTGAGATTCCTTACTGTGTAACATCATTGAATTTATCTATAGTTTCCTTCATTTTGGTATCTAACGCATGGCAATCCTCAATTACAGTATCGAACTCTCTAATTTCACGGCAAATACTGCTTAGAAGTCCAGATGAAACACACATCATTCCACAAAATAACTGTAAGAAACATGGATGTTAAAAGAATACAACAAGATATTAACGAACTGATAACTCAGGAAAAAGGATCATACCTACAAATGTATGTAACTACTTAAATCTAAATCAAGTAGAGTAACAAGAATAACATCGCTTTCTATACAAGCAGCTCTTCAAAGGCCAGAAGTCAAATTAACAATCAAATTCTTCCAAATTCATCCAATTTGGTGGTTCTCGAAATATCTTGATACAGTTACACTTTCTCATTGAACTTATCAATTTTACAAATTATTCTGGAATACATGGTAGACAAAAATCTAAGGTTCTTCTACATTTATGTGCGACATCAAAAATTGTGTCGATCCTACCATATCCTACCACATGTACCTAATCAATTTTTATGGGCAAAACACAATGTGGCGCTCGCGCGGTCGTGCGTTTGACAGGCATTGTACCGACTTACGATAGTATTTGTCAAAACGCGCGACCTCAAAATTTGCAACACAAAATGTGGCTTCACGACGGTCGTGCGTTGAGAGGTTAGGAATATGGCAGAATTATGTTCTGTTCCCTCAAATTGCCCACACACTATTTCGCGGCAGAAAAAGGAGTAGAAATATACTCTTTTTATTTTCATGGTTTGATTGGGAAACGCAATTATAAGAAATAACTTCGAAAACGAATGTTATGAATACGAAAATAAAAAAAATAAAAACCTCTGCATACTCTAACCTAATTAATTTGTGTTCAAAAGGCATCAATTAGCAATTAAAAATGTTTACATATTAAATGCTAACAATTCAGAGTACATATACGACACAATGGTTTGCCTTTTTGCTAAAATCGAACAAGCCAAAGAATAATATCAATCCAAAACAGCTGTGAGCTGTCAAAACGCGCGAACGTAGTAGAAAATAGTAGAAAGTAGGTCGCGCTTAAGCCCGTATGACACTACATTTTTTTCTCATTTTTAATGCTCTGAAAATGAAATTAGAGCAGTACGAAAAATTCACTACTGAAATTTCCATTAAGTGTGAGTGCGTACACACTAACCTAATAAATGTGAAAATGTCAGAAAAAATGCATTAAAAATGTAACCCAAACTACATTTTTCAGCCGCTGGCAGCTTGTTTTTTGACATTTCTGCATTAAATTGGTTCATTGCAAAACTAAATTGTTTTGAATTTGCGAAATGGATCCAGATGTACTTATTTTGTGTGTTTTAAATATAAATTTATTAATTGCAACCGTTTTGGAAATGTTCAAAGAAAAACAAAAACCTAAATTCCCAATTAATTTTTGCCGTTTGTGATTCTGTTCGGCTCAATACAAAAACAAAAGCTGACAGTTTATTATTTTTCTGCAAAATAATTGCTTTCCTTTTCTTAAAAAATCGTGTTGTCTCTTTTATGCAAGGCTGACACTCAAACATGATTTAATGCATTAAAAATGAGAAAAAAATGTAGTGTCATACAGGCTTTACGATATTTACGATCAAAAACCGACCAAACGCGTGAGGTCACATTTTGTGTTGCCCCATAAGATCCCATTGTTTCTACTCAATCTGTCAACGCGCGACCGCACGAACGCCACATTGTGTTTCTACTTTTAGTGTTACCCCATAAGATCACATTGTTTCTACTCAATGGGCCAGCGCAAACTGGATCAATTCCCCCGGGGTGAAACTCAGTTTATAGAAAAGGGAGGGCAAGTGTACAGTATGAAACGGAGCAAAATTTTCATCCAGCAATGAAGTAGGTAAACCAATACACACACAAATTGTCAATTTCGAGATACAACAGAAATACCACTAAAATGAAAATCACTTCATGTATACAGAATTTTACCGCGAATTATTCATCCAGTGTGCGATTGAAGTAAAATGTGATAGCCCGGGGGAATTGATCTGATCCAGTGTGCGCTGGCCCAATCTGTTTAAACTTTTGGGCTTACATTTCATTCAAAGTGATTCAAAGAGTACAAACGAATAGATTTTTGAAATCCGCCCATCGACACGCCCATTTCACTAGCAATATCTGTTTTTCAATATTTTACTAGAAATAGTATGAAATCACGGTAATAAGAAACAAAATAGGGTAGATAGATACATAAACATATAAAAATAAATAGATCGTCAGTTTTTAGAAAAAAAAACAAGAAAATATTGCGTCCCAAGGACAGGTTCATAGAATAATATCAGAGGAGGCGGCATTTGTAGTTAGCTGGTATGGTGCCAATCGATATCTTATCGATGAAATAAAAGGAAAGTACATGAGGAAGCTCGCAAGAAGTGAATTGAGAAATTAAAAGGAGAAAAGTGCGATCTTAATGTTAAAATTGCAAAACTGATGGGAAAACGGTGCGACTTCCAGTCAGGGTTAGGAATATCAACTGTGCATACAAATAGCTCGGTCTTCTGGAATGTTTGGAAAATCCCCACTTTCTTGGCGTATCCACAATATAAACAAAACAATTACAATACAAAAGTGTAAGCGCACAACAACCGTAGGTTAGGTTAGGTTAGGTTGAAGTGGCTGCAAGCTAGGAGTCGCCAGCACACTTAGACCAATGATAGGTCCGTTGTGATACCATGCGGATCATTAGAGCTTCTTATGAAGCGTAGGACGCTCTTAATGTCGATATTCATCAGGTCGCCTGTATCGTTATAATAGGGAGCTCCCAAGTGGAGTTTCCTTCTACGGGAGAGAGCTGGGCAGAAACAAAGAAGGTGAGGAATAGTTTCCTCCTCTTCTTCATCCATGCAGTTCTACAAAAATCGTTCGCGAAGAGGCCTAGCCTTGTAGCATGCTTGCCTAAGTTTAAGTTTGCGAGTAGCGATTGGAATACCTAAGGTGCCATTATCCGGCAAGATGGGTAAAGTTGTTCCTTCTTTGGCGAGTTGATCGGCCTTACAATTCCCTGGAATGTCTCTATGCCCCTTCTCGCAATACAGGTGAATATTGAACTGCTCAGCCATCTCTACTACCAAAGAGTTTATAGAGGTCGATTCCAGGGATTTGATTGCTGCCTGGCTATCAGAAAAGATGCGGATATCTCTAGCAGATATCACGTTTTTCTTAACGTGATCGCCATTATTTCCACCTGGAACACGCTACAGTGATTTGGAAGACGGAAGGAGTGCTTAAGGTTAAGCTTATCAGAGAAAACTCCTGCACCGACTCCGTCTTTGGTTTTTGACCCGTCAGTGTAGAAGTGAATAGAATCATCTTCTAAAAATGCATCGTTCTCCCAGAGTGATCTGGAAGGGATGGTGACAAGGTAGTTCTTCTCAAAATTTAGACGTGGGATGGTGTAGTCCGTGTTTTCGGGAGAGACTTCGAATTTATTCAGAATAGAGGCGTGGCCGAATTCTTTTCTTGACCACTGTTGGGTAGCATCAGGGCGAACTGCTGCAATCGCTGCCATTTGCTTGCTATATATATCGAGGGGTATTAGATGGAATATAATGTCCAGTGCCGCGGAGGGAGTTGTACGTAATGCACCGCTTATGCACAGACAACCTGTACGTTGGACCTTACTTAGATAACCGCGATTTTTGGCTGTCCACCAGACAATCACCCCGTATCTGAGTATCGGTCTAACGATCGAGGTGTAGAGCCAGTGAGATATTCGAGGTTGTAGGCCCCATTTATTTCCAATGGTTTTTGCAAGAAAAAAGTACTACTGTAGCCTTCTTGACTCATTCTGGAATATTAGGTTTCCAACTTAGCTTTCTATCCAGGATAAGACCCAAATATTTTGCTTTATCAGAGAAAGTTAAGCTGGTTCCATTAAGAGAGGGAGGGTCAACTAGCGGAATTTTATATTTCCTTGAAAAGAGTACTAGTTCTGTTTTGTGGGGGTTTACGACTAGACCACACCGAACTGCCCATCTAGTGAGCTTATTTAAAGCGTTTTGTAGGAGTTCCTTCAGAGTATTTAGGTGCTTTCCCGAGACGGCCAAAGCAACATCATCTGCATAAGCGATCGCCATGCATCCCTCGCCACAACCTTACTCCATTACTCTTAGATTATATGGACCTTGTTCCTTTCTCGGTTATGGTTCCCAAGAAGTTCAAGTCTTTGAACTCTTCCTAGACAGTTCATTGAGCGATTCATTGGCCACTCCAGGAATAGGATCAATTAGAAGAGGATTTCTGTGCGATGGATTATCTTTCTCGAGACCTTTAATGCCCCTCAATACATATTTTTTTTATAATTCTTTCTAGTGCAATGTGTAACTATGGATTCTGTCATCTGTCATCTACATAAAAACTTTAGGACTCTAGGGTGTAGCGCACAACACATTGCAAAAATTCAATAACCTAAGGCTTACTGTTCTCTTTGTGCATATGTATAGCAAACCTGTTTTCTTACCGTATCATAAGCAATAGCCACAACTGCTATTACTGACAGCGTGATAATTTCATAAATGTATATCAGATGCCAGTTTGGAGTATCGACAGCATTCAAATATGGCAAATGTGGTGTAAATGGCAATGGTCTATAAGCTGTAGTCATTAATGGTCCCAATAAGAATGAAATACAGCACACGACCGTAATATACATGCCCGAGTTGAATAGTTTTTTGTACAATCGTAAGTTTTTTTCGATGTCTGTGGCATTTTTGAAATTACTCGATAGCCTCTCCATTTGTTTAATGCAAGCGTAGATCTCACCTTCACCGAAACCGGCTGCACCCGTTTTATGAGTACAAACGCTAAGTGGCCAAAAGAATAGCAATTTAATTAATACGACTGTGTTTTCTCCATGTCGTATCTCCCCAATAGTATCCGACAAAGATATTATGGTCAAGAAAATTCCCATAGATATGATAAGCTGTTTCAATAGAAGATACAATAAATATGAATATTCAGGTAGATAGCAGGTCTTACCATGACTTTAAAAAGGCGGCTGAATTGAGTTTTATTAGTCCTATCAGGAGAGGTCCAAAGTTGAAAAAATTTAAATACTTTCTGAGAACTATTAAAGAACTCTTCGACCATATTTACGCTTTAAGAAACAACTCTTGAATTGGTAAGTTCAGGACGCATAAGCTGTTTTTATTGCAAGTAAAATAGGAATAACGAGATGGCTTTGACAGGTGATTGGTTTAAGCTACAATTAGTAGCCGATAATAATAGGTTTAGTACGAAGTGTGAAAGGTGTTAAAGTTCTTAAAGATAATTATTTATGTTCAGTACAAAGGTATTGAGCTTAATTTTAGTAATTGCTCATACATAAAAAATTGAAAACGAAAACAGTAGTTTCTAACCTTTTCCAAATAATGTGACACAGGTGATGAACTACAAAAACAAAAATTTATGTACATTAGACCTCAACAACCCATTCAAACAGCTTTGAATGTTTGTATCGAAACAGGGATAAGCACCAGACAATCGGACCTCAGCAGTGTCTTTCCAGTAGCCAAAATGTGGGCAAAAAAAACTCGAGCAGCGTCCTCCCAAACGGCGGATAGCTGGAAGATTGCAAACGCAAAAAAACACAAACTGTTTCCAGCAATCCAATCAAGTAGCGGAGGCGACAGGCCTACAAGCGAGATAGAGAGAGCAAGAGCAGCAGCAGACTTGAGGAGCAACCGTCCAAAGCTCCAAACCCGAAGAAGAAGCGGAAGAATCCACCAAAGTTGGTACCAGCGGGAAACACTAGAAGCTCTAACGGTAAAGGCTTAGTGGTTTCGGTCACTCGAAGCGCTCCGATACGAATCGCTAAGAAGCATCAAAACGGTATCCCTGAACTCCAAGGGAATAAAAGCGCGACATGCAAACACTCGACGGAAGGTTGGGTCGAGGTTAGCAGCCGAAGACAGGGTACGAAACCCAAGAAACCTCCTCGACCTGACGCTATAATTATCAAGAAAGCTGGGGAACTTTCGAATGCCGACATGCTTCGGGAAGTGAAAGCGGATCCCACTCTTACAGATGTAGGAAAAACAGCGAGCGGAGATCTTTTGCTCTTGTTAAATAAACCTGCTGACACTACAACCGCGGACTTCAAAACAAGAATAAAAGAGGTGCTAGGTGAAATCGCAAATGTGACAGCCTTAGCACACGAGATTCAGAGATTCCAAGATGTGACTTAAGGCTAACAGGTGCCCTGCAAAAGTATGTTGTGGTCTGCTTGCATTGTAAGAGTCATGACAAACTACATTCGTTCGTAAGAAGCCCAATTGCCAATTACTGCATGTTCGGGAATTCAAGAATGGTCCTCTGAGCCTAACCTAAAAATGCTATCGCAGATTTTATTTCCCGTGAGCCCAGTGTGACCTGACACCCACAGAAGAATCAAAGTGTTGCGACCTATATAAGTAAAACACTCGTGCATTCTCGATACATTTTGGAACCTGACTCTGACAACAGTCGCAGATAATCTAACGCCTCTACCTAGTCCGTATAACATACATTGATCATGGTCATTAGGATTGCAAATATCTCCACTTAAAAGGCATATTTGCGTCATGAGTAGTGCAACCTCATGCTGTCGTTTTCGACGAGAAAACGTCACTAGTTTTGGGGTCATCCTTGAGAACTCAACTTCAATCAATTTCTGCCTCAGATTCTGGCCGGAGACAGTTCTAAAGATAAATCGACCGCGTCCAAGGTTAAACTGTCACCTAAGACAGTGGATTGCTCTGATGCTGCTATCTGTAAAATAAATTATAAGTGGAGGTAGGTTCAGTGCATCTAACGCTGAGTGAAGTGAAGTGAAGTGTCAAAGGCAATGTCAATCAACGTTCCTATACAAGCGCGGAAGAGAGGCAGGCCAAAAAACACCTGGATCACACAAATGCAAAAACAGCGGCATTTGATTGGCCTCAGTGACGAAGTGACCTGAAACCGAGAGGCTTGTAGATACATTTTGAGGTCGAATCGGCGTACAACACAGGCGGACCAGTAGGAATGCAGTAAAGTGGAAGGGTTATGAACCCTATAATCCTGATCGTAATCGCCGAACAAAAGGAAGAAGAAGTGTCCAAAGCCATTGATATCATACAAACGGATGAGTCTGCCGTCAAAAATACTAACTAAAAGGAGAACAATTGCTGAGATTTCGTTCTTATATTAGCCACTATAGCCCACCCCTTTGTATGTTCGAACTACATTCCTAGTAGATACAGCATTTTATGTCTTTTAATGGCTGGTTTTTGACAAACCATGAGAGATGTTCCCAGAAGCCGTTGATAGCATAAATCCATCATTAGACTCAATTGGAAGTTTGTAGATATGTTTATTTATTTCAAAACTGTTTTCTTAAACCTAATCTGCGACTCAGGCATCCGAAAAGGTTGTGAACCACTGCTTTAGATATTTTAAGTATCAGCAGTTACTGAAATGCCTATCGCACTGTACTGAGATTATTTATTTAATACCTTCCACACCTTTGTACAAGGCTTTAATTATCCACACCTATGTATGTAATTAAAGTGTGTGGTGACATTCACTTGTCTTACGAATTTTGTCCTTCTTCCTGCACTTGCAATAAAAACAGTTGCAACGCACGGAAGAACCAGTTTAAGAGTTCCACTTCGAGCAAAGACAATGGTCGACGAGAATTTCTTTCATCATTCCCAAATGATATTCAAATTACACTGGCTTTGGTCATATCGCGATGGAAATACTAAAACTTTTTTGACCCGATTCCTTAAATGGATGGTAAGAAATAATATCAGCCTGTATCCGTACTTATTTTAACTGCACAAATAGATAATCATACCTGCGGGGATTATGCTGCTCGTGATATCAATCTCGGAAGTAATTGAAGAAATGCGACAGGGAAAGATTGCATTTACGTTCGTTAAAACGTTATTCGTGTCACTTTGCATCTGCAATCATAAAATGATTTCAGCCGTTCTCGCCCACGATGAAATATACGCTTGTATAAAACAAATGGAAAGGCTAGCGAGCACATTCAAAAATACATCGGATATCGAAAAAAGCTTAAGGATATATAAGAAGCTGTTTACACTCACCATATGGCTTACAAGCATATGCGGCGGCTTATTTATGCTTATTCCTGCAGCGAGTGGAGAGCATGGATCGTTGCCATTTACACCACATCTACCACATTTAAATGTCAAAAAATCTCCAAACTGGCAACTGTTGTACATTTTTGAAACTCTCACACTGTTCTTACTGACGAATATCACCGTAGCCTACGATACGGTAAGAAAATTAGTTCACAATTACACTGAGTTGTCTACATGTCTTAGGGCCATCTGTCGGTTTCGTTTTAAAATTGGTTTTAGGACCCTACCCTCCAATATGTTACTTTCCGATGGTTTACGGAAAATTATTATAATCAACTAAAACTTTTTTGCAGCGCGCTGTCTATTGCTTATGGCTCACATATGTTTTTGGCGGATGTTCTTCTAAAGTACATCAATTGTTAATGGATCATTGTAGCTACAGGAGTCTTAAACAGTGGCCTATAAAGCAAGGTCCAAAGGCGTCAAATCGCAGCGGCGCGATGCCAGACACATCTCCAAAACAACTGATAATACTGTCGCCGAATTCAGTGCACAAAAGATTAATTTTTTGACGGCTATTGTGGCATATTCTGGAACCAACGCCTGTCCATCTCCAAATCCTCCAACTGAAATCTATGACTACCACAACGCTTCTTCTATTTAATTTCAGTAGAGGTCTATGGAGCAGAGGCTGCTCGTAACTAGCTAGAAAAGAATCTGAAATTGAATCGGGAGAAAAATTAAAATGAATCTAAAATAGGGTTTTCAGAAAATGCAACCTAAATATATTAATTAAATCGAAATGGCCCTAGTTGTGCTGAAACATTGTGTTGCCATCTAGTTACGATGGGTGGATTGCACTGCCTGCTCTTGAAGTCATTTGCTTTTCACTACGAAGTTCTTAATTTGAACCGTGCATGCACTATTGAGATCGGTGCCATCTTTCCAAAATTGGCGTGTGATTACGTACGGGAATGGGTTATAACAATGATTCAGTTAGTCCACTGATTCCAGAACCAGAACCAGCAACCAATACATTCCACTTGAGCGTCACAGCACAGAATGGTATGGTATGGTATGGTGAAGTGCCCTTTAGAGGATGGATAGATTCTCTATAGATTGTGGTATCCAATTTAATTGCTCCCCGGCTAGTCTTAAATCAAATAAATCTGTAGTCTTGACAAATCATATCATATTCCAGATTAGAACTTAAGTCCTATCGTCCAACTGTTCAAAATTCTGTTTACATATACAAGCCCAGCGTGTCTGAAAGCCCGTTGTCTTCTGTGTCATGACAACTACTGCAGTGATTAGATAGTCTGGCGGCCATAGCATCTATCGGACAATGTCCAGTTACTGCATCTCGGTACCATTTCAACTCCATTGCTTCGAGGATGCGTTCATTTTCAAATCTCATTTTTGACTCAAAGTTTCACTGGAACCAGTGCATACCTTAGCCGTTCACTAATTACAAAAAAAATAGCAGATACAAGTATGATAACATCTTCGGCATTGGCCATTACGTTTTTTCCATTTGCTTCTAAAATTTGTACAACCTCGCCATACGAGTGATAAAAAATCATCCTCAAGACGGTCGGGGCTTAAGGAGGGCTTGGCTGTAAATTTACATGTGATTTGCGGTTTGCATCCTATAGTTAGTGAACTGTTTCCAATTTCAACGGGTACATCTTCGAGTCTTACACCACTGTAAAGACCATCCATTGAAGCCCAATTACATGATATGTCATCTGACTAAAGTTCAAGGGTCCTAATGGACATCTGCAGCCACAGATATTCTCAACCGAACGGCTCCGGGCTCCACGTCTGCTATTATCCTGCATTGAACCGCAGTGTTTGCCCAGTTGGTGCCACACGACCAGGGAATCGAAGACGAAATTCATGTTGAGCCAAGACTACCGACAGAATAGTTATCAAAACACTGGTACATTCATTCCGCGCTCATGGAGAGTATATCTAAGCGGTTTTGGAGAATATATGTACGTCTGCTTCTATTTACTTCACAAACCTCCAAGTCGCGATGACATAAGACGTGGTTTGCAAAAATTAAAGAGAACCTTTAGGTAGGATTATGGCTTTTGTGATATCTGTGTATGAAAATGCAGATGTATCTCACCGGTTGCAAGAAGACGGGTAGCTGTTTATCACCCTATGTGACTCTAATTGTTATACCTTCTAGTCTCTGTTCAAAATTCACTCAAACAACAACGATAAGCTCTTTATTAAAGGTTTCCAAGGCAGCATTTTCTCGCACAATTTTTATCTCTCCCACCTCACAGTTATTTTGCGGAATGATGTGCCTTTGCTCTGGTATTCTGGCCAGTATATGTCGAGAAATAAGAGAATTCGAGGACTACATCGAGGATCATCAAACTTTGGACACTCAAATGAAGCAAACTATTGACAAATTCAACGAAATTACACAGTACAGAGTTTCCCATTAATAGAAATTCCCATCTACATTAATGATATCCTTTCAGGTTAACTACAAGAATAGCAAACATATTTTCTACCACAACATTGACTCATATAATCTATAACTGCAACACTATAGCCTTGGGGCTGTTGATGATCAACGTATTGCCATTTGGTCTGGAATTTTGTTCAATGGTAGTAATAATTGTTTTCGTGACTTTTCATCTCTGGATCTATTGCTACTTTGGGCAAAATATAGTAACTCAAGTATTTATTCGAATACTTCAAGCTATCAGCGCAATAGTGGACTAATTCGCATATCTTGCCCTACAACTCACATCATTTTGGATATTTTTGGAAGCCTCTTTAGACGATAGACGACTATTGCGCTGGTTAGCTAATTTAATTAATAATTTGAAATTGGAAAGAAATTTATTTTTAGAGAGAAGTCCTACGTCGGGACTTGTATTTTACCAGATGGTATGATTCGTCAAAAAACTTCAAGACCATGTTGCGATTGACAATGTTTCAGTTACATAATGAAGGGTACATTTGTGCTGGAAAATTTATACCATTATCCTTACAGACATTCGCAGAGGTAAGTTGATAAATATTTTTGCAATTATTTGGAAAGTCCTGTATTTTTGTTTTTGTATATGTAGGTTATCAAGAAGGCGTATGCTTTTTTTACTTTTCTGAATGACTCGGCCTAGAAAGAAGTCTTTGTTAACTAGAAAATGTGGAGACATGTACCAAGGTGTTGACTTTCACACTTAAGTATGTGATTTTGAAGTTTATTTTTAATTTCCAAAATAAATTGACATAAAAAAACGGAGGAGTGTAATTAATGTCTTGGACCACTATCATGCCAAACGATAGTTCAAAGAAAATGCAAAGTGTGAGTGTTCCTGCATTTCAATTCCTATGTCGTTTTAATCAAATCAGTAAGTGGAGTTGTAAAACGTATTGTGAGGTATAACAAGACTCATTCTACTGCAGAAGCTACCCACATTGTGGATGAATTAAACTTACTTACTTACTTACTTACAGTTAACGTAAAATTCCACTTCTCAAGAAAATACACATAACCCTAAAGTTTGCGGGAGAGCATTTGTCGTGGTGCTCTAACTAGTGGAGGGGCATTATACATACAGCTGGGAACAAAAAAAATAGTAGCACCTCAAATAATAATTTTTAAATTTCTCTTGCGTTCGTATCTCAGGTCACCCGTCAAAACTAATGCCTTCAGAGCAAGCAAGCAAAAATTCTTCAAAGACGACCGTGCGATAAGGAGCGAAATGAAGTTCCTGTCAGTCCAATGACGATACGTAGAAGACTACAGGAAGCTGCTTTATCAGCACGTAGCCCAAGAAAAAAAAGCCACTTCTACCTAAAAAGAACATATGGCAAAACGGCTTCCGTTTGACTAGCTTCCAAATGGCGAAACATTTTGTGGACCGACAAGTCCAAAATTGTTCTGTTTGGTTGACTTGCCTTTCGGCAGTATGTCAGGCATCCCCCAAACACCGAATTCCTGCCCAGGAACACCACAAAATCCCATAATCATGGAGGTTCAGTTTTTTCCACATTTTTTTGCCGGCTACTATTTTTATGTTCGCAGCTGTATGTACTGATTTAAGCAAAATTGTCCATTATGGTGGCAAGAGATCTTGCCAATATGTAAGGCATCCAACTAAACCGAATTCGGTCCTAAATTCATATCACGGTCAGCGGATGTTTTTCCTACTATCGCAGGAAATATTCAATCCATAGGATTGAATCTATAATGAACCAGCACTTGCACTTGGATATATTGGAAACCATTATGCTACCATACGTCGATTTCAAAATGTCACTGAAATAGGTCTTCGAACAGGACGATGACCTAAAAACGCCAGAAAAACAACTGCATACATTATGTTAAAAGTTGTTTCGATACAATAGGATAGGATTAACGTCATCGAGTGGGCTGCTGCAGGCCTCATTCTTTTTGAAAATTTATATATAGAATTGCTTTCTTCGCGGCAAAAGCCGGAAGGCACCTATTCTGAAAATCAAAATCCCCAGTTAAATTGTGACACAAACTTCCAAGTCACCATCCCTCCTAGGTCATTCAGTAAAAAGGTGCCTTCCTCGATCAAGAGGAAACTATTCTTCACCTTCCTTGCACCTGCCCAGCTCTTCCCCAAAGAAAGAAATTTGACTTAAGAGCTTTCTTCATAAGCGATATAAAATGACTATGAATATTAGAGGCCTCCTAAGCTTCATCAGAAGCTCCACTTGGTTCCACGACTAAGCAATGAAAAATATATTTTTTCACAATCCATATGGTATCATCAGTCTAAGTGTGTCGCCTTCTTCAACCTAATCTTACCTAGCTCTCCACACAAAACAATCCCTTTATGAGTTTTCGCGACTTTGTGTGCTGACGTAGAACTTGCTGGAACACGTGTGGCCTTCCTTCACTCACACGGTCTATCCAGGGGGCCTCTAGCCCCTCGATGTATGTACATATCTGGAAGCATTCCAACAATTCCCTAGGCAAACAGCATAAAATTTGACTGCGTTTAAAAGGGTATGAAAATGAATACTCCGATCTAAAGAAAATAATGGCAAGTTACCACAAGTTAGCCTCCTGGAACTAATCGTATACCGGTATGCACATCAAAGATTTGCCTGAACAGGAGTTTTAGAAACAACAATATTGAAGGAGCAGTGAATAATTACAGAAATCAATTTAATCTGTGAGTGACTGGGACAAAAAATGGAGAATAAAACTCCAAGAGACTAAGCCTGTTCATATTGACCATACTTACAAATACAAATCCAAATACTTGGCGCAACAGACGTATATGGTCCAGGGCCTAGCTTCTCGCGACCATTCGTGTTGTGCGTGTTATATTTTTTCACACAAATGGAAGGGACCTACAGTTAAGGGCCATATCCGAAAGGCTTTCCCATGACAGTTATTACTCTCTGACGTTTGTCAGACATTCGCGAGAGGTGGCACCGTGAAAAAACTTTTAGGTGTTCTCTGGGATTCGAACCTCGAACCTCCCGCTCAGCGATCCAACGCACTAACCACTTGAGCCACGGCGTCCAAGTTGCAGAAGAATAAATTTGGTAATAAGCAATATCGATAGAAAAGAAATTCCCGACACAAATACAGCCAAGTGAGAAGGACTCATTTGTTTTCCTCAGTACATTGGCCAATCCAGCACCCTAGAGGGCCACACAAGATAGATAATTCGAGATACACTACGTGCTTTGTTTATATTGTTTTTAACATCGAGGTCCCTTTCAACTGTCCAGATAATTAAATCACTCGACGCCCTCTATGGTCACCTGCCTCATAATAATCTGCTATTGTGTGTTTCTTGGCGTTAATCCTTAAGCCAGACACCTCCCCATTGATTTGCAGCAATTGACACATTTCATTCATTTCAGCAGTGTTGTTTACCATGAGGCTGATAACGGTCTCCATTGCCAACGTGGCAGTTAGGATATCTGTCAATTGCCAGTAAGAACTGAATGGTTGACAAAACATCTCCTTAGATAACAGCAATAATTTTCTAAGAGATGCCTCTCATGATTAGCGATCTCCAAATGCATTCGCGATCGAATGCCTTCCTAAAATCCAATCCAGAAACAGAAGATAGAGTGGTGATTGTGTCTCGGCCGATTGCTTGAGGTGTTACATTTTGAGGTCGAATCGGCGAACATCACAGGCGGACCAGCAGGAATGCAGTAAAGTGGGAGGGTTATAAGCCCTATAATCCTGATCATAATCGCCGAACAAAACGAAGAAGAAGTGTCCAGAGCCATTGATATCATACAAACGACGATGGAAATAGCTGAAGATTAAAAAGAAAGAAAGAAAATTTTATAATAAACTTTTTTTTTATTGATAATTGGTTCCCGAGAGGTATAAAATTTTTTTTCTTGATTCTGGAATTAGTTCACCCTGTACTAGGGGTCGACTTGACTTGATCGATGAAGACGTCCAGTCGCCTCGCACTCGCTCCTTTTATACATGAAAAGTCTCCACTAAGGTCTCCACCAAAATTTCCCTCCAGATGCATATCTGTCCTCCTTTGACATGTCGCCTCCGCCTGGAAATTAAAGTAGAAACACAATGTGGCGTTCGCGCGGTCGCGCGTTGACAGATTGAGTAGAAACAATGGGATCTTATGGGGTAACACAAAATGTGACCTCACGCGTTTGATCGGTTTTTGATCGTAAATATCGTAAGCGCGACCTCAACGTCGAAGTAGAGCTACTCTCTACTATTTTCTACTATGGTCGCGCGTTTTGACAGCTCACAGCTGTTTTGGATTGACATTATTCTTTGGCTTGTTCGATTTTAGCAAAAAGGCAAACCATTGTGTCGTATATGTACTCCGAATTGTTCGCATTTAATATGTAAACATTTTTAATTGCTAATTGATGTTTTTTGAACACAAATTAATTATGTTAGAGTATGCAGAGGTTTTGTTTTCGTATTCATATAGAACATACATTCGTTTTCGAAGTTATTTCTTATAATTGCGTTTCCTAATCAAACCATGAAAATAAAAAGAGTACGTTTCTACTCCTTTTTCTGCCGCGAAATAGTGTGTGGGCAATTTGAGGGAACAGAACATAATTCTGCCATATTCCTAACCTCTCAACGCACGACCGTCGTGAAGCCACATTTTGTGTTGCAAATTTTGAGGTCGCGCGTTTTGACAAATACTATCGTAAGTCGGTACAATGCCTGTCAAACGCACGACCGCGCGAGCGCCACATTGTGTTTTGCCCATTATCCAAAAAAATTACGGTCTCCTTGCCCTTACCTTCCAGCCTTTGTGATTTTCCTCCGCCATCTTGAAAATCTTTAATCGGCTTTTCCGATTTTCCCCCTCGTCCTACGCTCATGGCACCCCCTCAATTTCTCCCCCTTGTGGAGTCCTCAATTTCACGAACAAAATGAGGGGTCACTTGTCCAGGTGAAACTGAATTTCCGTCCTGCAGCAGCCTTCCCAGCCTTCCGTCGTCTTTTGGTACCTGATTTCCATTTTTTTCCCTAATTCCTTGGATTTTTCTGCTCCCCGATGCCTTTAATGTAAACTTACCCGAAAATTGCGTCTAGCACCGAACGCATCCCGGCTTTTGGCATTCATCCAGGTGATTGTCGGACGTCACAAATTGTTTGCTTTGTCTGCTGTCAACTTCGCCGCGCTGCGCTGGTCGTGTTGTGGTTTTTTTTTTTTTATTTCGCGAATTTTCCGGGTTTCCTAGTTTTCCTTTATGTGCGTTCTCCCCTTTTTCTTTTATTTTATTTTTTTCCTCGTCGGTCCAACGCAAGCGGAGCATAACCCCCCGGGTTGCGGTCGAACTCCCGGTGGCGGTTGCTTATGCGTGGATTCCGCGGTAGTGGATGCTCTCGTGGGCGCTTGCGTGCAACGTGTCGATGGGCATCCCGCAGCGTAGGTAAGTATACGGGTGGATCTATTCTTTTTTAAGGTAAGCTGTGGTGCTGTAGGGGAACGGAAGGGGAACCTATGGCAATACAAAGGTAAGTTGTTGTTGTTGTTTTACCTTACCGATTTTAATAAGCTCCACTTTCAGGTGGAAGCGACGACGATGACGGAGGCGCTGGAGGTGTGGCAGGCGGCGTTGGTGGTGTTGGAGGTGGACGGTAATGCGGGCGGCGATGCCGCGGTTATGGTGCTGCTGATGTTGATGGTGTTGCTGATGGTGATGGTGTTGCTGATGGTGATGGTTGGGAGGCTCGTGCCCCATTCGTAACAATATGTTTATTTATTTCAAAACTGTTTTCTTAAACCTAATCTGCGACTCAGG
The DNA here is from genome assembly GCA_946965025.1 of Blera fallax. Classification (NCBI taxonomy): domain Eukaryota; kingdom Metazoa; phylum Arthropoda; class Insecta; order Diptera; family Syrphidae; genus Blera; species Blera fallax. Next base: position 41,857,602 of record OX337247.1, on the reverse strand, counting down.
CCTCCGAAAAGGTTGTGAACCACTGCTTTAGATATTTTAAGTATCAGCAGTTACTGAAATGCCTATCGCACTGTACTGAGATTATTTATTTAATACCTTCCACACCTTTGTACAAGGCTTTAATTATCCACACCTATGTATGTAATTAAAGTGTGTGGTGACATTCACTTGTCTTACGAATTTTGTCCTTCTTCCTGCACTTGCAATAAAAACAGTTGCAACGCACGGAAGAACCAGTTTAAGAGTTCCACTTCGAGCAAAGACAATGGTCGACGAGAATTTCTTTCATCATTCCCAAATGATATTCAAATTACACTGGCTTTGGTCATATCGCGATGGAAATACTAAAACTTTTTTGACCCGATTCCTTAAATGGATGGTAAGAAATAATATCAGCCTGTATCCGTACTTATTTTAACTGCACAAATAGATAATCATACCTGCGGGGATTATGCTGCTCGTGATATCAATCTCGGAAGTAATTGAAGAAATGCGACAGGGAAAGATTGCATTTACGTTCGTTAAAACGTTATTCGTGTCACTTTGCATCTGCAATCATAAAATGATTTCAGCCGTTCTCGCCCACGATGAAATATACGCTTGTATAAAACAAATGGAAAGGCTAGCGAGCACATTCAAAAATACATCGGATATCGAAACAAGCTTAAGGATATATAAGAAGCTGTTTACCTTCAGCATATGGCTTATAAGCATATGCGGCGGTTTATTTATGCTTGTTCCGGCAGCGAGTGGAGAGCATGGATCGTTGCCATTTACACCACATCTACCACATTTAAATGTCAAAAAATCTCCAAACTGGCAACTGTTGTACGTTTTTGAAACTCTCACACTGTTCTTACTGACGAATATCACCGTAGCCTACGATACGGTAAGAAAATTAGTTCACAATTACACTGAGTTGTCTACATGTCTTAGGGCCATCTGTCGGTTTCGTTTTAAAATTGGTTTTAGGACCCTACCCTCCAATATGTTACTTTCCGATGGTTTACGGAAAATTATTCCAATCAACTAAAACTTTTTTGCAGTGCGTTGTCTATTGCTTATGGCTCACATATGTTTTTGGCGGATGTTCTTCTAAAGTACATCAATTGTTAATGGATCATTGTAGCTACAGGAGTCTTAAACAGTGGCCCTATAAAACAAAGTATAAAGGCCTCAAATCGCAGCGGCGCGATGCCAGACACATCTCCAAAACAACTGATAATACTGTCGCCGAATTCAGTGCACAAAAGATTAATTTTTTGACGGCTATTGTGGCATATTCTGGAACCAACGCCTGTCCAACTCCAAATCCTCCAATTGAAATCTATGACTACCACAACGCTTCTTCTATTTAATTTCAGTAGAGGTCTATGGAGCAGAGGCTGCTCGTAACTAGCTAGAAAAGAATCTGAAATTGAATCGGGAGAAAAATTAAAATGAATCTAAAATAGGGTTTTCAGAAAATGCAACCTAAATATATTAATTAAATCGAAATGGCCCTAGTTGTGCTGAAACATTGTGTTGCCATCTAGTTACGATGGGTGGATTGCACTGCCTGCTCTTGAAGTCATTTGCTTTTCACTACGAAGTTCTTAATTTGAACCGTGCATGCACTATTGAGATCGGTGCCATCTTTCCAACATTGGCGTGTGATTACGTACGTGAATGGGTTATAACAATGATCCAGTTAGTCCACTGATTCCAGAACCAGAACCAGCAACCAATACATTCCACTTGAGCGTCACAGCACAGAATGGTATGGTATGGTATGGTGAAGTGCCCTTTAGAGGATGGGTAGATTCTCTATAGATCGTGGTATCCAATTTATTTGCTCCCCGGCTAGTCTTAAATCAAATAAATCTGTAGTCTTGACAAATCATATCATATTCCAGATTAGAACTTAAGTCCTATCGTCCAACTGTTCAAAATTCTGTTTACATATACAAGCCCAGCGTGTCTGAAAGCCCGTTGTCTTCTGTGTCATGACAACTACTGCAGTGATTAGATAGTCTGGCGGCCATAGCATCTATCGGACAATGTCCAGTTACTGCATCTCGGTACCATTTCAACTCCATTGCTTCGAGGATGCGTTCATTTTCAAATCTCATTTTTGACTCAAAGTTTCACTAGAACCAGTGCATACCTTAGCCGTTCACTAATTACAAAAAAAATAGCAGATACAAGTATGATAACATCTTCGGCATTGGCCATTACGTTTTTTCCATTTGCTTCTAAAATTTGTACAACCTCGCCATACGAGTGATAAAAAATCATCCTCAAGACGGTCGGGGCTTAAGGAGGGCTTGGCTGTAAATTTACATGTGATTTGCGGTTTGCATCCTATAGTTAGTGAACTGTTTCCAATTTCAACGGGTACATCTTCGAGTCTTACACCACTGTAAAGACCATCCATTGAAGCCCAATTACATGATATGTCATCTGACTAAAGTTCAAGGGTCCTAATGGACATCTGCAGCCACAGATATTCTCAACCGAACGGCTCCGGGCTCCACGTCTGCTATTATCCTGCATTGAACCGCAGTGTTTGCCCAGTTGGTGCCACACGACCAGGGAATCGAAGACGAAATTCATGTTGAGCCAAGACTACCGACAGAATAGTTATCAAAACACTGGTACATTCATTCCGCGCTCATGGAGAGTATATCTAAGCGGTTTTGGAGAATATATGTACGTCTGCTTCTATTTACTTCACAAACCTCGAAGTCGCGATGACATAAGACGTGGTTTGCAAAAATTAAAGAGAACCTTTAGGTAGGATTATGGCTTTTGTGATATCTGTGTATGAAAATGCAGATGTATCTCACCGGTTGCAAGAAGACGGGTAGCTGTTTATCACCCTATGTGACTCTAATTGTTATACCTTCTAGTCTCTGTTCAAAATTCACTCAAACAACAACGATAAGCTCTTTATTAAAGGTTTCCAAGGGAGCATTTTCTCGCACAATTTTTATCTCTCCCACCTCACAGTTATTTTGCGGAATGATGTGCCTTTGCTCTGGTATTCTGGCCAGTATATGTCGAGAAATAAGAGAATTCGAGGACTACATCGAGGATCATCAAACTTTGGACACTCAAATGAAGCAAACTATTGACAAATTCAACGAAATTACACAGTACAGAGTTTCCCATTAATAGAAATTCCCATCTACATTAATGATATCCTTTCAGGTTAACTACAAGAATAGCAAACATATTTTCTACCACAACATTGACTCATATAATCTATAACTGCAACACTATAGCCTTGGGGCTGTTGATGATCAACGTATTGCCATTTGGTCTGGAATTTTGTTCAATGGTAGTAATAATTGTTTTCGTGACTTTTCATCTCTGGATCTATTGCTACTTTGGGCAAAATATAGTAACTCAAGTATTTATTCGAATACTTCAAGCTATCAGCGCAATAGTGGACTAATTCGCATATCTTGCCCTACAACTCACATCATTTTGGATATTTTTGGAAGCCTCTTTAGACGATAGACGACTATTGCGCTGGTTAGCTAATTTAATTAATAATTTGAAATTGGAAAGAAATTTATTTTTAGAGAGAAGTCCTACGTCGGGACTTGTATTTTACCAGATGGTATGATTCGTCAAAAAACTTCAAGACCATGTTGCGATTGACAATGTTTCAGTTACATAATGAAGGGTACATTTGTGCTGGAAAATTTATACCATTATCCTTACAGACATTCGCAGAGGTAAGTTGATAAATATTTTTGCAATTATTTGGAAAGTCTTGTATTTTTGTTTTTGTATATGTAGGTTATCAAGAAGGCGTATGCTTTTTTTACTTTTCTGAATGACTCGGCCTAGAAAGAAGTCTTTGTTAACTAGAAAATGTGGAGACATGTACCAAGGTGTTGACTTTCACACTTAAGTATGTGATTTTGAAGTTTATTTTTAATTTCCAAAATAAATTAACATAAAAAAACGGAGGAGTGTAATTAATGTCTTGGACCACTATCATGCCAAACGATAGTTCAAAGAAAATGCTAAGTGTGAGTGTTCCTGCATTTCAATTCCTATGTCGTTTTAATCAAATCAGTAAGTGGAGTTGTAAAACGTATTGTGAGGTATAACAAGACTCATTCTACTGCAGAAGCTACCCACATTGTGGATGAATTAAACTTACTTACTTACTTACAGTTAACGTAAAATTCCACTTCTCAAGAAAATACACATAACCCTAAAGTTTGCGGGAGAGCATTTGTCGTGGTGCTCTAAGGAGTGGAGGGACACCCTGGACTTTATCCGGCTGAAAATAGTATATGACATTAATTTGGGTAAACAGATAAAACAGTGATGGCATGCCAGTTATTGCTGTTTTTAAGATTATCTTAACAATAATACCATCCCTCCAGTCTCTGGGATAGGGTCATTATCGCATATAGAATAATCTAGTGCAAGCAGAATACAGGCCGGTGCTTCAAGAAATGCTTTTAGGAATTCGTAGGGTTTGCGCTTAAAGAAGTATCGCGAGTCTTATCAGGGTCCGATTTCAATGTCCCCTAGAAGAAATACGCCTATTAAAATGCTGGGAGCTTACATAAGCACCCTGTTCATCGGTGAGCAGTGCACAAAAGTGTTCCTTTCACCTTCGTAGCAATCTTCTGTCACCACGAAAAGATTACCTTTCATGTCCAGCACTGGGTGATTCGTCATACTGCGCTGCCCGACAATGTTCTTAGTGGTCTTGTACGATTCTATTCCGCCACCTCTTCCTGCAGGATGTTGCGCATTCTCAGTAAACTTGTTCACTCTGCGCTCTTATCTTATATACTGCTTCTCTAGCGTATGCGGTGTCTTGCACTCGTTTGTACATAAATAGAACCCATTTCCGATAGGGATCAGATTCAGCACTAACTTGTATTTTCAGCGATCTACGATGGGAAATTTTTTCCCAAGGTTCCCAAGGGATAGGAATCTGTAGCCCTGGAGTGCTTTAGTGCAGTTTCGGTTCCATCTTCCATAGAAGCCCTCTTTACTTGGCCTCACCTGGCGTCAATAGTAAGATTACCATTAACTCCCAAGAGTGACGATTTATCGTTGGGTATGGTGGTGAAATTACGACGTACTTAGAATGGGTCACATAGAGCGTTCGTATTAAATTTCGGCTTTCTTGCGGTTACCTTTTAGTGCCGTAGGACAGCTGCTGAGCGTTGCCAGGAATAGGTGATGATCACTGCCTGAATCTGTCTCAACAGGAGACAACAGGAGAGAATTCACCAAATTTGGGCTGCCGCTTAGGGACTCAATATCATTCGTTGTCATTTCTCACGTAAAAAACTCTCCTCATTCCGCCGTTGCTGTTTTCGAGGATTTGGGTAATAACCACCACAAGCCTCGATTTGACCGACACACCTGCCCTTTGGATGGTCGAACACATACAAATTAAGGACTCCAATTATGGGAAAACATATGCCTTTTATAGCCGCCCAATATAGGTTACAGACGCTACTTGCTGTTGCCGTTACCTTTCCAGATACGCTCGTTCGCCATTAGACTTCCACGCCAATGACTGCTATTGTATTGTGGACTACATCTGGGCATAACGAAATCAGTCCTCCGCGACAGCAGTGATTTCCAAGCGAAGGTAGCACAAGAAGGCATCACCTTTCTCATTGATAGCCAGGCAGCAATAAATGCGACTTCTGCTATTGAAATTAAATGCAAGCCTGTGTGAAGTGCTGTCGAGAAGATTTAAAGGTTTTTGAAACGCAGCACAAGGTTAGGCTCTTTTGCGGCGCTGTACATGAAGGCATACCCGATAATGAAAAGGCTACCGCATTGGAAAGAAGTTCGAAATCTGGACTAGATCAAATAGTAGACTCCTCCTTATATGAACTTCCCGCCTTGCACACTTGAGCTCAAACCAGCGTGTGAGGTCCAAAATATTCACAGAAACTTAGCTGAGCGTAGGTTCATACCTAAAAAATAGAAAAAAAAATGAGACGCCCGCATTCATGATCCTATGAAGAATTTTACAAATTTATTCGGTGGACAATAACTCTGTTCCGCTTTTTTGAAAAGGTTACAAACCACTGGATTTAACAATGCAAGTGTCAGCAATTACCGAAATGCAGCTTTTCTGAAATTCTCTCCATTCGCATTGGGGCTAATTATCTTTGAGAATCGTTTACACCTTTCACACTTTCTACTGAACCCATTATTATTGTCAACTACAAGTAATTATAGCTTGCACCAATCACCCGTCAAGACCATCCCGTAATTCGTATCGGACTTTCAATAAGATAACTCACACGTTACAAACGAGCGAGTTAGGAGTTTTTATTTAAACAGCGAAATGATCGGAGGATTTTTTTGAAAAATCTCAAAAAATGTTCAAATTTTTGCAGCTTTGGACCTTTTCCAATGAAAAAAATAAAACTCTGTCGAGTTGCCTGCTTAAAGCGATGGTAAGTCTCTGTTTACATGTATCAACGCCGTAACTTATTCTTATTGAAACAGATAATCACCACTACAGGCCTTTTCTTGGTCATTATATCGATATCGGAAACAATGGAACAGATGCGTCATAAAGGAATTGCAGATATATTAAGCAAAGCGTTGTACTTCCTTCCGCTTAGTGTTCACACTCATAAAATGATCTCAGCCGTTTTCGCCCAAAGTGAGATCAATGCTCGCATTAAGGAAATGGAGAAGATAGCCAACAGATTCAAGAATACTTCTGATATCGAGAAAGCCTTGGATCTGTATAAGAAACTGTTCGCATTTGGCTTGTATTGTACGGTCATATGGTGTACATTATTCTTGTTGGCACCATTAACGACTGAAGGATCTACGGATCTGCCATTTACACCTTATTTGCCATTTTTGGATGCTCTTAAGACTCCAAACTGGTATCTAGTCTACTGTTATGAAATTGTGGCAGTATTCATAATAACGATATCGACTATTACCTACGATACGGTAAGAAAACAGTTTGTAATGTGTAGAAACAAAATTGAGATCATTCAAAAGGCTCTAGCTCTTTTCAGGACTACTTCAAGTATTGGAAATTTCACAGGAAGATCCCTCAATGTATGTGGACAAACAAGTAGGATTCTAGGCAATCGAAAAAAATACCATCAAAAATAGTTGAACTCTTCAAGAACGTGGGATTGTTACTTACTTTTACTTATATCCTGTTTCCCTTTGTGGGTCTTAGGGCCACAATTACGCCTACGTGACATAGTATACGGTTTCTGGCAATAAGCTTCAACTCTCCAACTCTTTCCCAATTGCTGTGCCTCTTCCTGTTCTGTTCTGCGCCCCGTTCTTCTACTATCTTGTGTTAACTGATTCAATAGCTTAGTTTGCTATGGAACTGTTGCCTTTTCGAAATGTATGACATAAAATAACACGGATTCAACATTTGAGTGGAAAAATCGCTTAAGCTGATTGTATTTGCCATATCATGAAGGTCATTCCAGACGCAGACTCCGCTTTGCCGATTCGGTTGACAATATCCTGTTCGGATCCACCTTCGATCGGGACAATACTCCCAAGATATTGGAAACTTTCTACTCTCTCCATCGTGTAGAGTACACAAAGCTGCGCGAGGCACATCGCTATTCACCAATAAAAAAGTATCGGCGATAGAACGCAACCTTGTCAGACCTCATTTTGGATTTCGAATTATTCTCAAGGCTTTCTTCTATGCAGAACATGATATACATTGTATATGAAAGGTACATGATTAGTCGCAGGATATTTTCTTGTGGCATTCCTGCTGTTGAATCTTAGAGTATTTTTCGTCACATTTTACTGGAAAGTATCGCTCTGCGATGTATGATTTAAGAATGCGTGTATGAGCTACAAAATGGAAATATCTATCATATGCAAATTCTTTTTTCGCTCATGTGTACTCATATGTTTTTCTTGCAGTTATTTTGCGGAATGATATGTGTTTCCGGAATTTTAAGTAGAATTTCTATAAGTTTAAAAACGAGCAGTGGGCAAATATCAGTTGTATCAGTATACTGTTCTCCCAGCTATAGCATAAAGAAACATGAATTTGAAAGCCTTTTCCGTATATATCACAATAGATACATCACAGGAGGCGATTTTAATGCCAAGAATAAATTCTGGGGATCTAGATTAACGAATACCAGAGGAAGAGCATTATATGAAGCAATTAAAGAAGGTGGCGGCAAATATCACTCAACGGGAAAACCTACCTACTGGCCAACAGATAGGAATAAGACCCCAGATCTTGTCGACTTCTTTATAACAAAAAATATCTCTTCAAATAAAATAATTGTAGAAGAAGGACCAGATTTACAATCAGATCACTCTACAATACTTCTGACACTTGGAGACAAAATAATAATGAAAGAACATAGGCCAAAACTAGTTAATAAGTTGACTGACTGGAACTACTTTAAACAGAAGCTGGAAGAGAGTATCCAAATATCAGCAGCTATCCAAAAAGAAGATCAACTAGAAGAAGCAACTCCCACAACAACAAACAGGATAAAACAAAACTCTTACCCTCAAGAAATTTGTGAAATTATTGCAGAAAAGAGGAGAGTCAGGAAACGATGGCAACTGACAAGGGCGCCAAGCGACAAAACCAAACTGAACAATTTAAATAATAAGCTCAGAAAATCAATAAGAGAATTTAATAATGAGTCTTTAAAAACATACCTTACCAATCTTACAAATGATGCTAGTACCGACTACTCGCTCTGGAAGGCAACGAAGAAAATGAACAGGCCAATAGCTCACATTCCGCCAGTAAAAACCAGTGAAGGTAACTGGGCAAAAAGCAGTCAAGAAAAAGCAAACATTTTTGCTGAGTATCTTGAAGACGTCTTCCAACCTTATGAAGATAAAGATTGTCAAGGAGCGGAAGAAACGTGCGAAGAAGACAGACCTATTCGGCCGGTTACAGCTAAAGAACTTGCCAAAGAAATAAAAGGCATAAATATAAAAAAGGCCCCAGGGTACGATTTGATCACGGGGGAAATCCTTAAACAATTACCAAAAAAAGGTTTAAAAAAACTAGCACAGATTATAAATGCTGCATTCCGGTTAAGGTATGTGCCAAGCATGTGGAAAGTCGCGGAGGTAATAATGATTCCAAAACCAGGCAAACCACCTAGCGAAGTTACCTCATATCGCCCAATATCGATACTACCAATGTTGTCCAAGTTATTCGAAAAGATGCTGGTGAAACGCCTGCAAAAAATAATTGAAGAAAAATCGCTAGTGCCGATCCATCAATTTGGCTTTAGAAATAAGCACTCTACGATTGATCAGGTGCATAGAATCACAGACAAAATCGAAAAAGCATTCGAAGCGAAAAAGATCTGCTCTACTATTTTTCTTGATATAGCACAAGCTTTCGATAAAGTCTGGCACAAAGGACTGATCCAAAAAATACAAAAGCAACTTCCAAAGCAGTATTCGAAAATTCTAGAATCTTATATATTACAGCGATTCTTCAGAATTAAACAAGAAACAGAGTACTCAACATTAAGAGAAATTAAAGCTGGTGTACCTCAAGGCAGTGTACTAGGTCCGGTACTATATCTGTTATTCACTAGCGATCTACCAGAAAGTGAAGAAATCACTATAGCAACTTTTGCAGATGATACTGCTGTACTTGCTGTGGGAGAAACTGTCGAAGTTGCAACAAAAATGCTTCAAAAAGCAGTAAATAATATTTCAGAATGGACTAGAAAATGGCAGATCAAATTAAATGACCTTAAGTCCGTCCACATTAATTTTACATACAAAAATGTACCATATATTCCAGTGTACATAAATAATAATGTAGTGGAATATTCAAATACAGCCAAATATCTAGGCATGACTCTGGACGCTAAACTACGCTGGAAAGCGCATATAAAGAAAAAGAGAGATGAACTAAACATGCGTTACAGTAAAATGTATTGGCTTATTGGGAGATATTCATCTCTGTCCAACTACAATAAATTATTGCTTTATAAGCAAGTCCTGAAACCAGTATGGTCCTATGGACTCCAGTTGTGGGCATGCACATGCCAGACAAACTTACAAAAAATCCAAACCTTCCAAAATAAAGTACTGAGGAACGTTGTTAATGCACCTTGGTACATATGAAACGTTGATCTACATAGAGATCTAGGTATTGAAATGGTTGAAGAGGAAGTTAAAAAAGTTGCTCAGAAACACAGAATTAGGCTTCTCAACCACGTAAATTTAGAAATAACACAACTATTACATACTGATAATGTAATCAGGAGATTAAGACGAGTAAAACCTCTTGATCTAGGTGTAGTAGTTAGCTGAGGTTATATTATAACAAAAAATAAAAACTGAATAGTATCTCCAAGAAAATAATTAATTTCATTCAAAAAAATCAGAAATCCGACAAACGGCGGCTTTTCCTTTTAATTTAAATTTATTATTAATTTTCAAAAATAAATTGCTGATTAGTCCAACGACTAGGTGCGATTCCTTGGAGACAGGCGTTAGCCAGTCCTCGGGAGGTTTTTTAGAGGATTAAAGTCCCTCACTATTGCAGAAGGCCCCCTCGCGTAGAAGCCTCTGCAATGTCTTTCGATGATTTTTCCTTCCTGCGAACCTCAAAACAAAAAAAAAAAAAAAAAAAAAGTAGCATATGCCGTGAAATTAGTGAATTCGAAAGCATTGGCGAGGACCATCAAACGTTAGACATAAAAATGAAAGAAACCATCGATAAGCTCAACGAAATTACACAGTAATCTATCTCTGCCTCAAAATGGTACTCTCATGTTAACGATATAATTTTAGGTTAACCTCTAAAATATCCGATACGTTTTCTATGACAACAATGACGCATATTATCTATATTTGTAACTCTATGGCATTTGGGTTATTCATGATTACGGATCTACCATTAGGTATGCCTTTCTTTTCAATGGTAATGGTGATCATCTTAGAGATGTTTCAACTCTGGATTTATTGCTATTTTGGACAAATTATAGTTAGCCAGGTAATTATTAGGCTAGTTTTTATTGAAAACGGTTCAACAGAACGTTACTTTTAGAGAGAAGTCTTACGGTGCGAATTGTATTTCACCAGATGGTATGATGCATCGAAAAACTTCAGGAAAATGCTGTTTTTGACAATTTTTGAAGCGCAAAATGATCGATTTATTTATGCTGGTAAAGTAATGCCACTGTCTCTGGAAACATTTACACAGGTAAAGGTGGTTGGTATTTTTAAAACCATAAATTTGAAAAAAAAAAAACTCTTTTTATAGGTGGTCAAGAAGGCGTATGCTTTCTTTACATTCTTGAATAAGTCGCGCTAGTGGGAAAGTTCCTGACACCACCATTTTTTATTTAAGTGCATGTAGAAAAAAGTTCTAAAAAATAATCTAACCATCAAATTAAATTACATTTGTACATTTGTGTACTCTGAAATAAAGGGTGGACCATATGTTAGTTTCTTTATGAAGGGCATGTTATTTGAACGACGTCATCACGAAATATCATCAAGTTAGATAGTGTCAAGCCTCCGAGATGAGAAATGCAACGGCTTAGGGTTCAAAAACGTCAAAAAATATTTAAAAACTATTTTCAAACTGAGTGCTGTATTGTAGAAACAGAGCAGAATTCCAAAAGAATTTTTGGACGAAATTGAATTCAAAAAGAAAGCTCATGAAACTAGCTAGGTTATGGTTCACAAAAGCTATCCATTTGCTCATTCGGTGTGTACAGTCAAAGAGTTGATACTGTTTTCCAAAATGTGAGTAAAACCGAAGAACTTCAACACGGTGCAGAGTTCAACAACTAAACATCGGTCGCACTTCTCTGAGGAGAATATTGCATAAAATCCTTGAATTATCGGAAGCAAAGACCTCACTGTGGGGGATTTATATGAGTTGGAAAATAACGCCGACTTTGGTCGTAAAGTTATCTTTTCGAACGAAGCAAATTTTTATCTCGGAGGCTATGTCATCAAGCAAAACTGTAGGATTTGGGGTTCTGAATAAGCACACTTAGTCGAAGAGAAGCCAATACGTATGTACATTCCAAAGAATAACCTTTTGGTGTGGCTTTTTGAGTGGTCGCATTACTGGTCCTTACTTCTTTAAAAATGAACAAGAACGTTACGGTGAAGGGAGTCCGCTACAGAAACGTGATAAATACAATTTCGAATACAGTTTCGCAGCTCAGGGAAATCGAAGTGCCGTGCGACAGGAAAAACATCAACGGGAATGTCAAGCAATAGAAGCTGATTACAAGGCCGAAATAATAAAGAGAACATAGCCACCCATGTAAAGTGAATCATAGATGTGTTAAAACAACACTTCAACCAGTTACTAAATTCCGCTTTGAAGACCAAGCTATCGCGAATGCCAGACCCCTTGCTCTTGAGAACTGGAAGCAGCGCTCCCAATCAGTGAAAATGGGAGGCTACCCTGTCTAGATAGAGATTCCTCACGGGTGGGGAGCCGATTAAGTAAGTAAGCAATGGAATGGTTTATTGATAAATTTGCAAACCCACTAGGCAAATAGTATCTACAATTAAATCTTCGATTTTTTATTACTCATATTTAAGAGCAGAAAAAAATTTGATCCATCTAGAAAAATCATCAGATTTGTGCTTGGATAGGGACCTCCTTTTGAATCTCGAATTTAATATTACACTGAAACTTATTTTTAAATTCCTATAAAAATGCAAAATGAACTGTTTAAAAATGCTAAGTAATTCATTAAGCTATCGAAACTAATAAAAGTGGGCGTATACCTACAGAAAATTTTAAGACTCATTGATACACACAAAAAGACATAGGTAGACCAAGTTAGACGCACATGATTTTATGATAGGCTATAAAGGACTTAAGTCCTTTCGTTGAAGTCTTAGGAATTTAATTATTCTTCACAGTGCTGCCAGAACTGTTGATTATTAAATAAAAGTTAATGACTTTCGAATTTGTAGCCGTTGATTATCTTTCTTAAAAAACTATTGCTTTGTTAAATTGAGAAGCTTTCTCATGACAGTTATTACTCTTAGACGTTTGTTAGACATTCGCGAAAGGTAGGACCGTGAAAAGCCTACGATTTGAACTTCGAACTTCCTTCTCATTAGTTTAATGCATTAAGCACTGAGCCACTGTGCCGTCTATCTTCTTGGGTGGTTTTGAAAAGGAGCAATGTCCTTTTTGATCACTAAATCACTTCCACTCTGGTATACATGCTCTGACAAATACGCGTTCCGTAGAATACAAAAATAAGACCGTGCTTTATGATATGAGAGGTATAAAGCGGCAAGTACTGTTTTCGTAATTAGCTGCACGAATAAGTCGGAGCTTAAGCCTATTTAAAAAAAAAGATGTATTGCTCTTCCTAATTAAAAACTAACACCAATTTTTTAAATCTTAGGTCTATATTACATATGTATGTATATAATACATTTTGAAATCTTTTCAGGCTATTTAGTCTTGAATGATTATATTTCAGATTTTGAATGTTGATTTCCTGTTTTACAGTTAGTCGTAGTTCCCAATGCGGCGTGCAAATCTTAAAATACTACATTAATCCCTAAAACAATGGTGTCAATTTTATAAGTAGTAGTTTCTTAAAGGCTTAAGATAGCATCACGGCAGTATAGTAGAGAAAATGGGGTAGGGCGGCGATTTTTAGATCGAAGCATGAAGTCGCGCATAGTTCGCACTTCGAATATCACTTCGAAATTTTGCCAATCCTGCGTATCAAAAAAATAAAAAAGAAAAAAATTAGTATTTTTGTTTTATACGGATACGATTTGCAATTCACCTATCGTTAAATAAGCTTTTCATATATTTTTAAAACTCAAAGTTGATTTATCGATTTAATTTCAACTGCACTATGTCAAAAAAATAATAAATAACAAATCCAAAACATCAACAATTTCTGGCAACACTGCTCTCATAGTTTCAAAAAAAAACCCAAACTACCACATTTTCAAACTTGCAATTGCCCATCAATAAAGTAATTAGCTAAAGAACAGCGCAAAATACATTTTAAGGATGACGATCGACAGGTAGAAAATATGTGCATTTACATTTTGCCTGCGAATTACTAAGATCACGAGTATATAAATACGGATACATGTCCAGAGTATCAGTCATTTTCCTCAAACATTTTAAAAATAAAACATCTTGGAAAGCAGAAATATCAAATTTTATTGAAAATGGTTCCAAAATATGCCGAATTTGTAGTGATCCATTTGATTTATATGTAAGTAAAAGAGTTTAAAGAACATGTCATTTTGAAAATAATTTAAAATTTTTTTAATTTACAGTCGCGCGCAGGAGAAACATTTAATGATGACAAGAAAGAGAAGCAGGCCCAGCGGAACTGTAACACAAGTCAGTGATTGGGTATGTCTAGAAGTTTTCGTATGATCATATATCCTCAGTGAATAATTATTATTATTTTTGTAGTATTTTAGAACACTGTCAAAGGAGCGATCTGCCCTAGAACCCGACACTCGTGTACGCTACAAGGAGTGGCGCATATTTTCAGGAAATGAAGAAATGTTTACGATCGACGAAGCTAGATTTGATCAGATCTACATATTTCTGGGTGTTGATGCTTGTCACTGGGTATTTTTTAAAAAGGATCCGGAACATCGCCGAGTGGAGGGTACTGCTGTGTTGCCTTGCTCTTACTGCGGATGCTGCATTTTCAGTCAGTACCCAAAGATTTTGGAAAGTGTTAAGTCTTGTATTGTATAACATAGCACAGTTATTGAAATTGCTAACAATGTCGACTAAAAAATGTAAAAAAAAAGTTTGAATAACTTCAGTGAAAATAGATTAAAATAAAAATTGATAGTCATACCAAGAGTAACATATTATCCTTTTTTTTTAAACCATTTCGTTTTCAGAACGTGGCTAAGTCATTTCTTAATATCGGCGCTTACTACTCTTACATTTGTATCGATCATTCTTCATCATTGAAGTAACGGCATTAATTAGCGCAAGGTTGTGAGTGTCTAAAAACAAACTCAAAAATGTATTTTTACGTATAGCTTCCGTAACTGCTCTTGATGAAGCGCAGTCTGTCCATTCAATTTTTAAACCTAAAGAAAATAATGGAAAGGTGTCAAATCTTTGGATCCCGGGGTTCAGTGGTTAGTGTGTTAGACTACTGAGCGAGAGGTTTGAAGCTCAAAGTACAGAAATCATCGACTTTTTGTCACGGTCCTACCTCTCACGAATGTCTGACAACCGTCCGTGGAAATAACTGCCTTTTCCCTTTTGCTTTCGGATATGGCTTTAAACTGGTAGGTTTTAGTAGTATTGTCCGTAACACAGAAATTGCAGCAAAATTAACACGACAGTGAACGAATTCCCCAAATGGAACCAAAAATGGAGTGGTAAAATCTTTGAGCGGATATATTTGGAGCTTAGGCTGATAAAGATTTAACTGGTTTAACTGACCCCTCGTCCTTGGGTTTCGAAAAATTTTCGAATAACCCCACAGAGGTACGCACTAGTAGAGGATGACCGCTACTCAGGTGGCGCATGGAAGTAAAAGGGAGCCTCAACCAACTTAGAATGCGAAACTGGAGGCAGTTAGTTAAAAATCAAACTGGCTGGAGACGCTTTTTGCTTGAGACCCAGGTCCATCCGGGACCATAACGCCGCTCAAGTAAGAAAGTAAGTATGGGCTGCTGCCAAGCAATTTGAATAAAATTATTTATCTTGAAAAATATTTATTGATGTATTTTTAACAGTTATTTCAAAAAGAAACCAACAGATGGCTCAGTAAATACTGTTTCCGTTAATACATTAAAATTGCTGTTAATGTGAAAGTTCTATAATCAAATAATATTACGTATTATTTTTCGTCAATCTTTAAATTTGAATATTTTCTTTCACGAAATTAGTCTATTTATGTATGTACTATAGGATTATTTGTGTTTACTGCTACTGTAATTCAAAAAACTTACATAAAATTTGAACAATTTTGTGTCAGAGCATATTTAATGTCAGTACATATTCTTCAGTTTGAAAAATGTATATGACATTTCTTTTAAAGTTTTGATACTAACAAATTAACTCATAGAACATAAAAGTGGCAGCACTGTTAGAAAACCAGTTGCCAAATGACTTACATACATATTTGACATTTTCCGCTTCTAATAAGCGTCCTATTGCTCAGCTGTTCACTGTTTTCGTGGTTTGCGATTTCTGCCGGTAATTTTGCGAAAGAATGCGCACTACTTTGGTTCCTTATTAATTTTAATTTGTTTATTTATGATTAATAAATATTGCATAATACAGAGCGAATCAACAAAAGATCTCTGGAGTATTTTCCGAAGGTGAAGGATTCTTGCAATTGACTCGCGATTCATTCGGGGTAAGAAATAATTTTTATTTTATTTGCAAACTGAAGCGTTTTATACTTTGAAGTCATGAAAACGGATGTTAAGTAAAAAAAAAATTCAATCAAATTCATTGAATTCCATTGTCCAAAACTCGTATTTTATTAATTGTCATAGTTCTTCTTTTGGTAACACATGCCGGTTCCCCTTCTCATAAATATATTGTTCCTTAGGAAGTAATTGCGTAGTGACTTTGTATAAGAACTGGCGTAGATATGGATGAATGTGTATATATACGCATCTATACATACAATTCGCATGTTGGTTAAGGTTTTTGAACATTCAGTTACTATTTATCGAGCAAATGTTTTGCTTCGTTAGTGATGCAATCTACTCGAAATCGGGTTCCACATTCTTCCTCCTGGGCTGGACTAACACTAGATGTTGAACAGTAAATTTCTGGAAGGATTGATGTTTTTTCCTAATTTTTTTTTCCAGTAAAGACAAAAATCAATGCATTCTTTCACGTTTTTCACGTTTTGTTCACTATTACTGCATACTACATGGATGGTACTCAAATCGCGGGGAAAATTGCTTTTGGTCGAGATTTATAAAATGTTTACCTTATTTTCGGTAATGCATCGTAGTCGTTTCAATAAAGTGTTACACATGTACATAATTAACATTCTTGAACAAACAAGCAATCAAAGGGTTCAATTCTTTTCAGTGCCTCTATTGAAGAGCGTACACTTACTAAGATGTCGCTAAGGATCGGGTGACCCTGGACCTATCTATCTGCCACCTGCACACTCCAAGTTGTTTGAGTTCTTTTTGTTACCATAAAGTCCATCTTAAACGTCCAATGTCCAGTTTTTTTTTACTAGGACGATGTAGCTTCGATCTTCGCTTCCAAGGTTGGTCAATGCAAACGGGACCGAATATCTTGCGAAGAATTTTTCGTTCAAAACGACTAGGGATATCTTTCTTCGGAGTAAAGTAGTACTGGAGTATAGTCTCCTTATTTTTTTTTACGAAACAGGTATTTTCTACTCAATATTCTTCTTTAACCCAGAGAAACTGATTGCCAAGAGTTCTTCGTTTTATTTCTGCGTTGATGTTATTAATTTTCTGTTTTATTCGCATCCGCCTCTTTACTTGTAAATGCGAACAATTTTACCTCCGCTGTTGGCTTGTAAGTTTCGAACAATCTTTTCAAGAATGATGTCACATGCCAACGTATCACCTTGTCTAAATTCTTTGATGCCTCTACGATTGGCGTAGTTGAAGGGAGTCTCCTTTCTTGTGAATCGTGCAAACGATTCTGGTTTCAATATTACCTGATTCCATTCATCGGGCATACACTCATTTTTACTGGATTTTTAAAATGAGTCGGAATATGCTCTCTCCCAGGTCATTTTCAGCTGCTTTAAATAGCCGCCATGTTGGACCTATGTTGAATGGTCATTTTGCCTGACAGCTGTATGATCGTTACGTTTGTACGTACGTACGTTCGTAGCCGTTATACAGTCCGCAGAATTTTTTTTTTTCCTAATTCTTAGCACCGGCTTTGACTCTACTCGAAGATTTCCTTCTTCGTCTCTACAGGTTTCACTTAGTGGATTGACTCCATTTCATGATCAGAAGAGCACCATGCCCCTTGAGAATATTGAGATAAGGAAAGCGTGTGCTTGCTATGTATAGTGATGTTTTGTTCCGTAGCAAAGTCAATAAGCCTAAGTCTGTTGCTGGACGTGGTATGCTTACCAACTGTTCTACGAGTGCTGTCCTGATATTTCCTATCATATTTAGGACATTGCTTATATGTCTTACCGAGAAACACTCCTCAAGACGTGCTGTTTCTCCTTCTGAGTGCATATTAGCCTAATGTTGGTGAATTTAGCCACGTTAGTGACATTCGCTTACGTGTCAGAATACTGCTTGCTTATATCTGCCGCATCCGAATAAGCGCTGCCTCAGTGCATACGTCAAGGTTTTGCATCCTCCACTGAATATCCCCCTTCTGAGAACATCTTGTTAAATATCTGAAACACAAGATTGCAAATCAGATCATCGAGGAATGCCTCGCCTGGCACATGTGTGCTGATCCGACTGTCTAGCACCAAATTACGATCAGACTCGACTGACCGCTCATCATTATTGCAATAATATATAGTAGGTGCTACGTGGAGGTTATGATGTGTTTTTTCCTAAAATTCTCAAAAGTATTCCACTTAATGCAGTCCCATTTAGTTTTACTATTGCCTGTCTAGGTCTGCCTATTACCATTATATCCTAAGAACCTCGGTTGCCACATGTTCAAACCGCCTTATAGCATCCGCATTTCAAAAGCCTGTAAGTTAAGAATGAGAACTCCTTTTTTCTCGAACCGTTCGCGTTAATAGGTTCTGTTCTGTGTTCTGTGCAGATAACTGCATACAGACAGTTTGCTTGATTATTTTATTCCGATTGAAGAAGTCGTATTTAAAATACTTTATTTTTGCTTTTTAGAAATCCATCGTAAAAAATCAAATGGATTCATCCACAGGCGGTGTTCCTACTAAGTGGCAAAACAATGGACTTAAAGTTTATACCGAGAACCACTCTAAACCAACTAACCATAGTTTGGCGCAAGCAACCACAATTTGTATGGTATTATTCAACTGTTCAGTTTCCATTGCTCTACTTAAATATGGAAAAAGTTCGCACTGGAAGAAACAGTCCACATTGGTTTCAATATTACCTGTATCAAACGGATGATATATACACTAACACCAAGGGGCTAACTTACTGCTCTATATAAGAATTACAGGTAAGAGCCGAGTTGGATGAAATTCAACTGGATGCCTTGCAGACATTTGTTGTTTAATGCCGAACCGAAAAAAAGTGGTCATCTAAGCTAACGAATATTCGAAAATAACGCTTTTTTCTTTAACTTGATACGTAATCCCAACGATACAACTCCAATAGAGTACCTGTGACTACCCTATTTGGTAACCTCACATAAAAATTGGACGCACAATCGACTTCATTTTACCTCTGAACAAACAAGTGTTTAATAATTTTAAATATTTCATAATGAGACTTTTAGAAAAATATGAAATACGCTCGGAAAAATATTCAAAAATCTTTCTTTCCGGTTAAAATATAATAAGTGACTGCGATCAGAACAAATTTACGACAAATTAAAGTATAAATATCGTTTAGTGAGCGTCTTATCGGACAACTACGGATTACATCACATTTCATTCATCTAAAAATAATCAACAAGTTCTCCTGCATCCACAACAATCGTAAATTCAACATGTTCGTGATCAAATTTACCTTTTGGAGGCCTATGTATTTGGATAATCCGTTTTACAAGTATGATACAACTCAAGCAAAGTACTTGTCGCTACCCAGTTTGCTAAGTTCACATAAAAATTGGGCTCACAATCGACTTCATTTCAGCTTTGAACAGTCAAGTGTTTAATAACATTTCATAATGAGACTTTTACACAAATGTGAAGTACAATGGTCGGAAAAATTTTCTAAATTATTCAAAAAGTCTTTCTCATCGGTTCGACTGTAACAAGTGACTGTGATTAGTGACAAATTTTATAACAAATAAAACTATAAACATCGTTCAATGAGCGTCTCATCAGGAAACTACGGATTACATCGCATTTCATTCATCCACTAGTTAATAAAAAAAAAATCAAAAAGTTCTTGCATCTACAACAATCGCAAATTCAACATGTTCGTGAACAACTTTAGCTTTTGGAGGCCTATGTAAGCGGACAATTCCTTTTAAAAGTATGTCTTAACAATTTTTTTAGTTTTAATACAAATAAGATACAACATGATTAAAATCAATATTTTAGCAGTTAAGATTAATAAGACTACATATTTAATGTAGATCAACTATCTTAAGTTATGAAAATTCACCACAGGTTTAAAGGTACTTGTATGTTAAAGTCTTACTGCTAATAGCTATAATATTTTACGACTAGTACAGTGGTAGTGGTACAGTAACTAAATTAGAACACAGGCAGTAAAAGTTTTCTTTACGTTTTTCGAATATTCATCGACTACATTTCGTTGATTTCCATATTCTTCAAGAAAATACTAGAACCCTTCGTATAGGTTAGGAACCATAATTCGTCAGCCGTAAATCGGGTGGCAGCTATCAGATGTAGATAATTAAGGAAAAAGATGTTAAGTATTGTAAGAACGAAATCAGAGAGGTCGATGTTTTTTGTTTTTTGTGTGAAAAGTAATACGCAATCCGTCACAAATGGGATGTAAATGTGTTCGAACCCATTTCGTTCAGGAAGTGAAATAAAAGTAAAGTTTTGTTTATTTATTTGTTAGTACTGCTTCAAGAGAGCATTCAAGTAGCATCATCGATCGATTTCACTCCTGAAAACCTTTTCCTTTCTTAACGCTTCATTTTTTTTTTTTTTATTAAAATTAAACTAATGATGGTAAACATTGCACTGAATGCAGTCCTCGCATTTTATCTGCTGATTTTGTAAGCTGCGAAGGGCTATGTTATAGAAAATTTTACACTCATTGTGTAAAGATTTTTTGAAGCGATCCTCCAGCTTATAAAGTCAACCGACTAATTTAGCTACAGATGCTAGTGGAATTGAGATTCATGTTTTTAAACTAGTCGGTGATCCTACGTTTTTAAAGAATTCTAAAGCATTTTATGTACTTGAGGACCATTTTGGTATTTTTTTTTGCTTTTAAAATTTTGTTGGCATCAACTGTAGTTAGTTTAGTTTTATTTATTTGGCTTTTTAAAAAAAAAAAAACATTTAGCCATTGTAAATAAATACATTTTACAAAAAGTGTTATGTATAAAATTTTAAACTTAAAAATTGTCTTTAACATAATTGATAGTGAATCTTTTGAAAACTGTTAAATTTGGGGAACAGTACTCGAAGTGTGGTTTAATTATTACGTTAGAAATACAGTGGACTCCCCCTAAGTCGAATTTTCACCGGATACCATGATTTGTTCGAGTTAGAGGGAGTTTTGGAAAAATTCGAGTTAGAGAGAGAAACAATTTTTTTTCTGTTTTAAAGCGTTTATTTAATAAAAAAAAAAGGTTAACATAATTTAAAAAAAAAATAAATAAAAAATAGGAATGCTAAAATATGGCGAAAAAATACGAGTTAGAGAGAAATTCGACTTAGGGAGAGTCCACTGTATTTATTGCACTTGAGGTCGATATGTCATTTCTAATTCTTTTCAAAAAGCCTATCTTTTTTGCAATTGTTTTACATAAATGATCAACATGATTGCTAAAAGTCAATTTATCATCGATTTTTATACCTAAATACTTGATTTCATCATTTTGTTCAATATATTCACCGTCAATTTTCAGTCTCACATCCTCTCCTTGTCGTTTATTTATGATCAGTTCTTTGGTTTTCGTCACATTCAGTTTCAATTTATTCATCTTCAGCCATTCAAAAACACTTTCCAGGTTGTTAATTGATAAACTAAGGCCACCTTACCGCTGGTGGGGGTGGTTATAGTTAACAAATGCAACACCTTACTATTGGAGTTGTCGTATTCAAATCCACCTTAAATTTTTATTCTACCTCCTTTTATACAAAATATTTACAGTATAAATTATGCTGACATGCATATATTGTATTACAAAACTTAAAATACGTGGGAACTGCTGCTGACTCGGCGGCGCTGACCAAACCTGATATTAACGCAAAATTCTGTACAATTTCCCGCGGTGTTTGTTTCCAATTATGTAGGTGCATATGTACGCAATCGTACACAGGTCCTGTTGCATTTTTTGTTGACATTCTAAGTAATTTTTATCCGCAACGTATATCACCGCATCATCAGCAAACAATGCTAGCTTTCTATTTTTTATTGCACTTTACATGTCATTTATGTATATTATAAGCAATAATGTTCCCAAAACTGATCCTTGGGGTACACCAAACATTACATCCTTTGAACATGACAGTTCACCATTAACTTTAACACATTGGGTTCTATTACTAAGGTATGATTTGAACCAATCACTTTCATCTCCTTTAATTCCATATCGATTGAGCTTATCTAGTAAAATTTGTCTGTCTTTTGTTTCAAATGCTCGTTTTAAATCGAGAAAAACACAGAACACTTTTTTCCCTAGGTCAGTTTCTTCCTTAAAATTATTGATAATCAAATTTATTGCACTTTCACACGAATGGTTCTTTCTAAAGCCTGACTGAATGTCAATTATTAATTTATTTGATTCAAAATAATTATTTAACTGTTTAAAGACGATTTTTTCAAACACTTTTTCACATAATGGGAACGAATTAACAGGACGGAACTCTTCACATAGGTTAGTATTGCATATTTTTCTTATAAGTGTCTCACTAAAGATTTCTTCCATGATTTTGGAAATACCTTTGTTTCTAATGATTTATTAATAATCATTAATAAAGCTGGTCCGAGTATATCGTAGTTGTCAAGAAATCTCCTGCGGCTCATATATGTAAAGTCAACTTTGTTTTTCATTTGTAAATTAGCTTAATATCTTGGTGCGTCACAGATTGAAAATTGAAAACTAAATTTGTATCATTGACATAGTTAAAGAACGGTAAAAACGAAATAGAGACACTTGCTATGATTTTATCATCGTCGAGAATTTCGTTGTTAAACTGAATACTTTTTATTTGACTACATTCTTCGTCTTTCAGAACATATCTTTTAAAATTTCTC
This sequence comes from Blera fallax, assembly GCA_946965025.1. NCBI lineage: Eukaryota > Metazoa > Arthropoda > Insecta > Diptera > Syrphidae > Blera > Blera fallax. Next base: position 41,834,559 of record OX337247.1, on the reverse strand, counting down.
CACATGGATTTTTGGCCAGTCGAACACTGCACAAACTGCAGTCGGTACACACACACTAAAACAATTCAGAGCTTACCCAAATTTAATCTTAGTACAACGCAGTCAGCACTTTCCATATCCGGAATAGGAACCTGCACCACAACAAAATCATCTTTTACTAAGACCATAGTGCCACCGGCTGTATAATTTTCATTGCACTTAGAGTACGGCAAATAACCCGGTAAAGAAAATCTGTCAACTTCATGATCAAATACCCGAATTTCGGTAAAAACTATTATTTGAGGTGTCACGGTGAAACAACTTGGCAAATATGAACAAAAATTATCGTAATTTTTTCTTAGACTTCTTATGCTCAGCTGTTATGGGCACTGCGACCCACTCTTTATCTATGAGGTTAGCAGGGAAGTTGGTGGGCGGACGCTGTTGTGTGTCCAGTCCTGTGAGAAAGGGGACGAATACATCCACTGGCATGGCCACTATCTTGCAATCTGGGTATTCTTTTTCTGGCAATGATATGGTCGTCTTGACATACTGAGTGCGTTGTAGATTCCGGACGAAGGTGTCTGCTGTCCAGTCGAATTGGGCCGTCTCAGGACACAGGCTGGTTGCCAGGTTCAGCAGTCGGACCAGGGGTGCTACGTCGCGAAATTCGCCCTTTTCCTGGGATAAAACCTTGGTTAGTGTGTACCAAGAAGTGGTCTCCCGCATTAGAGGCGTTTTTACAGAAGCCTTGACTGCCGTAGCCGTATCGTTGGCCATAGCTTCAGCGTAGGTGGTGTAGATCTGGGTGAATGGGGGTTGGCGTGGCCGGGAGATTGGGTTGACGTGCGCAGGGCTCATCACGCGGACTGGCACATAGGTGGCAACTATGCGCTGCTTAGCATTTGGGGAGTCGGCCGCGGGCTGTCTTGCGCCGCCAGTTGTCCCAGACGTGCCTGCCGATTCCGGGAGGGGGGCGATCCCCTGTTCCGAGCCCGGTGGAGGTTTGGGGGGAGGTGGGGGGGCCGAGGGGGCTGGTTGCGTCGTTGGTCTGGGCGTTATCGCGACGGTGTTCGTCAGCACTATCGCCTCTCCCCGTCTCGCGCGTTCTCTCTTCCTGATGAGAGTGGCCCGAGGGAGGAATCCGTACGCCTGGGAGAACACCATCTCCCCGTTGAGATACGCGTTCTTGTGAGCTGATTTCAAGGTGCTCAGCTCGGCGTCTGTCGGCTCTCGGATGTCGTCTTCTTCCGGTGTGGTTGTCTGGACCTGCCTCGATATCTGGTTCGACTGTTTGCTTTTTGCGTCCACTAATGAGACATAAGATGAAACCAAACAGGCATACGAGGAGTAATGCTGGGTTTGTGATCCGTGGGCTTTGGCAGAGTCCCAACCGCCTGAGTAGGCGGACAAACTGCCATTGTTGGCGGCCACTATGAACAGGGGGGTCAAGGTCCAAGCGGCAAAGTTGGTCGCCGCGTGTGTAGATAGGAAATTCTTCTTCGTCGCTGGAGAGGGCGACTGGGAAGAGGAGCTGGGCTGTGGAATCGTTTCGTTGGAGTCTTCCATTCATGATCTGAATTGCTGTCGATCTTTGCTCTGTCATTTCCGTACTCTGTTTCCAGAGGGAGTTGTCTCTACTACAATCTCCAAATGTTTTGATGGATCACTTATTTGAGATGTTTAAAGTATTACCAATAAAAATTTCATTGCTTTCATTAACAATCTCTGGATCAAATAAATCATTAAAATTTTCAGAATTATGCATGCTTGTGTTGTGATTATAAGAGATTGAGATCGTCTAGGCATTTGATATATTTGATCTCAGTTCCATTAGCGCGCCTCATCAAAACTTTCCCATCTCGCACCCAAAGAAATTCATAACCAGAATTCTTCTTCGCTGTTTTGGCCTCTCTCAAAAGAAATTTTGTTTCGCCGGATAACCAACCGTTGATGTAGATGTTGTTGTTGCTGTTCCAAGTAGGTTCAATTAAGTTTGGTTTAATTGGTTTTTTGTTTTTGTACACTTTTTCCAAACGTCGAAGCAACTTCACCACCAATGTGCCAGTACCAGAGTGCTTTTCCTTTGCATGCGATTTGCGTCTGTAGCAAAGGTCAATGTCCTCATTGGATATTTGCAGTCCAAGGCCAACATTGCAAATTTTGACCACAGTGTCAGCCACCAATTCGTTGTCAATAGCGGGAACATTTTGCAGTTCTAAGTAATTTGCGTGAAGTAACCACTCTGCACTGTTTAACCGCTCTCTGTTGGCATCAAGCTGGATTTTTAGTTTTGCATTTTCCTCTTTGATCTCATTCATCGCTATCACTGATTGTTCTAATGCCGCAAGACGTTTGTTTATAGAATCCATTGTGACGATAGTAGTAGACAAAGTTTCTTTAATTTCCATTATCTGTGAAAAGACTTCTTTTAAAGTAATTTTGCTGGGATCGTCTTCCACAGTTGATGACATGGATAATCTTCCTGTGTTGTTACGTTTTTTCAGGGTGCACATCGAGCAGTTGCAGATTTTTTTATTTTTTGTCAAGAAATCAACGTCTTCCGGTCGCTGTTTGGCACACTCAGCGTGCAATATGCAATTGCATTCATTGCAGTTTATTTTGTATGCATCTCTATTGATTTTGTTTTTACAAACTTTGCACTGAGATATTATCGCGAACTATTCTTTTCGGCTGCTAGTCAACAACTGGAAACTCATTTGACTATTTCCTCCTAAAGCTTCACGAAAATGTTCTTTATTATACTTAGGGGAGAGGGGGGCACCTTTGAACACTTTTTGCTTCCAAGTCTCATAAAAACTTATGTTTTAGAATTATTGATCTATAACTTATTTTCACTTTTGGAAATTGAATTAAGCTTTAGTTTAAACGCATAATTCTATTCATATTATGAAGATTTCGTTCTATTATTATTTTTTTAATGAAGCAGGTCTTTATGTTCAAAGGTGCCCCCATGTGGAGCAGCTTTGAACTAGGCTGGGGCACCTTTGAACGAGAGTTTTTATAATAAAATTTTTACCTGAAATAACACTTTACACGCTTGGTTTCTTTAAAAAAAAAGAAACTAGTTTTATTTGTTAAATAAGAGATAAAAAAACGTAACATAAATAAACTAGAATTCACAGATAACTTTATTTATGTACCTACATATAACGAAACAAAGAAGTTTTTACATAAACTAAAATTTAGAGAAGTCAAAGGCAAAGGTCATCATCGCAGCTGTCCTCGATGTTCCTGGAGGATTAATTGGTGGTGGCAGCTTAGCTTTTATTTCTATGCCACTAACAGACCACTTGTCTTCTATGTCAGGATAGAAAAACCTATAGGAACCTGGTTTCCTCTTTAAAAAGCTGACGCTGTACATGTTGCGATCTTTCTCATTTATTTGGCCAACAAAACCTAATATCTTATTATTGTTTTTATTGGAACATTCCACCAATATATAATCGCCTGGATTCAAATGCTCGTAACTTAAATCAATACATGCTTCGTCTTCGTGCTCTGCATCAACTTGTTCAATGGATGAGTCATCAGCAAAGTTGAAATCTAGATCAGTGTCATCATTCACCGAATAGGAACAACTCTCATCTGAGTTCGAACTCGATTCCTTTGGCTTTTTAGATTTGATTGCCCGTATAGTGCTTTGATCTAGCTTTAAACGCTTGTTAAAAGAGTGCATTGCTGATTTTTTTAAGCGCTTCTGACGTTCCTTGTAGGCAGTCTCAAGTTCATTTTTATCTGGTGTTTCTGTCAAAATCCGTGATTTTCCCTTCTTTCTTCCTCGATTTGTATTTTGTCTTGGACCAGCTTTCGGGAAAGGCCTAGCGATTTCAGGTGAAGCAACATTTTCTTTGAAAGTATCGCGATCATCTAGATTTGAATACTGAACATCTGATTCATTATTTGCAGAACATAATAAGGGTTCAACATCTTGTGGTGCTTCACGTGCTTCGGTATTTATATTTGGCTCAACTGGAACTTCTAGATCTCTATTTATGACCTCCGCGCACTCAAAATCTTCGTCCGTGAATGCAGTTCTTGAAAAAGGGTAAATGCCTGGCTTCGCAAACCCTGAAACTATATTTTTAGGTGTAAATGCAGCAATATAAGCGGTGTTAGCAATACCCGGAAGATCATGTATTCTAATGGTTTTTGCAGGATTATTTAGGAGCCAGTCATTTTGCGCCACGGATAACTTGTGTTTGAATGGTCCCAGGACTGCTACATCAAGGGGCTGAAGTCGATGAGTGCAGTGAGGGGGGAATGTAACTAGCACGATACCATGATCTCGGCAAAAGTTTATTGCTCCTATTGTACAATGGCTTTCGTGATTATCCATTAGAAGTAATATCATATCGTTCTTTGTGCATCTTGTTTGTTTTTGAATGTGTTCTAGAACTTTGATAAAAAGCACCCCCGTCATCCAACCACTTGTGGGGCTGTTAACATAACCTACGCTACCAGCTGGGGCTCCAGTAAGCATACTATCGTGATATCTAGCTCGTGGGAAAATAAATACTGGAGGAATTGTATTACCAACTGCATTGACAATAGCGCACATAGTTATCAACTGGCCTCTTTCAGCACAAACACACTGTCCAACTTGTTTTTGCCCTTTTTGTGCAATTACGTTAGGGGCTTGGACCACTGTAGTCACCCCTGTTTCATCTAAGTTCAATATTCGGTCGGGGGTAAAATTAAACTTACCAAGTGCTCTCTGGTAATTGGTTTGAAATTCTTCGATATTGTGTTTGTTGAAGCTTGTTGATCGTGATAAGCTCGTGTTTTCAGGCTTCCGTAAAGAAAGGGTGGAATGTCTTTTCATGAAGCTTTTCATCCACTCCCTCCCAGCTTGTCTGTTATCAGTCCAAATATCGGGAAATTTTTTTTAGAAGGGTGGCATATTGAAATGCTAATGTTCGCGCTTGAACGTATGTTAATCCATAATTCATTCTTGAGCTTCGAAGTAAATATTTCTCCAGCATGTCTTCTTCAGTGGTGGTAAAAACTTGCCTTGTAGAAAAATTGCTCGAATAAACTTGACCTTGGAGAGTTTTGTTTTGTTTATAGTCCTTAATTCTATAAAATAAAGTATTCGGCAGAATACCGTAAGTACTGGCAGCACCTCTAAGGGTCATTGTTTTATTTATAACTGCCGTGATAGCACTCTTTACGTCATCTTCGTTAATTTCTGTAGTTCGTTTCTTCTTGTAGTTACGCACCATTGTATTCACCTGAAAATTATTTCAAACTTAATGTAAACAACACCAACTTACTATGTACATACACTACACATATTGTTTTGAAATACAAATTCAAATTCAGCTACACATGAGAAAGCAGATACAAAAAAAAAAACTGTAGGGGCACCTTTGAACATGTTCAAACCTGCCCCGACCGTTTTGTTCAAACCTGCCCCAACGTGTCTTGTCACGAACAATTTAGCTTGAATAATTTGTTTGTACCTATATGTAAAAAAAACTTACCTTAATATGGTTCTAAATGAGCCTTCGCCTTCAAAAATTATTTTTCACAAATAAAAAAGCTCAACTAAAATTTCTTATACTCTTCCAAAGAAAAAAAAAAAGAAGTTGGAAATGCAGCACAAAAACATCCACCCAGAGCTACTTTCAAACGACTAATGAAAACATGACCGAAAGCCGTTGAAGTTTAAAGAAAACAGTATTGCCAGGATAAAAATTTGGTTTACGCTCTCAAATATGTTTTTAATAAGATTTTATTAGTGCTGTTCAAAGGTACCCCACGTTCAAAGGTGCCCCCCTCTCCCCTAATCACATATGTATATAAACCTTTTTTTATCTGCCTCTGTCATTACTTTTGTTTCATTTCCATTATTAATTTCAACAGCAATTGTTTGATGGTCACTTATTTGCAAATCAGGGACAATTGAAGCGCTAATGCGTTAATTATTTGTTATCACGTAATCTATTAGCGTGCTAGATGATTTAGTTATCCTTTTCGAAGTCTGCATAATTTGGCAATATGAGTTTTTTTTTTTTAATTCTTGATATATTTTTCCTATACGTGCTATGTATTAATTTGAAACCAATCAATATTAAAGTCAACCACCATAATTCGCGCTCGCCAAAGGGGGTATGAATACCCTTATGCTGAATTCTCAGGGCACGGGCGTTTGGAAGAAGGGGAAAGAGGAACAGAGGAAGTACCGGTGCACGTTGGCTTTAAATGCTTGAATCTTATAGTGATGAGGAAACACAGGGCCTGGAAGATTATTCCACATACGTGTCGTTCGGCTTATGAACGAATCTCTGTATTTGACAGTACGTCCGAAGTTGGGCTTGAGGATGAACTGATGTGCATTCGAAGCGTGACGCGTATTGCGGGTGAAATTTTGAAGAGGAGGAATGCAAGTGGCTATTTCGCTTTAGCATTTTTTATAAAAGAAGCGATAAAATAGGGAAAGACACGAGACATTTCTGCGATGTTCTAGTGAGACTATGGAGCTCACAATGTCTCTATCACATATAAGTTTTAACGCGCGGTTCTGAACCCTATCTAGGATGTGCAAATCGGTCTTGGGTGCACCAGACCAGATATGGGCGTTGTATTCCATCTTTGGGCGGATGAATGCCTTATATATTGAGGCCAGATCAGACGGGGTGAAAAATTTGTTTGCATCGCTTAAGGAATCCTAGATATTTTGCAGCATTTTTGGCGACCTCGAATATGTGATCGTTCCAACGAAGATGGTTGTTGATACACATACCGAGAATGGCAAGTCTTTCGGTTTCCGCGATGCAAGTATCATTCATGGATTATGGTTGGGGGTCTTGGTCTGGGGTCTGGGTCTGGGGGACAGTCACTTAATTCTTCGCATATTATTTCAAATTCTTCACACAATTTTTTTTCCGAAGAACTTGGCGACCTATAATCACCTGTTACTACACATGTGTAATTGTTAGTAATAACATAATTTGACAACCACCACACATTCATATTATCGTCTTTCTTCGACAATGTCACTGATTTTAGATCCTCTTTAACGTATATAACAATTCCTCCTGTATGAGACGATACACTGTTACATCTGAATGGAGTATAGTTCGGTACTTTGATCTCCTTGTCTAAAATGTCTTTGGTTACATGGGTTTCTGACAACACAATAACATCAAGCACTTTTCCAATTATTAGAACTTTAAACTCCTCAAAATTGTTAAGGAGACCCTCAATGTTAAGATAGACCAATCTTAGGCCCTTTGGTGTTGCTAATATCTAATAGATTCTCTTAATACCTTAAGTTTTCTTAAGAAAACTGGACAATCTTTATTGTTTGATTCATGATCACAGTTGTACTTTAACCCGACAGCAATTCAGAATATTGAAAAGTCCCAGTTCTGCCTCGAAAAATGTTATGGCTTATGGCCCCTTCCACCTCGGCTGTAGTTTCCGCGATGATCCTGTTGACTGATGATCATTCTCGACAAGTACCATATCACCGGCCTTGTATACCGATGGAAGTCGTCTCCTTTTGTCAAAATGTAAAATTTGCTTCTGCTGTGACTTGGCAATATTACCCTCAGCTATATCTCTCAAGGCCTGCAATGGTAAATCATCTTCCTCCTCTGGTCATGCTTGCAATGCTTGTATCAACTTATTCTTTATACTGCTGCGCGGCGAATAGCCCATTAGCAACTGATGAGGACTCATCTTGATGGTAGCGTTCCTGGTGTAATTTAAAGTTCACTGGATATACTTCAATCGTCGATCCCAGTCTTTCCCTTCTGAGCTTGTGGGCATACTCCGTGGTCATCATGGTCTTGTTGTAACGCTCGACCTGTCCATTCGCTCGTGGACTACCCGTAGCATTCTTCACATGACAGATTGTGTTGTCAGTACAGAAACTGTTGAACGATTTCGAGGTAAAAGAAATTCCTCGGTCCGTCACGATACGTCTCGGCATCCCGAAGTACCCTCCGACTTCATCGAGAAAATTTAGGACATACCTGGTATCAGTTGTCTTCACGGCTCTCATGATAACATATTTGGTGAAAGCATCCACACAAACTAACAGATGCTGATTGCCACTTGCACTCTTCAGGAACGGTCCCATGTGGTCGATGTGCATCGTGTCAAAGGGTAATGGAATGCAACTCTCCTTCCTGCCTGAATTTAAAACAAGTAATTTGCTTCTTCTCGGGTTCAAAGTTATTTTTCACTGAATCATTTCACTGGTTTCGAATCCTTCGTCATCTTCGATAGTACTTTGCTGTTACGCGCCTTCTGCTGCTCCTTGATGCTTTCGATCCATTTGATCGGATCCATATCTAATCGGATGAACACATTTTCACCCCAGTTCGAGTTATAGCTCGTTTAAGTAAAAAATTTATCGTTTTTAATCACTGTTTTATTTAAAAAAAATCAATTAACAGATATAAAAATGCAGTTAAACATTTTGCATTATAAAGCTTCAAATTCATTTATGTATGTACGTAATGCAAAGCCTACATTTGTGCATGTGATATTGCATCTTGTATTATTGCGATTGTAAAAGTTCAAAGTATCATGAATAAATTAAGGCAGAAAATATTTCGAATTCTTTTAAAAGAAAAAAGAAATTGCTAGCTTACAGTAAGAAAGTTTAGTTAAAATAATCAGTAATTTTCATCTGAGTCATGTGACGCACTTCAAGGTTGATAATTTTCTCCTCGAAATTTTCGATATCATGGGTGCTAACATCTTTATAGAAAGCAAATTTTCTAAGAACATCTAATGCATCTTTTATGTTAGGAGGGTTAAGCTCATCTTCATCGTCACACATTTCTTCTGAATTTTCGTCCTCTTCTGCTTCACCTAAATGCTTCTGAACAATTTCATCATCTGTGAGAAAGCTATAGCATTGCAGGTCATTATCACAACCAACAATACTTGCAAATTTATCAGAAGTTATTGCAACGTCGGTGAAAGTATTTTGTTCAGATATTGTTATTTCTTCATTTTCCAAAAATTCTTGACCAAAATAGAATCCCGCCTGAAAGAAAAAAAACAAAAACCTTATTTCAGCACTTACTTGTCTGGAATACATACAACCTTTCTAAAACAATTCTTAATCGTTTCTTCTGTGACCAGCCACCAAGCCCTCTTCACAAAAAACAGTGCATCCAAAACAGATATTGTTTTGACGAATTGTTTTAGATTCAAACCTTTTCTAAGGCAACCAGTTGCTTTCTAATAATTATTTGCCTATAGTGAGATTTGTAACTGTGAATAATTCCCTGACCAAGTGGCTGAATCAAGGCGGTGGTGTTTGGTGGAAGATATTGGACACAAATATTTCCTAGCTTAACTGTTGTTTTGTGGCAGGACGCATTGTCCACGAATAACAGAATGTGTCTCCCTTCCTTTTTCATTTCTTCATCAATTTTGGATAGTAGGGTCAATTGTGTAAACAATTTCATGTTTTTTTTAATTTTTGACTTCAGCGGACGCTGAATTAGAACCACTTTGTTCCTGGGGTAATTCTAATTTCCGAAATGTTCTAATTTCTGAACGTTTTCTTAATTCGCTTAAAAAGTAACAAAAAAGGAGTGAAACTACCTCCAAAATTCATTATTTTCACACAAAACTCTTTTATAAGTTAACAACTAATCTTTTTGTAGCATATAATCAGTAATATTTGTTTGTTTTTTTAGTTTAGTTGAACTTGATACAACGATATCGTTACGGAGGGCCAAAAGATTGGTCTGTGCCTAGTGGAAAACAACTCACTCTTTTTGCACCATTTGATTAAACTATTGACGTTTTCAATGACTGTAGAATGAGAAATAAGTGGTACGACATCGACAACATCGTCTTCGTTGTTATCTGAAGCCTCATCATCGCTACTGAGTTCATCTTCAGATGCGCCTTCAAAAAAATCTTGATTCCATTCTTCGATTTCCTCTTTACAGATGGAATTGTTGGGATCAATTTCTGCTAAAAGATTTTGATTCATTCGAAGAACTTCATTGCAGTCCTGATTTTTTTGCACCAATTGTGCTAGTGGCAAATCATCGTCGTCGTAGTGGTCCGAGTCCCAATTTAACAAGTTGGACCAAGAATTCTTTAGCACTCTTTGTGGCAACACATCCCAAGCTTGCTTCAGTAATATTATTGCATTGCGGATTTAATGGCTTTTTCAAAAGATTATTCAGCTCACCACCTTCAGCGATTAATTGAGCAAGTAGCTTACTTCCGTAGATTAATTTTGTTAACTTTATTGGATTTTGATCCATTGGTTGCACAGCTGCTGTCACATTTGGTGGAAAGAAATATGCAACTATGTTTCCATCGTCACTTTGAAGTTTATCAATAGGTGCATGAGCAGAGCAGTTATCAATAAACTAAAGGGCCTTTGAAGGCAAATTATTTTCTTCTGAAAAGCGCATGACCTATTACATGAAAAATATTTTAAAAATCATAGAACCAAGAAATGAGATTATTTCTTCTCACCTCTTTAATAAATATCTTGTGAAATCACTCATCAAAGATCCGCGACGTCATCCAAGCATTTTTCGAAAAGTCGTAATGAAGTGGATTATTAAATCGTTTGAAGCACCTTGGTTTTTTTACTTTTCCGATAACCAATGGCTTTAATTTGTGTGAGCCATCAGTATTTGCTTCTAGTAAAATTGAAATGCGTTCTTTTTGTATTTTGTATCCAGTGGCCTTTTTTTCACAAGCAGCGACATATGTTCTATCTGGTAGGCAACGGAAAAATAATCCGCTTTCGTCGGCATTATATATTTGTGTCTCCATTAGCCCCATCTCAGCGACCTTTGCACGAAATCTGTGCATAAACGGAGTGATAGCACCAACATAACTAGAAAGTATCTCGCCACAAATTTTTAAGTAGCGAATACCGTGCCGATTTTTTTATTTGGGTAACCATCCATCACTTTCACGGAATGCATTTTCATCTTTATCGAGATATACTTCACCAAAAATTGACTTAGCTTTCGCCTTTAATATTGGTCCAGTCATTGTGCTCTTCTTTTCACGTTGATTTAAAAACCATTCAAAAAGAAGACTTTCCATTTCCGGATATTCAGCGCTGTGTAAAGATTTAGTTTTTGCTTCTTGATAGGTGTTGGAAACAGCATCTAATATCGCTTCTTTCTTCGATTTTATATGGCTGATGGCAGATTTTGTCACATTGAAATCTAGAGCTAAACGATTCCCTTGAACGCCTTCATCAAGCTATTTTAGTATCTTAACTTTGTTTTCCAAAGACGAAGTGTTTTTTTTACGTTTATTGGACATTTTTAACAAATTACATTCACTTTTTGATCGAGACTGAGCCAAATATGTACATGCGAATCAAATATTCACAGGCGTATAACCAAATATGTACCTAAGTATGACAAAAAAACGCGAAGGGAATCACCACATACATAATTTGGTGCTTCCCCTTTTTATTTTTGCCTTGTTGAAGCAAAATAAATACAAAAATGAGGATTCCCCTATGTGTACAAAGCTAAGAATAAAATCTCAAGTTCTAATTTTAGAGCATTCAATGCATTAAAAACTCAGGTTCTAATTTCTGGAAGATTCAAATTTCCGAAAGTTCTAATTTGTGAGCGTCCGCTGAATTTATATAAAATTATTGCTTAACCTAGCAAATTAAGTGATATCAACTACTATTATAAAATTAAGTTGATATTTCTTTGTCCGGTATTTGTGAGAAAACGGCTGAACCGATTTTAATGATTTTTTTTTATTGATTTCGAAATCGCATGGACCAGGTTTAGATAAAGCTACTTATACAATTTTGTGCTTGGGAGACCACGAAAAGAGACAAAATAACTTAGAAACACAAATAAAGTCAACTTTGTCTTTGTCGATTTTAATCAAATTAGTTTTGCCGTTTAGAGTTTTTAAAGACGCAAATTTCAAGTCCAAAATCATGATTCTATGTCATCTAGGAGCTGAGCAATATCAAAAATATAATTTGTAAAATTTAGAATTTGATTAATTTTTCGTGGTGATAATCATTTTTTTTTTCTTTATTCTCCTTTCGCTGCCTCTTCGCTAAGTTTATGAGCAGAGGCGAGTGGCTGGCGATAGAAGGGTGTGTGTTTCCTTTTCCTTATTTTTCTGTCATACATGCAAGTTATTTTATTCTAAAATTATTTGCATAAAAAAAAAAAAATATATTTTTTTTCTTTTTGGGAGGAGAAGCCTCTTTATTGTTACCAATCAAAACTAAGACTGAACTTAAAAACATATTACAACAATATTCTTATCTCCCCGTGCATTTGTCGTCCGCATGCTCGCTTGATGTTCCCACAGGTGTTCTCGTCTTTCCGTATCGCTACGTGCTGGAATGCGCTTTTCTTGTTGTCATCGTCTTCATGCCCAGACGCAGTGTCAGCGAAAATGGTACGGCTCGTGGGAATGATTATAAATCATTAGGAATAAAATTATGTGGTGTTAACTTATACAACTGACATGTCAAAAAAATTCAAAACTTCCATAGGTCCCTGGTGTCATTTTAAAATGACATGAACATTTATTAATGAAAACAAATAGTTTGGTTATGGATTTTTATATATTTTTCAATATAATATAACATTCAATATTTCACTAAGCCCGTGGAAGTAATTTCACTGTTTTTAAGGTTTTTTTTTATAATTTTAGAGGCTTACCAATTCTGTGCTCGTTTTGGAAACCGCAAGTCTTTGAAAGTTGTGTAACTGACGATGTGGAAAAAATCCCTCTATCGCTTTTAGGGACATCTGTTGCATTTTTTACTGGTAGGGGAGGGTTCTAGCAATGACTAAATTTAATACATATTATCTATGTATTCATCTATAAGATAAAAGATGCATGCGTCCGCAATTTGTACTAATGTATGTGTCAAAGAGACTTAACTAAAGTTTGATATGAGCCATGTTTTCATTTCCCCCAGTTTACATTTACCCTCATCAGGCTAGTGTTGGAGGTGGGACTGGTGAAAATGCTGTTGTTTTTAATTTTACAGTTGTGGTCGTTCGTTCACCCTTCGATTCCTCGGACATTTCATGCAATTACACGTATTGGTTTTTTTTTCAGATTTGAATTTAATTACCTTTTTATTTCTTTCCCCTTTCTTTTTTTTTTTTATTTTTTTGTTAGTTTTATTTATCCGGTTGATTTATTTTTATTTATCCTTTTCTTATTTTTTGCAACTATGCGCAGTTTTTTTTTTGTGTATATTTATATACACATACAGTGTTGGCCAAAACTAATGCAACTTTTAAACAAACGCAAAGCTCATAGATAAAACGGCTTAAATTAAAATATGTTTCACATAATTTTTATTTATAATTGTAGTGATTACATTCAAAAATTAAATGATTACAAGAAATCCACTTAATAATAACAAAAATAAAATAAAATACTCTAAATATGCCGATTTTCAGCTGGCCAAAACTAAAGCAACTCCATAACAAAATTGAATTTATATTAGAATAGTTGTATTAAAATTAATATTTTGTTGCGAAACCATTATTCCTGATCACCGCTGCACACCTCCTAGGCATACTCTGCAAAAGATCTGAAATTATGGAATCAGGGATATTATCCCATGCCACCTTGACTTGACCGTATAGGTCCTCCCTGTTTCGACACTTATCGCGTACTATTTTCCGATCTACGATCTCCCATAGGTTTTCTATGGGATTGAGATCCGGAGACTGCGCAGGCCATTCCATAACCTCAACCTTTTTATCTTCAAACAACTTTTGAGGTATGCTTCGGATCATTATCCTGTTGAAAGATCCATTTCAAAGGCAACTCCTCGTCGGCATGTGGCAGCATAACGTCTTCCAGGATATTTTTGTATACAAATCGGTCCATAATTCTATCTATTTTATCAACTTCTATCAACTCCATGTCCAGAGAAGCATCCCCAAACCATGACGTTCCCTCTTCCATGTTTGAACGTACCCTTCGAATATCGAGGATAAAGTGCTTCATTGATGGGCCGGCGAACACGTCGAAATCCATCCGATCCCTTAATATTAAATTTCGATTCGTCAGAAAATAGGACCGTCTTCCATTTAGATGCTGTCCAGTTGATGTGGTCATTTGCAAATTTGAGTCTAGCCTTTCTGTTTTTGACCGAAATAAATGGTTTCTTTACGGCCCTGAAAGATGATAGACCACTGTCAACTGCTCTTCGACAAATCGTTCTGGTGGTTGAATTCATGTTCAATTCGTTTTCCAGTTCCCTAGAGGACATGAATGAATTGCTCTTAATCTTCCTTATCAGAGATTTATCTTCCCGGTGCGTCGTAACTTTTGGCCTGCCAAAATTGATTTATGAATTGAATATTTTTCGGATAGTTTTGCTTGTGAAATTCCATTTTCATAGTCGGAAATAATTTTTTTTTTTTGTCTCTTCAGAATACTTATTCCTTGCCATTTTATAAAAAAAAAATTAGAACAACTTTCTATGTCCTACTGCAGGAAAATTACACACGCGAATGAGGTAATTTTTTCTTGTTTGTTTATTGCCAGTGTTTATTTAGCTGTAAACACTCAAAACAACAGTTAGTTTTTATTTTTCGTAACAGAAAATTGTTTATAGACGGAAGGAACAAATAAGTTGCTTTAGTTTTGGCTAACACTGTATATGTGTATATTTATATACAGGTATGTATGTGCGACCTCTCTTCCGGGGGTGAGAAGTTGCCCGTTTCAAGGTGTGGCGGGTGCGTCCAGATCTCGCCATTTGCTCTTAACTGTATCCCTCGTAGCCACCATGAGGTGGGAAGCACATATATGAAAGACGGTGCTTACTCGTCTTGTCACAGAGAGTTCATAGAGGTTCCTTTGACATTTTCAGCCACGCCCTCCTTCTCTGCCGCTCTTGGTCGGGGACTGCTTATTGGGTATTCGCAGCTAACCTCCATTTTTGCAGGCCGTTCACTATCCGTCACCTGTGACCCACCCCCACAGTTGCCTGAGCTTAGTCTGACCAGCCCGTCCGGCTTTGTGCCTGTGGTGCTTTATTCACTACGGTAACCAACTCTCAAAGCATTAGCACACCTTGAGTGATACAGTACACCCACGCGCCATTACAATTTGAACCCCAATCATTATTGGTTAGGGTCAGAAACACCTAAGGATTAACCATTACCTAAATCATAAACCTGTTTACCAGCTGAAACACGCAAGTCAAATATACCCTTATCAGTTGGGACTAGTGATGTTGGGGATGCAGATTTTTTTACATTCGCGGATGCGGATGCGGATATTAAAAGGCTTACTTCCGCGGATGCTGATGCGGGTGCGGATGTAAGATTTGGTACATAAAAACTTTAATTATTACTATTTTAGTCATTTTTATTTTAAACGAAAAGAAACTTTTAATACTTAAACATGAACATATGTAGGTGCGTTATATTTAATGAACAGCAACTTGGCTGCCTTTTCTGGGTCTAGGCGATTTCGCAAAGAGTCGTAAATTAGTCCCGCACCACTAATCAATTGTTCACTAGGAACACTGGCTGGGGGAGGTGACAAATATCTTCCTGCTATGGCAGATAACATTTTAAACTCATTATTATCTTTCCACCAGATAAGAGGACTTTCCGATACATTTGTCCTTTTTTGCTGCGATATGACGCTAACTCCTTTTTAAGGTCTGTTCCGGGACTGTCTGATATTTGGACAAGGTCGTCATCTTCACTTGACGAATCTAGCATCGCTTCCAGTTTCCTATTTAAACAGGGTTTCCTAGCGGTACCGGACGTGCTAGGTTGTTCTGAAGAATGGTCAATCGATTGCACTAAATCCAATGAATCTCCCATTCTCATTCTTTTAGATTGGTTGTAGTTTGGACTTGGAGAAGATGTGCTGTCATGATGTAATGTTTCGCTTTATGTGAAACGCTACTCTACCTACGGAACCTACCGTCTAAGCTGTATAAAGCGCAGCTCGCTCTTTATTATGCTGTTTAAAGCGCAGCTCGCTGAAAGATGATGTCAAAGACTAACTCTATTCAAAAATTCACTCCCCTTTTATACAAGATTCTTACACTAGGTTTTCCTATGCTAAGCAATAATCATTGTAAACTAAATGTTACAAAGTTACATTTGATCCCTTTAGCCTACATACTTCCGAATTATGGGTGCAAAGAATGAAAATTTAAACAATGACAAACACATGAACTCAAGTGAACCTCTATGTAGCATGAATCACTGTCGACACCGCTGGAATGCCGTATGACATATGGTTCTTCATACTTTGTGTGCTTGCACACAATCAAATCAAATCACACTACACTATCAAATCGGTTGAGTCCAAATTTTGGGGATCAGATTGTGTAGCACTGCTTGCAAATGTTTTTCATTCTGCAACTCGCTTAAATTCATTCGTCTTAAAAAAATTGTATAGTTTATGCATCTGTGCTAAGGCCCGTATGACACTACATTTTTTTCTCATTTTTTATGCTCTGAAAATGAAATTAGAGCAGTACGAAAATTTCCATTAAGTGTGAGTGCGTACACTCTAGCCTAATAAATGTCAAAATATCAAAAAAAATGCATTAAAAATGGAACCCAAACTACATTTTTCAGCCGCTGGCAGCTTGTTTTTTTACATTTCTGCATTAAATTGAGTCATTGCAAAACTAAATTGTTTTGAATTTGCGAAATGGATCCAGATGTACTTATTTTGTGTGTTTTAAATATAAATTTATTAATAGCAACCGTTTTGGAAATGTTCAAAGAAAAACAAAAACCTAAATTCCCAATTAATTTCTGCTGTTTGTGATTCTGTTCCGCTCAATACAAAAACAAAAGCTGACAGTTTATTATTTGTATGCAAAATTATTGCTTTCCTTTTCTTAAAAAATCGTGTTGTCTCTTTTATGCAAGGCTCAAACATGATTTAATGCATTAAAAATGAGAAAAAAATGTAGTGTCATACGGGCTTAAGTCATCTTTATTTTCGCAATCCAAACTGTAACTTTCTAGCTCTTCTTTTATGTATTGGGGGATGAAAGTCTCAACTACTGCGTTATAATAATGTTTATTACTTTATTACTAAGTATAAATATATATATGGTTAGGTATGCTCGTGGTCGAAGGAAAGAAAAAAAAAAAAAAACAGATGCCCGATGACAGTCGTCAACAGGAAATTGCACTGTCAATTGTCTTGCAGGTGGCAGCAGTGTCTCGTTCAGTTACAGGGTGTATACGTAATATCTTCTATTTTCTGTTGTCCAATTATATTGCAAAAACTTTCAAATGCATCGTTTTGGTCCTGTACATGTTGAAGTTCGGTAGCATAGCTGTATTTGGATCTTCCCAGACATTTGGAGAAATTAATGGAGTTTTTGTCCCAATGAAACAGTCCACACGAGTTACAACCATTAATGGAGAAATACTCTTGCCTACAACTTTTTTCAAAAGAGGAGCAAACATCTCTTTCGTTAGATTTACTCCTGAATTTTTTCGCCGCCAATCTGCAACTCCATTGTTCCAGGCATTTTTAAGGGGTTTAAAAACCGCAACATCTGCTGGTTGCAAAATTCGGATAGAGTTGGGATAAAGGGCTATCAGGATGTTCCAAGTTTGACACATAGCTGGTTCACTTGGAGTGTAAGATGTGTGCTATGTCCATCAACAAAGAATATTATTGGTAATTTTATTTTTTCTCGGGTCAAAAAGGGGTAAAACACCTTTGAAATATATTCGTTAAATGTTTGTTTGGTCATCCAGCCGTTTTCACTTACTCCGCAGCCCCACGTCTTCAATCTCTTAAAAGGATAGATGATCATTGGAGGACTCATCGATCCTAATGCGTTAAATGTAAACATAACAGTTACATTCGATTTCGCTTGGCCTCTATCGACTTCGTAAATGTTTCTTGATCCTTTTGCAGCTAAAACGGATGTAGCTTTAGGGCACAATAAAAATTTGTTTCGTCACCATTGAATACTCGGCTTGGATCTTTAAGTATTGCACGCGAATTATTTTCAACCAAATACCTTTCTATGGCATCAAACCACCCAAATATATCCGTAACAGCTACATTAGCACTAGCTGACGACACAGGATCAACTGTCCGAAACGTCAAACTCGGATGTCGATTTCAAAACGATTTAAACCAACCTTTTCCTGGAATCCCGTCAATACGAAATGGATGTTCCCTCTCATTTTGTTGCAAAAAATCTTGAACGGCATATAAAAGAAGACGTCCTTTCTTTTCGACTACAATTACAAACTCTTCCTCATCTGTCAAAACTATGGACGGGCCTGAATGGATTTTTTTAAAATTAGAGCCTGTAGAGTTGATCTAGGGATACTGAATTTTTTTGAAGCAGCTTTTTTTTGGAAATGTTTCCGCTTTTTGTATTAAGCAAGGCTTTTTGAAGATTGTTCTCATCGTACGTACATCGTAAAAGGAAGATTTTATCCGACAATCAATATGCCCAGAATGTCGCTTAGCAATCACATTAGTGAAAGGGCCGTTTTATTCACTCGAAGTTGAACACAACTTGGGGATTTTTATTTTCAACTTGAGAAATTGCTTTTATTCACTTTCGATATTTAAAAGTTGAGGAAATCCAAAGTTAGTCAACTTTTGATTCCTCAACTTCCCGAATTAGTAGAAGTTATCCGAGCAAACATGGGATTTTGTTTAATTTCTGTTTATTCACTCTAGTTGTTGGCTGTTGAATGGTCGCTATCGCCAGATATTGCAGCAAGACCCAAGGTAGAAGGCGTCAAAAGCACCGCCAATTGTTGCAGTGGTCCGCTCAATGCTGGTAGTTCCTTTTTGGGCGGACCACCAACAGTCTTTTTGGCGTCTCTTAAAAAGTCTAACGCACGATCCTTCAACGTCTGCTTAATTTTTGAATATTTTCGCGCAGAGACTTCAAAGCTCTTTCCTGCGAGGAAAACGGATAGAAAGAATAAAATAAAATAAAAAAGTATAAGTGCAAAGCAACTACATACTTGGCCAGGCGGTGCAACATTGAATGCGATTGCAATTTTCTCCCACGCATTGTCTTTGTCACGATTCGTCGCACCGTCCGTCTTTTTATTTTCAATTGTGGAACTGTACTCCAAAGCATTCTTTACGAGCCAATCTTCCTCCTCCGCCGTGTACACTATTTTTGGTATTCTTTTTTTGTTTCCCTTACTTTTTTCCTTTGCTTCACTTTTTTTAGTTATTCTTTTGATTTTTTTGAAACGTAACTGTTTTCGAATAACACTCAGCAATCATAAATTTCAAATCCCAAGTTGAGACTGACATATTCTGTGTCATCTGTCACAAATATCCCAGGGGATTTCTCGGAAGAGCAAGTACGCCAACTTGCTAATTACAACTTCCAAACCGGGTGTTGAAATAGTGAAAAAAAACATTTTCCAACTTGCCGTTCAACTCTCGAGTTGAAATCAACTCCGAACTTAGCCAACTTGGGATTTTTTGGCAAGTTGAACAATAGTGAATAAAACGGCCCTAAATTGCCTACAGAATTCTAAAATATATCGTACTGATCGAGAAAATTAACATTTCAGATACAGTAGAAGCTCGGAAAAGTTGATCGAAATGTCCCAGAGCTTGTCAACTTTTCCGAAAAGTCAACTTCTCTGGACACTTTTCAAGATCTGTTGAAAATTAGTATTTTATTTTGGGATTAATTAGTTTTATTTTATTTAAAAGCAAAAACTTAAAAAATCTTAGCGATGTTCAACTGGTTTCAAGTAGCTGGAAAGTGTGATTTGCTTCGTATTTTTCGTAAAATTAGTTTTTACAATGTTTGTACGTAAAACCACCAGGTTTGGCATGTGGTGAGTTTCGTTATTTTCGGCGCACCATTTGATCAATGCATTCACGCTTCCAATGGCTTCTGGATAAGAAATTTTTGTCGTTTCTACAGTCTCGATATGTGATTCGCCGTTATGGGTATCAACTTCCTCTATCTCGTCCTCTTCTTCAATTGAGTCCGCATTCCACTCTTCAATCTCTTCCAAAGTCAAATTGGAACTCAATCCTATTTTAGACAGCAATGTATTGACTTCTTGAATTCGGTCATTATAGGAATGATCCGAAGCAAAGAATTCGGACAGAGAAATGTTATCATCAGCATCAAATTCATTGTCATCCCTTTTTCCATGCGTTTTCCAGAACACGTTGCGGAAGTTCATCCCAAGCAGATTTGAGGAACAAAATGCTATCGCGAATGTTATCCGTTTTTAACAAAGCTTCTATTGGCATATTTTCTTGGGCCACAACATTGCACAATAGCTTGTAACGATAGCTTAATTTGACCAACTTAATGGGATTCTGGTCTATCGGCTTCAAAACTGCTGTAGCGTATCCACTTAAACAGTGGTTAGTAACCCCGTACAAAGACCATGGACAGTTGAGAGAGGAGCAGACATTTTTTAACAAAATTCATTCCAAATGTAGAGTGACAATCGAGCGTGCATTTTGGTTTGCTCAAATGCAGATTTCGAAGACTGCTCCATATCGATTCCCTAAAACCCACGTCAATCGTAAAATAAATTATTGCATCGTGTATGTTGCATAATACATATATGTGGGATTTAAAAACGCGACAATTTCCGAGTATAAAGTTTATTAAAAAAAAAGCTGAAAGTATATAAAAAGAGAAGATTGGTGGAACGTTGTTGCGGTTGTTGCGGTTGCAGTCTCGAAGATGTTGCACCTATCAAGGCGACCCAATGAATGCCGCCAAATTCTCTCGCTGGCTCCGTCCGTACTTCAGTGTTAGTAAAGTTGGTCACGATTGAATTAAGTGCTGCCAGATTTAATGGTGCTGCCACATTTTATGGTGCTGCCACATGGATCCTACATATGTACATATATGTCTACAGAGCAATGATATGGATGAAGAATTTGTTGTAGTTGAGGATAACGAGCATATTGAGTATGACCGCGATACAGATTCCATTGATATGCAATCCGCTCAGTCAAAAAGAGAAAGTCTGTTAAATTCATTGTTTTGAGAAAATACACGTAGTAAAGGGATCTTTTTCCAGCACAAATAAATAAAAATTTACACTACGTCGCTTTCAAAATACACTTTATTTGCTTTTATTTACTTTTTACTTTTACCTTTCAAGTTAGGGGAAGAAAATAAACTTTACGGTGATGATTCAAAGTGGTCGAATCGACTTGATGGTCTGCACGCAACTGATCGTTTTTGCATGGTCTCTTTGTTGCTCTCTTTTGTTATCGTCCTTCGTTCGTTTGTTGTGTAGTAGTCTTCGTCATTATTGTCTCGTTACAGTGGTTGGTGAAATATTCGTTCACATCCTACATACATTTTAATTGAAAAAAAAAAAAGAAAATGACCACTTTTGGTATTATATACATACATATATCAGTCCTAGTAACATTTAAATAACTCAGTTAGGTACTAAGGAACGCACTGGTTTTACTATTTTACACTTAGAATCACATTTTTGAGTGTATTCTCAAATCTATTAACTATGTACGTAATTTCCTAAAAATTACGCAAACAAAACTAAATAAAATAAAAATAAGAAAAAAAGAAAATGAACAGTGGTTCACTTTTTGTCCACCATCTGTTGGAATATATCCAAAAATTTGTTGGTGGCTTCCATCCTCTCCTTATATCGCTTTTCAGCTGGATCATCCCCAATGTTGTGGTTGCGCCTTCTTTTTCGGATGCTGGTGCTGTACGCTGTTTCGTTCAAGGTACCATCAGCTTCACCACCCATGAAGTTTACAGTTTCTACTGAATTGGACTGTACGACGACTATGTCCCTGGTTGAAAGGACGGCTGGAGGATTTATCTCGGGGGTTCTGAAGAGAATATCGTCGATTAAATCATTATATTCCCAATATTTCTTCGACTGCCCCGTGGTCTGGTAATCCTCCTTTATTTTTTTATAGGTCCTTTTTAGTCCCTTCCACTTGGAATCTACCTGTTCATAGGATATATTCACATTAAACGCAGTGTTTATTTCCCTGGCGATATCCTGATACGATGTTTTTTTTTATCCCACTTTCCAAGCGTATATATAATTCTCTTTTCTTTCGCCGATTAATTTAAGGATCATACCTTTGCTCCATTTAAACCCTAAAATAAAGCTTACGCATAAGCAGAATATCTATTGTTAGTTATTTTTTATATTATATTATTAATTCATTCTGAGCTCATAGAGTGCGCTCTGAGCATGCTCTGAACGAAAAAAGCAAAACGAATTCAGAGCTTAGTCTGAGTTAAAAAAGAAACACGGAATTTTTTTTTACAAGTCAGGCTCTGCTCTGAACTAAAAAAGAAAAACGCCTATTGCTGGGCAATTTGAATCTCCAGACTCAGGCCTCTTGTTCTTATTTGTAAGTGGTACTCCTTCGACACTATTGGGGCCATTTTCGATCGAGATATCAGTGACAGATGCTGGTAGAAATTCGTCATCGCTGAGCTGAAAACGCTTTCGTTTAGTGGAAAGCATCTAGATTTTTTGAATCCAGATAAAATATATTTGCGAGAAAAGGCTACTTGGAATCGTTCGCAAGAAAGTCCAGCGATATCAGAAATGGAAACAGCTTTCCCTGGATGTTTTGCTGATCAAGTGTTAAACGTGGGTCTTAAACGTGATTTGAAGGGCCCGAAAACTGCAACGTCAAGAGGCTGTAGCCTATGAGTTGTATGTGGTGGAAAAGTCAGCAAAACGAGTCCATTTTGACGACTGTACATCACTAATTCCATTGAGCAGTGAGTCTCGTGGTTGTCGAAAAGAACAAGCACCGGCTTTTCCTTAGAAGCATGAGTGTGCTGTGCTACTTTGACAAATGATGCGCTGTTCATCCAACCACTTTGAACTGCTAAGCCGAGACTATCATCAGGTGCACCTATCAAAAAGGTTTCTTTGAAAAATAGCCTCGGAAATATATAGACATAGCATAGAATAGCATTTCCATTCGCTGTCACAATTCCCACGAATGTAACTTGTTCACCGCGTTCTGCACTTACTGCCTGGCCGACTTGTTTGCTTCCGGTTCTTGCAACTATTCTTGGCGCTTGCAAAACCGTGCATTGACAATTTGTTTTCCAGTGAAATTCCACTGCGCTTGAACTTCTTCTAAATTTTTAAAGAAGCTTTTTACATTATTTTCATTGAAGCTCATATTTCTTGCTATCGATGTATTTTCTGGCTGACGCAAGGAAAGCTTTGGATGACGCTTCATGAATGCCTGCATCCAATCAACCCCAGCAATCTTATTATCTCGCCAAGGCGCTGGAGTTCGCCCTTCCGGTTCTGTTGCGTAGTCAAAAGAGAGTCGATGAATCTGATGAAAGCTCAGCCCGTATTGGAGTCTTGAGCAGTGAAGAATGTATTCTTCTAATAACCCCTCCTCTTCGTTCGTAAATACTTGAATATTTGTGTATTTTGATGTTTTTATGTATTGGGGAGTGAAAGTGTCAACTACTGCGTTCAATAATAATGTTATTACTTTATTCCTAAGTATAAATATATATACAATATGGTTAGGTTAGGGTAAGGGATGTCTGCGCGTGCACGCTGCTCGTGGTCGAAGCGAAGAGAGAGAGACCGATGACAGTCGTCAACAGGAAATTCACTGTCAATTGTCTTGCAGGTGGCAGCAGTGTCTCGTTACAGGGTGTATATGTAATAGATGTATATCTATAAGACGCCGCACAGTGTGCAATTTAAGCAATTTAGATGGGCAAAACTATTACGCGTGCAATTTGAAATGATTAGCTTTTTTCAAGGTTGTAACTTAAAGTAAATATAATGAAAACAACTTTTTTTACTTCATTATTAAATTTATTCCATATCAGATTCTTCTGAAGCCGAAAGATCTGACGAAAAGTCTTCCTGACTTTCTATATTTATCGTACTTTGCTGCTGGCAAGTGTTATCTTCTAATAGCTCCAATATTTTTGAAGTTATCTTGCTTCTTTTTGTCCTTGGAGGAGCTCGTAAGCTTGTTATCAGTGGATCTGATGTAAATAAATGCCTATGAAGCAAATCAGTGTTTGTGTCAAATCGTGATGTTTTCGTTGTAAATAGTTCTCTATATTTTCTGTTGTGTTTGTTTCGCGCCTCTTGTGCTTCTTCGGATAGTTGGCCAATGGGAACAATAGATGATGCTATTATATCCTTACCATGGAAAAGTACTTTGTGTACGCTGACAGGCATTGAATACCAAGAACATTCTCTAAAATATAAGGCACACGTTTGTTTTGAATATTCATGGAATTTGTTAACATTTATCTGAAAACCACAGTTCAAGCATTCTAAGATGGTATGAAATCGCTTGATAAGCTCTAAGTTAACACCAGATATTTCAGCGTTCCTAAAAAACTTACGAGCAGTATTTCCATCGTTCGTATTGCCTGTTTGCTGTTTTGGTATATCGATGAGCAGGCCTAACTGCTTTCTAAACCTGTCCTGGACATGCTTTTTTTTTTTTGTGCTAGTTTTTGTTTGGTTTCTAGGCCACGAACTTGCCATGTTTTAATTTCTAATCGATACGAAATGTGCAGCAAGCATTCCAAAAATCGTATCCATGAATGAAGGGAAGACAATCCAAAAGAAAAGAAGTTGGTATTTACAGGCTTTTCTGAAATACATCTTGGATGATTCATCTCACTGGGCTTTGCTCCACACAAATAGCATCTTTGTGTTGATGCACAAGACGAAACAGCATTACATATTTTACCGTCTATCAGTACGGACTTAGCAAAACTTCTTTGTTATTTAAAGTCACCTTTGTTGGAGAGAGTCTGGCAATTTGGTCTTCAATATGCCTGACTTCTGAAGATATAATATCGATGTTTCTTTCGTAAATATAAATTTAATTGGACGGCAATATCTAGTCGAAGATGGTGATGGGTTTTGCCAAATTATTTTCCTGAGGCCTTCAGTGTCAGAGTACATTTGTATGCGAACCATTGAAATGCTGAATAGGCTTTCGTCCGTGTGTTGCTCTTCAGAAAACTTTTGTCGATACCTTGATTGTTCAGCTCCATCACATCTCCACTTTATTATAATTTTAAAAACATTGTCTTGCGTTAAATTCAAAGTTTGAAAAATATCCTTTTAAACTTCACAAAGGCGCGCGATAGTATGGTCGGGAAGTGATTGGAGCCGTACTTCGGCAGATAATTCTGTTACAATTATATCAGAGGGATAGCATAATTGCTTAGCATCTCGAACTCTATTTTACGCAGGATAGAATTTAAAATTGTCTTCTTTGGCTTGTTGACGGATGATTTTATACTGAGACGTTGAGAGATTAGCATCAGCTATAAGGGCAACGGCTTTGTTGGCAGATAATTCTGCGGGCTTCTGGGAAAAAGACTCGTGAGCTCTTTTTAAATTTGTACCCCTTTTAGGAGAAGCTACAGATAACTCTCTCACAATTGAAGCCGAATTATTTTTACCCTCGCTTCGTAGTTTCATTTTCGTGGCGAATGACAATTCTTCTCGACTTCCTATTTTGAAATAGCTTTCCGTTAACTTGTACATGTTTCTTTTGCTCCATACATTGAGATATTAAAGAAGGGTCATTTCTTTTATAGAATATCAACTATTTTTAAACATATAAACCATTTCGAAAAATGAATTTTGTCCATCTAAATTGCTTAAATTGCACACTGTGCGCCGGCTCTTCCAAACACAGTGGGTCAAACTTTTGAGTTCGCTTATGCAACATAGACTTGCTAAGCCCATGACGCTAAGCCCATGAAGATTTGGCGTATTGACCCATTACCGTTTTTAAGGTCTGCTATGGCTAGAGCAACAGTATTTTCATTAATGGTAGCCCTGTTTGTTGTTGTCTTTCGATTTCTAACCATCACTGTCCCAAACGACCCCATATAGTATGTCCACAACCACCCTGCAAACTCTTATTGTAAACTAATTAATTTTTTTTCAGAACACCCTCTAGTTAACAAAAAAAAAATAATCACCAATGTACTCCAGACACTGTGATAATAAGAAAAACACTTACCTGCATTTATTTCTGCTTTTTAAAAAAAAAAAATACGTGCGAATTTCTAAAAAACGAAAATTTTACTTTTAGAGCGAAATCACGAATAGAGGAGGTAGGGGAGCATTGGGCACTTTTTTAAAAAAATGATAATGAAACTATTATTTTTTAACAAAATTTACTTTTTATTTCTAATATCAGTAGTACCATTGTATATAAAACTAATAGTACTATCACTTAAGGAAATCGATTGTGGCGCCCCTGGCGGCCCGAGTAAAGGATACGTCGCTGAGAACCACAAAAAATCTTACGCTCTTCTGCCTCAACAATTTGCATATGCACTCATTGCATTGTGTATACCCCGCTCAAACATCATACTGTGTTGGGTAAATATATCGACTTTGCAACATCGTTGCCACTTCAAAAAAGAGGAGCGCAGTAGATCATTAAAAAAAATGCAGTAGATTGGATCTTTCCGCAGTAGATTTTTTATTAAACAAAAAACAAAGATTAAAACTTAATCTTAAAAGTCTTTAGTTATAAACTCGCCATCAATAAAATTAAAATTTTGAAAATACTCTAAAAGCCCAGGAGAGTCTGAGGGTGTCCAGCAACCGTTGCTGACATTATTCATTTCCTTGCAAAAAATTACATTTTCAAGAGTATTTACGTTAAGTTTGTTTCGTAGTTTATTTTTTACTTGGCTTACAATCGAAAACTTTCGCTCTGCAGCAGCACTACTATGGGGAAGTGAACACAAAATCAACATATACTCGCAAAGTTCGACATATATTTTTTCCCCCAGAGCGAACAATCTAAAGCATCATAGTATTTACGTAAAAGATCTTGGTTCCCTAGTAAAGACCTCCACTGACTATTTAAATTTTCTTTATTGCAATCGGTAAAGGGAAATGAATCTAAAATCGGCAATATTGATGGCATCAACCACTAATTTAGCATCTATGTATTTCAGCAGTTTAGGTTTTGTATCATTGAAATCAAAACGTTGTATTATTTGATCACAAATTTCTACATAAAAATTTAAAACATCCTTTTTTATTTTATCAGTTTCTAATTCATCGAAATTGTTTTCATTTATATATTCTTGAAACTCTATTCCGAAATACATATTTGAAGGAGACTGATGAAGGAAAAAATCGTTTAAATCAATGTTCACATTAACTGCATCAAAATTTATAAAATTCAAGAAGATGTATTTGAGTGTACTCTGATTGGAATATTTAATTTTTTTTATTTATTAAATTTAAAACATAAGAAAGAAAGAGAATATAAAATATATTTAAAGGATTAGTTAAAAAAGTAGTGACTTCGCTTACAGAATCTAAATTTTCAAAACTTAAAAGAGTGAAATAATGTTGTAATGGGTTCCATTGCTCTAGGAGACGGTTAACAACACTCTCAACCGAAAGCCACCTAGTGTGCGAAATGTTTAAGATCTTATGTTTTTTTATGTTAAAATATTCTTGAAATTCTTTAAAGGCTTCACATCTCTTAGGGCTATAGGAAAAATTATTGCAAATATATTTAATTCTCTTTTCAATAAAGTTAGGTAGTTTTATAGTAGCTGCTGAAGCACATAAATGCAATGAGTCGCACGTACATCCAAGATAAAACAAATTTTTATTTACATTTTGCATTTTTGCCTTAAATTTCATTCGAATCTGACGACGAAAGTTCTATAAGACCAAAAAAACTATCTCGTATCTTCTTGTTCTGTTCATCGAAACAACGCGTAACTATAACTAAACATTTTCTAGTTAAAACATCTGTTGTTTCGTCTATTATAATAGAAAATTGTTAACCATGGAACTAGCTTTGGTACCCCCCCACTTTATACCTTTCGCAATGGAAGAATCTGGACATACTGCTAGCAAAAAATTAGGAACACTATCCATTAAGGAAAACGGCAAATTATGACTAACACAGTACATAACACAAGTAATCTCTGCTTTAAGTTTTGAATTATTATTGTTTCTTGAGGAAACCTGAAGAAACAAATCTGGAATAAGGCTTGTATTTTTGGACTTCTCCAAATGAAATCTTGATGCAAGTTAAAACTCCCACGTCGCGGTGAGTTAAAAAAAACGCGAACGTGCGCCCGAAGGCGCACCCACTGTTCGACTTACAGTAATAAAAAACGCTCGACTTTATTCTTAACAATTTATATATTTATTTATTATAGCGGAATATAATAACCGGTGTCCGCGCTCCGAAGGTCCAATAAGAACTGCCGCTCAAATAAATGTTTTCCGTTAGGAAACCTCCAGCTCCAAGATGCGAATCGCTGATTCGGCAGTTATGCCATTGCACGCGCATCCGTTGGCAATGGCATGTGCGTAACGGGATCCTAATGCACCGGGACTGTGCTGACACAGCCAATCCGGTCATTGCACGCGTATCCGGTGGCGACTATCTGTATGTAACAGGATCCCAATGCACTGGGACCGTGGGATCGCACTCGCACCTGAATGTGCTGACTCCATGAATTTGGATTGGCTGTCTGTCATGACCTTGGCGCGTGGAACGGGTGCACTGTGTTAACTCCTCCCCCCTCAAAGATCTACGTCCCGTAGATCAAACGTAACGTCAGAGGTCGATGACCATGCTTGTGCCATTGGGGATTCGTGGACCCCAGGCTGTCCTTCGTGAGTCACAGGATCGGTTTCGTTATCAGGTAGGTTTACGGATGGGAACTTGAAGTCCAACTTAGCCTTACGCCATAGCATCCAGGCTATGACCAGCACCAACGCGACAATTGAGACATCCATGAAGGAAGAGATCTTAAATTGCTCCGTGAGATCTTTCAGCCGTTCTATGTTACTGATGCTCATGCTATGTACGTGTTCCAGGTCAATTTTTTGCGTCCGATTGGTGATGTTTGTTAGGACGGGTGGGAGCACCTGAACGCTGGAGTGCGTGAAACTCGAGAAGGTTTTATTTTTCAGCTGGACCGTCTCGTTGTTCAGCTGAATCACATACGTGCCATTAAGGGCCCTTGAGGCCTCTGCCGAGATTAGAAGGCCGTTAAAATTTGTCACGAATACCGTGTCCTCCTTTATGAGCTCAATAACTTCCCTGGTATTCGTTCGGAAAGTGCAGGTTGTATGCCCTCCTTTCAAGAGTCTGGCCACGCAGCTGTCTTCCTCAAGTTTCTCTAAGGATTTTTCGTCGCATATTACCAGGCTGTTTATGGAAAGGCATCTTCCTATGATCCCGAACGTTTCCTTGTGGTTGATTAGTACCCTGTCGAATTCCATGTCGACTTGCAACCCGTTAACAATTGACGGCCTTGTTAAGAGTAGGTTGAACTCCTCATTCTTTACCTTTGGCATTGAAAGAACGTAGAGTAACAGTGAGCCATTTGTATAAACCGACGGGGACCCATATTCCACGGCTTCGATTTCGTTAGCGTACGGTAGCGTATCGATTTCCCCTATGATCCTGTTTATTTCTTCTTTATCCAAGAGGTTTGTGTTTACCGAGCCACTTTTGGCCATTTGACATGCGCGTATTATCTCGCCTATTTCGTCTTTCACTACCAAGATTTCATTCAGGATATTTTGTGCGTTCCTTACAGCAGTGGATGTCTGGATTTCATTCTTGTACAGGTCTATCATCCGGTTAACCTTCTTCGTTGTTTCCTTCATGGTGCTAAAGAGTTTGTCGTTGATCTTGTATTGCTGGTTATTATTGCTGATTATTTCTTGTTCATTTGAGAGGACTTTGTTCCAATCCATAGCGTCGGGGTTTCCCGCAACCCACTTCCAGGCTGACCCTATCCAGTCAATGGACCTTACACTTCGGCCTGTTTTTCCTTTAAGCTGACCGAGCCTCTCTCTAATCCTCTCTAAGTAAAATTCAATTGTGGCCTTTTTCTCTGGTGTGGCTGATGTGGCCGCGTTCATCGATGAGTTGACCTTGTCTATCAAGTTTTCAAATTGCGCCAGGTCAATTACGTGCACTAGCTTGAAGTGACCGTCTATGATCCATCCTTTGCCTTCCTTTATCGTGACAATTGGTGCCTGGTAGTCAAAAATCTGGTAGCCATGAACAGCGATTATGCAAAGGATTCTGTAAAAGAGAATTAAATTGGGAACTTCTTCCTGCAAATGCTTTGAGTCAAACAAGTGTTGTGATGTGCTTGTGGACCTTCATTTAAAGAGTTTTTATTTTACATACATAGTTATATAATTGTATAGATTATTGTGTACTCGTATACATAAGTAGTATTTTAGTTATTTTCTTATTCGTTTAAAGAGTTAAGTATAAAGTTGAAAAACTGGGCAACTGAGGCCCTCTTAATTCTAATACAAATATATTCGTAACCCTACGTAATTTTAATTTTATTTCGCATGTAACGTACATCTAGTTTCTAAAATACATACATACATATTGTGCTATTTAATTTCTATTTAAGTGAATAGTGCTATTGGTGCCTCTGTGCTTTTTTTTTTTTTTTTTTTTTTTTTTTTTTTTTTTTTTTTTTTTTTTTTTTTTTTTTTTTTTTTTTTTTATCTTATACCACTTTATTAATGGATTGGTGTTTTGTGCTTTGTGTCTTTTGTGCCTGAAATATTTTTTACGTGAGCTTTGTGAACTCTGCGTCCACAAGCTGTAATTATGGTGACTTTATTATCTTTAGCCACTGTTTCCCTCCGGAACAGGGGCTTGTTCTTTGCGCGAATGCCCTTGCAGGCTGTATATACGATATCGCCCTCTCTAAATGCTTTTGGTTTGACCTTTTTTCTATTAAATCTAAGGTTGTTGATTCTTTGTCTGCGCTCAATTTCACCCTTTAGTTCTTGGTTCACTTTAGTGCGGAAATCTAATAGATTCTGGTAATTTATTCGTTGATACCTGTTGAAGAAGATGTCTGAAGGCTTTCTTTTGGTTACTGAGTGTATGCTATTGTTATATCTATCAACGGCTATGCGCAGCAGTTCTTTTAGGCACAAACTCTTGTATTCAACCTTAAGACAACGATAAAGTTCCAAAATTGTCGAGTGGAACCGCTCCACTTGACCATTCACTTCACTGCGGTGAACTGGTGTCTGGTATAGTTCTATTCCCAACATTCTGATGAAGTTAAGAATAATTGGACTAAGGAGACCCCTTTCATTATCCGTGACCAACACCTTGGGAACTGTAAAGTAGTGCAGAATTTTTATTATTTTGCCCCTCAAGTGAAGAGTTGATTTATTTCTTATGTGGAACAGTTTGGCAAATTTTGAGAACTTGTCGATGCAACTGATAAACTTTTCGTTCTGAATCTCCACTATATCCAAGTGTAATATCTCACAAGGATATGATGGGGTTGGTGTAGGTTGGAATTCAGGCTTTAGAGGATGTCTATCATACTTGTTTAATTTACAGATCTCGCAGGTGCTCGTGTATCTCTTAATTAAGCTGTTCATTCTAGGGAAGTAATATTTTTCAAGGAGTTGTTCCTTATTTTCCCTCGGGTTTCGATGAGCTCTTTTGTGTTCATCCATGATAAGAGAGGCTACTCGATCTTCATTCCTAACGTCTTCTACTACTCTCTGTGTGATTCGTATTTTATAATTTACGAAGCTACCCAGATAAACTTCTTGAAGGAGTCCCAGGTGAGACTCCGGAATCTTAACCCCATTCAGAATGTTCGGTTGCAGTTTGCGCTTAAGAATTTGTGTCAGACCTTCCCTTGTTGGGTTCTCTAACGCAACGTAATGACGCGAATAGCCAGGGTGAGGTTCTTCATAAACCTCCAGTCCTTTTCCTATTTTAATTATTACCTGATTTCGAAAGACGTTGAGAGGTGCCTCCACATGGGGAATTAAATCGGAACCATCCTGTTGGGCACTATGTGCTGTTTCTGTTGTGCCCGTTCCCTCGCTAGCTGTTTGAGTAGCCGAGTTACTACTCTGGCTAGCAGTTTCTGTAGTGCAGTCGTTGTCGACTAACCTTGCACTTTGCGCTGGCTCAGCACATGCTGAATCAGACAAGTGATTGACCTGCGTCCTTAATCTCGAGAGGGCATCTGCCACCATGTTTGACCTTCCTGGCTTGTAGATTAGTTCGCAATTATACTCCTCTATGCGAGCTTTCCATCTTTTTAACTTCGCATTGTAGTTCCTATTGCCCAAGGCGAAGGTCAAAGGCTGATGATCGGTGTAAATGCGAATCTTCTTTGCACCGTAAACATACGATCGCAGGTTGTCCAGGGCCCAGACTATCGCTAGCATTTCCTTTTCGTTCGTCGCGTAATTCTCCTCGGTCTTGTTGAGGGATCGCGAAATGTAGGCTATTGGCCTGTCAGTACCCGATTCTCCCTGCGACAGCACTGCTCCTATGGCATAATTGGACGCATCAGTCGTTAGATTGAATGGTTTCTCGAAATCAGGGAACGCTAATACCTCGGATGACGTCAGCAAAAGCTTCAAGTCATTGAAGGCTTGCGACGCCTCTTCGTTTAGAGTGATAGGAACTCGTTTGGACTCGTTGGCCTTAATTCGCGCGTTTTCACCACGCGTGAGGTTCGTTAGAGGCTTAGCGACTTTCGCGTAGTCGCGTATGAACTTCCTATAGTATGAAGTCAATCCGAGAAAACTCTTAAGTTCCTTTAGATTCACAGGTGTTAGAATTCGCTCTATAGCCGCGACTTTCTTCATATCAGGTTTTATGCCGTTCGGTGTAATTACGTAACCCAAAAATTCTACCTCCATTTTCATGAAGTTAGTCTTTTCCAGGTTCACTTTTAAATTCACTTCC
This sequence comes from Blera fallax, assembly GCA_946965025.1. Taxonomy (NCBI): domain Eukaryota; kingdom Metazoa; phylum Arthropoda; class Insecta; order Diptera; family Syrphidae; genus Blera; species Blera fallax. Next base: position 41,801,817 of record OX337247.1, on the reverse strand, counting down.
CGCAGCCGGGAGAAGACTATATCCACGTTTTTAAGGTGGTCTTCCTCGCTGTTGCCAAAGACAATCACATCATCGATGTACACATAGCAGATCTTCCCTATGTATTCCTTAAGTACATCGTCGATCATCCTTTGGAAGATCGCAGGGGCGTTTTTCAAGCCAAACGGTAATCTAAGAAACTCGTATTTACCGTTCATTGTAGAAAACGCTGTCTTTGGGATGTCTGAGGTCTTCATTGGGATTTGATGGAATCCCGAAGTCAAATCGAGGGTAGTGTAATATGCTGCCTTACCCAAACTAGCAAGGGTCGAATTTATGTCGGGGATTGGGTAAGCGTCCGAGATTGTGACCGCGTTTAATCTTTTGTAATCGATCACCATTCGGTATTGCTTTTCCCCCGATGGCTTTGGTTTTTTCGGGACGACCCAAATGGGTGAATTGTAGGGACTTTTTGAAGGGCGTATTATTCCCCCAGCCAAGAGTTCCTTTATCTCTTTCTCCACCTCTTCCCTCATACAAGCTGGATAGGGGTAGCTCTTGGTGTATATTGGCTCACTTGTGCTAGTCCTAATCTCTGCCCTTACGGATGTTTTTATTGCTTCGCCTGTATTTATGGGTCCAAAAAGAGGTTCGTATTCCCTTACCAATTCCCGAAGTCTAGCTTTAGCCGTATCGGATAAATGTTCATCTAGAACAATATTGATTTCTTTAGAAAATTTTGACTTCAAGGGAATAACTACGTTTGGCTTGAAACTCAGAGTGTTCTTCTTACGATCAATGACTGCCTCGAGTTCTCTGAGGGTATCGTCTCCTATAATGCCATCGAAGGACGAAAGACCTGGCAGAACATAAAAGGTGAACATAGTATTGTTACCTGTTTTTTCGAAGAACCTACCACATACTTTTTCCTCTATCTTAATATTTCCGCCCGCGGAGTGAACATGGAAAGGGCGGCCGAGTTGGATCGGTCGGGACGCAGTTGTTTTAATGACGGATGGGCTCAGAAAGTTCTTATTTGCGCCGGTATCAACGAGGAAGTTTAGTGTAAGCCCATCCCTTGTAACATATTCTAAATATGGAACGCCGGATGGGCGTCCTTCATAAAATTTACTTCGTCTTGAACCTCCTCCTGGGCCAGCTCGTCATAGTTGACTGGGGACTCTTCCTCACACATTTCGATATGGTACAGCCTTTGCTGTTTTTGAGGATAGTTTTCGGACCTTGCCTTTCTCTTGGATGAGAAAGGATTCGGCCCACGGGGGCGGTTCATGTAATTGACGTTTCGCGATTGCGTTGATCGGTCGACGTCCATTTTTTCATGAGGTTTCGGTGCCGTTGGTCTAGGAGGCGGAGTGTTTCCGCGGTTTAGTGTATAATACGATGAGCGGTTACTAGCCTCATTAGGGTAATGGAAGTGCTTCTTCGGTGGTAAGGAAGGCTTAAAGGTTTGATTGAGAGGGGCCGTCACCGTGTTGGTGGTATTTGGTGAATGAATGGAATGATTCCTAAAGTTGAGGTTTTGGATTTCCAGGCATGCCGTGTAGGCTTCTGGTAGCGTTTTCGGCTTTTGAACGATTAGCATCCTACTTAAGTCACCATTAAGACCCCGTATGAATACATCTAAAGCTCTGTTCCGATATGTTTCAACCAACGCGTTGACCGTCTCCTGACTATAAGATTCTGTTTTAATTTTATTTATGATGAGTGAGAATTGATGATTCACGTTAGCGAAAAATTCATCTAATCTCATCCCCCTCTGGGATAACTGGTTCAGCTGATGCTCCAGTGTGCGAATGTCCCTCTTATCGGCGTAATGGAGAGAGAGGCATTTTTTAATCTCACTCCAATCGTCGTCGAATATATTATATGATATGAGAGCATTATCCGCGTTACCCCTTATCTTTTGCCGCACGTGTTGCAATATTGCGCGGTACAATGGCTTATCCTTAATTATCGAGAAATCTTTTAGTATCCCTTCCACAGTATGTATCCATGAAATATACTGGGTCGGGTTTCCGTCGAAGACTTGTAGCTCCTTTACGCAGTCAGGAAGTCTTCCGATCTCCTTGAGATCAGCTTCAGTCCTTGGACTGCACAATGGAATTGGCTGCTCGACCGAAGCAACCCCGGGCCTATCGTTGTTTTCAACGAATTGCAGGCGCCCTTCGACCGCTTTGAGTCGGTTTAAGACGCTATTAACGGCACCGGTCAATTCCATCACTTGTTTTTGCAGGACCTCCATCGTGGATTGGTTAAGAAAGGAATTTAAAGGGAATCTAATAAATTACCTGTTCGTTCGGGTACAGATATGCGAATCACCAGCAGAATTAGGAGACCAATGCACAACACGAATTCACAAAACACCAGCACAATTACGGGATTTTTCTCTTTTTTATTTATTGGCACCGGCTTAAGCCCAAAAAATTTTCTATTTCAGATTTTTTGATATATATATATTTTTCTTTACACTTTTAATTTTAATATTTGACACTCAACTTCCAGATTTACTTCTCTTTTTATATATATTTCTCTTTTTTTCTTTTATATATTCATATATTATCTTTTATATATATAATTATATTTATCTTATCTTTTTTCTTTCTATTTCAAAAAAAAAATTTTTTTTTTTAAATGGCAGAGGAAAGGGAAAAAAAAAAAAATTTTGCTTTATATGCGAATATGCATTTGCACAAAGGACTTCACTCTTATCTCTTTTGCTTCAATTTCTTTCGAGCGTTAACTATTAATTAATTTTAATTAACTTTGCATTTGCACAAAAACTTTTTCCTTCAACTTCCCTTGAACATTAATTTTCAATTCATTTACATTAATTTTGCGTATTATATGTATTTGCACAAGACACTTTTTTCTTTTTTTTTTCCTTTTTTACATATACATATGTGCCTTCATCAGCTAAACTTTATTTCAGATTTCAACAACTTCCTCTTTGCTCCTGATAGGATAAAAACAATTCACGGCACTCACATACAGCAAATCCGCATTTTTTATTTTATTACAGTTAATTCGGGAATCTTTCCGGGGTAGTATTTTCAGAAAAAAACTAAAAAAAAAGACAATTTCGTTACGGTTGACTTCTGGGTACAGTTCTTTCGGAAGGATCGTGTTATCCGTTTTAGGCGCAAACGTTTATAATTGTGAGCACCCTACTAAGGCACGATTGACTTCACACGAATCCTTTTGATTCCCTTGTGATCTCCAGTCGTGTTCTCATGGGGACGATGGAAGCTTTCGAGGATCGATGTATAAGCACTGTGTTCTCATGGGGACAGTGGTTTGCGCTTGACAGAGCGTATCGATCTCGTGTCCTGGTTAAGGGACAAAAGCAATCACGGGAAAAAAAAGGATGTCGTCTACAGAGCTGTCCCTGCTCGGGCGCCAGTTAAAACTCCCACGTCGCGGTGAGTTAAAAAAAACGCGAACGTGCGCCCGAAGGCGCACCCACTGTTCGACTTACAGTAATAAAAAACGCTCGACTTTATTCTTAACAATTTATATATTTATTTATTATAGCGGAATATAATAACCGGTGTCCGCGCTCCGAAGGTCCAATAAGAACTGCCGCTCAAATAAATGTTTTCCGTTAGGAAACCTCCAGCTCCAAGATGCGAATCGCTGATTCGGCAGTTATGCCATTGCACGCGCATCCGTTGGCAATGGCATGTGCGTAACGGGATCCTAATGCACCGGGACTGTGCTGACACAGCCAATCCGGTCATTGCACGCGTATCCGGTGGCGACTATCTGTATGTAACAGGATCCCAATGCACTGGGACCGTGGGATCGCACTCGCACCTGAATGTGCTGACTCCATGAATTTGGATTGGCTGTCTGTCATGACCTTGGCGCGTGGAACGGGTGCACTGTGTTAACTTGCACTATGCCTTTCTAAATTTATTTTGTTATTGTCAAGCATTTTAAAACAAATTTTGCAAAAGCTTTGCCCGTCGACACACTTGAGCCAAGAATACTCTCGCTCCCATGCTTGCTTGTATTTTTGTTTGTATTTTTTTGGTTCTGGTGGACTTGTACATTCATTTTCTTGAATCGAATTAGGGTTTTCTTTTCTATTATTTAGTAAATAAAAAAGAAAGAAATTAAAAACTAGAAAACTAAACTAAAACAAAACACTCACTTGCACGATATTTGCATTTGGCTAGAGCGCGGTGTTTTTCTATAACAAACAATTTTAACACTTGAACAGATGTTTGTCAGAACAATTTTACTTTTTTTTTTGTGGTTTTCAGTAAATATTTATCCATGTTTTTTTTTGATAATTTAATTCTTGTAAAATAAGGGTTTTCCACACGATACACGAATTCAAATAAGCTCCAGTTAGTTTTGCAGAAAACGAGAACACAACAGAAACATAGACATAGACAGAGATTTGCTTCATGAATGAAAGCAGCCAACTCAATTCATATGTCAAAAGAGAATGTGGCCAAGTTCACAATAAGTTGGCTTCGTTCAGACGTTCTTTACAGCGGTTATTTTTATGCATGGTTTTTGTACAGCTGTCCAAGAGAAGGTTTATCAAACAATAAAATGCAGTAGATTGGATTTACTGGCAGCAGATTTATTTTTTGCGAAAAGTGCAGTAGATTTTGCAATTCACTTTTTATTAAAATTAAATTCTTATGGATACATTTATACATCTACATGTGCTTATATATATTTACATATATATATATCAATGTATAATATACATATACATATAAATATAAAACTTAGAAATAGTATTTATATTTGAACTGAAATTCTGTGTCTAGCAGATGTCATTAAAAGACTTATGAGAAAAAATATTTTAGGAACTTTTTACGTGTCGGAGCAAAATTCTAAAAGAATGTCTTCATTTTCGCCGTCATTCAGTTTGTACATATTTTCCGTGTTAAACATTTTCAGCATATCGTCTGTAGGTATAAAATTATTGCACCCAGAATGGAGATTATATCTTACACGTAAAATACTGTCAGCTGTTTCAGTAGACATTCTATTTCTTAGTTTGTCTTTGATAATGGTTAAAAAAAATGCTCTTTCCACACTTGCATTTGAAAATGGCAGTGACAAGAATGTCGTTGCCAATCTGCTTATATGGGCGTACTTTTTCACACCAGCTGCATCCTTTTTTGCAAAAACTTCAGCCCAGAAACATTCGGACGAATTAAGGTTTTTCCAATTAGTCACATGAAGTGAATTCCACTCATAATGGGCAGCATCGGGATCTCCACAAACCCGTCTAAAGTGGCTGATGAGTGGCGATATATCTGTGGTCTATTTCACCAAATTACAAGTACAATTACAAATTTGGTTACTGATTTTCTGTTTCACCAACTACAAACTTAATTCCAACAAATTTGTTAAAAAGAGAAAAAAATGTAAAGAAATTGTATTTGTTATTAACAAATACAAAAAAAAAACCGTTTCACCATTTACTTTGCAAAGTTGTAAACAACAACTGTTTTTCACAAATTTGTAAGCTCTCGAGTTGCTTTATTTTTTTTTTTTAGTTTCAAGAAAAATAGTTTAAAATATAACAATGTGTTTTCGCCGTCTAAGTTGTCAAAGTTATCATGTAGGTTTTCTTCTTCTACTTCATCGCTTGTTGGCAATTCAATGATGTCATTGGTTTCATCTTTTCGGGAAATGTTCGTCAAAATTATGCAGCACTTTATAATTTGAATTGCCCTTCTTGGTTAAACTCTCAAATGGTTGAGGCAAGGAAATTTTATTTTTAGAATACCGATCGCATTCTCTATGATCCTTCGCGTTGATTTATGGGGCTCTATTATAGCGATCGATTGCTGGAGACGGCGTTCTTGTGAACGGTGTCATCAGCCAATCTTTTAACGGATATCCCTTATCCCCAAGTAAAACAAGTAAAACGCAGTGAGGAAAAGGCCGGAATCCGTTTTCAAATGTTGAAAATAACGGGCTTCTTCGGAGAATTCGCGTATCGTGAACACTACCGGGCCCATTAGCGTATGCATTATAAAATGTATAGTCGGGACCGCAAACCAACATACAATTAATTGAGTGGTTGCCGTGTCTATCGACATACGCTGATTCGAACTCGTTAGGTGAATCAATTTTAATAAGCGTTCCATCGATACATCCATAAACAAATGGCATACCTTAAGAAAATAATAATCATAATCTCAAGTACATGGATTTGAAAGGTAGATTATATTTACCCACAATATTAACCCATTAGATCCCAAAATTCCCCTGTGTGAAAACTAAAATTTTTTTTAGGTGAATTTTTGTCATATAATGTATTTGTTATACTCTTACCCTTAAACTGAAAAATATAAAATGGGTGTGGCCGTAGGGATGTGGCAACTTTAGTTGCCAACGGGAGCCTACAATATACTTTTGAAAAGAAAAAAATATTTCTGAATTGTATTGAAAAGTTTTATTTTTGATGTAAGAATCAGAAAAAAATGGTCAATAAATAATACAATTCATTTCGAAAGATGATATTCCTCAAAACACTTTGAAGGATGCAGGGAACATTGCATTTTTTGCAGAGGAATGTGGTCCGTTTTGAACATTTCTTACAACGCCTGTATTTGGATTCGCCCTTCGTTACAATATGATCCTTCCTGTCTGCTCTGATGGAGTCTGAAACTGAATCGGGTGCTTTAGAAGTGCTGGGTCCAGTTCGACTTTTTGGTACTGCAAAGCTTTGCAAGATATATAAAGCACATTGCCTTCTAAACTCCAGCAAGGAAATGTTGTTCCCAAGTCTTCTAAATAGAAGCCATCCTTGAACACAGGATACGTCAATAGCCCATCCAAAGAAAGGCCACCACCATTTTTTTGTTCTAATGTGCGTTCTGTATGTTGATAGAAATTGGTCACATATATCAACCCCTCCCATGTGTTGATTGTAAGCAGCAATCGGTCCAGGAACATTCAGCTGTATCATCTTCTTATCAGCTCTGGAATATCTGTTACTTGTTTTACCAGGCTCTAGCGGAATGCAGTTTGTTAAAACTGTAACTACTGCATTGTCAAGCCACCTGACTGCCAACAAATCTCCAGAAGAAGTAAACATGTGAGATCCTCTTTTTCCCTTCGAAAACTTTTTTTTGTCTGATAAATTCATGTTGCTGCTTACTCTATTTTCCCTCAATGTGCCGGTTCCTCCTTTGTTACGTTTGCTTAGTTCCTCTAATAAGGCGACCGATGTAAATAAATTGTCGAAATAGAGTTGTGTGCCTGGCAAACAAGACGCATATTCCAGAAGCCCTAAGACTACATCCCCGCCTTGCCCATATCCTTTTTCGTCAATTCTAGTGGATGATCCACAATATGGTTCTGCATGAACCAAGTAGCCCCTGGAATCGGTTATGCACCAAAGTTTGAAGCCAAAACGTATGGGCTTCCCTTTTATGAATTGTTTTGCTCCATGGTGTCCATAGTATGGAATCATCACTTTCATCAATAGATAAATATCCACTGGGTTCTATTATTTTGAAAGAAGCATTGAGCTTATCAAAAAGCAGCCGAACTTTGTATAGGCGATCAGATGTATCCATGGTTGAGTTATCAGAGAAATGTAAATACCGAAGGATGCTATCAAATCTATTCCGACGTATTGCATTTGAAACTAAGGGGCAAACGCAATCACTGTCGGAACTCCAGTACATTTTTTTTGAAAGAAGTGTGTGGTAGCCACTGAATAAGGCTATACCAAGTAATACCTTGATTTCTTCGGGTGTCACGCCAAATTTGTGAACTCCCTTTTGGCCAGCATATATGTTTGTTTGAAGAGTAATTTAACTTACGAGTTCTTCCGAAAAGTATGCGAAAAATGCGTCAGCTGGAGTTTTTACATTTTCTTTCAAAAGCGATTCTGTTGTTGGCTCATACGTAACTTCTTTCGGGCTCACGATTTTGAAAACAGGACTTCGTTTGAACCATTTTTTGGAAGATGCTTGAATTTTCTTGCCTTTTTTTGCAGCAGTGAATTGTGACGCTGAAACATCCTCAACTTCAGACACTAATATTCGGGCAGGGAGTCGGTCGAGGTCACCAATCGCTTGAATGTCGGAACAGTCTGAATCTTCATCAGTCTGCTGATCAGCTCTTTCCGCCGGAGCAATTATAGAAATCATCGGCAGTTGGTCAATATCGTCAACAGTTTCCAATCTTTCAAGTTCCTCAATGACTTGATCAACATTCAACTTTTTTGATCTCCCGCAAATCCTAGTTGCAAAAAACAGCGCATAAAAAAACATCACATTGTATAATAAAAAGATTCTGCACTCACATTCTCAAAACTCAACTAACTTGTTTTCTGAGAAAACTGAGTAGGTACGTAGGTGTACGTATATTGCTATGTCCCAGTGGCCACTAAAGTTGCCAGCTTAATTGTTGCGTAAAAATCAAGGCACAAAGTTGCCTTAAACTAAAGTTGCCAATGGGACATAATGGGTTAAAGAACCGTTCACGAATGCTTTTGTGTTCTTCTGGCCAACGCACAGCATTTTCAAAGAAAGCATCAACAATGGCTGAACAAACACGATGGACAGTTCTGCATACCGTAGATTTACATAGATATACCGTGCATGTCCGCGCTCCCGTGATGCTGTCCACCATTTCCAAGCCAATGTAAAGCTGTTAGAAATTGCTGTGTCGGTGTCAGTGAAAAGTTTTTTTTTCAGACTCATTTGCAATCCTAGGTACAATTTGTCTTATTATTTCCTCTGCCTTAACACGTTTTAACCGAAACTTTTCGTTGAAAACAAAAGAATCTGAAATTTCATAGTTAATTCGCGGACGATATATTTTTTTTTTTCTACTAAGCACAAAATCTTCACTTATATCACTATCGGTGCTACTATGCCTTCGACGTAAGGTCATTTTTAGGTTTGAAATGCGATTTCTATCGAAAAATACAAATTGTTAATTAATCGACACACGATCTTTCTATTGTGAAGCACAAACTTACAAAAAAATATGAATTTTAACAAATTTGTGCTTGTTACCAACAAAGAAAATTAACTTTTGGTGAAACGGAAATAATGAAATTTCTACAAATTTCCCTTTGTATACTACAACTACAATTTTGTAGCACAAATATTTTGTGAACCAGAATAAATCTACAAATTCTACAAATTTGTTGAAAAAGTGCTTGTAAATTACAATTTGTAAGTTGGTGAAATAGGCCACTGGTTTCACCTGATTTGTTGCATTTCCTATTGAAAAATTAACAATTTTTTTTCCAAAATGCACAAATTGTCAGGTAAACGGTGTTGCAATCCTTTACACAATTCGATTAAAAAAGTCTTGCAGCGTTCCTTTACACTAACTAAATTGTCATTTGGTAGCATAGTTGACAATTCATTAAAACTAAAACCAAACTTAATACAGCTAGTTGGCATTACATGTGACTCAAAGTTGCGGTTCTGTATTTGTACTTTAGCACTTTCGTCTAAGAAATCTTCAAATAATTTTAATGGATCAGCATTCTCTCCTTGAAAAAGTTTATTTTACTTTACATACCTTAGAATACTTTTTAAAAATGTTAAATAAATTTTATTTGCCCCGGCTGTATACATTTGACTAAGTAATTCAGTTGTATGGTATCTTTCATTTGTGGCAGCTAATTGAAAGTGTAATTGTAATGAGTCCCACTGCTCTAAAATTTTATTGATGGCATTGAATTTGGCAAGCCACTATTTATTTTCACACATTATTTTCCTCTTAGTACAGCTGGCTTTATAAAATTTGTAATCGGCTGAATATTTGCAACGGTTTTGCTTTCTTACGAAGTCTTTGTGCTTCTTTGTCTTCTTATGGGTGAGAAGATCTTTCTTATGAGCCACCGAAATACAATTGCAGTACTTGCACCGAGCTTTCGACTCATTTCCTTCTCCAGATACATCAGCTAACCATCCTATAAAAGTTTTTTGTTTGGATTATAAATGGAACTTACGCAATGCGGAAACTAACTAATGCATCATTTCCATGCTTCGTTTGGACTATCATTACTTTAAACAAGAATTCAAATTGTTATAAATAAAAAAAAATTATGCCTTTAAAAGCTGCTTCTTTTTCCCACTCCTTCGAGTAATTCATTCGGCTCTTTTCTTTTGGCATATTTGGTTTTCTTTTATTTTGATATGTAACTTAAATTTAAAACTTCACTTTCAACTTTCAAATTACCTTTATTCTAACCACAGAAAAACAAGGAATATAAATATCATGAACTTGCCACACCATACTCTCAGTATTTCATCCAACTTCCAAATTCCAATAGAAATCGACGTACAATAGGCGTTTGTAAGAATGTGAGCGTACTGATTTACTTTACATAGGTATAAAGTTAAGGTGGGTTAGCCTGTTGTGAGCCAGGATGAGGCCACGGGGGCTATTTCGGTGTAGGTGAGGAGGACTACGGCACGTTCGCGGTTGCTCGGCTCAGCTCGTCGGACGGGGTGGTTCTTGTCACACCCCACCATACACCATCTGCTCAGCACACAAAATCTTGTGCCTTTTATCAAAAAAAAATTAAAAAAAGAAAAGAAGAAAACTACTCTTCGTTGACCTCGGACGGACTTCAAAAGATAGAAAAGAAGAAAAGAAAGTGTTCAAGGGCCTATGCCTATGGTCAGGAGAAAGACGGGGAAGGACTTCGCGAACTTAACCTAACTAGCCTAAACTACACCTAAACTAACCTAAAACTTAATCTATGCCCTAACCTAGACCTAAACCAACTTAAACTTATCCTAACTTAAGCCCTAATCGCGGTGACACCTTCCCAGTGTCTCTCCTCTCCATAGGTTCGTCAGGAACCCGAAGCATGCCAGATGTTGATGGCAAAGGTTGGCCAACCCACCCTTCATGTCTTGCGACGCAAACAAATGCTACCTTTCTGGCCGGAATTTATGAAAGGTAGCCCCTATAGTTTCCTTCAGCCACAACCTAAGTCCGTAGTGGAACGTTAGTCGGTCTTAGCGTCAAGTTGTCATCGTTCGTATTGTCCTGTTTAGTCCTCGTCCATCTACAGGAGACGGCCCCGCCGTCCTTCCACACACCAAACGAAAAAAAAACCTAATCACACATTCTGTTGTTTCGCACTGTTCGATACTTTTATTATATAAATTAAACTAATTTCAGGATTTGAACAAATAAAAGAAGGTTACTCACGTTTAAAGGATCCCCCGTCGTCCTGCCGGCAGCACTGCTGAGGAATTTCGTTCGTTGTCGTGGCTCCAATCGAGCCTTCTGCGAACAAACACAGATACACTATCTAAGCGCAGATTTACACAATAAACGCAGTGAGCTCCACTCACTGTTAAAATTAACTTAATATTTAAAAGCTAAAGAAAATTATCACTATATCTTGAAATTCATCCAATTTAAAAATAAAAAAATCTATGCGCTATATTATACTTGTCGGAAATAACCAAAAATTACTGAACGTTCACTGATCTCAACCGTCGCAAAGCCAGAGCTCGGTTTCTTGGTCTGGCTGCTCGCATATGACGCATTTCGCTGACCGCCGTTGTCGTTGTTGTTCCGAACGAAACTGCGCAGGTTGTTGACTGCGCATTTTGTTGCTCCTGCTCCTCTTCTGGAACCCGGTCACTAATTTGAGACATGTTTCCTCGTTCAATTGGAGAATGGATGATCGGCATATGTAGATATATGTATGTATGTGTATGTATATTGCAGTCAAACTTTGAAATGTAATTTTAAGAATGTCACTACTTTTTAGTGACTAAAATAAAAAAGAAAATACTGTTTGTACGTTGTTAGGTTCAAAAACAAAAGTGGCACCAATTAAACTTACATCGATCCCAAGGTTGGAGCTTATTGCTGCGTTGATTGGAGCCAGACTTGCGGAGAGCATTCGAAAATCGTTGACCATCTCTATGACAAGAATATTTTACTGGTCCGACTCGGTGACTGTTCTAAGGTGGTTGAGATCAGATGCAAAGGCAACCAAAGGTCAGTTCGTCGCATTCAGAATTGCTGAGATACAAGAAACTAGCAAGATTGCCGATTGGAGACATATACCTTCAGAAATAAATGTGGCTGACGATGCTACTAAGTGGAAGAAAGGACCTTCGCTGAACAGGGACGCTCGTTGGTTCACAGCTCCGAAATTACTGTACGCTGATGAGGCTGAATGCCCAGAAGACATCTCACTGCAATCCAAACAGAATCCTGAAGTCGTTGAGGCAGTTCATCAAATTTGCCAACCAGCTATTTCATTTGAAAATTTCTCCGATTGGCTCAAATTAGTTCGAGTGACAGCTTTCGTGTGTAGATTTATAAATGTTTTGACAAAAAGAGTTTTAATTTCCTCCATTCGTTTTTTTTAAATTAATTCAGAGCCAAGAATATGAGGATGTAATCAAATATCTAAAACAACAACAACACGGCAGTTGACTATATGGAAATGATGAACTAAGACGTCGCAGCAGTCACATATTTTCGCTAAAACCATACCTAGACGATGAGGGAGTGCTACGATCCATGAGCAGAATTGACAAGACGATTTGCGTTAGTATAGCAACAAGGCGTCTTCTGTCACAGCATCACCATGGAACAATGCTATTGGTACGTGATTATCATGAAAGGTTTCGTCACATAAATCATGAAACGGTGGTGAACGAGATTAGGAAAAGGTTTTATATTCCTCGGCTGCGACAACTCTTGAAGCGGGTAAGAACTAATTGCAATCGTTGCAAGATATTAAGAGCCATTCGAGGTAGTTAATGGACGCAAGAAAGAAAAACGATGGATTTGTCTATTCACATGTCTGGTGGTACGAGCTGTTCACGTAGAGATTGCCTACAGTTGGCAGCACCGATTTATTATCCTATCCTATGCTATCGGAATTTCTTAAGCCGTAGAGGACCTGTAAAGAAGATGTTTAGTGATCGAGGTACAAATTTCATCGGAGCAGAAAAAGTTTTAAAGGAAGATCTAAAGCAAGTGGACTCGCGTTCTATAGCTGAAAAGTTTATCAGATTAAACTTGGAGTGGTATTTTCATCCGCCTGGGTCGCCACATATGAACGGATCCGTCGAACGTTTAATTAAATCAGTCAAAGTTGCTTTGTATTAGGGATGAGCGATGTTGGCAAAACATCGATGTTGACATCGATATGAACATCGATGACTAAACACCGATGATCGATAATAATCGAACTCAAAACAACATTTTAAAATGAATTTATAGAATGCCGACGAATGGCGTGAAAAAAAACAACATACAATTTTTAGCACTATTCTCAGCCTTAATAAACGTAAACGAAAATGATCAAAGAAGAATAAACTAAATTTTGAACTACAGTGATGTGAACTGAATGAAACAATGTATGAAAGAATGACGTTGGTCGTGTTCCTCAATGGATGCGTCAATTCATGGATGCGTTTATCAGTCACAGCCAGTACCTTATCTACAAGGGAAAGGCAATGGAAAGTAGCCATACCGCCTATTCTCATATAAATATATAGGAAGCTTTTAATTATTCATATGTATTTATAAGGCAAAGCATGCTGTCTTCAATGAAAAAAAATATTTAAAATCTGCAATTAAGAATCGGTTATCTTTTGCCAACATCGAAGACCGATGTTTTGTTCTTAACATCGATTGTCCGATATTTTACGTACTTGAACATCGATGTTTACTCTCTCAACATCGATGTTTTGTGAACATCGATGAACATCGATCATCCCTACTTTGTATGCTGTAAGCGACATCATCACCTACAAACCGAACGATGAGCTGTTTCGAAGTTACTTGGTGGAAGTTGAGGATATGATAAACTCGAGACCATTAACATACCTACCGCTAGACAGCGAGGAATCCGAAGCGTTAACACCAAACCATTTTTTGCGGCAGCTAGCAGGAGAATTTTCACTTACAACGCTTGAAGATATTGAGGATGATGCTAAGCTGTATAAGACAAATGCGCTTATGTCCCAGCTGTACGCAAAGCACTACTGGAAGCGATGGATCAGGGAGTACTTGCCGACTTTAACAAGAAAGGAAAAATGGAACCAAATTGTTAAACCACTAATGGAAGGAGATATCGTTTTGGTCATCGACGAGAGACTTCCACGCAATCACTGGCGAAAAGGGAAGATATTAAACGTGAATTTGTCAAAAGATGGTCAATTCAGGAGCGCAACAGTCAAAACTTTGGACGGTATATACATATGAAAGACCAGCTGTTAAACTAGCCAAGTTGGACGTCAATCAGGAGGTACATTTGTGCAGAGCTCGAGACCAATGTACCGAGGGGGAGAATGTCGGAAATAACCAAAAATAACTGAACGTTCACTGAATTCAACCTTCGCAAAGCCAGAGCTCGGTTTCTTGGTCTGGCTGCTGCCGTTGAGCGCCGCCATTTTTTTTATTGAGCAACAACGCCATTGAGACCATTTTTTTACATACCTCGCATTTTTTTTGTGACCGTTACCTTTTGCCCGACCATTAGAACCAGCAGACGTGTTTAAGTTTTTCAAGAAGTGACTGTAATTGTAAGCACCCAATAGTGGGTTAATAAATTTAAATTACCTAAGTAGCTTAAAAACAGTATTTTCTTTTTTATTTTAGTCACAAAAAGTAGTGCCAATACTATTAAAAGAAAAATTTACTAAATTTAAAATAAAAGCAGCTCCGTTGCAGGGTACCGGACGCTACGGTGACGTACCCTGTTATGTGGAGTGTGCCGGTGTGGAGGTAAACTCGGTGGGTCCAATGCTGTTGTCGGTGGCGGTGGCCGCGATTGTAGGTTCTTGTATTTTCTCGTGGAACAGTTTCGATTTCCTCCTTGGCCAATTCGCGAATACTGTCGCGCTCTTCATTGAAGATTTCAAGAAGTTCATCAGCGACAATTTCTGCGATCCGTAGGTCTTTATTGTTTCGCATTTTGATCCCAAACATTACTTCGAAGGGGCATTTTCGCGTACTTCTGCTGATGTTAGAATTTAAAAACTGTTGAACTTTATTAGTAAATTTGTACCAATTTTGTGGTTCCCCCAGCGATAATTTGGTTAAAATAGGTATAATTAATGCGCTCTACCTGCCCGTTGCCGCGTGGAACCCCTGTAGTTATTTTCACGTGGCTAATACCTTCTTGCTTACAGTACTCATCGAAGTTATTAGAGGTAAATGCGGCACCTTTGTCCGTTATCACTCGATGAGGGCCTCCAAAAACAGCACTTTGTAAACTGAGTTTCTGTAGAACTTTAGCGGTAGATAGAGTTTTTGTCGGATATATCCAAACGAATTTGCTGAAACTGTGTTCGTTTATATAGCCCCTCAACAATTTAGCCTTTTCTTTAAAGTCAAGTTTTGCAACGAGGCGTTTAGCATCCTCCAATCTAACAACCATCTCTCGTTGAGAGTCACGCAAAGTCGTTATTGGCGTGCAGAAATGCACATTAGAGCGTCCAGAAGCCAATCCGGCAGACCAATTACCGCCAGCGGACACAATTAGATATGGTTTTCCCAAATCCTTGTGCTCCTTGTCAAATCCGATCTTATAGTAGGGGAAGTACGTACAAAATGACATAGTATTTTTGTTTTGGTTCAGAAGATTTTAATTATAAAAGTTAGAACAATTGTAACATTTTTTATTTCATCACTAATTCATTAGTTACAATTTACAAATCTCTTAAAATTATTAAAACAAAATAAAAAAATAAAAATAAATGGTTTGGTAAAATTCCCCAATAAACCATTTTGTCCATATAGTATGGGTAAAATGACATATTGGATATGGACAAATTGACATACATGAATCCGTAATCACCACACCGGGGTAAAACGCCAATTTAACTGAAAAAAATACATAAATGATTTGCAATACATAATTAATTAATATGATAAAGTTTACCTACAAAATTAGGTGCATAGTTCACAAATGAATCTCGTATTCTTCTCATTTTTTGGCACGTCAGCACACGATGCATGAGCCCAATGGTTACATGTGATACAACGTAGCCAAGTCTCACCAGGCTTGGATCGAGAAAAAATATCATTGTATAAAGGCTTTTTATGTTTCCACCAAAATCGGATTTCTTTTTCTACTTTATTCGTTTATGTCTTTCTCGAAAAATCTGACAATGCAATGAATCAGTGTTCTCAACGCAACCATATAAAAAGAGAAAAAGGAGATGATCGGAAATCGACCATCTCCGAGGCTTACTTTAATGGTGCTGCCAGATCAGCTAAATATTTATATTTTACATAGTATTTCTAATTTATTACAATTGCAATAAATGCACGGACAGTCGTCATCGTCATCAGCAGCAAAGTCTGCATTCTCTGGATCGTCATCAAAAAGAACCTTTGTGATCTTCCTTCTTCGTTTTTCAGTGGGGGCCTTTCGGTTCATTTTTTGCCTGTATTTCTTTCATGTTAGGTGTGGAGGTTAATACTAAGTGTGATGAGCGAGTTTTCGGCTTTCTTTTGCCCATGCCACCAATATATGTAGGTGCCTTGTGGAGCAGGTGAAAGAGCTTCAACTGGAAAAAGTAGTGAGTTGTTGGAAGTGCTAGGCTGTGCATATTCAGTGTCTATTTGCGGGCTGATTGAGGGCTTATTTATTATCATAGGAATTTCAGTACTTTCGCCCGTCAGTGGTACATTCGTCTTCTCCGACTGCGAAAGAGGCTGATTTGTCATGGCAACCGAAGAACCTTTAGTAGTCAGTGGTATATTCCCTGTTTTTTCTTCAGGCAGAGTCTGATATGTCACATGAACTTCAGTTAATGGTATATTCGTTGTCTCTGCGGGCTCAAACATGTAGTCAGGAAATACATCAGGATCTACAGGCCAAAGACCTGTATTTTTGAATCCATGGCATGCTTTTTTAACAGTTGCTGTTTTACCTTACCGTATGCTAGGTTTAACAAGTATCCCACTTGATTTTGTGTAACGACTCGACCTGGATGACATTTTAACCATTTTGCCGTTTCTTGGTTAAAATAGATCTTTAATGGACCATAAAAGCACACGTCCAATGGTTGCATCCGATGAGTGCAGTGTGGAGGAAAGCATAAAATATCTATGCCATTCTCCTTTGCGAAACTTAGAGCTTCTAACCCCTTGTGACTTGCATGCCCATCAAGAATAAGAAGGACTTTGTCATGAATACTTGCCTTTACATGACTTTGGAAATGTTTTAGCCATTTCACAAACAATTCTGAGGTCATCCACCCCGACTCCTGCGCTACTCCCAGCGTACCAGTAGGTGCATCGTCCACAAGTTCATTTCTCGTATTTTTCCTGGGAAATATCATACATGGAGGGACATACGAGCCAGTCACATTCATGCAGCATACAACCGTGACATTGGTTCCTCGTTCAGCACTGATGACACAACCGACTTGCTTTCTACCGGTCGTTGCTAAAATTTTTTGAGGTCTGTGAACAGTGGAGAGACCTGACTCATCCATGTTATATATTCTGTTAGGAGGAAATTTGTAAGCACTCAAAAGGGTTTGGTAGGCACTAAAAAACTTAAGAACTTGTGGCTTATTGAAAGCCATTGCCCTAGCTGCGGAAGTGGCTTCAGGTTTGCGCAGTGAAATGTCCTTGTTTCTTCTTAGAAAACCATCTAACCACTCTTGTCCAGCTTTTCCTTTCTGTACGTTGAATCTGTGGGCAAACCCATTTTTCTGCGCTAACTCAAATGCGAGTTCTTGGACCCCTGCACGTGTCAAGCCAAAAAGTCGAGCTTCTAGGAACTTGAGGTGCTCCACTAACGTTCTCTCAACGTCAATTGGAAAAGTCAACTTATATCTTCCTAGCCCTTTGGTATTGGGACTCAAATTTTTATTCTCACCTAATGCATGTCTTCGGAGTGTAGCCTGAGGGACCCCAAATGTTTTGGCTGCTAAAAACCAGCCCATTTCCTTTCGTCGAACAGCTTCTATTGTTCTCTGCATGGAGTCACAACCCCAAGATTGGCGATCGGATGTCCTTTTGTAATCGCGTGGCATTTTGAAAGCTGTATTTCAAAATATATTCTTACAATTCGATGTCTAAGCCCCATATGGACAAAACGACATAAGTATGTCATTTTGTCCGTATTGTAGTTTTTGCAAAAAAATGTGAATAAAAAGTAATTAAACTCTTTTATAATTGCAAAAACTAGTTTAATTCGTAAATAACACAATAAACTATCGAAAATAATTATTAATATTTAAGAAATGTAGCAGAAAACTTACCAAAACACGAAAAACAGTCAATATTCAATAAAAACTTTTTGCTAATTTCCTTAGCGTTTTAATTTTTTACACCAGTGGACGACTGACAACTAAGCTGTCGTTTTGACAGAACTATATAAATTACCGTAGTAACGTAACACAATATCATCTAGTGCTCTAGAGATAGGACATTTAAAGTTAAGGCTGATATGTCGTTTTGTCCGTATATGTCATTTTGGACGTACTTCCCCTACAAGTCCCAGTCTAGCGCGTCTCTCGTACTTTTGGTATTATTGAAGAGTTTCCTACAATTACTTCTTAAAGGGCCTAACCCTGCAGTCCACCAATGCGGCTTCTTTTTGCCCCTGGGTTTGATCAAAGGGCAAGAAGAAGACATCGCTGTATTAAAGGCTGATGTTAATTCTTTAACCATGCCATCAAGTTCTTGGGGATTGCATGGGGGGTTAAGGTGATTTGAGGTAACTAAACAACTTAAAGTTGACCTCTATTTGAGCCAATCAGTTCTGCGATAATTCCTAAAAACTGGCGGGCTAAGAGAGTCTACATATAAGGAGAATTGGAGGTACCTGTGATCCGAAAATGAGGGCTCGCTTTACTAATACGTTGGACAATGCTATCGGAGGCAAGTGTGATGTCCAGTACTTCTTGCCTGTTTCTGGTGACGAAGGTAGGCTCGTTACCTATGTTGCGCAAAATAAGGTTTGTACTTAGAATGGAATCGAAAAGTAACTCACCTCTTTTGTTAATATCGGAACTGCCCCATACAGTGTGATGAGCGTTAGCATCACATCCAATAATGAGACCAGTTTTTTTGTATCCCCGCATCTGCGATCAGTCTTTCCAGGTTATCCCCAAAAAGAGAGTCCATGTTATCATGGGCGAGATACGCCGAAACCAAGTAGTAGGCACCGCCGGTTGTTTCCATTTTTATTGCAGTAGTATCTCGATCGCTGTAATTAGGGAGTAAAATTGCATTTAGGTTACTTTTCACCAGTATACAGGATCTGGGTTTACCTTTGTTACGCATATACATGGTGTAGTAGTTTGGAGTCTTGAGTCCACATACCATATTGTTCACGACCCAAGGTCCCTGGACCAAGACTATATCTCCCATGTCCTTTGAGAGACGGAGAAGAAGGCCGGCAGAAGCCGTTATGGAGTGGTTTAAGGTAATCTGGACTAACTGCAGCATTGGTGCTACAATTAGTCAGAGAAGCCTCCACCACGGTGGTATTCAGGGCTTCCGAGTCCGAGGACGATTCCAAAAACTCGTCCTCACTCAAAAGCAGTGGATGAAGATTACTGAAGCAGTCATCCGTCTCCATGTCCGACAATTTGTCTTCATCGACTTAAGACGGATTCTGCTTAGGAAATGACGTTTGAGAGTCGTCACTATCCAAGGAAGGGAACGTGACAGGCTCGGGTACTTCGACTGTGGGAGTGGGATCAGAAGGTTGGGGGGGCAGTATGCCCAGATCTGATTCCTCATCTTTTTTATAAACCTTGATGGTGATAGGGTCAAAGCCATAGTAGGCGACACCGCCAGTCTTCGCCAAAGGAGCCAGAGATTCTTTATTTGTGACGATGATTGCGCATCTATAAAGACCTTTTGGCTCATCCAGCTTAGCGACTTTCCAGTTGTGCGTCGGAAAATCGGGGTTGCTCGTTCTTAGGATCTCTAAGATCGTATCCGTGTTGAAGGGTTCGGCTGGGATCCAAGTGCGAGTTTTGGGTCTGCTAGGGATATTTTCCTTCGCAACAACCTCGAGTTTGGCACCTGGCCATACCTCTCCCAATTTGCCAATGGCAAGCTTGTATAGGTCGGAGGACCTTTGATCAGCGCAAGCGATGAGTATCACGTGGCCCTGATGCCATCCACCATCGCTGCATCTAGTAGGAGGACCTGGATTCTCCTTCATGATTTGTATAAACACAAGAGGAAGTTTGTCTGGAATAAACTTCCATTTATCAGGAGTGATAGATCCGTCTGGGTCGCTTTTGTCGATGACCGCCAGCACTATTTTGTCCTTAAGGACATCGCTGTAGGACTTCGATAGGCGTTGGGTGGCCTGGAAGAGGTGCTGGTGTTGTGCACCTTGGCCCTTTTGGAATCCGACACGGATTCCTTCAACGATCGTTGTCGCTTTGACGTAGAGTCGCTGCTTGTCCCAGCTTCGCTGACGATCTTTTTGGCCCATTCAATGCGAGGATTTATCTTATAGGTTCTGTTGCACTCCAGAATATCTCCAAAGTGCTTCAGAATCCGACTGACAGTACGGCGATCTTTGTACGCCTGTTTAGAGGGAGCAGCGCTGCGCTCTGCTCCCGAAGAGTCCTTAGAGGAATGTGGGAGGGTACTGGTACCTTTGGGCTCCATGCGGCTATTGGCAGTAGTCGGACCATGTAAAGCCACAGTCTTCTTACTAGCCAGCTCTTCAGGAGCTTTCCCGGTAGACAGCTTAAGCGCCGTGCTACCGTCGGGTCTTAAAGGGGGACCGGTCTTAAAGCTTGTTTTTTGTTTTATTAGTTTTTTTGAATTGTTCATGTTGTTCCCACGAGTAGCGGAGAAAGGAATGTCGGTCTGTGCAGAGATCCGCATTACACAGATAAGGCTAGCTAATCCGGAGGTCGCCAGATATCCGAATACTCCGGTTGCGACTGAGCTATTTTTGGGACCCAGCCCAACCCAGCCAGGTTGATCCTCGGCACGGGTCGTATGACACCTTGATCCAGCCCACCGGAGGGGAAAGGAAAGGATGTGAAAGGGTAGGTTTTGAGTTCGACTGCATCTTGGTTTCGAATCTCATCTAGGGAATAAATAATCCCGAGAGTCATTGACCTCCACTAGGCCCTTACACCACGACAAGGTGTGCAGTCACGTAAGGGAAGACCTCTATTAGTTTGGTTAAAATTGTTTCTGAATTGGCCTGATCCCAAACCTCTTTGAGGTTGGTTATAACTGCCTTGCTGAAAGAACATTCCTTTTTGTTTTTGGTTAGTGGATATGTGCCATGGCTCTGAATGTGGTTCGATGCTGAGAGCAATATCGAAAGCTGCGTCTAACGATTCCGGATTCCTAGATAAAAGGAGTGTTTTGATTGGTTCTTTGCAGCCTTTGACAAAGGTGTCTAGCCCTTCGGCCAGATACTCGTCTCGTATTCGTCTCCCTCTATTGATGTATTCAAGGCTGTAACAAGCGATAGAATTTGCTCATAAAAATGCCTGATTGTGCTAGTCTGTTTCAAAGTTGATAAGGTATTGTACAATGTTCTTTGATCTCTATGATCTGAGAACTGTCTCTTTAGGCATTGACTAATTTCGTTCCAGGACTTAGGCTCACCTTGTAGGCGAAGTCTGTCGCTGGCCCTTCCTTTATTCTTCTGTCTTATGGCTTGTAACCATACGGCAGATATCACGTCATTACGCGCGGAGTGGGACAAAATTACCTCTATTCGGTTTACGGCGTCGATAAAGAGGTGGAGATCTCACGAGTCTCCGTGAAATTCAGGGAGGGTTTTTATAATATCTGGTGTATTGTAATCTGCGATATTTGATGTCATATCTTGGGAAGGGTTGGGTGCAGATAGTGAAGGGGTTTGTGAACTCTCAGGAGTAATTTGGGTATTTAAAGAATCTTGTGGCATTTTTAAGGATAATTTATCGAATTCAGCTATAACCGACTCAATTTTGAATATAAATATTTCGTACAATTACGGTTGATTAAATTTATCAGTGAGGAAAAGAAATTTACACAATATTTTTTTCTTTTAAATGTAATTTCTAATGACTTACATTAATACAATTATTACAATTACAGTGAGCAGCAATAATAAGTTTCCACACATTTAAGAAAACTAAATGTTGACTGATTTTTCTAAATTCAATGTTTTTAATCAACGTAATAATAGATATTTTTCATTTACATTATATTATAATTAAAAAACGTAACAGATATGAAAAAAAGTAAACATAAACAAAAAAAAAGAATGTTTTATAAAAACCTTAAAAAAAACTGCAGCAAAAATATGTTTCCACACTTTTTAATAGCCACAATGTCCGCCATTATTGAGCGACATAGACGCTAATCGATGCGGCATGGAACGCGTAAGCTTTTGGCATTCTTCTATGGTAAACTGAGGCCATAACTCCCTGATGCAGTTTTTTAACTCGTTTAAGTTTCTTGGTTGCCTCTCCGCTATCTTTATTTTCAGTAAAGCCCATAAGTTCTCTATTGGAGAGAGGTCAGGGCTTTGTGGTGGCCACTGCATCAGATTTATACCTTCCTGCAGTACATAGTCCCTCACTATTTTGGCGTTATGGATGGGTGCATTATCCTGCTGCAGCACGAAGTATTCTCCAATAAGGCGTTTGCCTTCGGGAATTATTGCTTCTCGCAGCAAATTAAGGTAAACAGAAGCGTTAACTTTTCCCTCCAGAATAACGATTTTGCCCACGCCATATGAGGAAAGACAACCCCATACCGTAACCCCACTTTGGACTGATTTTAGTGTAGGTTTGACACACTTATAGGAGTGCCTCACCTTTTTTCCTCCAGACACAAACTCTGCCATGCGAATAGTTCATTCGTATCATGGATTCATCCGTCCAAAGGATCTTATCCCAAAAATCATCGTCTTTTAAGGCATGCTGCTGATAGAATTGCAATCTTTTTCCCATATTGACCTTGCTTACATAAGGCAATTTGCGGGCAACGCGACCGTGCTTCCCATCTTCATGCAGACGCCTACGAATTGTGTCAACCGATGGTACATTGGTAGCCTCGTTGGTTATTTTGGCTTGTATCTATTTTGCAGACAGTAAAGGATTATTTGAAGAGATGTTTTTGATCTTCTTATCAAGCCTTTAGTTGGTTATTCGTGGGCGTCCTGGCCTTTTTTTTTTGCCGAAATCCGCCCATCTTCAGCAAAGGCACTAACCACTTTATTGATTGCCGTGTGGGATTTCTTTAAAACCTTGGCTAAGTTTCGGTTAGAATAGCCTTCATTGTGCATATTAACGATAACTTTTCGTTCCGCAGTCGTCGTCTGCTTAAATTTAGCCATTTTTTACACTTTTATAGAACAAAAACCTAAAATATTGAGAACAAGGCTTTTTACTACTACAGTTCAAACTGAGACCAAAATTATAAAACATTCTTACCGAAAAATGATATAAACAAATAGCGGGATAATAAAAAAAATTACAAAACTGCAAAATAAAGCAAGCTAACGGTCAAATTTTTGGACGCCAAATTGGTGGAAACTTATTTTTGCACTGCTTCAACTGATAGCTTAACTCGAAATGACGCTTGCACAGAGAAATTTCATAGTATATGACCTGGGTGAAGAGTAAAGACAAGTTAACAGTTATCTTAGCAATCCATAAAAATATGTTGCAGAAAGAAAAGCACCTAGAATTTGCAAGGACAGTTCGTTTTTTTTTTTTCAATATTCTGTGGAAACTTATTTTTGCTGCCTACTGTATTTTCTACATACTGTTGTGTCCTGTTGTTTGAGTGATGAACTGCCTCCTCTTTTATTTGTTTGAATTTTGATTTGGTTCAACTTTGGTTGATTCCCGAATACTTATTCACAACTTTGACTGCGTCGACTGCGCCAGTTAAGGTGGGTTAGCCACTCAATGACAAAAAAACAACAACACTGCTGGGAAATAAAACTTCTCGACAATTAAATTATAAAGATCTTTATTCGACCGATTTCCTTACGGGATTCAAATCAACTACACAATTAACATCAGCTTTTTCCTATTTATTAACTAATTCTGCTGATCTTGCGCACATGCAGCGAGTGCAGTGCAAGCCTGTGCTGATACGCTGATTGGGCAAATGCAGTCTGCGCGTGTATGATATTGGATACATGTACATTATGTGTACTTAAGCTCCCGCGGTATCACTGGGGGTGCGATTACCGTAACTATATATGATGTTGGTTATCTACACACTGGCAGCAATGGATGGTTGGTGTACAGTGGTGGACACGTAAATAGCACCCTCGCACTTTTATCAATAAAAAGACAGTATTTCACTGTGTAATAAAATAAAAGACTTTTTTCTTATATTATTTATTAGATCTCAAAACGATCACTTAATTCACGAAAAGATGAGATTATGTTCCTGAAAAATAAAAAAATTATGCACACATTTGTAGAACTATGGCTGGCCACACAAATAGCACATTATATTGCATTGCATTAAAATTATAAAATACCTTTTTCGACAAACCGTAGAAGTTAGTATTTTGTTGGAAACCCTTTGTTCTTTATAACAGCTGCACATCGTCTTGGAAGACTCTGCACTAAAGCCTGGCAGCGTTCTTTAGGAATGGATGTCCAGGCGATTTGAATCTGGTTCCACAACTCAGCTGCATTTCGCGGTTTTACTGCTTCGATGTGATGTTCGACATCGTTCCACAGGTTCTCGATCGGATTCAGATCGGGAGATTGGGCTGGCCACTTTAAAACGCTGACATTTTGATCGCAAAGGTAACCCTTTACAAGGCGAGAAGTGTGCTTAGGATCGTTATCATGCATAAAACGCCAAATTAGTGGCATATTTTCTTCGGCAAAGGGGATCATTTGTTGTTCAAGAATATGTTTATAGACATGTTGATCCATTTTCGTGTCTATTTTTATAATAGGTCCCACGCCATGCCAAGAAAAAGCAGCCCACACCATCACACTTCCTCCACCGTGCTTCACTGTTTTTAGTGTGTATCGCGGGTTGTGTTGTTGGTTAGGTGGACGCCAAACATACCTTTTTCCATCCGATCCGAACCTGCAGAGCTTGGATTCATCACTCCACAGTACATTTTTCCAAAAAGCCATCGGTTTGTTCAGGTGTTCTTTTGCAAACGACTTTCTCAGTTTTAAATTTTTGTTTGTCACGAGTGGCTTTCTCTGTGCGATGCATCCCCTCAAGTTTTTTTTTTCCTGCAAACGCCGTCTTATAGTCCTATCAGATACAGAAATAGAGTGCTGGACAAAAACACTCTCCTTTATTGCTTTAGAGCTCGAAAATGGGTTGGCGGCACAAGCTCTGTAGATCAGACTGTCCTCATTCTTTGTGGTTTTCCTTGGCCTTGGAGTTCTTGCAAGATTTTTAGCATTGCCGTAAACCTCCACATGGCGTAAGGCATTATAAGCAACCTTTCGGGAACATTGCAAATGTTTCGATATTTCAGTAATCGACGAACCGTTTGCCCATCCTTCTTGAATAAATTCAAACATTTCGTTGAGGTTTGAGGGTTTTTTCTTTCTAATGATGTTGTCAACGTCATTCCAAAGCATCTCAATCGGATTGAGGTCAGGAGATTGAGCTGGCCATGTCATCACATTGACGTTGTTGTCTTGCAGAAATTCCCGAGCTTTTTTTGGCGTGTGCTTCGGATCATTATCTGCTTGAAAGATCCAGTTTTGGGGAAGATTCTCAGCACCGTAAGGGAGTAGGGTATTTTCTAATATGTCTACATAGACATGGCGGTCCATGATACCGTTAATTCGGCAAATAGGACCAGGACCCATTAGACTCATACCAGCCCATACCATCACAGATCCGCCACCTCCTTTTACTGTTGGCTTCAGACACTTCTCGTTGAATTCTTCGCCCACACAACGTCGAACATATGTTTTGCCTTCGGAACCAAAACGATTAAACTTGGATTCATCAGTGAAGATGACATTTTTCCATTGTTCACGTGTCCAATTGAGATGCTCTTTCGCAAACAACATTCTTGCTTTCCGATTTTTTTTTTTTTTGCTTATGAGAGGCTTCTTTCGTGCGACACGGCCCACAGTGCGGCATTTGTATGGAAATTTGGACAAAAATCGTTAATTCAATTTCATATTTACAAATTTTATTTTTTCTGTTTAAATATTTGAATTTACATATTTTTTCTTAAATATAAAATATAAAATATTTTAAGAAAAAAATTTAGTTAAGCTATGATTATTCTGAAACTAAACTACTGTCATCGCTATCTTCAAGTTCTGTATCAGTTAAATCCATTTCATGGAATGAGGAATCCTACTTGATTTCCTTGAGGAAATATTTCTATGTGTTGAAATTAAAGGATCAGAAGTAAGTAATAAGATTTGTGTTTGTCTGATCCCTACTCATCTTACGCGTGTGATATAATCACAGTCAAATTCATTTCTTTTGGGGACGCTCCACATACATATATGTATAGCATTTAGCAGAACAATTAGTGTCTGATAAAATGTTCCATATACTTCCATCTAGCATTGTAAAATGTAATTCGTACTTAGCTAGTACAGAACTACCATCGAAATTAATTTGATACGCAGATAATTGGCGTATAGCATTTCTCATTAAGGACTCTTGCTCCCTTACTAAATGTTGATTCTCCTTCATAAAAATGAACTAAATAGGTCTACAAAACAGTGTGGAGGAGGAACGTGGGTTGACCCATAACACATATTTATTGTCATCTACTAATTTAAGAGGAACAAAAGCTATCAAGAATATAAATTCTTCTGTGAATTTCTGCTAGTAAAGACTGTGTCCTGCACTGCCATCAAATCCCCACTTGCAAATTAGCTTTAAATCTGAGACAAGTTCCATTTGGCAAAAAAAGTTTGCTAGCTTGTCTCAGAGTCTTAACGAATGGAAAATAGTTGTTTGATTGCTTATTCATGAAACTGCGAAGAATATTGTACTTTCAGAAAGGTCAAGGTCAAAATATAAAGCAGGAACTTGATGAGTTTTTTGAAGTTGAAGTTTTTTCATTGAGGACAAAATGCACACACATACAGGGTGTCCCTGTTAAGAGGTATAATCTTTTAAGGAGGGATTCCTGGAGTTCCGGTGAGCAAAAAGTCGTAAGACGTAAGTCGAAGTGGGGCACCTCCGATCTGGAGGTATAATCACTTTAAATGGTATAACTTTTGAAATATTATAGCTACAAAAACGATTTTACACATTTTGAAGAGACCATTAAGTAGCGCGATTTTAATTAAAAAAATTGAACAACAAATTTTCATAATTTTGACTTGAGCCATACCTTTTTTGTGGCTGCATGAAATTACAAAAAGTTTTCACAGTTTAATGCGCCACTAAATCCTAAAATCCAAAATGTATAAAACTATTTTTGTAACTATAATAATTTAGAAGTTATATCATTAAAAGTGATTGTACCTCCAAATCGGAGGTGTCCCACTTTGACGGGATATAACTCGAACTGGGGTGAAAATTGACACCCCCCCCTGCCATACGATTTTTTGTTCGCCAGAACTTCAGGAATCTCCAGTCAAAGGTTTATACCTCTTAACATAATGTTTCTCTTCAGTCTTCACTTGTTGCTGTGGAGTTTGTGTAAATAATTTCCTGGTAAATTTCATTTGCACGCAATTGTATTTCGATTTATTAGAAAATGATTATAGATTTTCAAAATGTCTAAATGCTAAAAGTGCAAGGAATTGAAAACTTCACTTTATTATACATATGTACATAAATGTAGGTACCTACATATATTAATCCTTTTGTTAAGTTGTTGTCCTGTTTTGTTAAGTTTTTTTTTTGCGAAGTTTTGTTACATTTTCTTTTTTTTTCACTCTTGTTTGTTAAGTTTTTCTAGTTATTCATTATTTTTTTAATTAATGGATATCTACTATTTATTTTGTAAATATTTTTATTTCTTAAGTTCTTATTAAAAAGCGAGGACTATGCCTACAGGGGCACCTCGAAAAAAAAACGCGTTTAATATTCTACCTCATTGGGTAACGTGGAAAAGATTATTTCAACTATTCAGCGCCCTTCGTTTGTGCATGCAACAGAGGATAGGGTTTGATTCGAATAATTTTCTGTATAATTTCATAAAATTCAAACAAAAACAAACAAATCTATCCGTAGCCATCATTAATTTCTGGCACTCGGTCCATCCACCACATAATTCCACCACCACCCCGCTGTGAAAATATGTTTTTTCATCCCTTAACCAGATCACCACTTGAACTAAAAACCTGAAACCTTTTCACTGAACAAGAATAAAAATAATAACCTGCTTATAGCTTTTTTTCATCAGTTTCTTTACTCATTTTCTTAGCAAAGTCATTCATTCAGTTGCGTAACATGTGTGCAAAAATTCTAAATGGGAATGGAAAATCTGTATTCTTTATTAAATAATAAAACTTCATGTAGAATATACTTAAAAAAAATAACAAAAAAATTAGATAAATAAAAAATCACTATTCTTTATTAAGTGAACAAACTTATCTTAGATTGGGTATAACCCAGATGGGGGGCTTTTCAAACGTGTATTTTGAGCTGTCACGTTTGGTCGATATTTTTGGTCCGCCAATTTGGTTTTAATTTCATTCAATGGGACACTTGAAATGTCTTCGACTTCTGTATACATAAAAGTATTTCGTATCTTACTCATACGCATAAATTTGATAGTTGCCATGGAGTGATGAACTTCTTCAATACGTCCAACGTAGTGATAGACAGTTTTTTTGGTGTCAAATTTGAGCAAGACAAAATCGTTGACTTGAAAGTTTCTATCTAAAACAACAACATCATATTCATCGAAAGATTCTTCTTCCAAAGATTCAACGATATTGTTCATTTCGTCGTCGCTACTTATATTCCTGTTTTTCTTCCCCTTCAACGTTAATGTTTCATCGAGTTTAGGTATTCTTTTCTTTCCTGTATTTTTAGAAGCTTTTTGATTTGTTTTGTTTTCTTTGTTCTTATTCTTTCTTTGTCTTTCTTGTTCTGCTATTTCTATTAATATCTTCTCGGGTGTGTCTGTCAATATTCTAGTTTTTCCTTTCTTTCGATTTATACCGGATAGGGTTTTGGGACCAGCCTTTGGGTATGGTTTGACGAAATCAGGAGTTATTGCCTCAGCTTCTATGGTTAGGCTTCCTTTTGGAGATTTAGACTTGGGAGGCGCAGGAGCTACCACGTCGTTTGGATTTGTAAGATCCACTTTACTCTGAATTTCCTCCGTCAAAGGTTGTTCTGCAGGAACATTTTCTGTCTCAGACAAACAGCGATCTGTGACAGAAGAACAAAGGAAATCTTCATCTGTGAAAATGTTCGAGTTGAAGGGCCATATGCCAGGTTTTTCGAAACCCGTTGAACATTTTGTTGTTTGAATGCTCGAGGAATAGCAAGCGCGGCTAGTTTAGGGATTTCATAAATTGTTACCGTCTTACCTGAATTGGACACCAGCCAGTCCGTTACAGCGGTGTTATAAAAACTTTTTAACGGTCCATAGACAGTCAAATCAAGGGGTTGCAGTTTATGACTACTAATAATGTGGTGGAAAAGTCAGTAAAATAATACCAGATTCTTTACAGAAATCAAGAACTGACACAGAAATGTGGCTCTCGTGATTGTCCAGGAGCAAGAGAATTGGCGATTTTGCGAAATTGTGCATTTATTTAAGGAAGTTTGGGGCCGTCATGCATCCTGAAGGGTGCGCTGATCCATCTGACCCAATAGGAGCTTCGTGTAGCATGAATGGTTTGAAGTACACCCGTGGAAATATAAAGTAGGGCGGTATTGAGTTTCCTATAGCATTCATTCCACAATACATTGTAACAAGGGTGCCTCTTTCAGCGGAAGTTGCTTGTCCGACTCGTTTGGTTCCTTTAGGAGCGATTACTTTTTAAGTTCGCGGAACAGTGGACAATCCTGTTTCGTTAATATTGTAAATATCTTCGGGTGAAAGATTTTCGGTTTTAAGATTTTCGAAAATCTCCAACATTCTTTCTATTGAAACTAGTAGCTCTTGAGAGACTGGTAGCTTCTGGTGCCCGTATCGAAAGCTGTGGTTGTCGTTTGAAAAACCCTCTTAACCAATCTTTTGATGCTATTTTATTTTTAATCCAATTTTCTGGAATTTTTTTATTTATTGCAGAACCATAGTCATAAGCCAATTCACGTGTCTGCACGTTGTAAGATACTCTGTGATTTTTTCTTCTTCATCTTTAGTGAATATTTGACTGGATATGAATTTGGAAGAAGCATCTTTTACAGTATCTTGTTTTAAATATAGTTGAAGATTGGATCTGGGTATAGCATATTTAATTGCAGTAGTTTTAATTTGTCCTCCTTTTGAAACCTCTTCTATGGCGCGTCTTTAGGAATTTCGCGGTGCTTGTTTTTCTTTTTAAATTCAAATGGCCTTTTGCTGAAATAAATGATGTAAATAATCAGTAAAGTAAATAATTGAAAATAACAAAAGTATTATATCTACTGAAACACATAGTAATCGACGGGAGCATTGGACATGCCCAAACCTCCGTTCAAAATCAGTGCCCAATACTCCCCATAACATCATTTTCCAAAAAAATTTGCGCATATTTTTTTTAGCGCACTGTATTTGGCTGTATTTGGAGCACATTTCTTCAATTTATCTGCATAGCTCAAAGATTCCTTTGAAGTTTTTGCAAGGAAAGCGCTGTTTGGCTTTGTTGTGAGTAGTGTCGTTGGTAGCTCGATTATTGGTAACGTTTCACTTGAATTATCATTTGTTCCTTCAGGTGCAGATGGGACGCACTCAAAAACTGCATTCTAAATTTGAGACAGTTGACTCATCCGATACGACAATGAAGTTTGCTATTTCGTACGTCGCAAAAGAAATTCCTCCTGTATTTTTGTCACCAAATATTTCTTTAAGTCTGTCGTAATACCGACACATTTTAGGAATTTTTGCTGAATAGAAAAATAAAATAAACCTTTCATTCTATATTTATGTACTTTTAACTTGCCTTGAACACTGCCAAATCCATCCTCAGTTTCCAGGAGACCAGCTCCAGTTGATTTTCGCCATTCCGTGGCTTTTGTAAAGGAAAGCTTCAAATTTCACATCTTCCAACGTACCAAATTCCATGAAGCTTCAATTTTGGTCTCTTCCAAAAGTTTTTTACAGAAATACTGCGCTGTGGGCTTCTGTCAATAATGAATAAAATGTGATAGTGTAAAAAAAAATTAAAATATGAAATAAAAACATCTTAACCTCGAAATTTCCTGTCTCTTGAATGAAGTTCAAGATGAGACAAGTCTCTTTATCATTCCATTTCAAATATAATTGTGTTTTAATATTAATTAAATAAAAACTCACCTGAACAATTACAAATTTTTCCCACTTCATTCCACTGCTTATTTGTAGTATTTTTATTTTTAATGTCTTTATGGCCGTCCTGCCATAAAACCGGGCGGCTTTGGACAGCTGAAATCAAATTTCCAAGTTTATTTGCTCCATTTTCACTTTATCGCTGAGCGATGAACTACAAAATTAGAACAAAATTGAATTCAGAGCGACGTCGCTCTGTCGCTCCGAAAATCGCTCATCGCTTAGCAACAACGTGGCCACAGCCCTACGATTTCATATGTTTTAATTTTTTTGCGTCGCTAAGGTGCTCTTCGCTCAATCGCTCAGTGCGTGGCCCTAGCCTAATGTTTAAATCATCCGAGTTTGTTGTGACTTTAGGTCTTCGCGAGCGTTTCTTGTCATGAAAGGTGCCCAATTCTTTGAAACGTTTAACCATGGAGTAAACGCCGAAATTTTTAATTTCCTTGAAATTTCCCTGAGGGAAATATTTTCTTTGTACAATGTAATAATTGCATTTTTAAATCAAAAATAATGCTAATTGAGCTTGAGTTCTTCTCGTAACCAGTGAATGGATTGAAGACGATGGTTGCTCGTGATATAATGCATTTTTTATTTTATTTTTCTCCCCCTCAATCAAATAAATTTTCTCTCAAATATTTTTGACTCGTTATTTTAAAATAATAGCGGAACTATGAGGTACGAAGGTTAATCCAAGCTGAATAACATGAGAGAAATAATTAAGTAAATCCTTTGTCTCATAATAAAAACTTTATAACTTTTTTTGGTGTCTGCTTTTGTAAAAATCAAACATTAACATCACAGTACAAAAAGAATGATTTTTAGAAAGATTTCGTAGGATTAATGCCATTTCAGCTCAGATTTCTGATTGACCCCAAACTTTTGAGCGGTAGTGTATAAGACTTGGTATATATTGGGACTTCACCAGTTGTGCTTATTGTATGTTTTATTTGATTAGTGAAGGTTAAGGGTTTGCCTTCTATATACATACATATGTATGTAGGAATTTATTTTTATTTTCTATTTTCTGGAGCTATTTACTAAGTTACAATGAATACGTTACAATGATACAAATTAATCTTTAATTTTCTAGTAAATCTTCTAAGACCGTCCGACCGCGATGAAGAACTAACGAGAACTCTGTTCCTTGTTTTCGACTGTCCGTACCTCGCCTCACAGCAACGACCAGACATTTAGCTGATCGAGCATTCGGTACCAGGCCCACGCCTTGGCTACCCAGCTGAATATGACTCCGGCTCCACATACCCCAGCGAGCAATAATATGAACCTCTTCCAGCTTGTCATTGCTTCGAATTGTTATCCACTACCGCACGTTCATTCACTTTTATTTGTTCTTCTTTCTGGGTCATCTTCCTCGCATAACTCAAGTACAATGCACTGCCTAGTCACCCACTATGTTGTTGCTACTTGATCTTCATGGAATGTGGCGAGGTAGGGACAGCGACTGCAATAGATAAATAAAGGAAATACGATACTGCTTGAAGGTGGTCTGAAAAGATTTACATGTTAGTATTTGTTCTTTATCAATTCTACTTAATTAACTTATCTAATTATTTGATCCCACATGTATATGATTTCACTGAATTCTTTACATACTTTAAGGATTTTCTTTCGCTCTTTGGGGCTTAGATGATTAATACGAATTAGATTAGCTGTCTTTACAAGGTAATTGCTTGCACATTCCTTCGTTGAAATTGTTAGTTTCTTCTAAAATCATGGTATGGTTATTTTGGGAGTAATTTACGAGTTCGACTGTACTATAACCGTTTTCCGCTTTGTATAGGCCCTGTGTTACTCAGAGGTTCGGTTTAAGTTCTGTTGAATCGATGAATATACAGCGCCCAGATCACGTAACTTCTGACGATATCGTCTCGAAGATAGTTTTCGCGCCTGAAAGAAGACTGAAATTAAGGAAATTTTCCGTACGGAAAATGCTCGCACATGTAGCATCTTCTACAAATAAGTTTCCTTCATTTCAGAGTCTTCTTTCAGGCGCGAAAACTATCGTCGAAACGATATTGTCAGAAGTTACGTGATCTGGGCCCAGGAATACCTCGATTTAAGTCACTAATTGGTTCTGTCAGACCCGACGTAAATCGAAGATGACTTAAACCGAAGCACTGAAACTGAAAAATGCATACTTCAAAGATTTTAGCTTACTTTTCATAGAGGTAGAAGCTATATGTTTTGCTTTTTCTGTCACGTTCGCTTTTGTTGAGTTTAAATTATTATTGTTTAAAAGAGAAAGGTTCGATGGCGAAATTGGGTTAGAACTTGATACATTAGGTTTAGAAAGACGGTGGTGGGTTGTAGGGAGGTCGTTGTTTACAATTTGAGTACTTTGAGATGTCTCGTTACAATTAGTTAGAGATGATGAACTGTTTATATTTGAAGAAGGAGAGCTAGTTGTAATAGTTTCGGTAGAAGGTTGGTGCGGGGGGGTTGGAATTGATTTTTTAGCAATAGAGGAATAAGAGGGGTTAAGAGAACTGGACATTGCTCGCTGTACAATTTTTTTGCCTCAGCCATGCTGCATTTATTGATGGTTTTAATTTTTAATGTTTCTTTGGCTTGAATGTAACGCTTGCATTGTTTTGAGGAGACAGGGTTTTCTTCAGCGCAGTGAGCACATAAAGTGCGAGTACAAGTGTTAGAGGGATGGGGGGGAAGGTTGCAGTTAACGCATGTTTCAACACCAGAACACCGGATTGCACTAATTGATTCTTTTTTTTTTTTTTTTTACACACTTACAAGCGCGAAAGTTAAGGAAAAAGGGGGAAAGAGAGGCAGGAAAGGTAGATCGGAATTAAGAGAAACTGTAACCAACTGAGAAGTGATCGGAAAACGATGTAAACGGGTCGAAGCTTAGTCGACGACCGAAACCATTAATATTATCTAATTATTGTTATATTTTGTAGCACTTGATTACATCCATTTTGTGTTCTTGTATGTTAGTGAGGTAGACTTGGTCAAATTGTTGCTTTAATTGGTCGCAGTCAATTACTAGCACTCTAACAAAATTCCACATAACGGCATGGATTGCTTTTTTCACTTTACGGTCCAGGGGCCACCAAGTTAAATAAATTTTCAAAATTAAGGGAAAGAAATAATGAACAAAATAATTACTATAAAGCCCAACGCAAAATACGCTTGTATGTATGTATTGTGACAAATATTGCGTCTGGGAACGCACTCGCATTGTCAACAATAGACCTGTCAGAGAACTGACATGAGCGCAAAAAAAAAAGGAGGGATTTTTGACCACGAGTTCAGTGTTGTTGTTGAAAGAATAAGAAAAGGGTTAATAAAGAGAAAAGGAGATTTGAATTAAAGAAAAATTTAAGTGGGTCTGTTTCTTGTTTTTTTGTTCCGCTCCTCGCTAAGTCCTCCACGTAATTATTGTTACATTGGTGTCAGAAGTGGGATTGCTTTGGCTCCTTGAGTGATGGGATGCACTCTGTGCGCACAACTTCTGGGTCTGACACGTGGAACGGTGCCAATCTGTCTTTAAACATGTTTACATTGATATATGGAATGCTGGTGTTCATGTTGGCGGTTACCACCGGGACATTCCACATAACGCTGCTCTCTGCCGCAAAATGACCATCTTTTGTCGCGAAGGCTAATATTCGGCCTTCTTTGGTCAATCGTTCTGACATGTACACTGCGGCTATGCCTGAGATGTTGACTGACACCATGGGATTAAGGTGTGCCAGCGTGGCATGGTCGATCTTGGTTCCTGTGCACAAGTAATGGGTTTCGCCCCACCACGTCACATCTATCTCCCGCACGGCCGTCTCACCACAGTACCGGGGCAATGTACAGTGGCTGGAGAGAAGGGTGTTAGTCTCGAAGATGACCGTGCATGCGGGTGCCCTAGGAGTCCGGATGGGCCACGCGGTCCACCCGACGAACGTGGTATACTGTGGAGCACATGAGGGTTGACGTTTGTATGGCTCATAACACAAGTTCAGTGACTTAAGTGGCACTGTGTTCCTTCCGTCCATTATTCCGCCGTCAGCTTTTGAGATGATGTAGATTAATGTGGCAATGACAATTACGGTGACAAGTCTCCGTGATGATGGTCTCGGTTGTCGAAAAAGCATAATCCTCTTTTCGATGCTTTCACATTCTCTCAATGCTGCGGCCCGACTCCGGGTGCTGGTCTGCCGGGAATTGATGTCGACCTCCGGCTTGTTGCGGCTGCGTTTTAAAACAGTCGCACGTATCCAAGCATGTAGGCACCCAGCACACTCCCCACCAGGATGGCCCTGCCTATCGGGTGTGTAAGCCGCATGTACAGGGCAGCGGCAAGGCACTGGTACACATACTCGTACTCGCTCGGTTCCGGCACTAAATAGGCCAACACGAGTCCGGTCGTTATCCATGACGTACGAGTCTGTTTGGGCGCGACTACGTAGGCTGTTATGGTGTAGCTTATCATGCCTACTACTTTCATGACGTTGGCCGCTATCCATTCTCCCAGTGCCTTCGTCTCGTTCTTCGCGCGCATCTGCCTTGCGAGCTTCAGCAACGCACCCGTCTCGACCCCTTTTGCGTGCGTCATGACCAAAGCGATGATTATCACCAATGCTGCTATGAACACCGGATTGGTCAACGTGTTGATCAATTGATGGATAGTGACGCTTATTGGGTCGACGCTTTTGGACCGTTGGGGTTTGATGTTGCTCTGCTGTTTGGGTGGCTGAACCATCCGTTGGTGCGGGGTTCGCGGGAACATTGTTTTGTTGGCAATCCGTGGTGCTGAATTTCTTTGAAAACTAATACAGCTAAAGTAAAACTAATACAAATTTACCTGTCTGGGGAGCCGTTCCAACGCGTTGCCGTGGACATTTTGGGGCCACTGCCACCAACGAACCGGGGAAATAAATATGTCT
Organism: Blera fallax; assembly: GCA_946965025.1. Lineage (NCBI taxonomy): Eukaryota > Metazoa > Arthropoda > Insecta > Diptera > Syrphidae > Blera > Blera fallax. The sequence goes on along the minus strand of OX337247.1, from coordinate 41,765,556 downwards.
TAGTGTTCATGGATTATTTCACGAAATGGGTGGAGATTTTCCCCATTCCAGATCAGACTGCGGATACTGTCGCCAGGGAGTTGGTAAAGGAAGTGTTTTGTCGTTTTGGGATTCCGCTCGAGTTGCATTCGGACCAGGGCCGAAACTTTGAGGCCGAAGTTTTCCGCAACGTAATGGAGATTTTGGGTATCCACAAAACAAGGACCACACCATTACATCCACAATCCGATGGCCTTGTGGAACGAATGAATAAGACCGTTTTACACTACCTTTCCAAGTTTGTCGATGAAAAGCAAGATAATTGGGATGACTGTCTGCCTCTGTTTGCTATGGCATACCGCGCCGCTCAACAGGAGTCCATTAAGCAGTCACCTTTCACTATGCTTTTTGGTAGAGAAATGAGGCTACCACCGGATTTAATGTTCGGAACCCCGCCAGATGTGGTTTCGGTAAGTGGATACGCTAAGCAACTGCAGGAACAATTGCAAGAAGTTCATGAACGAGCTAGAGTAGAGATGCATCGAGCTGCCACCAGGATGAAGAACAGGTACGACATATCATCTAATATACCCCGTTTTCAAATTGGAAATTTCGTCTGGTTACATAACCCACGACGAAAGGTACGCGTCTCTCCAAAGCTTCAGTCTGACTGGGACGGTCCCTATCGCGTTATGGAGTTAATTACGGATGTAACCATCAAGATTCAGAAGACGCCAAGATCCAAGCCAAGGATTGTTCACATTGATCGAGTAGCAGATTACCGAGGCAAAGATCATCGAGCGTGGGAGTCGTACGAGATGCATCCTAGAGGGGGTGCGGTTCAAGGAGGGGAGAGTGTGACAAATATTGCGTCTGGGAACGCACTCGCATTGTCAACAATAGACCTGTCAGAGAACTGACATGAGCGCAAAAAAAAAAGGAGGGATTTTTGACCACGAGTTCAGTGTTGTTGTTGAAAGAATAAGAAAAGGGTTAATAAAGAGAAAAGGAGATTTGAATTAAAGAAAAATTTAAGTGGGTCTGTTTCTTGTTTTTTTGTTCCGCTCCTCGCTAAGTCCTCCACGTAATTATTGTTACATTGGTGTCAGAAGTGGGATTGCTTTGGCTCCTTGAGTGATGGGATGCACTCTGTGCGCACAACTTCTGGGTCTGACACGTGGAACGGTGCCAATCTGTCTTTAAACATGTTTACATTGATATATGGAATGCTGGTGTTCATGTTGGCGGTTACCACCGGGACATTCCACATAACGCTGCTCTCTGCCGCAAAATGACCATCTTTTGTCGCGAAGGCTAATATTCGGCCTTCTTTGGTCAATCGTTCTGACATGTACACTGCGGCTATGCCTGAGATGTTGACTGACACCATGGGATTAAGGTGTGCCAGCGTGGCATGGTCGATCTTGGTTCCTGTGCACAAGTAATGGGTTTCGCCCCACCACGTCACATCTATCTCCCGCACGGCCGTCTCACCACAGTACCGGGGCAATGTACAGTGGCTGGAGAGAAGGGTGTTAGTCTCGAAGATGACCGTGCATGCGGGTGCCCTAGGAGTCCGGATGGGCCACGCGGTCCACCCGACGAACGTGGTATACTGTGGAGCACATGAGGGTTGACGTTTGTATGGCTCATAACACAAGTTCAGTGACTTAAGTGGCACTGTGTTCCTTCCGTCCATTATTCCGCCGTCAGCTTTTGAGATGATGTAGATTAATGTGGCAATGACAATTACGGTGACAAGTCTCCGTGATGATGGTCTCGGTTGTCGAAAAAGCATAATCCTCTTTTCGATGCTTTCACATTCTCTCAATGCTGCGGCCCGACTCCGGGTGCTGGTCTGCCGGGAATTGATGTCGACCTCCGGCTTGTTGCGGCTGCGTTTTAAAACAGTCGCACGTATCCAAGCATGTAGGCACCCAGCACACTCCCCACCAGGATGGCCCTGCCTATCGGGTGTGTAAGCCGCATGTACAGGGCAGCGGCAAGGCACTGGTACACATACTCGTACTCGCTCGGTTCCGGCACTAAATAGGCCAACACGAGTCCGGTCGTTATCCATGACGTACGAGTCTGTTTGGGCGCGACTACGTAGGCTGTTATGGTGTAGCTTATCATGCCTACTACTTTCATGACGTTGGCCGCTATCCATTCTCCCAGTGCCTTCGTCTCGTTCTTCGCGCGCATCTGCCTTGCGAGCTTCAGCAACGCACCCGTCTCGACCCCTTTTGCGTGCGTCATGACCAAAGCGATGATTATCACCAATGCTGCTATGAACACCGGATTGGTCAACGTGTTGATCAATTGATGGATAGTGACGCTTATTGGGTCGACGCTTTTGGACCGTTGGGGTTTGATGTTGCTCTGCTGTTTGGGTGGCTGAACCATCCGTTGGTGCGGGGTTCGCGGGAACATTGTTTTGTTGGCAATCCGTGGTGCTGAATTTCTTTGAAAACTAATACAGCTAAAGTAAAACTAATACAAATTTACCTGTCTGGGGAGCCGTTCCAACGCGTTGCCGTGGACATTTTGGGGCCACTGCCACCAACGAACCGGGGAAATAAATATGTCTTAGTGTTCATGGATTATTTCACGAAATGGGTGGAGATTTTCCCCATTCCAGATCAGACTGCGGATACTGTCGCCAGGGAGTTGGTAAAGGAAGTGTTTTGTCGTTTTGGGATTCCGCTCGAGTTGCATTCGGACCAGGGCCGAAACTTTGAGGCCGAAGTTTTCCGCAACGTAATGGAGATTTTGGGTATCCACAAAACAAGGACCACACCATTACATCCACAATCCGATGGCCTTGTGGAACGAATGAATAAGACCGTTTTACACTACCTTTCCAAGTTTGTCGATGAAAAGCAAGATAATTGGGATGACTGTCTGCCTCTGTTTGCTATGGCATACCGCGCCGCTCAACAGGAGTCCATTAAGCAGTCACCTTTCACTATGCTTTTTGGTAGAGAAATGAGGCTACCACCGGATTTAATGTTCGGAACCCCGCCAGATGTGGTTTCGGTAAGTGGATACGCTAAGCAACTGCAGGAACAATTGCAAGAAGTTCATGAACGAGCTAGAGTAGAGATGCATCGAGCTGCCACCAGGATGAAGAACAGGTACGACATATCATCTAATATACCCCGTTTTCAAATTGGAAATTTCGTCTGGTTACATAACCCACGACGAAAGGTACGCGTCTCTCCAAAGCTTCAGTCTGACTGGGACGGTCCCTATCGCGTTATGGAGTTAATTACGGATGTAACCATCAAGATTCAGAAGACGCCAAGATCCAAGCCAAGGATTGTTCACATTGATCGAGTAGCAGATTACCGAGGCAAAGATCATCGAGCGTGGGAGTCGTACGAGATGCATCCTAGAGGGGGTGCGGTTCAAGGAGGGGAGAGTGTGACAAATATTGCGTCTGGGAACGCACTCGCATTGTCAACAATAGACCTGTCAGAGAACTGACATGAGCGCAAAAAAAAAAGGAGGGATTTTTGACCACGAGTTCAGTGTTGTTGTTGAAAGAATAAGAAAAGGGTTAATAAAGAGAAAAGGAGATTTGAATTAAAGAAAAATTTAAGTGGGTCTGTTTCTTGTTTTTTTGTTCCGCTCCTCGCTAAGTCCTCCACGTAATTATTGTTACATTGGTGTCAGAAGTGGGATTGCTTTGGCTCCTTGAGTGATGGGATGCACTCTGTGCGCACAACTTCTGGGTCTGACACGTGGAACGGTGCCAATCTGTCTTTAAACATGTTTACATTGATATATGGAATGCTGGTGTTCATGTTGGCGGTTACCACCGGGACATTCCACATAACGCTGCTCTCTGCCGCAAAATGACCATCTTTTGTCGCGAAGGCTAATATTCGGCCTTCTTTGGTCAATCGTTCTGACATGTACACTGCGGCTATGCCTGAGATGTTGACTGACACCATGGGATTAAGGTGTGCCAGCGTGGCATGGTCGATCTTGGTTCCTGTGCACAAGTAATGGGTTTCGCCCCACCACGTCACATCTATCTCCCGCACGGCCGTCTCACCACAGTACCGGGGCAATGTACAGTGGCTGGAGAGAAGGGTGTTAGTCTCGAAGATGACCGTGCATGCGGGTGCCCTAGGAGTCCGGATGGGCCACGCGGTCCACCCGACGAACGTGGTATACTGTGGAGCACATGAGGGTTGACGTTTGTATGGCTCATAACACAAGTTCAGTGACTTAAGTGGCACTGTGTTCCTTCCGTCCATTATTCCGCCGTCAGCTTTTGAGATGATGTAGATTAATGTGGCAATGACAATTACGGTGACAAGTCTCCGTGATGATGGTCTCGGTTGTCGAAAAAGCATAATCCTCTTTTCGATGCTTTCACATTCTCTCAATGCTGCGGCCCGACTCCGGGTGCTGGTCTGCCGGGAATTGATGTCGACCTCCGGCTTGTTGCGGCTGCGTTTTAAAACAGTCGCACGTATCCAAGCATGTAGGCACCCAGCACACTCCCCACCAGGATGGCCCTGCCTATCGGGTGTGTAAGCCGCATGTACAGGGCAGCGGCAAGGCACTGGTACACATACTCGTACTCGCTCGGTTCCGGCACTAAATAGGCCAACACGAGTCCGGTCGTTATCCATGACGTACGAGTCTGTTTGGGCGCGACTACGTAGGCTGTTATGGTGTAGCTTATCATGCCTACTACTTTCATGACGTTGGCCGCTATCCATTCTCCCAGTGCCTTCGTCTCGTTCTTCGCGCGCATCTGCCTTGCGAGCTTCAGCAACGCACCCGTCTCGACCCCTTTTGCGTGCGTCATGACCAAAGCGATGATTATCACCAATGCTGCTATGAACACCGGATTGGTCAACGTGTTGATCAATTGATGGATAGTGACGCTTATTGGGTCGACGCTTTTGGACCGTTGGGGTTTGATGTTGCTCTGCTGTTTGGGTGGCTGAACCATCCGTTGGTGCGGGGTTCGCGGGAACATTGTTTTGTTGGCAATCCGTGGTGCTGAATTTCTTTGAAAACTAATACAGCTAAAGTAAAACTAATACAAATTTACCTGTCTGGGGAGCCGTTCCAACGCGTTGCCGTGGACATTTTGGGGCCACTGCCACCAACGAACCGGGGAAATAAATATGTCTTAGTGTTCATGGATTATTTCACGAAATGGGTGGAGATTTTCCCCATTCCAGATCAGACTGCGGATACTGTCGCCAGGGAGTTGGTAAAGGAAGTGTTTTGTCGTTTTGGGATTCCGCTCGAGTTGCATTCGGACCAGGGCCGAAACTTTGAGGCCGAAGTTTTCCGCAACGTAATGGAGATTTTGGGTATCCACAAAACAAGGACCACACCATTACATCCACAATCCGATGGCCTTGTGGAACGAATGAATAAGACCGTTTTACACTACCTTTCCAAGTTTGTCGATGAAAAGCAAGATAATTGGGATGACTGTCTGCCTCTGTTTGCTATGGCATACCGCGCCGCTCAACAGGAGTCCATTAAGCAGTCACCTTTCACTATGCTTTTTGGTAGAGAAATGAGGCTACCACCGGATTTAATGTTCGGAACCCCGCCAGATGTGGTTTCGGTAAGTGGATACGCTAAGCAACTGCAGGAACAATTGCAAGAAGTTCATGAACGAGCTAGAGTAGAGATGCATCGAGCTGCCACCAGGATGAAGAACAGGTACGACATATCATCTAATATACCCCGTTTTCAAATTGGAAATTTCGTCTGGTTACATAACCCACGACGAAAGGTACGCGTCTCTCCAAAGCTTCAGTCTGACTGGGACGGTCCCTATCGCGTTATGGAGTTAATTACGGATGTAACCATCAAGATTCAGAAGACGCCAAGATCCAAGCCAAGGATTGTTCACATTGATCGAGTAGCAGATTACCGAGGCAAAGATCATCGAGCGTGGGAGTCGTACGAGATGCATCCTAGAGGGGGTGCGGTTCAAGGAGGGGAGAGTGTGACAAATATTGCGTCTGGGAACGCACTCGCATTGTCAACAATAGACCTGTCAGAGAACTGACATGAGCGCAAAAAAAAAAGGAGGGATTTTTGACCACGAGTTCAGTGTTGTTGTTGAAAGAATAAGAAAAGGGTTAATAAAGAGAAAAGGAGATTTGAATTAAAGAAAAATTTAAGTGGGTCTGTTTCTTGTTTTTTTGTTCCGCTCCTCGCTAAGTCCTCCACGTAATTATTGTTACATTGGTGTCAGAAGTGGGATTGCTTTGGCTCCTTGAGTGATGGGATGCACTCTGTGCGCACAACTTCTGGGTCTGACACGTGGAACGGTGCCAATCTGTCTTTAAACATGTTTACATTGATATATGGAATGCTGGTGTTCATGTTGGCGGTTACCACCGGGACATTCCACATAACGCTGCTCTCTGCCGCAAAATGACCATCTTTTGTCGCGAAGGCTAATATTCGGCCTTCTTTGGTCAATCGTTCTGACATGTACACTGCGGCTATGCCTGAGATGTTGACTGACACCATGGGATTAAGGTGTGCCAGCGTGGCATGGTCGATCTTGGTTCCTGTGCACAAGTAATGGGTTTCGCCCCACCACGTCACATCTATCTCCCGCACGGCCGTCTCACCACAGTACCGGGGCAATGTACAGTGGCTGGAGAGAAGGGTGTTAGTCTCGAAGATGACCGTGCATGCGGGTGCCCTAGGAGTCCGGATGGGCCACGCGGTCCACCCGACGAACGTGGTATACTGTGGAGCACATGAGGGTTGACGTTTGTATGGCTCATAACACAAGTTCAGTGACTTAAGTGGCACTGTGTTCCTTCCGTCCATTATTCCGCCGTCAGCTTTTGAGATGATGTAGATTAATGTGGCAATGACAATTACGGTGACAAGTCTCCGTGATGATGGTCTCGGTTGTCGAAAAAGCATAATCCTCTTTTCGATGCTTTCACATTCTCTCAATGCTGCGGCCCGACTCCGGGTGCTGGTCTGCCGGGAATTGATGTCGACCTCCGGCTTGTTGCGGCTGCGTTTTAAAACAGTCGCACGTATCCAAGCATGTAGGCACCCAGCACACTCCCCACCAGGATGGCCCTGCCTATCGGGTGTGTAAGCCGCATGTACAGGGCAGCGGCAAGGCACTGGTACACATACTCGTACTCGCTCGGTTCCGGCACTAAATAGGCCAACACGAGTCCGGTCGTTATCCATGACGTACGAGTCTGTTTGGGCGCGACTACGTAGGCTGTTATGGTGTAGCTTATCATGCCTACTACTTTCATGACGTTGGCCGCTATCCATTCTCCCAGTGCCTTCGTCTCGTTCTTCGCGCGCATCTGCCTTGCGAGCTTCAGCAACGCACCCGTCTCGACCCCTTTTGCGTGCGTCATGACCAAAGCGATGATTATCACCAATGCTGCTATGAACACCGGATTGGTCAACGTGTTGATCAATTGATGGATAGTGACGCTTATTGGGTCGACGCTTTTGGACCGTTGGGGTTTGATGTTGCTCTGCTGTTTGGGTGGCTGAACCATCCGTTGGTGCGGGGTTCGCGGGAACATTGTTTTGTTGGCAATCCGTGGTGCTGAATTTCTTTGAAAACTAATACAGCTAAAGTAAAACTAATACAAATTTACCTGTCTGGGGAGCCGTTCCAACGCGTTGCCGTGGACATTTTGGGGCCACTGCCACCAACGAACCGGGGAAATAAATATGTCTTAGTGTTCATGGATTATTTCACGAAATGGGTGGAGATTTTCCCCATTCCAGATCAGACTGCGGATACTGTCGCCAGGGAGTTGGTAAAGGAAGTGTTTTGTCGTTTTGGGATTCCGCTCGAGTTGCATTCGGACCAGGGCCGAAACTTTGAGGCCGAAGTTTTCCGCAACGTAATGGAGATTTTGGGTATCCACAAAACAAGGACCACACCATTACATCCACAATCCGATGGCCTTGTGGAACGAATGAATAAGACCGTTTTACACTACCTTTCCAAGTTTGTCGATGAAAAGCAAGATAATTGGGATGACTGTCTGCCTCTGTTTGCTATGGCATACCGCGCCGCTCAACAGGAGTCCATTAAGCAGTCACCTTTCACTATGCTTTTTGGTAGAGAAATGAGGCTACCACCGGATTTAATGTTCGGAACCCCGCCAGATGTGGTTTCGGTAAGTGGATACGCTAAGCAACTGCAGGAACAATTGCAAGAAGTTCATGAACGAGCTAGAGTAGAGATGCATCGAGCTGCCACCAGGATGAAGAACAGGTACGACATATCATCTAATATACCCCGTTTTCAAATTGGAAATTTCGTCTGGTTACATAACCCACGACGAAAGGTACGCGTCTCTCCAAAGCTTCAGTCTGACTGGGACGGTCCCTATCGCGTTATGGAGTTAATTACGGATGTAACCATCAAGATTCAGAAGACGCCAAGATCCAAGCCAAGGATTGTTCACATTGATCGAGTAGCAGATTACCGAGGCAAAGATCATCGAGCGTGGGAGTCGTACGAGATGCATCCTAGAGGGGGTGCGGTTCAAGGAGGGGAGAGTGTGACAAATATTGCGTCTGGGAACGCACTCGCATTGTCAACAATAGACCTGTCAGAGAACTGACATGAGCGCAAAAAAAAAAGGAGGGATTTTTGACCACGAGTTCAGTGTTGTTGTTGAAAGAATAAGAAAAGGGTTAATAAAGAGAAAAGGAGATTTGAATTAAAGAAAAATTTAAGTGGGTCTGTTTCTTGTTTTTTTGTTCCGCTCCTCGCTAAGTCCTCCACGTAATTATTGTTACATTGGTGTCAGAAGTGGGATTGCTTTGGCTCCTTGAGTGATGGGATGCACTCTGTGCGCACAACTTCTGGGTCTGACACGTGGAACGGTGCCAATCTGTCTTTAAACATGTTTACATTGATATATGGAATGCTGGTGTTCATGTTGGCGGTTACCACCGGGACATTCCACATAACGCTGCTCTCTGCCGCAAAATGACCATCTTTTGTCGCGAAGGCTAATATTCGGCCTTCTTTGGTCAATCGTTCTGACATGTACACTGCGGCTATGCCTGAGATGTTGACTGACACCATGGGATTAAGGTGTGCCAGCGTGGCATGGTCGATCTTGGTTCCTGTGCACAAGTAATGGGTTTCGCCCCACCACGTCACATCTATCTCCCGCACGGCCGTCTCACCACAGTACCGGGGCAATGTACAGTGGCTGGAGAGAAGGGTGTTAGTCTCGAAGATGACCGTGCATGCGGGTGCCCTAGGAGTCCGGATGGGCCACGCGGTCCACCCGACGAACGTGGTATACTGTGGAGCACATGAGGGTTGACGTTTGTATGGCTCATAACACAAGTTCAGTGACTTAAGTGGCACTGTGTTCCTTCCGTCCATTATTCCGCCGTCAGCTTTTGAGATGATGTAGATTAATGTGGCAATGACAATTACGGTGACAAGTCTCCGTGATGATGGTCTCGGTTGTCGAAAAAGCATAATCCTCTTTTCGATGCTTTCACATTCTCTCAATGCTGCGGCCCGACTCCGGGTGCTGGTCTGCCGGGAATTGATGTCGACCTCCGGCTTGTTGCGGCTGCGTTTTAAAACAGTCGCACGTATCCAAGCATGTAGGCACCCAGCACACTCCCCACCAGGATGGCCCTGCCTATCGGGTGTGTAAGCCGCATGTACAGGGCAGCGGCAAGGCACTGGTACACATACTCGTACTCGCTCGGTTCCGGCACTAAATAGGCCAACACGAGTCCGGTCGTTATCCATGACGTACGAGTCTGTTTGGGCGCGACTACGTAGGCTGTTATGGTGTAGCTTATCATGCCTACTACTTTCATGACGTTGGCCGCTATCCATTCTCCCAGTGCCTTCGTCTCGTTCTTCGCGCGCATCTGCCTTGCGAGCTTCAGCAACGCACCCGTCTCGACCCCTTTTGCGTGCGTCATGACCAAAGCGATGATTATCACCAATGCTGCTATGAACACCGGATTGGTCAACGTGTTGATCAATTGATGGATAGTGACGCTTATTGGGTCGACGCTTTTGGACCGTTGGGGTTTGATGTTGCTCTGCTGTTTGGGTGGCTGAACCATCCGTTGGTGCGGGGTTCGCGGGAACATTGTTTTGTTGGCAATCCGTGGTGCTGAATTTCTTTGAAAACTAATACAGCTAAAGTAAAACTAATACAAATTTACCTGTCTGGGGAGCCGTTCCAACGCGTTGCCGTGGACATTTTGGGGCCACTGCCACCAACGAACCGGGGAAATAAATATGTCTTAGTGTTCATGGATTATTTCACGAAATGGGTGGAGATTTTCCCCATTCCAGATCAGACTGCGGATACTGTCGCCAGGGAGTTGGTAAAGGAAGTGTTTTGTCGTTTTGGGATTCCGCTCGAGTTGCATTCGGACCAGGGCCGAAACTTTGAGGCCGAAGTTTTCCGCAACGTAATGGAGATTTTGGGTATCCACAAAACAAGGACCACACCATTACATCCACAATCCGATGGCCTTGTGGAACGAATGAATAAGACCGTTTTACACTACCTTTCCAAGTTTGTCGATGAAAAGCAAGATAATTGGGATGACTGTCTGCCTCTGTTTGCTATGGCATACCGCGCCGCTCAACAGGAGTCCATTAAGCAGTCACCTTTCACTATGCTTTTTGGTAGAGAAATGAGGCTACCACCGGATTTAATGTTCGGAACCCCGCCAGATGTGGTTTCGGTAAGTGGATACGCTAAGCAACTGCAGGAACAATTGCAAGAAGTTCATGAACGAGCTAGAGTAGAGATGCATCGAGCTGCCACCAGGATGAAGAACAGGTACGACATATCATCTAATATACCCCGTTTTCAAATTGGAAATTTCGTCTGGTTACATAACCCACGACGAAAGGTACGCGTCTCTCCAAAGCTTCAGTCTGACTGGGACGGTCCCTATCGCGTTATGGAGTTAATTACGGATGTAACCATCAAGATTCAGAAGACGCCAAGATCCAAGCCAAGGATTGTTCACATTGATCGAGTAGCAGATTACCGAGGCAAAGATCATCGAGCGTGGGAGTCGTACGAGATGCATCCTAGAGGGGGTGCGGTTCAAGGAGGGGAGAGTGTGACAAATATTGCGTCTGGGAACGCACTCGCATTGTCAACAATAGACCTGTCAGAGAACTGACATGAGCGCAAAAAAAAAAGGAGGGATTTTTGACCACGAGTTCAGTGTTGTTGTTGAAAGAATAAGAAAAGGGTTAATAAAGAGAAAAGGAGATTTGAATTAAAGAAAAATTTAAGTGGGTCTGTTTCTTGTTTTTTTGTTCCGCTCCTCGCTAAGTCCTCCACGTAATTATTGTTACATTGGTGTCAGAAGTGGGATTGCTTTGGCTCCTTGAGTGATGGGATGCACTCTGTGCGCACAACTTCTGGGTCTGACACGTGGAACGGTGCCAATCTGTCTTTAAACATGTTTACATTGATATATGGAATGCTGGTGTTCATGTTGGCGGTTACCACCGGGACATTCCACATAACGCTGCTCTCTGCCGCAAAATGACCATCTTTTGTCGCGAAGGCTAATATTCGGCCTTCTTTGGTCAATCGTTCTGACATGTACACTGCGGCTATGCCTGAGATGTTGACTGACACCATGGGATTAAGGTGTGCCAGCGTGGCATGGTCGATCTTGGTTCCTGTGCACAAGTAATGGGTTTCGCCCCACCACGTCACATCTATCTCCCGCACGGCCGTCTCACCACAGTACCGGGGCAATGTACAGTGGCTGGAGAGAAGGGTGTTAGTCTCGAAGATGACCGTGCATGCGGGTGCCCTAGGAGTCCGGATGGGCCACGCGGTCCACCCGACGAACGTGGTATACTGTGGAGCACATGAGGGTTGACGTTTGTATGGCTCATAACACAAGTTCAGTGACTTAAGTGGCACTGTGTTCCTTCCGTCCATTATTCCGCCGTCAGCTTTTGAGATGATGTAGATTAATGTGGCAATGACAATTACGGTGACAAGTCTCCGTGATGATGGTCTCGGTTGTCGAAAAAGCATAATCCTCTTTTCGATGCTTTCACATTCTCTCAATGCTGCGGCCCGACTCCGGGTGCTGGTCTGCCGGGAATTGATGTCGACCTCCGGCTTGTTGCGGCTGCGTTTTAAAACAGTCGCACGTATCCAAGCATGTAGGCACCCAGCACACTCCCCACCAGGATGGCCCTGCCTATCGGGTGTGTAAGCCGCATGTACAGGGCAGCGGCAAGGCACTGGTACACATACTCGTACTCGCTCGGTTCCGGCACTAAATAGGCCAACACGAGTCCGGTCGTTATCCATGACGTACGAGTCTGTTTGGGCGCGACTACGTAGGCTGTTATGGTGTAGCTTATCATGCCTACTACTTTCATGACGTTGGCCGCTATCCATTCTCCCAGTGCCTTCGTCTCGTTCTTCGCGCGCATCTGCCTTGCGAGCTTCAGCAACGCACCCGTCTCGACCCCTTTTGCGTGCGTCATGACCAAAGCGATGATTATCACCAATGCTGCTATGAACACCGGATTGGTCAACGTGTTGATCAATTGATGGATAGTGACGCTTATTGGGTCGACGCTTTTGGACCGTTGGGGTTTGATGTTGCTCTGCTGTTTGGGTGGCTGAACCATCCGTTGGTGCGGGGTTCGCGGGAACATTGTTTTGTTGGCAATCCGTGGTGCTGAATTTCTTTGAAAACTAATACAGCTAAAGTAAAACTAATACAAATTTACCTGTCTGGGGAGCCGTTCCAACGCGTTGCCGTGGACATTTTGGGGCCACTGCCACCAACGAACCGGGGAAATAAATATGTCTTAGTGTTCATGGATTATTTCACGAAATGGGTGGAGATTTTCCCCATTCCAGATCAGACTGCGGATACTGTCGCCAGGGAGTTGGTAAAGGAAGTGTTTTGTCGTTTTGGGATTCCGCTCGAGTTGCATTCGGACCAGGGCCGAAACTTTGAGGCCGAAGTTTTCCGCAACGTAATGGAGATTTTGGGTATCCACAAAACAAGGACCACACCATTACATCCACAATCCGATGGCCTTGTGGAACGAATGAATAAGACCGTTTTACACTACCTTTCCAAGTTTGTCGATGAAAAGCAAGATAATTGGGATGACTGTCTGCCTCTGTTTGCTATGGCATACCGCGCCGCTCAACAGGAGTCCATTAAGCAGTCACCTTTCACTATGCTTTTTGGTAGAGAAATGAGGCTACCACCGGATTTAATGTTCGGAACCCCGCCAGATGTGGTTTCGGTAAGTGGATACGCTAAGCAACTGCAGGAACAATTGCAAGAAGTTCATGAACGAGCTAGAGTAGAGATGCATCGAGCTGCCACCAGGATGAAGAACAGGTACGACATATCATCTAATATACCCCGTTTTCAAATTGGAAATTTCGTCTGGTTACATAACCCACGACGAAAGGTACGCGTCTCTCCAAAGCTTCAGTCTGACTGGGACGGTCCCTATCGCGTTATGGAGTTAATTACGGATGTAACCATCAAGATTCAGAAGACGCCAAGATCCAAGCCAAGGATTGTTCACATTGATCGAGTAGCAGATTACCGAGGCAAAGATCATCGAGCGTGGGAGTCGTACGAGATGCATCCTAGAGGGGGTGCGGTTCAAGGAGGGGAGAGTGTGACAAATATTGCGTCTGGGAACGCACTCGCATTGTCAACAATAGACCTGTCAGAGAACTGACATGAGCGCAAAAAAAAAAGGAGGGATTTTTGACCACGAGTTCAGTGTTGTTGTTGAAAGAATAAGAAAAGGGTTAATAAAGAGAAAAGGAGATTTGAATTAAAGAAAAATTTAAGTGGGTCTGTTTCTTGTTTTTTTGTTCCGCTCCTCGCTAAGTCCTCCACGTAATTATTGTTACATTGGTGTCAGAAGTGGGATTGCTTTGGCTCCTTGAGTGATGGGATGCACTCTGTGCGCACAACTTCTGGGTCTGACACGTGGAACGGTGCCAATCTGTCTTTAAACATGTTTACATTGATATATGGAATGCTGGTGTTCATGTTGGCGGTTACCACCGGGACATTCCACATAACGCTGCTCTCTGCCGCAAAATGACCATCTTTTGTCGCGAAGGCTAATATTCGGCCTTCTTTGGTCAATCGTTCTGACATGTACACTGCGGCTATGCCTGAGATGTTGACTGACACCATGGGATTAAGGTGTGCCAGCGTGGCATGGTCGATCTTGGTTCCTGTGCACAAGTAATGGGTTTCGCCCCACCACGTCACATCTATCTCCCGCACGGCCGTCTCACCACAGTACCGGGGCAATGTACAGTGGCTGGAGAGAAGGGTGTTAGTCTCGAAGATGACCGTGCATGCGGGTGCCCTAGGAGTCCGGATGGGCCACGCGGTCCACCCGACGAACGTGGTATACTGTGGAGCACATGAGGGTTGACGTTTGTATGGCTCATAACACAAGTTCAGTGACTTAAGTGGCACTGTGTTCCTTCCGTCCATTATTCCGCCGTCAGCTTTTGAGATGATGTAGATTAATGTGGCAATGACAATTACGGTGACAAGTCTCCGTGATGATGGTCTCGGTTGTCGAAAAAGCATAATCCTCTTTTCGATGCTTTCACATTCTCTCAATGCTGCGGCCCGACTCCGGGTGCTGGTCTGCCGGGAATTGATGTCGACCTCCGGCTTGTTGCGGCTGCGTTTTAAAACAGTCGCACGTATCCAAGCATGTAGGCACCCAGCACACTCCCCACCAGGATGGCCCTGCCTATCGGGTGTGTAAGCCGCATGTACAGGGCAGCGGCAAGGCACTGGTACACATACTCGTACTCGCTCGGTTCCGGCACTAAATAGGCCAACACGAGTCCGGTCGTTATCCATGACGTACGAGTCTGTTTGGGCGCGACTACGTAGGCTGTTATGGTGTAGCTTATCATGCCTACTACTTTCATGACGTTGGCCGCTATCCATTCTCCCAGTGCCTTCGTCTCGTTCTTCGCGCGCATCTGCCTTGCGAGCTTCAGCAACGCACCCGTCTCGACCCCTTTTGCGTGCGTTATGACCAAAGCGATGATTATCACCAATGCTGCTATGAACACCGGATTGGTCAACGTGTTGATCAATTGATGGATAGTGACGCTTATTGGGTCGACGCTTTTGGACCGTTGGGGTTTGATGTTGCTCTGCTGTTTGGGTGGCTGAACCATCCGTTGGTGCGGGGTTCGCGGGAACATTGTTTTGTTGGCAATCCGTGGTGCTGAATTTCTTTGAAAACTAATACAGCTAAAGTAAAACTAATACAAATTTACCTGTCTGGGGAGCCGTTCCAACGCGTTGCCGTGGACATTTTGGGGCCACTGCCACCAACGAACCGGGGAAATAAATATGTCTTAGTGTTCATGGATTATTTCACGAAATGGGTGGAGATTTTCCCCATTCCAGATCAGACTGCGGATACTGTCGCCAGGGAGTTGGTAAAGGAAGTGTTTTGTCGTTTTGGGATTCCGCTCGAGTTGCATTCGGACCAGGGCCGAAACTTTGAGGCCGAAGTTTTCCGCAACGTAATGGAGATTTTGGGTATCCACAAAACAAGGACCACACCATTACATCCACAATCCGATGGCCTTGTGGAACGAATGAATAAGACCGTTTTACACTACCTTTCCAAGTTTGTCGATGAAAAGCAAGATAATTGGGATGACTGTCTGCCTCTGTTTGCTATGGCATACCGCGCCGCTCAACAGGAGTCCATTAAGCAGTCACCTTTCACTATGCTTTTTGGTAGAGAAATGAGGCTACCACCGGATTTAATGTTCGGAACCCCGCCAGATGTGGTTTCGGTAAGTGGATACGCTAAGCAACTGCAGGAACAATTGCAAGAAGTTCATGAACGAGCTAGAGTAGAGATGCATCGAGCTGCCACCAGGATGAAGAACAGGTACGACATATCATCTAATATACCCCGTTTTCAAATTGGAAATTTCGTCTGGTTACATAACCCACGACGAAAGGTACGCGTCTCTCCAAAGCTTCAGTCTGACTGGGACGGTCCCTATCGCGTTATGGAGTTAATTACGGATGTAACCATCAAGATTCAGAAGACGCCAAGATCCAAGCCAAGGATTGTTCACATTGATCGAGTAGCAGATTACCGAGGCAAAGATCATCGAGCGTGGGAGTCGTACGAGATGCATCCTAGAGGGGGTGCGGTTCAAGGAGGGGAGAGTGTGACAAATATTGCGTCTGGGAACGCACTCGCATTGTCAACAATAGACCTGTCAGAGAACTGACATGAGCGCAAAAAAAAAAGGAGGGATTTTTGACCACGAGTTCAGTGTTGTTGTTGAAAGAATAAGAAAAGGGTTAATAAAGAGAAAAGGAGATTTGAATTAAAGAAAAATTTAAGTGGGTCTGTTTCTTGTTTTTTTGTTCCGCTCCTCGCTAAGTCCTCCACGTAATTATTGTTACATTGGTGTCAGAAGTGGGATTGCTTTGGCTCCTTGAGTGATGGGATGCACTCTGTGCGCACAACTTCTGGGTCTGACACGTGGAACGGTGCCAATCTGTCTTTAAACATGTTTACATTGATATATGGAATGCTGGTGTTCATGTTGGCGGTTACCACCGGGACATTCCACATAACGCTGCTCTCTGCCGCAAAATGACCATCTTTTGTCGCGAAGGCTAATATTCGGCCTTCTTTGGTCAATCGTTCTGACATGTACACTGCGGCTATGCCTGAGATGTTGACTGACACCATGGGATTAAGGTGTGCCAGCGTGGCATGGTCGATCTTGGTTCCTGTGCACAAGTAATGGGTTTCGCCCCACCACGTCACATCTATCTCCCGCACGGCCGTCTCACCACAGTACCGGGGCAATGTACAGTGGCTGGAGAGAAGGGTGTTAGTCTCGAAGATGACCGTGCATGCGGGTGCCCTAGGAGTCCGGATGGGCCACGCGGTCCACCCGACGAACGTGGTATACTGTGGAGCACATGAGGGTTGACGTTTGTATGGCTCATAACACAAGTTCAGTGACTTAAGTGGCACTGTGTTCCTTCCGTCCATTATTCCGCCGTCAGCTTTTGAGATGATGTAGATTAATGTGGCAATGACAATTACGGTGACAAGTCTCCGTGATGATGGTCTCGGTTGTCGAAAAAGCATAATCCTCTTTTCGATGCTTTCACATTCTCTCAATGCTGCGGCCCGACTCCGGGTGCTGGTCTGCCGGGAATTGATGTCGACCTCCGGCTTGTTGCGGCTGCGTTTTAAAACAGTCGCACGTATCCAAGCATGTAGGCACCCAGCACACTCCCCACCAGGATGGCCCTGCCTATCGGGTGTGTAAGCCGCATGTACAGGGCAGCGGCAAGGCACTGGTACACATACTCGTACTCGCTCGGTTCCGGCACTAAATAGGCCAACACGAGTCCGGTCGTTATCCATGACGTACGAGTCTGTTTGGGCGCGACTACGTAGGCTGTTATGGTGTAGCTTATCATGCCTACTACTTTCATGACGTTGGCCGCTATCCATTCTCCCAGTGCCTTCGTCTCGTTCTTCGCGCGCATCTGCCTTGCGAGCTTCAGCAACGCACCCGTCTCGACCCCTTTTGCGTGCGTCATGACCAAAGCGATGATTATCACCAATGCTGCTATGAACACCGGATTGGTCAACGTGTTGATCAATTGATGGATAGTGACGCTTATTGGGTCGACGCTTTTGGACCGTTGGGGTTTGATGTTGCTCTGCTGTTTGGGTGGCTGAACCATCCGTTGGTGCGGGGTTCGCGGGAACATTGTTTTGTTGGCAATCCGTGGTGCTGAATTTCTTTGAAAACTAATACAGCTAAAGTAAAACTAATACAAATTTACCTGTCTGGGGAGCCGTTCCAACGCGTTGCCGTGGACATTTTGGGGCCACTGCCACCAACGAACCGGGGAAATAAATATGTCTTAGTGTTCATGGATTATTTCACGAAATGGGTGGAGATTTTCCCCATTCCAGATCAGACTGCGGATACTGTCGCCAGGGAGTTGGTAAAGGAAGTGTTTTGTCGTTTTGGGATTCCGCTCGAGTTGCATTCGGACCAGGGCCGAAACTTTGAGGCCGAAGTTTTCCGCAACGTAATGGAGATTTTGGGTATCCACAAAACAAGGACCACACCATTACATCCACAATCCGATGGCCTTGTGGAACGAATGAATAAGACCGTTTTACACTACCTTTCCAAGTTTGTCGATGAAAAGCAAGATAATTGGGATGACTGTCTGCCTCTGTTTGCTATGGCATACCGCGCCGCTCAACAGGAGTCCATTAAGCAGTCACCTTTCACTATGCTTTTTGGTAGAGAAATGAGGCTACCACCGGATTTAATGTTCGGAACCCCGCCAGATGTGGTTTCGGTAAGTGGATACGCTAAGCAACTGCAGGAACAATTGCAAGAAGTTCATGAACGAGCTAGAGTAGAGATGCATCGAGCTGCCACCAGGATGAAGAACAGGTACGACATATCATCTAATATACCCCGTTTTCAAATTGGAAATTTCGTCTGGTTACATAACCCACGACGAAAGGTACGCGTCTCTCCAAAGCTTCAGTCTGACTGGGACGGTCCCTATCGCGTTATGGAGTTAATTACGGATGTAACCATCAAGATTCAGAAGACGCCAAGATCCAAGCCAAGGATTGTTCACATTGATCGAGTAGCAGATTACCGAGGCAAAGATCATCGAGCGTGGGAGTCGTACGAGATGCATCCTAGAGGGGGTGCGGTTCAAGGAGGGGAGAGTGTGACAAATATTGCGTCTGGGAACGCACTCGCATTGTCAACAATAGACCTGTCAGAGAACTGACATGAGCGCAAAAAAAAAAGGAGGGATTTTTGACCACGAGTTCAGTGTTGTTGTTGAAAGAATAAGAAAAGGGTTAATAAAGAGAAAAGGAGATTTGAATTAAAGAAAAATTTAAGTGGGTCTGTTTCTTGTTTTTTTGTTCCGCTCCTCGCTAAGTCCTCCACGTAATTATTGTTACATTGGTGTCAGAAGTGGGATTGCTTTGGCTCCTTGAGTGATGGGATGCACTCTGTGCGCACAACTTCTGGGTCTGACACGTGGAACGGTGCCAATCTGTCTTTAAACATGTTTACATTGATATATGGAATGCTGGTGTTCATGTTGGCGGTTACCACCGGGACATTCCACATAAAGCTGCTCTCTGCCGCAAAATGACCATCTTTTGTCGCGAAGGCTAATATTCGGCCTTCTTTGGTCAATCGTTCTGACATGTACACTGCGGCTATGCCTGAGATGTTGACTGACACCATGGGATTAAGGTGTGCCAGCGTGGCATGGTCGATCTTGGTTCCTGTGCACAAGTAATGGGTTTCGCCCCACCACGTCACATCTATCTCCCGCACGGCCGTCTCACCACAGTACCGGGGCAATGTACAGTGGCTGGAGAGAAGGGTGTTAGTCTCGAAGATGACCGTGCATGCGGGTGCCCTAGGAGTCCGGATGGGCCACGCGGTCCACCCGACGAACGTGGTATACTGTGGAGCACATGAGGGTTGACGTTTGTATGGCTCATAACACAAGTTCAGTGACTTAAGTGGCACTGTGTTCCTTCCGTCCATTATTCCGCCGTCAGCTTTTGAGATGATGTAGATTAATGTGGCAATGACAATTACGGTGACAAGTCTCCGTGATGATGGTCTCGGTTGTCGAAAAAGCATAATCCTCTTTTCGATGCTTTCACATTCTCTCAATGCTGCGGCCCGACTCCGGGTGCTGGTCTGCCGGGAATTGATGTCGACCTCCGGCTTGTTGCGGCTGCGTTTTAAAACAGTCGCACGTATCCAAGCATGTAGGCACCCAGCACACTCCCCACCAGGATGGCCCTGCCTATCGGGTGTGTAAGCCGCATGTACAGGGCAGCGGCAAGGCACTGGTACACATACTCGTACTCGCTCGGTTCCGGCACTAAATAGGCCAACACGAGTCCGGTCGTTATCCATGACGTACGAGTCTGTTTGGGCGCGACTACGTAGGCTGTTATGGTGTAGCTTATCA
This sequence comes from Blera fallax, assembly GCA_946965025.1. Lineage (NCBI taxonomy): Eukaryota > Metazoa > Arthropoda > Insecta > Diptera > Syrphidae > Blera > Blera fallax. The sequence goes on along the minus strand of OX337247.1, from coordinate 41,745,459 downwards.
TGCCTACTACTTTCATGACGTTGGCCGCTATCCATTCTCCCAGTGCCTTCGTCTCGTTCTTCGCGCGCATCTGCCTTGCGAGCTTCAGCAACGCACCCGTCTCGACCCCTTTTGCGTGCGTCATGACCAAAGCGATGATTATCACCAATGCTGCTATGAACACCGGATTGGTCAACGTGTTGATCAATTGATGGATAGTGACGCTTATTGGGTCGACGCTTTTGGACCGTTGGGGTTTGATGTTGCTCTGCTGTTTGGGTGGCTGAACCATCCGTTGGTGCGGGGTTCGCGGGAACATTGTTTTGTTGGCAATCCGTGGTGCTGAATTTCTTTGAAAACTAATACAGCTAAAGTAAAACTAATACAAATTTACCTGTCTGGGGAGCCGTTCCAACGCGTTGCCGTGGACATTTTGGGGCCACTGCCACCAACGAACCGGGGAAATAAATATGTCTTAGTGTTCATGGATTATTTCACGAAATGGGTGGAGATTTTCCCCATTCCAGATCAGACTGCGGATACTGTCGCCAGGGAGTTGGTAAAGGAAGTGTTTTGTCGTTTTGGGATTCCGCTCGAGTTGCATTCGGACCAGGGCCGAAACTTTGAGGCCGAAGTTTTCCGCAACGTAATGGAGATTTTGGGTATCCACAAAACAAGGACCACACCATTACATCCACAATCCGATGGCCTTGTGGAACGAATGAATAAGACCGTTTTACACTACCTTTCCAAGTTTGTCGATGAAAAGCAAGATAATTGGGATGACTGTCTGCCTCTGTTTGCTATGGCATACCGCGCCGCTCAACAGGAGTCCATTAAGCAGTCACCTTTCACTATGCTTTTTGGTAGAGAAATGAGGCTACCACCGGATTTAATGTTCGGAACCCCGCCAGATGTGGTTTCGGTAAGTGGATACGTTAAGCAACTGCAGGAACAATTGCAAGAAGTTCATGAACGAGCTAGAGTAGAGATGCATCGAGCTGCCACCAGGATGAAGAACAGGTACGACATATCATCTAATATACCCCGTTTTCAAATTGGAAATTTCGTCTGGTTACATAACCCACGACGAAAGGTACGCGTCTCTCCAAAGCTTCAGTCTGACTGGGACGGTCCCTATCGCGTTATGGAGTTAATTACGGATGTAACCATCAAGATTCAGAAGACGCCAAGATCCAAGCCAAGGATTGTTCACATTGATCGAGTAGCAGATTACCGAGGCAAAGATCATCGAGCGTGGGAGTCGTACGAGATGCATCCTAGAGGGGGTGCGGTTCAAGGAGGGGAGAGTGTGACAAATATTGCGTCTGGGAACGCACTCGCATTGTCAACAATAGACCTGTCAGAGAACTGACATGAGCGCAAAAAAAAAAGGAGGGATTTTTGACCACGAGTTCAGTGTTGTTGTTGAAAGAATAAGAAAAGGGTTAATAAAGAGAAAAGGAGATTTGAATTAAAGAAAAATTTAAGTGGGTCTGTTTCTTGTTTTTTTGTTCCGCTCCTCGCTAAGTCCTCCACGTAATTATTGTTACATTGGTGTCAGAAGTGGGATTGCTTTGGCTCCTTGAGTGATGGGATGCACTCTGTGCGCACAACTTCTGGGTCTGACACGTGGAACGGTGCCAATCTGTCTTTAAACATGTTTACATTGATATATGGAATGCTGGTGTTCATGTTGGCGGTTACCACCGGGACATTCCACATAACGCTGCTCTCTGCCGCAAAATGACCATCTTTTGTCGCGAAGGCTAATATTCGGCCTTCTTTGGTCAATCGTTCTGACATGTACACTGCGGCTATGCCTGAGATGTTGACTGACACCATGGGATTAAGGTGTGCCAGCGTGGCATGGTCGATCTTGGTTCCTGTGCACAAGTAATGGGTTTCGCCCCACCACGTCACATCTATCTCCCGCACGGCCGTCTCACCACAGTACCGGGGCAATGTACAGTGGCTGGAGAGAAGGGTGTTAGTCTCGAAGATGACCGTGCATGCGGGTGCCCTAGGAGTCCGGATGGGCCACGCGGTCCACCCGACGAACGTGGTATACTGTGGAGCACATGAGGGTTGACGTTTGTATGGCTCATAACACAAGTTCAGTGACTTAAGTGGCACTGTGTTCCTTCCGTCCATTATTCCGCCGTCAGCTTTTGAGATGATGTAGATTAATGTGGCAATGACAATTACGGTGACAAGTCTCCGTGATGATGGTCTCGGTTGTCGAAAAAGCATAATCCTCTTTTCGATGCTTTCACATTCTCTCAATGCTGCGGCCCGACTCCGGGTGCTGGTCTGCCGGGAATTGATGTCGACCTCCGGCTTGTTGCGGCTGCGTTTTAAAACAGTCGCACGTATCCAAGCATGTAGGCACCCAGCACACTCCCCACCAGGATGGCCCTGCCTATCGGGTGTGTAAGCCGCATGTACAGGGCAGCGGCAAGGCACTGGTACACATACTCGTACTCGCTCGGTTCCGGCACTAAATAGGCCAACACGAGTCCGGTCGTTATCCATGACGTACGAGTCTGTTTGGGCGCGACTACGTAGGCTGTTATGGTGTAGCTTATCATGCCTACTACTTTCATGACGTTGGCCGCTATCCATTCTCCCAGTGCCTTCGTCTCGTTCTTCGCGCGCATCTGCCTTGCGAGCTTCAGCAACGCACCCGTCTCGACCCCTTTTGCGTGCGTCATGACCAAAGCGATGATTATCACCAATGCTGCTATGAACACCGGATTGGTCAACGTGTTGATCAATTGATGGATAGTGACGCTTATTGGGTCGACGCTTTTGGACCGTTGGGGTTTGATGTTGCTCTGCTGTTTGGGTGGCTGAACCATCCGTTGGTGCGGGGTTCGCGGGAACATTGTTTTGTTGGCAATCCGTGGTGCTGAATTTCTTTGAAAACTAATACAGCTAAAGTAAAACTAATACAAATTTACCTGTCTGGGGAGCCGTTCCAACGCGTTGCCGTGGACATTTTGGGGCCACTGCCACCAACGAACCGGGGAAATAAATATGTCTTAGTGTTCATGGATTATTTCACGAAATGGGTGGAGATTTTCCCCATTCCAGATCAGACTGCGGATACTGTCGCCAGGGAGTTGGTAAAGGAAGTGTTTTGTCGTTTTGGGATTCCGCTCGAGTTGCATTCGGACCAGGGCCGAAACTTTGAGGCCGAAGTTTTCCGCAACGTAATGGAGATTTTGGGTATCCACAAAACAAGGACCACACCATTACATCCACAATCCGATGGCCTTGTGGAACGAATGAATAAGACCGTTTTACACTACCTTTCCAAGTTTGTCGATGAAAAGCAAGATAATTGGGATGACTGTCTGCCTCTGTTTGCTATGGCATACCGCGCCGCTCAACAGGAGTCCATTAAGCAGTCACCTTTCACTATGCTTTTTGGTAGAGAAATGAGGCTACCACCGGATTTAATGTTCGGAACCCCGCCAGATGTGGTTTCGGTAAGTGGATACGCTAAGCAACTGCAGGAACAATTGCAAGAAGTTCATGAACGAGCTAGAGTAGAGATGCATCGAGCTGCCACCAGGATGAAGAACAGGTACGACATATCATCTAATATACCCCGTTTTCAAATTGGAAATTTCGTCTGGTTACATAACCCACGACGAAAGGTACGCGTCTCTCCAAAGCTTCAGTCTGACTGGGACGGTCCCTATCGCGTTATGGAGTTAATTACGGATGTAACCATCAAGATTCAGAAGACGCCAAGATCCAAGCCAAGGATTGTTCACATTGATCGAGTAGCAGATTACCGAGGCAAAGATCATCGAGCGTGGGAGTCGTACGAGATGCATCCTAGAGGGGGTGCGGTTCAAGGAGGGGAGAGTGTGACAAATATTGCGTCTGGGAACGCACTCGCATTGTCAACAATAGACCTGTCAGAGAACTGACATGAGCGCAAAAAAAAAAGGAGGGATTTTTGACCACGAGTTCAGTGTTGTTGTTGAAAGAATAAGAAAAGGGTTAATAAAGAGAAAAGGAGATTTGAATTAAAGAAAAATTTAAGTGGGTCTGTTTCTTGTTTTTTTGTTCCGCTCCTCGCTAAGTCCTCCACGTAATTATTGTTACATTGGTGTCAGAAGTGGGATTGCTTTGGCTCCTTGAGTGATGGGATGCACTCTGTGCGCACAACTTCTGGGTCTGACACGTGGAACGGTGCCAATCTGTCTTTAAACATGTTTACATTGATATATGGAATGCTGGTGTTCATGTTGGCGGTTACCACCGGGACATTCCACATAACGCTGCTCTCTGCCGCAAAATGACCATCTTTTGTCGCGAAGGCTAATATTCGGCCTTCTTTGGTCAATCGTTCTGACATGTACACTGCGGCTATGCCTGAGATGTTGACTGACACCATGGGATTAAGGTGTGCCAGCGTGGCATGGTCGATCTTGGTTCCTGTGCACAAGTAATGGGTTTCGCCCCACCACGTCACATCTATCTCCCGCACGGCCGTCTCACCACAGTACCGGGGCAATGTACAGTGGCTGGAGAGAAGGGTGTTAGTCTCGAAGATGACCGTGCATGCGGGTGCCCTAGGAGTCCGGATGGGCCACGCGGTCCACCCGACGAACGTGGTATACTGTGGAGCACATGAGGGTTGACGTTTGTATGGCTCATAACACAAGTTCAGTGACTTAAGTGGCACTGTGTTCCTTCCGTCCATTATTCCGCCGTCAGCTTTTGAGATGATGTAGATTAATGTGGCAATGACAATTACGGTGACAAGTCTCCGTGATGATGGTCTCGGTTGTCGAAAAAGCATAATCCTCTTTTCGATGCTTTCACATTCTCTCAATGCTGCGGCCCGACTCCGGGTGCTGGTCTGCCGGGAATTGATGTCGACCTCCGGCTTGTTGCGGCTGCGTTTTAAAACAGTCGCACGTATCCAAGCATGTAGGCACCCAGCACACTCCCCACCAGGATGGCCCTGCCTATCGGGTGTGTAAGCCGCATGTACAGGGCAGCGGCAAGGCACTGGTACACATACTCGTACTCGCTCGGTTCCGGCACTAAATAGGCCAACACGAGTCCGGTCGTTATCCATGACGTACGAGTCTGTTTGGGCGCGACTACGTAGGCTGTTATGGTGTAGCTTATCATGCCTACTACTTTCATGACGTTGGCCGCTATCCATTCTCCCAGTGCCTTCGTCTCGTTCTTCGCGCGCATCTGCCTTGCGAGCTTCAGCAACGCACCCGTCTCGACCCCTTTTGCGTGCGTCATGACCAAAGCGATGATTATCACCAATGCTGCTATGAACACCGGATTGGTCAACGTGTTGATCAATTGATGGATAGTGACGCTTATTGGGTCGACGCTTTTGGACCGTTGGGGTTTGATGTTGCTCTGCTGTTTGGGTGGCTGAACCATCCGTTGGTGCGGGGTTCGCGGGAACATTGTTTTGTTGGCAATCCGTGGTGCTGAATTTCTTTGAAAACTAATACAGCTAAAGTAAAACTAATACAAATTTACCTGTCTGGGGAGCCGTTCCAACGCGTTGCCGTGGACATTTTGGGGCCACTGCCACCAACGAACCGGGGAAATAAATATGTCTTAGTGTTCATGGATTATTTCACGAAATGGGTGGAGATTTTCCCCATTCCAGATCAGACTGCGGATACTGTCGCCAGGGAGTTGGTAAAGGAAGTGTTTTGTCGTTTTGGGATTCCGCTCGAGTTGCATTCGGACCAGGGCCGAAACTTTGAGGCCGAAGTTTTCCGCAACGTAATGGAGATTTTGGGTATCCACAAAACAAGGACCACACCATTACATCCACAATCCGATGGCCTTGTGGAACGAATGAATAAGACCGTTTTACACTACCTTTCCAAGTTTGTCGATGAAAAGCAAGATAATTGGGATGACTGTCTGCCTCTGTTTGCTATGGCATACCGCGCCGCTCAACAGGAGTCCATTAAGCAGTCACCTTTCACTATGCTTTTTGGTAGAGAAATGAGGCTACCACCGGATTTAATGTTCGGAACCCCGCCAGATGTGGTTTCGGTAAGTGGATACGCTAAGCAACTGCAGGAACAATTGCAAGAAGTTCATGAACGAGCTAGAGTAGAGATGCATCGAGCTGCCACCAGGATGAAGAACAGGTACGACATATCATCTAATATACCCCGTTTTCAAATTGGAAATTTCGTCTGGTTACATAACCCACGACGAAAGGTACGCGTCTCTCCAAAGCTTCAGTCTGACTGGGACGGTCCCTATCGCGTTATGGAGTTAATTACGGATGTAACCATCAAGATTCAGAAGACGCCAAGATCCAAGCCAAGGATTGTTCACATTGATCGAGTAGCAGATTACCGAGGCAAAGATCATCGAGCGTGGGAGTCGTACGAGATGCATCCTAGAGGGGGTGCGGTTCAAGGAGGGGAGAGTGTGACAAATATTGCGTCTGGGAACGCACTCGCATTGTCAACAATAGACCTGTCAGAGAACTGACATGAGCGCAAAAAAAAAAGGAGGGATTTTTGACCACGAGTTCAGTGTTGTTGTTGAAAGAATAAGAAAAGGGTTAATAAAGAGAAAAGGAGATTTGAATTAAAGAAAAATTTAAGTGGGTCTGTTTCTTGTTTTTTTGTTCCGCTCCTCGCTAAGTCCTCCACGTAATTATTGTTACATTGGTGTCAGAAGTGGGATTGCTTTGGCTCCTTGAGTGATGGGATGCACTCTGTGCGCACAACTTCTGGGTCTGACACGTGGAACGGTGCCAATCTGTCTTTAAACATGTTTACATTGATATATGGAATGCTGGTGTTCATGTTGGCGGTTACCACCGGGACATTCCACATAACGCTGCTCTCTGCCGCAAAATGACCATCTTTTGTCGCGAAGGCTAATATTCGGCCTTCTTTGGTCAATCGTTCTGACATGTACACTGCGGCTATGCCTGAGATGTTGACTGACACCATGGGATTAAGGTGTGCCAGCGTGGCATGGTCGATCTTGGTTCCTGTGCACAAGTAATGGGTTTCGCCCCACCACGTCACATCTATCTCCCGCACGGCCGTCTCACCACAGTACCGGGGCAATGTACAGTGGCTGGAGAGAAGGGTGTTAGTCTCGAAGATGACCGTGCATGCGGGTGCCCTAGGAGTCCGGATGGGCCACGCGGTCCACCCGACGAACGTGGTATACTGTGGAGCACATGAGGGTTGACGTTTGTATGGCTCATAACACAAGTTCAGTGACTTAAGTGGCACTGTGTTCCTTCCGTCCATTATTCCGCCGTCAGCTTTTGAGATGATGTAGATTAATGTGGCAATGACAATTACGGTGACAAGTCTCCGTGATGATGGTCTCGGTTGTCGAAAAAGCATAATCCTCTTTTCGATGCTTTCACATTCTCTCAATGCTGCGGCCCGACTCCGGGTGCTGGTCTGCCGGGAATTGATGTCGACCTCCGGCTTGTTGCGGCTGCGTTTTAAAACAGTCGCACGTATCCAAGCATGTAGGCACCCAGCACACTCCCCACCAGGATGGCCCTGCCTATCGGGTGTGTAAGCCGCATGTACAGGGCAGCGGCAAGGCACTGGTACACATACTCGTACTCGCTCGGTTCCGGCACTAAATAGGCCAACACGAGTCCGGTCGTTATCCATGACGTACGAGTCTGTTTGGGCGCGACTACGTAGGCTGTTATGGTGTAGCTTATCATGCCTACTACTTTCATGACGTTGGCCGCTATCCATTCTCCCAGTGCCTTCGTCTCGTTCTTCGCGCGCATCTGCCTTGCGAGCTTTTTTTTTTTTTTTTTTTTATAATTTACCCGCACTCAAGGGGTTATGAATACCCTTTTACATGTTTTCACATGGTGCGGGCGTTGAAAGATAGATAGAGAGAGAGAGAAAGAGATTGGTGTAGTGGTTTGAAACTCAGGTGTATTAGGTTTCACATTAGCTCCAGGGGTGGTGTCCAGAATAACTGGGGAGATTTGATGCTGTCATGTATTTTTTGGCTTCGCTTCTGATTCACAGTATTTTTTTCCCGATCCACCTGATGTCATGAGCATATCAATTATCAACAGAGCGATCAATTTCTCCAGCCATATGACAAACCTACTGCCAGTGTTATGCCTTCGCAGTAGTGTTGTCACAAACTTTCGCAATTGATCGGACTGCCTCTTATCATATAATGCTTGCTGACACCAGGGATTGAACTGTGAACCATCAGCTCGACAAACGATGACGCTACCACTACACCATTGCCACCCCTAGCTTCAGCAACGCACCCGTCTCGACCCCTTTTGCGTGCGTCATGACCAAAGCGATGATTATCACCAATGCTGCTATGAACACCGGATTGGTCAACGTGTTGATCAATTGATGGATAGTGACGCTTATTGGGTCGACGCTTTTGGACCGTTGGGGTTTGATGTTGCTCTGCTGTTTGGGTGGCTGAACCATCCGTTGGTGCGGGGTTCGCGGGAACATTGTTTTGTTGGCAATCCGTGGTGCTGAATTTCTTTGAAAACTAATACAGCTAAAGTAAAACTAATACAAATTTACCTGTCTGGGGAGCCGTTCCAACGCGTTGCCGTGGACATTTTGGGGCCACTGCCACCAACGAACCGGGGAAATAAATATGTCTTAGTGTTCATGGATTATTTCACGAAATGGGTGGAGATTTTCCCCATTCCAGATCAGACTGCGGATACTGTCGCCAGGGAGTTGGTAAAGGAAGTGTTTTGTCGTTTTGGGATTCCGCTCGAGTTGCATTCGGACCAGGGCCGAAACTTTGAGGCCGAAGTTTTCCGCAACGTAATGGAGATTTTGGGTATCCACAAAACAAGGACCACACCATTACATCCACAATCCGATGGCCTTGTGGAACGAATGAATAAGACCGTTTTACACTACCTTTCCAAGTTTGTCGATGAAAAGCAAGATAATTGGGATGACTGTCTGCCTCTGTTTGCTATGGCATACCGCGCCGCTCAACAGGAGTCCATTAAGCAGTCACCTTTCACTATGCTTTTTGGTAGAGAAATGAGGCTACCACCGGATTTAATGTTCGGAACCCCGCCAGATGTGGTTTCGGTAAGTGGATACGCTAAGCAACTGCAGGAACAATTGCAAGAAGTTCATGAACGAGCTAGAGTAGAGATGCATCGAGCTGCCACCAGGATGAAGAACAGGTACGACATATCATCTAATATACCCCGTTTTCAAATTGGAAATTTCGTCTGGTTACATAACCCACGACGAAAGGTACGCGTCTCTCCAAAGCTTCAGTCTGACTGGGACGGTCCCTATCGCGTTATGGAGTTAATTACGGATGTAACCATCAAGATTCAGAAGACGCCAAGATCCAAGCCAAGGATTGTTCACATTGATCGAGTAGCAGATTACCGAGGCAAAGATCATCGAGCGTGGGAGTCGTACGAGATGCATCCTAGAGGGGGTGCGGTTCAAGGAGGGGAGAGTGTGACAAATATTGCGTCTGGGAACGCACTCGCATTGTCAACAATAGACCTGTCAGAGAACTGACATGAGCGCAAAAAAAAAAGGAGGGATTTTTGACCACGAGTTCAGTGTTGTTGTTGAAAGAATAAGAAAAGGGTTAATAAAGAGAAAAGGAGATTTGAATTAAAGAAAAATTTAAGTGGGTCTGTTTCTTGTTTTTTTGTTCCGCTCCTCGCTAAGTCCTCCACGTAATTATTGTTACATTGGTGTCAGAAGTGGGATTGCTTTGGCTCCTTGAGTGATGGGATGCACTCTGTGCGCACAACTTCTGGGTCTGACACGTGGAACGGTGCCAATCTGTCTTTAAACATGTTTACATTGATATATGGAATGCTGGTGTTCATGTTGGCGGTTACCACCGGGACATTCCACATAAAGCTGCTCTCTGCCGCAAAATGACCATCTTTTGTCGCGAAGGCTAATATTCGGCCTTCTTTGGTCAATCGTTCTGACATGTACACTGCGGCTATGCCTGAGATGTTGACTGACACCATGGGATTAAGGTGTGCCAGCGTGGCATGGTCGATCTTGGTTCCTGTGCACAAGTAATGGGTTTCGCCCCACCACGTCACATCTATCTCCCGCACGGCCGTCTCACCACAGTACCGGGGCAATGTACAGTGGCTGGAGAGAAGGGTGTTAGTCTCGAAGATGACCGTGCATGCGGGTGCCCTAGGAGTCCGGATGGGCCACGCGGTCCACCCGACGAACGTGGTATACTGTGGAGCACATGAGGGTTGACGTTTGTATGGCTCATAACACAAGTTCAGTGACTTAAGTGGCACTGTGTTCCTTCCGTCCATTATTCCGCCGTCAGCTTTTGAGATGATGTAGATTAATGTGGCAATGACAATTACGGTGACAAGTCTCCGTGATGATGGTCTCGGTTGTCGAAAAAGCATAATCCTCTTTTCGATGCTTTCACATTCTCTCAATGCTGCGGCCCGACTCCGGGTGCTGGTCTGCCGGGAATTGATGTCGACCTCCGGCTTGTTGCGGCTGCGTTTTAAAACAGTCGCACGTATCCAAGCATGTAGGCACCCAGCACACTCCCCACCAGGATGGCCCTGCCTATCGGGTGTGTAAGCCGCATGTACAGGGCAGCGGCAAGGCACTGGTACACATACTCGTACTCGCTCGGTTCCGGCACTAAATAGGCCAACACGAGTCCGGTCGTTATCCATGACGTACGAGTCTGTTTGGGCGCGACTACGTAGGCTGTTATGGTGTAGCTTATCATGCCTACTACTTTCATGACGTTGGCCGCTATCCATTCTCCCAGTGCCTTCGTCTCGTTCTTCGCGCGCATCTGCCTTGCGAGCTTCAGCAACGCACCCGTCTCGACCCCTTTTGCGTGCGTCATGACCAAAGCGATGATTATCACCAATGCTGCTATGAACACCGGATTGGTCAACGTGTTGATCAATTGATGGATAGTGACGCTTATTGGGTCGACGCTTTTGGACCGTTGGGGTTTGATGTTGCTCTGCTGTTTGGGTGGCTGAACCATCCGTTGGTGCGGGGTTCGCGGGAACATTGTTTTGTTGGCAATCCGTGGTGCTGAATTTCTTTGAAAACTAATACAGCTAAAGTAAAACTAAAACAAATTTACCTGTCTGGGGAGCCGTTCCAACGCGTTGCCGTGGACATTTTGGGGCCACTGCCACCAACGAACCGGGGAAATAAATATGTCTTAGTGTTCATGGATTATTTCACGAAATGGGTGGAGATTTTCCCCATTCCAGATCAGACTGCGGATACTGTCGCCAGGGAGTTGGTAAAGGAAGTGTTTTGTCGTTTTGGGATTCCGCTCGAGTTGCATTCGGACCAGGGCCGAAACTTTGAGGCCGAAGTTTTCCGCAACGTAATGGAGATTTTGGGTATCCACAAAACAAGGACCACACCATTACATCCACAATCCGATGGCCTTGTGGAACGAATGAATAAGACCGTTTTACACTACCTTTCCAAGTTTGTCGATGAAAAGCAAGATAATTGGGATGACTGTCTGCCTCTGTTTGCTATGGCATACCGCGCCGCTCAACAGGAGTCCATTAAGCAGTCACCTTTCACTATGCTTTTTGGTAGAGAAATGAGGCTACCACCGGATTTAATGTTCGGAACCCCGCCAGATGTGGTTTCGGTAAGTGGATACGCTAAGCAACTGCAGGAACAATTGCAAGAAGTTCATGAACGAGCTAGAGTAGAGATGCATCGAGCTGCCACCAGGATGAAGAACAGGTACGACATATCATCTAATATACCCCGTTTTCAAATTGGAAATTTCGTCTGGTTACATAACCCACGACGAAAGGTACGCGTCTCTCCAAAGCTTCAGTCTGACTGGGACGGTCCCTATCGCGTTATGGAGTTAATTACGGATGTAACCATCAAGATTCAGAAGACGCCAAGATCCAAGCCAAGGATTGTTCACATTGATCGAGTAGCAGATTACCGAGGCAAAGATCATCGAGCGTGGGAGTCGTACGAGATGCATCCTAGAGGGGGTGCGGTTCAAGGAGGGGAGAGTGTGACAAATATTGCGTCTGGGAACGCACTCGCATTGTCAACAATAGACCTGTCAGAGAACTGACATGAGCGCAAAAAAAAAAGGAGGGATTTTTGACCACGAGTTCAGTGTTGTTGTTGAAAGAATAAGAAAAGGGTTAATAAAGAGAAAAGGAGATTTGAATTAAAGAAAAATTTAAGTGGGTCTGTTTCTTGTTTTTTTGTTCCGCTCCTCGCTAAGTCCTCCACGTAATTATTGTTACAGTATTTTAATTCTTTCAACAAAAATAACGTAACCTAACAGTGTAAGAAGATATATCTTACAATGTTTGATAAGAAAATAATGCTAGAATTCTAGCATTTTTCTAAATTATTTTTATTATAAGAAAAACTGGGATAAGGGATTTTTTCCGGGCACTGGGGGACACAAGTATCGCTCCCAATATCTCAGAATTGTAAGGTGGAAGGAAGGAAAAAGTAAGTTTACAGCATTTTGGGGTGCTCCTTTTATACAAAATTCCTTGGAGCTTTTCGGAACAAATTTAATTTTTAGAGCTTTGAATCGTTATAAAAACATATGGTTATGGTAAGAAGCTTTGACCCGTTAAAACATATGGGTTTTATTTATTGGGCTCACAAATATGCAAAGTGCCTTAAGTTATTTAAACTTCCTTCTGCTAGTAGTGCATCAATAGTTATATCGAGTTCATTTGTTGATGGAACTTTATCAGCTTGCGAAGCTTCTGCAGCAATAACCTCCAAAACGGACTTTACTTCAACACGAATAGCACTTAATTTTTCGGACAGGCTTTCAATAACTTCGGCAGCAATTTTAAACTTATCCACTGAAGGCGATTCTGTCGACTTTGGAGCTTCAGCAATTACTAAATTTTCAACGGTGTTCTTAACGCATTTAGAAAAAAACGATAGCAGTTGGATTTAGTGGATAAAGACCGCATTTGCGAAAGCCATTTTTGATTGTTGTTGCCATATCTTTAGTTTTCATTATGCAATCGTTGAAAAGAGGGCAAACATTTTTTTTTTTGTGTTGCATAATATGGGTTGGCAATGCATATAAAATAATTTGATCCTTGCTACAAAATTCGCCTAACTCCAAAGTCAAATGGGATTTGTGACCACCAACAAATAATATAACTGGACGTTTCACTTGGTCTGTGAGTAACCGTTTATGTACACAATTAGTCACGTACTCATAAAATGTTTCACTGCGCATCCAACCGCTCTCGCTTTTCCCTAGGATCCAAGGTTGGGGCATACCAATGTCCTTTGGAGGACGTAAGTATGGGAACACTACCATAGGTTCAAAGAGTTTTCCATCAGGCGAGAAAACAATTAGTACGCTTAACGTTTCTTTTTCTTTACTAGCACATGTTTGGCAAATATTTTTATAACCCTTTGGTGCTATTACTTTGCCAGTCTTTGGACAAAGGCAAAAACTGCTTTCATCGTCGTTGAGGATCCTTGATGGGTCGTGCATTATTTCCTCCTGGTTTATGCTCTTCCAGCTCTTTAAACCATTTTAAAATATTTTCTTTTGTTTCGACGGCCTGCCTTTGCCTATGCTTTCAGCTTCTCTCATAGCCAAAGAAGGATTTCTTTTTATAAATGATTTGAGCCATATTTTACCTGGTCGATCATCTTTAAAAGGTGTTTCCCTTTTAAAGTCCTTAATTATTTTTTGCACCGTATCAAGGAGGTCATCAGTCTTTAATGGAAACCCACATTTGCACATATCGGTGCACCACTCAGCAATTTTACTTTCTTCTTCAGGTGTTAAGTAAGGATCTGGCCCCTTTTTTGTTGCTTTTTCACCAATTAGCCTTATACCTTTTAGTCGGTCATAAAGAGTTGATCGACACAGACCATATTTGACAGCTGCTTTTCTTAAACTCAAATTATTTGTCCGAATATCTTCTAAAGCCAGTGTTAAACTGCTTTAACGTTTTACATATCTAAAAATTTTGCCGACGCCGCGCAGTGATCGATTTAAGGTCATTAGCTGGACTCAATTCGGATTTAATTTTTTTATTATGTTTGATTGGAAATGTGTTTTATAAATCAATTTAAAATCATTTCCATGACTTCAGGGGGTAGTATATTTTGCTGTGTCCAAACAGTAAATTTATTGGTATCAATTTTCAGACCTGAAGTTGATGTCTTTAAAACAATTGAAAAACGTTCTACCAGTTTCGGGTCTAAGCCTATTATTTAAGCAGTTTTTGCTGGATCCTTAAAAAGACAATTTATTTCAGCTTCCGTACGGTTGAACTCTCTTGTTATTGTCTCAATATTTTCCTTTGCGAATTCGAAACGTACTGGACGGCAGTATCTTGGAGAAGATGTTCTTGAATTCATCCAAATATTTTCAGTCCAAGAACCAACTTTACTTATTTCTAAAGGTACTATGCATGTTAGCACAATATCAGTATCACTTGCCTCAGGTACAAAGTACAGTATTACCTTCCATCTTTGCAAATAGCACTTAAATGACACCCTAATGTGCAGCAGATGCTATTTTTCTACTCTTGATATCAATAACCAGCAGTTAAAGTCACTTTTAAGCACAAATCAAAATTTAATTTCGCACAAAATAGAGGACTTATTTCATCACGAAATAACCCCCCAATTTTAAGTACGAAATAAGTACCAAAAAAAAACAAAAATCCCTACCTCCATACAAACTTTGGGGGGGTTATTTCCTGAAAACAATTGGTGCAGCATATTGACCCATGTACATACAGTACCTCACACAATTGAGCATACACCCTTCATCAAAATATATTTTTGCTTTTTGCATATTTTCGTAAACGTCAAAAACTTCAATTTTAAAAACAAAAAATTCAGTGAGTATTGTACATTTAAAATAATAAGTAAAAATAGTAAAAAATTATTCACAAACAATTTTTTTTCTTAACAAAATAAAAAAGGTAGGTATTTCATTTAACAAACAAAATTGAGCATACACTTCAAATAACTAGAAAATAAAATAAGGTTAAAATACAGAAACAAAAATAATGAAAATCCAAGTGTTTATGTCTCGTGGTACCTGTCTTAATATTTCGTACTACCTCCTTGAGCATCTATGACTGCTTGTAACCGCTGGGGCATCGATTTTACCAGCTTTTCTGTTAACGATGGTGGAATGCTGTTCCAAGTTGCCTCAATTTTTAATTTCAGCTCTCGCTTGTTAGAGCCCAGTTACTTTCTCTCATTCGCAATTTGATCTCACGCCATAAATGCTCAATCGGGTTAAGATCGAGCGATTGTGGAGGAGTTTTAAGCTGCTTTGGGGAGTTATAAAGCAGCCATTCGCGCACTAAGTGGGAGGTGTGCTTCGGGTCATTATCCTTTTGAAAATAATAAGCCGAAGGTAACCTCAATTTTTCTGCGGAACTTCTAAAATTTCTTTTTAGGATATTTAGGTACCCCACTTTGTCCATTGTATTTTCAATGAATTCAAAGTTTCCGCAGCCACTTGAAGACATACAACCCCACAACATCAAACAACCTCCTCCGTGTTTTATTGTTGAATTCATGTGCCTACTTTCCACGGCCGTATTCGGTGCTCTCCAAACGACTTGTTTCCCAGCGGATCCAAATAAGTTAATTTTAGTTTCGTCCGAAAACAAAACACCTTCCCAGAAGCTCTCAGGGTGATTTAAATATTGCCTAGCAAACTCCAACCGTTTTTTTCTTATTTACCGGCGAAATGTATGGCTCTCTTCGGGCGATTCTGCCGTTTAAGCCATTTTTCCGAAGAACTCTGTGAACGGTTTCCACTGATGAATCTTTATTGATCATAGACGACACTTCTGCCGATAACTTTGGCACGCTGGTTTTAGGATTAGACTTAATTTTCCTTACAATAAACCGTTCGTTCAGTTCTGAGAGCACTTTTTTTCTTCCTCTTCCAGATCTATTTTTTAGTGTTCCTTCATAGCTTTAGTTATTAATTATACAGTTGCATGTGAACGCCCAATAATCTCTCCTATTTGTCGCATCGAGTTCCCCTCGGCGAATAATTTAATTATAAGCTGTCTTGTCGATAAATCAGTTTGTTTTCTTCTGCTATCCATGTTCTCTAACAAAAACGCAAATCGAGGTCCTTTCAACAAGAAGACTTCGCAGAAATGATCAAGAGTATCTGCTACTCCAAATTTCAATATAGCGAATCACTGGCGCCTGTTTGTTGTACAAGTTATTTTATTCTATATTTAATTGCATTAAAAAAAATTATTTTATTTTTTTTATTTTTGGGAGGAGAAGCCTCTTTATTCATCCGAATCTAAACTTAGACTAAACTTAAACATATTACAATTATATTCCTATCTCCCCGTGCATTTGCCGTCCGCATGCTCGCTGGATGTTCCCACAAGTGATGTCATCTTTCATTACGTGCTGGAATGCGCTTTTCTCGTCTTCATGCCCAGACGCAGTGTCAGCGAAAATGGCACGGCCCGTGGGAATGATCATAAATCATGGAATAACATTATGCGGTGTTAACTCCTCAGCCATTTAAAATCGAACGCCCACGTTCGATGGCTCCGTTGTAAGATGTTGTGGAAGGTCATCTACCCCTATTGTTCTGAATGATGGGATAGGTATATTTGTATTACTACTTGATGTTCTTGTTTCAGGATTTTGTTCATGCAAAGAGATTTCCTCTTTAAATTGGTACATGGAATCAATCTTTTCCTTAAAAGCGTGTATGCGAAGATTACTAATATTAGCGTTAGGAGTAATATCACCGCTATGGATTTTCTTCCACTAGAAATTTCCAATTCTCTGATGTACCGGGTGTTGTTGATTTCTATCTCCGTGAACATTTCCAGAGAGAGCAGTTCCTCGATCTGCGGTTTCGCTGCTGATGGTTGTAGTATTGCTGGAAGTGGTTTATGTTCGATGACCTCTGTTTCCGTAAAGGTGTATTGCTGGACTTAAATGGTTGCATTGTGGAACTGGATAACGTATGTTCCATTTAAAGGGACTTCATTTCCATCGATTACGATCTTATCGTCGAATTGGTTTAATAGAATGATTCCAGGAGCTAGTTCGTCTATGGCGGGAATATGTTGGTTGTTTACTTCGATGCACATGTGGGGTTTACTTGACAATAAGTTGTTAATACACTTATCATTACTTTATATTTATAGCATACATGTTTTCTTTACATTTTAATATTTTCTGAAAGTCTAATTTAACAATAGTTTTCCCTTTTTTGACGGGTTTGATTAACATTTTGTTACAAGTTTCTTCCTTAGTCGTGGGTAAGCTTAGAATATATAGAAGTAATTTATTGTTAGAAGCTATTTTAACTTCCGAAAATTCTACAGCCTCTATTATATTACTATAGGGCATATTTTCTTTTTCTAAAATTTCTTTTATTAAATTTATTTCTAAATTTGATAAGATGTAGGTATTAACTACACCAGCCTTTGCCCATTGTAAGGCATATTCTACATTCATTATTTCATCTTTCAGTATTTCGAGTTTAAATCTTAAATCTAACATAAATTCAATTTTAACGATTTCATTTGATTTTAGAAGTTGCAATATCTGATTTGTTGCATTATTAATATCATTTATTTTTGTAGTTACCAAGTTATTAATAATTCTTTGCTGGTTATTATTGTTTAAGACATTATTAATTTTATTTTTAACTAACAATAAATCGTGCTTATCGGGGGTTCCCGCGATCCATTTCCAGGCAGCGCCCAGGAAATCTAGGGATCTTTTAATTTTGCTTTTGGGAACGAGGCGGTCAAGGTGCAGTTGTATGGTGACCGTGAAGGTCGTATTATTCCGTCATCAAGAAGTTTTTCTACTTGTTTTTCCACTTCAGATTTTAAAGACATTGGGAAAGGATAGTAACGGGTATAGACTGGGTCTTCATTAGAAGTTCTTATTTCGGCTACGACTGCTGTAGTATACGTTAGCCTTTCTTCAGGCTCAGAAAATAAGTTTGGATGTTTGTTTACGATTGAGTTTAGCAAATGTTTTTGCCGAATTGTTAGATTATCGGTATTTACGGCTATTGAGTTGACTGATTGAGATTCGAGTTGTTTAATTTTTATGTTTACCCTATTGAGAATTGTCATGTAACTGCCTTGAGTATGAATAACTGCGGATAGGGACTTTAGGCTGTCGTTGCCTAGTATCCCATGGAAAGTTTTAAGGGTAGGTAGAATAAAGAATTTTATATTTACGTCGTTGAGACCGAAAAGGTTAAGGAAAGTGTGGTGGCTGACTTAAACGTCGCCGGCTATAGATTTAGCATAGAATGAAGTTTCGTTCGGAAGGGGTTTATTCACTATCTCTGGTTTTATATAGTTTTTACTGGACCCAGTGTCGATTAAAAACTTGTAAATTTCTCCAGTCCTCGCTTTACATTCAAAATATGGCAATGAGGACTGGGTTAATCTAAAAAATGTATATCGCTATATTCGAGCGATTGATCAACTGGGCACTGCTGACTGTTGTTGAAAGGAAGGCCTCGGTGGTTGTTGGCCTGTGCTAAAATAAGCTCTGTGGTTTTGATTATTTATAGCTTTATACTGGTTACTGCGTCCTTGTGTTAGAGGTTCGTTTTTTATGGGTGCTTGACTTGGGAAAGGTTTGGCGGTTTGAACCTGGTTTTGACGAAAATTATTAACGTGATTTTGCGCAAACGAATTATTGGGTGGTTGAAAGCCAAATGCATGGGCTTGGCGTGTTGGTGGATTATAGGTAGGATATGAGGGATATGTTGGATTCTGATGACGATTTTGAACCATGTGGAAATTTCTTGGTGGTAACACACTTTGAGGAAACGAGTTTTGTTGACGTGAAGGTTGTTGACCGAAGTCCTTTCTGATCGCTCCTTGGTTGTTCTGAACGTAATGAGGCCTGAAATGCTGGTTTTCGTATTTAAGGCACAGATGTAGTGCCTGTGGCAAGTCCGCGGGCTCTTTCATTCCCAAGAGGTCGGACAGATTACCTTTAAGTCCCCTAATGAATATCTCTAGGGCTTTGTCTCTGTATGTTTTAGTTAAGAGTCGCATCGACTCTTTGCAAATTTCCATACAAGATACCTTATTTATTATTAGAGTTAATTGAGAATTAACTGCCTGATAAAATTGTTGAATACTCTGATTTCCTTGAACCAAATTTGCCATTTGATATTCTAGGGTTGTAACATCACGCTTGTCGGCGTAATGCATAGTAAGGCAATGTGCAATGCTTTCCCAATTTAAGGGAGTGTTATAAGCTTCTAGGGCTGCATCTGCTTGCCCAACGATTTTATTGCGAATGACATTAATAATCCCGTAATATTTCGACGTTCCTTTAAAACCTTCGTAAATTTTTAACACACGTTCGACACTCTTCTTCCAGGAAGAGAACTCACTAGCCTCCCCGGAGAAGTTGCGTAGACATCTTACGACGTCAGGAATTTTTTCTAACCCATCCAAATCATTTCGGTATTGAGGAAATATTGTCTGGTCTATGCGTTGTGCACTTGGATATAGAATGCTTTCTACTAGGGTTTTACCTTGCTGCTCTAGAACGCGACTAACTATTGACGTCACTAGAGCGTCCAATTCAGGTGTGGACCTTATCTCTTGAGCCTCAGCTTGAGATGCGCTTGATGGGAAAGAGCTATTTTGGTCTTGGCTTGTAGTTGGTGGCAGAGAAGAAGGAATATTAGTTGGAATTTGGTGACTGGTTAAAAATTGTGCAGAGGGGTTAGCGTTAGGTAGTTGGTTTTGGGAAGGAGTAGGTCCTTGGGAAGTAGAAGGGGGTGAGATTGAAGCAGTTTGCCCTTGATTCGAAGGGGTTACGTCTTCACCCGCACCCGATCTTGTGTTGACAATACCGATCATTATATTAAGCAGGTGGACAAATTAAATTTAGATTTAGAATTGATGAGCGAATTAACTGTATAAGTAAACGAAAAAAAAAAACAATTAAAAGGAAGGAGAGAACGAAAAGCAAAGATGGATTTAAAAATGAAATGATAATGCACAAACTCGCTATTTACTTATTAAATTCTAATTATTGATTATTTCGATTTTCTAAAACTCATTACTTATATTTCTAAATAAATTTCTTGTTTCTTTTACCAGCTTCTTAAAAAAAAATTCGCAATTCACTTGTTTCACTTATATATCTAATTAAATCTCTTAATAGACTTTCAATTTTACTTTCAATTTTACTTAAATATAACTTACAATATTAAATAAAACTGCAGATTCCCCATTTGCTTCCGGAAAATCAGCTCCAATCGGGTGGTGCGGCTAGCTTTAATCAGCTTCCGTTTCGTCTTCCTACACTTTGATGTAAGGCTACTTCGGGGCCCTTTAGACACAACAGTCTTTTCACCACTACGCGATTGCGACCACAGGGATTTTACAAACACGTTTCACTCGCGAGCACGTCAGTCTTCAAAAAAAGGATTTTATTCAAACGTTTACGTGAACACGGTTTAAATAATTTTTACTAAGACTTTAACCCTGTGGTCCCTGCTCGGGCGCCAGTTATTTTATTCTATATTTAATTGCATTAAAAAAAATTATTTTATTTTTTATTTTTGGGAGGAGAAGCCTCTTTATTCTTCCGAATCTAAACTTAGACTAAACTTAAACATATTACAATTATATTCCTATCTCCCCGTGCATTTGCCGTCCGCATGCTCGCTGGATGTTCCCACAGGTGATCTCATCTTTCATTACGTGCTGGAATGCGCTTTTCTCGTCTTCATATGCCCAGACGCAGTGTCAGCGAAAATGGCACGGCCCGTGGGAATGATCATAAATCACGGAATAACATTATGCGGTGTTAACTTACACAAACGACGCGCGTATCTCAATCTTGTGAGGTGATCTTGGGGGTTGTTTTCTTTTTCGTGCGAAAGGAAGCGAAACGTCTCCATTTTTTTTTCTTTTCACATCTCGTCTGGGTCGGGTACAACCCATCCCTTGACAACTCATACCCGGACACCTCATACCAGGACACCTCATACCAGGACACCTCATCCCAAGGGACAGCCCATCCCAGGACAACCCATCCCCGGACAGCTCATACCAAGGGACAACTCATACCGGGACAGCTCATCCCAAAGAGAGAAAAATATGCTTTGGGTTACAGCATGGAGTTTTGGCGAATGAGTGAGGTTGTGGAAGAAGGGATAGTGATCACGTGGTCGATTGATAATATGTGATTGATAGAAAAGTATTTATGCTTAAAGGGTTGGTTGGTGGATACGCGTTGAGCGATATATGTATGCGCTCATGCGCATATTATTGTTATGGAGGGTGACTTTTTGTGTGTAGGATATAATTGGAGAATGAGAGTATGGGCGTTTGTTTATGATTGCGTTTCGTATGCGAAAATTTGTGTTCTCTTGTGTTACGTGGCGTGAGTGATCGAATCTGTATGATATGCCATTCCAGACTTTTACATTTTTTTTGGTTGGCTATTCGATTAGAGGTTCGGTTCGGCGTATGCATGAAACGAATATGATATGTACATGTGTATGTGCATGCATAGTACGTTTTGTCTCCCCTGATTGGATGGCATATTTTCTTGTTTGGATCTGTTTCCATGATGGGAAGCAGAGAGGATGGCCAAGGAGCTTAAATAATAATGGATGATTTCATTTTAAATGGAATGGTGCGTAGGAATTTAAAATAAAGGCAGCTACGGCGATTGATAGGAATATAAAATAAAATTGTTGATCTAAATATGGGGATTGTGAACATGTATGTACATATGTACATATGTACATAAATAAATAGATACCTAACAATATGCCGCGTAGCGGCGCCCTGAGCACCTGCATGTGAGGCCGAAGGCCGTGCAGTGTATGAGTCGAGGAAATGTCCATAGTATTTTTTTTTTTTAGCGAGCGCAGCGAGCTCACTCACCCCGACTTTCATATGTACTAAACCAATATGCGAATAACTTCATTTCATGTCAATACTCTATTTATCAACAGAAATAGAGAGCCTCAAGTCCAATGATAACTCCTTTCCCTTAGCCATAGTAAACAAGTACACACTTAAAAATCAATGCCTGACTGATTACCTAAGCTGAACTGTTCAATTTATGCAATTTCCCGAAAAATACCTGTTTGATAATTCAATATTTTTTGAATTATTTTAAGAAAAAAAAAAAATTAACGCGATTCGTTCGCATAAGAAACAAAGCTTAGATGAAAACGTTATAAATTTATTTTGCACTTATCACAATTTGATCGATGCTTTCTGTTTGACTTCCAGAAAGCGAATGAATAAAAAAAAAAGAATTGAACTAAGACAAAGTGCAGCTAGCGGCTAGCACAGCTGTGTTAGTATGCAAAAAAAAAAACAAAAGAAAAAATCGAATGATTTCAATCCGCTAGCAAGATCGTATGACTAATTGTATGTACTAAATTATGTAGTATGTAATTAACATTTATATAATACTATGTTAGATAATATGCTCTTGCAACAGTGGTGGGCAAAATTATACATACAATGTTATTTAACATAATTTTCACGGGGTAGAACTTAATATAATTTGAATAACATGTGCATTAATATAATATTACAAATTCAGAATCGATATAAATTTAATAATTCTAAACAGTTGAGCTTCCAGCAGTATGTTGACTCTCGGCACATACATTTGTGGCGATCTAATTAAGAACGATGAGAACATTTATAAATTTTTCATTTAATTGGGCGTGTTTTTTTTTTAATATATTGTCGGGAATCCCTTGTTTGCAATGACAGCGTTACATCGTCTTGGCATTGACACAATAAGGTCCTGAAATTTTTTTGGTGTTATGTTTTTCCAAGCCAGTGTTGCGATTTCATACAATTCCTTCAAATTTCCAATTTTATGTCTGTTTACCTCTTTTTTGAGTTCATGCCAGAGGTTCTCAATAGGATTAAGATCCGGACTGCATGACGGCCAATCAATGACATCCACAGAATTATTCTCAAACCATGCCTTTGTAGACCTTGCAGTGTGTTTCGGGTCATTGTCTTGCATAAATTTCCATGTCACTGGCAATTCTTCCTCTGTATAGGGCAGCATTACATCTTATAGCACTCCTATGTAGCTTTGAGCGTTCATAATGCCTTCTATGCGGTGCAAAGGTCCGGTTCCTTTAAACGACATACAACCCCATAGCATTATGCTCCCACTTCCATGTTTGAGCGTGACTGTGGTATACTTGGGATTAAGCGCTTCATATTTTGGCCGTCGGACATACTATTTACCATCGGAGCCTACTCTATTTATCTTTGTTTCGTCGCTCCAAAGTATTTTTTTCCATTGTGAGATCGTCCAATCCTGGTGCTCTTTCGCAAAAGCTAGCCTTGTTTTTCGGTTTCTTAGCGAAATCAATGTTTTTTTTTCTCGCTGATCTCCCATACAGCTGACTCTCATTCAATCGCTCTCTAATAGAGCGTGCACAAAGTGCATTTGGGTCCTCGCCGAACACTTCTTTACGAATACTATTTGAGCTTAAGAATGGATTTTTTTTTGCAATCCGAACTATCATTCTATCTTCAGCTTCACTAGTCTTACGGGGTCTCTTGGGTCTTCCTACGCTTTCCGTGGTTTGATTTTTGGTCGACATATTTCACGGCGTCAAAAATTATTGTTTTGGAGCAATTTAGCTTACTTGCAATAGCTCCATAGGATAATTTTTTATTATTTCGAAGTTTTATAATGGCATCCCTCATGCCTGGTGTGCAACTCTTTTTTTTTCCATATTATATTACTCTTTGAATGATGTTTCGTATCTTCGAATGCACATGGTTGAGAGGAGCTTCAATACTTAAAAAAGAAAAAAAAAACAGAAATTTTAATTAAAAATCACAAATTATGTCCCAACTTAACAGCACAGTGTATATTCTGTGGAAACCTTTTCTACCATTGTAAAGGTTCTGATTTTTTATATACACAAAGACCGACCTCTAATAACACAATCTTTAACAATGTAAGGAATGTTGTTATGAAGAAGTTGATCTAGCGTGAAATAGAAGGAGAAACAAGAATATGGTTGACAATGAACTAGAAGGTTTATTACAATGATAGATCTAAGAAATGAAGGAACAAGAAATTAACTGGATAAAAGGAAGAATAAGAATCAGATCCATTAGACCTGGTCGAACTGACTCTTGTGTACGTCACTAAACTCTGGAAAAGCATGATCGAAGGTGTTGGACCAGGCTAACATGGTTGGTTGGTTAATATTATAGAGTAACTTCGGGTAATGTGATATAGGTATTTGTTTTCTAACAATTATTCGTAATTTTTATGACATAGCTTTTGCCGCACTATTCATTATAGCTCTTTGATACATTGCGCATTATATTTCGTCTTCAGAACTCTGTAGCGTAAGCCAATCTGCAGCTATTTGCAAAAAAATAAAAAAATCTCTGTAACTCCCCTTAATAAAATTGGCGGATAATGTGATACACTACCTTCGGATAATGTGATACACTACCTTCGGATAATGTGATATACCATATCACATTACCCGAATAGTTTCCTACCGAATAAAAATACTTGTAAGCCGATAGATTATGAATTCATTTATTATTTTAACAAAAGTAGGAATATTAGCAACTGCCTAGTACATAAGAAAAACAAGAGAAAACTTAAATTAGAAATAAAATTAAATTAAAAACTCCAATATTTAGCAGAAAAACTACGTTCTATTTAAAACGATTTACATGATTCATATACAAAAACTGCTTGCCGCGTTGGAAGACATTCATTGTGAGCCCAAATTAAATCGCACTGCAAGCATGGTACCCATGTCTTTGTCTTCTTATCCATTTCGAAAGATATGTTACAAAAGACACAGACACTGTCCTTGTTAGGTGGAGTTTCGGCCCAAGGATCTTCGTCTGAGCTCGGTAAATGCAAACTTTCATCTGAATCGCTCGAAGAACTTTCTTTTGTTTTCTTTGCCCGTTTACTTTTTCCTATCATTGGTCTTTTCGGCTTATTCTTACGTCTTTCAATGTTCCTAATGCTCTCTTCCAAAGATGTTTTGTACAGTGATGTTGTTAGTACAGTTGCAACTGATCTTTTACCTCTGGAGCTGATAACCCGTTTAAGTTTGGGCGGTGGTGAGATAACCCAAGGAGTTACGATCCTTTCCAAAGCTGCCCTGCTAGTACTAGGAACTAGTTCTTCAGCTGCACTACTTGTGCTGGCAACTGGTTCTTCTACTTCTCGTCCTGAAACAGCAGATTCTTCATCCGGATGATTTTTAAATGTTTGAGCGATAAAATCGACCTCCAGAAACATATTTTTATCGAACGGATAAATGCCAGTGCATTTAAATCCATTTATTGCGATTTGTGCCGTTTGGACTTTAAGGTAGACCTTCGAAAAACGTTCGATAACATCAAACTGTGTTATTTTTCGGCCCTGCTCTCGCATAAATCGCCTAATTTCGTCGTTATAATACGTCTTCAGAGGACCCATAAATGCTCTATCAAGCGGTTGCATTTTGTGAGTACAGTGCGGTGGCAAAGATATAATAATAACACCATTTTTGCGAGCCTTTTCCAGAACATCAATATTTCGGGTATGACTGTAATGACCGTCTAAAATGAGTAGCGAAGGGTTCTCCTTTGAAGGTTTTGTGAACTGCAAGAAATGGTCAAACCACTTTGTAAATATCGGAATTTGTATCCAACCCGAAATGTGGCAAGCAGAATCCGAGCCAGGAGGAGCATGTTTCATTAAAACCGGAGAATGGTTCTTTCTAGGAAAAATAAAGAACGGGGGAACAAATGAACCGCCTGCGCTCATGCAGCTGACAACCGTTATAAGAGAGCCTCTCTCTGCAGACGTCATACAACCTATTTGCCTTTTTCCTTTCGCTGCTAAAATTTTTGGTTGCCTACTTTGTACAATGGACACTCCTGTCTCATCTACGTTCCAAATACGAGTTGGGGAAAATTTATGTTTTTCATACTCTTGCTCCAGTAAGCTATAAAAGGTACCAACATTTTCAGCATTAAAGCCTTTTGCCCTATCGATTGAGGTTCCGGTTGGAGTCCTGATACTAATTTGTGATTTGTGCCTTTTAAGAAATGCATACAACCAATCTTTACCTGCGCATTCTTTCATTACTGAAAATGGGCAAGCTATGTTGTTTCTTTTTGCCAATTGGAATGCTAGTGATCGAATGTCGCCGCGAGTTAGACCCCAAAAGCGTGATTCCATTTCCCGGATGTATCTTACCAGCTCCAATTCCATTTCCAGGCTAAAAACAGGCTTACGTCCCAAAGGCGTGGCTAAAATATCGCTTATAGATTTATCACTGCGAGCTGATCTTTGTAGTGTTGCAAATGGAACTCCAAATGTCTTCGACGCCAAAAGTATACCCATTTCTCCTCCTCGGACTGCTAGAATAGCCTTTCTCATTCCTTCCGCATCCCATTTACGAATCTCCCCTTTTTTTGACATGATCTGAAATGAATTATAATAATATTTACTAATTCATAATTTGGTGGGTAATGTGATATAGTATATCACTTTACCCAATTTTAACTATATCACATTAGCGGCATTTGGCTTTTGAAACAATTAAGAGATTTTTTTTAAAAATACACTTCACTGAATTAAAAACTCACAATATACTGTCAGCTCTATTCACTCACAAACAAAATGTATTACTACAGTTTTTAATTCTGCTCCAATTTTTTCTGAAATATCACTTAAAGCTCACACACAAAAACTTCCGACTGTACACCTAAAACAATTTCGATGCACTAACATACAACACAATGAGCGCGAGCACCCCTAAAACTGCAGCACGTGTTCTTCTCCATTGCCATCAGGTTGACAAGAAAATTCTTATCGAGAATTGATTATTTCGGAAAATATGCTAGTATATCACATTTCCCGAAGTTACTCTATAGAGTCATAATTGCGACTCTCTCATTTGGTGGAACTGGGGAATTTCTGTATGTTGCAACAGCATACGTTATTGAGTTTTCCAAGTGCTTAACATCAGTGGCATTGGATAAGGCTTGGTTCTTGCTATAGTAGTGTAAGATGGCCTTGATAAGACCTCCTTGATTGCCTTTGTCCTTCAATAGAGCAAAGACAAAGCCTCCGCGAAGGCTACCAGGAAATGATGTATATCCTTTCGACACCATAAAGGCAGTTGAAACTGGCGTATTGATGTCAGATGACTTTAGCATTACCCTGGCAGCTATCTCAGGGTAAGAGTTGACAACTCGCGCCATGGTGACAGTTAACCTATCGGATGATCTGTTAATAGACCTCTTAATCTTATACAAAGAAATTAAGTGGGTCATCTTTAGTTTGGTCGCCTCCTTCATCCTTGCTTGAGAAGACACAATAGAGCTTCCCCTTGACAAGAGAGCAATGCAGATATACACTATATCTTTTGCCCTCTTGGCTGCATCAGGTTGACATTGCTGGAGGAAACCCCTAATTAGTTTTGGATCAAAGCCCTGATACGCTAGCTCCTCCTCCATTAAGGATATCAAACCCTCTGTCTCAATTGCCTCCGTCATGAGTCTTATAAACTGAGACTCATCTGTCGGAACACACTGATCGGGTCTGATGACTGCTGTCTTATCTGCTTCAGCTAGAGCAATAGTTTGAGCTTCCAACAATTCCTGTGCTGTTGGCATACTTACGAAATTTAAAGTGCTTTGATACTTTTCTAATGTCTCTTCCTCAGAACTTGAACAATTTGCAGTTGTGTCTTCACTGCTTGTAATGGGTTGAGCAGAGGAGGTTGTCGGCTTGGACCTTGATGCTTTCTTAACAGTTTTAAATTTTCTCTGTGGCTTCAAGGAGATTTGTGATAACTCTCCTAGATGTGTTTGGTGAACTCGAATTAATGATTCAACGAATGAATCAGATACTTGAATATGTCTCCTTCTGAATACAGATCGTATCTGAGATGCAGATCGTTGACACTGAATCAATGACTTAAGCAACTTATCACTGGGCTCGATTGAGTGGTCTTTGAGGGTCTTCTTGAGTGACTCAATGGTGGCGGTATGCAAGAACAGGTAAAGTACAATAGAATGATTATAATATGAGGTCGTCTGTGTGACAGTAAAATGAATTGCCTTGCCTGGAGTTATAAAAGGAATATGAGTGCCATCAATACACCTCATGACTCCAGGAAAACCGGTATTTTCGTAAAAAGTTAGCTTAGCTTCTTCGTTTTTTTGTGGCGTCAAAGTAAAAGTGATCCACTTTGAACGAATGTGCTCCTCAAATATATTCAAAAGTTCTTTAAGGATTTTGGAAAACGTTGGCTGAGAAATTTCCAAAATAAAATCGTTCCCAACGCCTTTTTGGTAATTACCTTCTGCGAAGGACCGTAAAAAAGCAGCCAACTTTGATATAGATGGTGTAGAATACACACATCTTTTAATGAACTTATTGAATCCATAAAATCTAAAAGACACAGTGATCGATTCCCATGCGGTTCGCACTGATTCCGCCTTATTTTTATGTCTGGAATGACCAAGTGCCCTGTTGACGTCGGCCCATAAGTTTTCTATGCGGTTTAGGTGTTAAGATTTTGCCGGCTATTCCATAACGACTTCACCACTTTGGAAGTGTTTTTGGGGACGTTGTCCTGCTGGAATGTCCAGCGGAATGGCATCTCTTCTTCGGCGAAAGGCAGAATTACGGTCTCCAATATGTTGATGTAGTCTACGGCATTCATGGTGTTCTTTATCCAGAAGCCGTACCGGAAGAAACATCCCGGTTTAAACCCAGTTTTAAACTTCTTACGTTTTGGCACGTAAAGCGTATGTAGTTTTGCCACTATCTGCGCCAAATAAATTGATCTTCGATTCATCAGACCATAAAATATTTCGTCACTTTTCTTTTAGCCAATTAAAACGTTCCTAGGCAAATTTCTTCTTTCTTTGCACGTTGCGTTTGCTCAATAATGGGCATTTTCGTGTACTTCTGGAAGGTAAGTTATATGCAATTAACCTCCTTCTTATGGTTGAAGCATTTACATCCAATCCCAGATCTTTGTGGATTTCCGTTGAAGTGACAAACGGTTGTGTTTTCACCAGCCTCACTATTTTGAGATCGGTTTGTTGTGTGGTTTTTCGCGGCCTGTTCTCCGGTTCTCCATCGGATGTACTGGATACCATCTGATGAATTGAGGTTGCATTTGGTTTCGTCGGTGAAGATTACAGCCTTTCAATCGTTTTCAGTCCAATTCTGATGAGTTCTGGCAAAGTTCAACCATGCAGTTCTCATTTTTTGAGTTAAAGATGTTTTTTTTTTTTCTTGGTCTTCTGGCTAACAATCCGAACGAATTAAGTCTTCTGCTGACCCTTGAATAGGCGCTGGTTATAGGTAGGTTATCCTCGTGTAGGAGATGGAGAAAGAAAAGGGGAAAAAAAAGACAGGCTTGAGAATTCTGGTCTTTATTATTGGGAGAGCTTACAGTCTTACCTCGTGGAGGGTTGTCGATCAAAGAGGAAGATCTGGGTTAGTTAGGAAAGGAAATAGGGCAGTTGATGGTCGAAGCTCTAACAAGCAGCGACCTCTTACATGAAATCTTATAACTATGCAAAACTTATCGAATATGAATAATTATATGGTTTTCACATGAACATGCGGTATACTTTGACATTTGTGTTGCGTCTCCTCCAACTCCTTGCACATTTTTTGCAACACTCCAATATTGTGTCTTGCCTCTCGTAGCTCGCCTATATAATTCCTCCAAACTTCTATTACTTTCATTGTTTCCATTGCTGATAAAATTGTCCTCCTTGAATCCATTTTCAAAACATTTTTCGCTGTGATTGCTTGCTTTTGAATTGTCAAAGAAGCTATGAAGAATCACCAGCAGAAAGAAAGTGGCGCTGCAATCAATAAGATGGTGGTATACCACCAAAAATTTGCGAATCTCAATCAATACTAGGTATTATCCAAGACCATATAATACCAAGATAGTGTATGTCATACAAAAAAAAATTTTCGGAAATTTTTCTATGAGCGGGGGGGCCTATAACACGACCCCAAGCTTTTCAGAATATTTTTGCTCTCAAAAGTTCATTCGCTCTCAGAGCTTTAAAGTATTTGTTGCTTTTTTTTTCTTATCGATTACTCTTTGGCAAATTTATAGAACGGAATAAAAAAAGATCTACAGAAACTCGTTTTTTTGTTTTTGTATTTTCTTGTGTGCGGTTAGGTATGTACCTATACATAGGTAGGCTACATACATATCTATAGATGCATTATCTTGTGGGATTTATTTTGCGGGGATGTTGCAGTATCTTTGTTTTTTCTTTACACAGGTTGAAATTGTATCGATTCATACAAATTAAATAATTTTACATTTATTTATCTTTAAAATATATTTTTATTTTCTTTATTGTGGGCATAGTAATCACCATCACAGTAATCACTTAAGACTAAACTACTCACAAACTGCTAATTCCTTAAATTTAAAAAAAAAGAAGAAATTTCATGAATTTTTTTTTTATTATAAATAAAAAACGTAATAAAAACTTAATAAATTATACTCCATAAGGACTTAATAGCCGTTGACAACTAATTAGAAACGATATTTTTAACTAGAAATGCTAGTGTAAAAATAATAACAAAAATGTAAGATAACCTTTACAAATGAAGTCGAAACTTACCGCATTGTGTTATTATAACTAGTACTTAGTCGGAAAGCCCCTTTGCTTCAACACAGCTCCGCAACGATTCTGCATCGACCTGATTAGGCCTCGGCATCTCTCAACTGGAATCGCATACCACTCTTCCTTCACCTTTTCAAACAAAACATCCAAATTTGAAATATTTTGTGTACTGACGGCATTTTTCACATCACTCCAAAGGTGTTCTATCGGATTTAAGTCCGGACTTTGTGATGGCCAGTCAAGTACACGCACGGAGTTTTTCTCAAAGAAGGCTTTTGTAAGCTTTGCGGTATGTTTCGGATCATTATCCTGTTGAAATGACCAAATAACCGGCATATTTTCTTCCGCCCATGGTAGCATTACATTTTCTAGTATTCCAACGTATTGCTCCTTGTTCATAGTCCCCACAATACGGTGAATTGGGCCAACGCCGTTCCAAGAAAAACATCCCCAAATGAAAATGGAACCACCGCCATGCTTTACTACTGGAGAGGTGTATCTAGGATCAAGTTCTTTGCCTTTTGGTCTTCGGACGTACCTTCTACCGTCCGGACCAATCCTATTAATCTTTGTCTCATCGCTCCAGAGCACAAATTTCCATTCATTTATCGTCCAGGGAGCATGGATTTTGGCAAAGTCGATACGTCGTTTTCTTTGAGCCAATTTGACCATCGGTTTCATGCGGGCAAGTCTTCCGTGAAGTCCAGCTTCCGCCAAACGACGAGCAACAGTTCTTTTAGACACATTGATGCCCGTCCCATCCATAATCTCGCACTGAATTGCTTTGGCATTTTTTCTTGGATCAGCTTTTGATAACCGGACAATTTGTCTATCAATGTGCTGTGTAGTTTTGCGGGGTCTTTTTTGGCGAGGAACATTTTTTGTGGAGCCATATTTCCGAAAATGAGCAATCGTACCAAATACCATCTTCTTGGAACAGTATAAAAAATTACAATTTTTTATAAATTAAATCGATTCTTCGATTATGTATGGTAAATTCTTCGATTACCTTCTGATCAAAATTAAAACTTTGCCAACTCCGCAAAGATGTCAGGAAATGTAATGGAAGACAACGTAGAAAGCCGGTCTTCCGTCATAGTGGTTCTTTTCGAAGTATTTATTCTTTTTAAAGTCGAAAAACTCCTTTCTGTTGTTGCTGTTGTTGACGGAATTGTCATGATTAAATGGCAAAGCTTTAAGCATTCCGAAACTGTTTGCTTTAAATTAGCAGATGTAATGAGGTTGGTGTACAATTTCCCGCGGTGTTTGTTTCCAATTATGTGGGTGCATATGTACGCAATTGTACATTCTGCCGGGCCGAACTGACATGCATATATTGTATTACAAAAGTTAAACTACGTGGGAACTGCTGCTGACTCGGCGGCGCTGACCAAACCTGATATTAACGCAAAATTCTGTACATGCTGACTCCCTCTCCCACTGAGATGCTGGGTCCCGGGAGACCGTTGATTATCGCATCCATGTTGTCTGTTGTTTATGGACATAGTATGCTTTTGATGTTTGCGATGATTTCTCCATCCTATCCACTGATCTGAAGAATGCCTGCTTATGCGCTTCTTGACGTTTCATTCTTCTTTTCTGCTCTTCATCTTGCTGGTCAGCGTTATTCGGCGACTTCCTGTACCCTGATGTTGAGGGTGTATTTATTGGCATAGCTGTATCTGAGTTGCCAACTAATTCTGCTGCTCTTGGTACGGGGTTCACTCTCTGGGCCTTAAATTCTTCTTCCAATATCCCCCTAAGCTTGCCTTCTAATTTGTTTCGTAGTGTCGTCATCGTTAGTTCTACTTGCTTGTAGAAGTTGGCTTCGATGTATGGATGCCTTTCACTGAACTGCTCATGCCTTCGTATTTGTTTATCTCCGTTTTCAAACTCCTTCCAGTGGTGGTCAAGGTCATCTAATCGTTCCTTGACGAATTCCTTCGTTCGTCTTACCTTGGGTTCTTTCGTGTACTTTTCGGATATTTTCTTTATCCATTCAGCCCTCTCCCGCTGTTGTTGAGCCAAATCGTCTACACTCGTCATTGTTATCTTCTCCTATCTCGTCTCGTATTTTCACTATAAACACTATTCACTACTTTTAAAACTCCGCGCACAGCTAGAGTTGATAAGAAAGCACCTACCCCCACAGCTGTCTGTCGCAGAAGACCGAATGGACTCGAATTTGCTAGCACTTTACAGGCTGCTAACAGCCAGGGCCCGAATAACCCAGCAGAACATCATATTCGACATAAGACTTCCACTAATCAAGTCAGAAGACTATGAAATGTTTAAGGTCATACCAGTACCAACACCCCATAGAAATGAATTTGTCTTCATTGAACCGTCATTAGACTACTTAATAGTTAACCTACTGAGAGAGTCATACTACAGAATGACAAGGGAGGAGCTCAGCAAGTGTACAAAAAGCAGCGACAGATACTTATGCCAACAACAACATCCCATGTTTAATCGCCAATCCAACGTCAGCAGATGTGAAATGGACCTACTCACCCACACCACGAACTTATCAAACTTCTGCAAGCTACGAAGCATAAGCCCATCTCCGGTATGGATCCAGCTAAATAACGCCAATAGTTGGATATACGTTTTGGACAGGAAGTACACCTTTAACATAATCTGCGGAAGACGGATCCTAGAAGTTTCGCTACATGACGATGGTATTTTAACATTAGAGTCAAACTGCATCCTCAAACAGAACACGATGAGCATAACAGCTTACGACAGTATGTCCGGCTCGAAGGACCAAATGTACAATTTCCCGCGGTGTTTGTTTCCAATTATGTGGGTGCATATGTACGCAATTGTACATTCTGCCGGGCCGAACTGACATGCATATATTGTATTACAAAAGTTAAACTACGTGGGAACTGCTGCTGACTCGGCGGCGCTGACCAAACCTGATATTAACGCAAAATTCTGTACATGCTGACTCCCTCTCCCACTGAGATGCTGGGTCCCGGGAGACCGTTGATGATCGCATCCATGTTGTCTGTTGTTTATGGACATAGTATGCTTTTGATGTTTGCGATGATTTCGGTTACATTTTTTTGCTTATAGCATTCTGAACGATAAAGAACTTTTAGTTCATTTTCCAACTTTAAATAATAAATTTTTAAAAAATTTGCATAGGTTTTCTTAAGGGAAAGTAAGACTTCGATAGGGAACTTAGCATCGTAGGCTGAAAATTTGTCACTATCTAGTAACTGTACAAAATTTATGTTTCTCAAATCTTTGTACCGCGCATTTATTTCATATAAAACTTTTTCGAATATGTTATTATAGATTTGCTTGAAAAAGTCCTTGTTTTCAGAACGTTTGATTGGCAAATTTCCGAACAAATCGACAGCTTTCTGAAAATTAATTTCGAAGTCCTCATTTCCACTGATTTTTTTTATGCATTCGGTACAGTTCGCAATTTTTTTTTATACACTTCTCAATATCCAAGGATTTCTGTTGAAGCAAATTATATAACACGTCAGTTTGTGCGAATATAGCTGAAATTAAATTAAAAAAAAAAATAGTTTAAACTCGCTTAAGAACTGTAAGTAACCGCGAGCAGTAACAGATGTTTTTTTTTTTTTTTTTTTCAATCGCCCAAGAGCAGTGCGTTCGCAGTAGAACATAAATGAATTCTATAATTTTTATTTTATGCTCTCCAAGCATGAACTATCAGAGTAAAACCAATCAGGTGTATTTTCGTTGCATTTTGCAATAATTAATGCCTTTATGTCAACTATTTCAGGACTGTTCATAAACACAAAATGAAACTGTAAAAGCCGACGCCGATATTACACTAACTTTGTACAATCTTTTTATTAAAATAAAAGAAAAACAATACAATTTTGTACACTAAATCCACGGGTTAAGGTCTGGCCACGGCATAACCGAAACACCATTGTCTTGGAACCATTTCTTAGCCTTTTTTGATGTATGCTTTGGATCATTATCTTGTTGTAATGTCCAAATCAGAGGCATTTCGTATTCGGCGAAGCATAGTAGCAGCATACTTTTTTGAAAAAACCACATGCGCTGTGTACTTTACATTTATTAGGTTAGGCAGCAACTGCATGCGCCTAAAGTCAAAATGTTATTACAATGAGTACCTGTCATGTACAGTGTTGCCATAAGGAAATGCATATTAATTTGGGTTCCGATTGCATTTATAGAACATCTCCCCTTTTTCAAAATCATAAGACTGTTTGGATTTATTTATGTACACATGTACATATGTACATACGCAGACCCATGGCACACTGCACTGCAATTAGCGACATAAACGTTGTAACGTAATTTTAAATAGTATTAATAGTAGTAATTTAACTATTCAATTAATGTAATTCAAGTGCTTTTGGATAATTCAAACATTTGACTGGTAAAAATTCGTTGGCCTTATTTCCCGGCCGTATCTTGTCCTGTAGTGATTTTGCAGTGATGATTTTTTTCTTGCAGGATGGCAAGCCGGTGTGTTAGGCGTCTAAAAGCTTGACTGACGCTGAGATTCACTACGCGCAAATAGAGAAAGAATTGTTAGCTATAGTTTACGCGTGCACAAAGTTTAGTGAATTTATCTACGGAAAAATAATTACGATTCAAACTGATCACAAGCCATTGTTATCGATCTTAGCAAAATCACTCAGCTCAAATTATTCAGTCAGAATACAGCGAATGAACATTAAATTGTTGAAGTATTGATTATGTTCCCGGCAAAGACTTACATATTGCCGATTTGTTGTCACGTAACCCAGAACAGGACAGAACGGTAGAGTTGGAAGGCATGTTGAAGGAGGTAGTTCATAGTATAAGCATGAGCGATAGAGCTAAGGATAAATACGTATTAGAAACAAGTAAAGACAAAATTCTTATTGAGCTAAAAAAGTTATATGAAGAAGGCTGGCCAAATTCGAAAAGCAAGTTACCGGACCATCTGAAGTTCTACTGGAGCATAAAGGATGCCTTGTATGCAGAGGACGGACTAGTTTTTTATGAAGGCAGTTTATTTGTACCCCAAACGCTTAGAAAGGAAGCTTTGAGCAAATTGCATGATAACCATTTTGGAATAACCAAAACCATTTTAAGAGCCAAGACTCTTTTATTGGCCCTGCATGGGTAGAGATATTCAGAACTTCATTAGCAGATGCCCAATTTGTGAAAATTATTGTTGTGCCAACAATAAACATCCAATGATACTGCGATCTATTCCAGAATACCCTTATCAAAAAGTGGCCAGTGATATATTTGATTTTAAAGGCGGTTCTTTTATGATTGTCATTGACTACCATTCTAGATGGATAGACGTTAAGAAGCTTGAAAACAAATCAGCACCTAGTGTTGTCGGTGCACTTAAAGAAATATTTTCGTCCAATGGAATACCAGAGGAGGTCACATGTGACAACCAGCCGTTCAATTCCTTTAAGTGTCATGAGTTTGCTAGAGATTGGGAATTTAAGTTTACTCACAGCAGCCCATATTACCCAAAATCCAACGGCCTAGCAGAAAAAGGGGTACATATAATAAAAAACATGCTTAAGAAATCGGAAGTAGGGAACAAAGATTTTTTTCACTCCCTTTTGGAGTACCGTAACACCATAATACCGAGTATCGGATATACACCATCCCAGCTCTTCTCGAGTAGATTATTTAGAACTAAGCACCCAGTTTCGAAAAGTTTACTTATTCCAAAAAACGTCAACAATGAAGCCCAGTTAAAAATGGAAAGTGCAAAGGAAAGGCAAAAGTTGTATTATGATAGGAATGCTCGTCGTAAAGAACTAGATCTTGAAATTGGCCAATACATGATGTATAGGAAAGGGGATAAATGGGAACGAGCAATAGTCGAGGCTAGATCAGATGTACCAAGATCGTATTTTCTGAGAAATGGAAATAAGGAAGTAGTACGTCGGAATACTGAGCAGATTAGAAGGTCCGTGAACCCTCCTCAAGCTAAAGGGGACGATATAGAGAAGCATGCAATTGCGGTACCCTCACATAGTAGCACAACGAGTAGTAGGAAAGATATTGATAGACCAATAGTAGGAGATGGTATAGATAAGGGCGCAAATGAAATGCGCGAAAGATCTTCACAACCACAGTTAAAATCATCGCCGCAAAGTCACTAACCTGTTTTATTTGCTGACATACCGCAGCGAAATGATTGAATTTACCGCAAGCTGCCGAACGCGGGACATCTTCCTTTCTGGTGAACATAATTGCAGTACGCACATGGTCTTTTATCCCCATATCCCTGACTGTTTAATTTGCTGTTATTTCCAAATAAAAGTGCATTTCCTTTTACATATCTGAAATTAAAATTTTGATTTCGGTTTTTATTTACAATATTTTTTTATAAATTTTGATTGGCACTACTACTTCCCCCTGTTTTGTTCACCGCATGCACCATCTCCTGTTGTCTGGATTGAGTTGATCCGTCTCCCTGCATCATCTTAATCTGGACTCCAGTAATTTCTGCAACTCGACAAATTTCAATGGATTTCGCCAATGTTAGGTTGCTTTGCTTCAATAGTTGTGTTTGCACAGATCCATCCGCAATCCCAAGAACTATTCGGTCTCTCACCATAGAATCCTTCTCTGCGCCAAAGCTGCAGCTATCCACAAGTGCTGATATGTCCTTTAGGAAATGGTCAAAAGGTTCGCCTTCCTTTTGATTTCTCGAATAAAATAAGAGCCTTTCATAGATTATGTTCGACGTTCTCGGATTGCAGTATTGCTCAAACTTCTCCAGAACTTTATTTAAGTTCTTGTTTTCGTTTGCCGCAAAGTCGAGTGTATGGTACAGCTCTATGGCCTCACTCCCGGCACAACTCAGAAATCTCGCTACCTGAATTGACTGCTCCTCCTTATCCGTTTTCGTTGCGGTCGCATATATCGCAAAGTGGGTTCTAAATTTCTTCCAATTATCCCGCAAATTACCATCCAGGCACAATTGTTGGGGTTTCGGAAAATCCATATCGGCTCACTTGTTAATTTACCTGCTTTATGCTGCTTCTACTTTAGATAAAGAATAAAACACATGCGCTGTGTACTTTACATTTATTAGGTTAGGCAGCAACTGCATGCGCCTAAAGCCGAAATGCTATTACAATGAGTACCTGTCATGTACAGTGTTGCCATAAGGTAATGCATATTAATTTGGGTTCCGATTGCATTTATACAACACCAACGAAAGTGTCTGCTGTCATTGTTCCTTCTATGCGACACAAGGCCCTACTCCATGCCATGAAAAACATCCCCATATCATTAGACTACCCCCTCCATGTTTGACAGTTTTTCTTGTGTGACGAGGGAGTAATTCTGTCTTGGGTGGCCGTCTCACAAATGTCTTACCATCAGGACCTTTTAAATTAATTTTAGTTTCGTCCGTCCAGAGGATGTTTCGCCATTGGTTAATGCCCTGCGTTCCAGTCCATTCTGCGTCGCTTTTAGCAAAGTCGAGCCTTTGCTTCACATGTCTTGGTCTTAAAAAGGGAACTTTCCTCGCGGTTCTGCCGAACAAATTTGCTTCATTTAGCCTTCTACGAACAGTTCTAGCGCTGATATTGTCTTCGATCTCCTTTGCAATATCCTTTGATATTGATCATAAATTAGACCAGAGGCTACAGGTTTTACACCACTGGGTGGGTTAAATCTATGTTTTCCTTCAATATGTTTACAGTTGTTTATATTCGTTCCGTGTGCATGAGTTGTCATCTGGGTAAGGCTTAACTCACTTGATCGTAATTAAATATAACGGTGAGTTGACACTTAGCATCCATTCTGTTGGGCAATAGAACTCAGGAATGTCATATGACTCGAAGCTCAATATGGCTTTATAGACATCCAAAAGGCAGGAAAGTGGTAATTCCATAAATGATTTAAAATCTTAATGTAAAGTACACAGTTCATAAAGGGGTTTAAATGTATTCATTAGTACTCATTTTTAAGGCATTTTGCAAACATTTTGTTGAACTTTATCATAAAACCTACTAACTAAAGCTAGTGCTTTTGAAGTACTTATATCGGTGGTTTCGTCGACAATTAGTGAAAAATAAATATTTTTAAACAATTCGGACATTCGCCTTTTCATTGTTGCCTTGGTTCTCCCACAAGTAATGTGCTTTGCAATTGTTAAGTCCGGTAAACACTTTCTTAACAACTCCGGCAAATAGTCCAAAAGCGACAAAGGTAAATGGTGCGCAATCACAAACATAACTAAACTACTTTTGGCCTGCCTCACCTGACTATTGAATGTATTAGCGCTGGAAGTGGAGAATACTTCTTTAATAGATACTTGATCCTTTTTTTCTTTAAAATTGTTCTTGTGCGATGACCTGTTTTCATGACGTTGAAGATGGGTGAATATATTCATTATCGACTTGTTGCAAAATGGACAAAATGACTTGCAATCTTTTTCTTCAAGCCATGGAAGTAAGTTTTTCCACTGCTCCCGGAAGCGACGATTTGTCGGTGTTCGACGCGATGTGCCAGCGGTGCTGTAAAAAAAGATTACTATAGTACTGGGCATCATTTCTAGTGTTGATTGTTTTTACTTTTTTTCAGCTTCGCAGTCCGATTCTGATATTGAATCCTGTACACAATCCGGATCCACAGTCCGTTTCGATCTTACTATAAACCTAGACAAAGTGACGTAATTGGATTGTATTAAACTTTTTAAATGAACTGCATATGTGTATTTGTTTTAAAACTTACTTATTCATCTTCAAATTAAAACAAATCCCATCCAATTCCGGCGCCAAGACAACTGAATGAATATTTGAATGTGACAGTGACATTGACAGAATGACATATGACAGAATAATAACTCACAGTTCAGTGGAGAAGGGCATTGCCTGTCACACTATATTTATAAAAGACTTACCATGTATGTACATATTTTAACGAAACACTCGAGTTAAAAAAAAAAATTTTTGTCGGAACTAAAAAGTATCAAAATAGGCATTTTAAAGAAAACGAAGTATCACGTCGAAATAAAGATAAAAAAGTATCACTTTTGATACTTTGGTATCATTGTGGCAACACTGGCTGGAATCAGACGAAGAACGCTTTTTTTCCTATTTCCGCATGTCTCAAAATTGTTTTGAAGAACTCCATGAATTGCTTCGTCCTAAAATTGAAAAAAAAAAATAACGAACTGGCGGAAACCCATTTCAACAAGAGAAAGACTTGCAATTTGTTTAACTCTTTCCGGCGCAGAAATTGAAGAAGAAAATTTACCCATGCGTTGTCAAAAAATTAAAATTTCAAATTTGGAAAAAAAATTAATTATATTTATTCAATTAGGCAAAAAACAAAAAAAAAATATTTTTAATGTTTTTGTTTTTTTATTTTCTTAAATATAGTATAAATTCAGGTGGGTGAAATTTTGAACCAGTGCGCCATTTACTTCTTATGATAATTTTGGAAACAAAATTTATTTTTCCCCAAGCACAATGGAACTTGGCAAATAGAACAAATCCAATTTGTTCGAACTTCGTTTTTAATTGTACTGCAGACGGAACATCTTCTACGGGTACTGTGTTCCGGCTGATGAGCCGCGGAGAAAGTACGAACTTCCAAGGGCAAGAAAGGTTTAGAAGCTTTTATGGCTATAACTGGGGATGAATTTTCCGAAGGGCGTTTCAAATTCCTTCTAACTAAATCTTGCGCTAATAAACCATTTATTACTGAACGCCTAAATGTCTTCATATCAATTTTTGGAAGGTTGAGCATTTTGTACAAACAGAAGGCATTCACAACTGCTGCATCCATGAAAAAAAAAAATATACGATGCCACCATTTCTTGCTTTTTCTATCCAGTTTATATACTGATAGATTTTGATCAAACTTGTCCACGTAGTTCATGTGTTTGTTGTAGTCAATAACTGCAGTTGGACATGATACTTTTGAAACAGTCCCATCCTTATTTTTGCGTGACACTTCGCTAATTTGTGCATGATAATCAAAATTGGAAAGGATATGTACACACCGCTTATCTCTCCATTTGATTGCGGTCAAGTTTGTGTCACTAAGAAAAAAACTAGCTTCTCCCCGCTTCATTCGATTGTCTGGTGGAAATCGTGGAAGATATTTTCGTGTTGCATTTACTGTTCCACAGGCATGTATTCCATCATGCTTCAAGTCTTCCATCAGCTCAACACTAGTAAAATAGTTGTCAATGTAAACGATATGGTCTTTTTGTTTCAAATCTGAAAGCAATCTCTTGACAACCCTAGCTCCAAGATTTATTTCCGCTGTTCCAGATGCTGACTTGCCAGTGTAAATGTCGAATTCGTGACAGTACCCAGTCTTATCTGCAAGCATCCACACCTTATAGCCTCTTTTGGTTGGTTTCTTTGGCATATATTGCTTCATATAGCTGCGGCCCTTGAATTTGATCATAGACGAGTTGGCTTTGCACATTTTTTAAAATTTGTTGCTAGTATTTGGAGCACAGGTTTAATTTTATATAGTCTGTCGTGATTGGGTGCACCTCGTTTGGACTCGAGACTTCCATCATTGGCGTGTATATTTCCTAGCAACCAACTAAACCGTGATTGTGTCATAAGGGAACTGATATAGGGATCATTCAAATCTGGTGCGGATGACCAGTAATCTTTGTAACTTGGAAGCTTCTTTATTCCCATTAGCAAGTTCAAACCAATAAACGTTTTCATTTCATCCATATTTGTTTTCTCAAATGTCTTACCTGTTTTCATGTGCTTTTGCTCAGCGTATAAGTTCGTTTGAAAAATCAAATGCTCAAAAAGTTGGCTGTCAAACAATAATTGAAAAAGATCTATAGGTGTTGGATTTTCTATATCCTTGACAAAATCCGCAGCCCCATGGTCTTGAGTAAACTCCGGCAAAATGAAGTGCAACCAGCTAAATTCTTTCTTCCGCTGATAAAAAGTGAGGCTACCCACGTAACAACATTGAGCAAGCAACAACAAAAATTCACCGCTATTCTCTGCATACTAACACATGTTGTTGATGTGAGTGGTACAAATTTCAAACCTTTGCGCCGATTGCAGAAAATATTTTCTGCATGGTTTAAAATTTGTCCCACTAAGGCGCAACTGCTGAAAATATATGGTTCAAATTTTGAACCGTTGAGACGGAAAGAGTTAAGGTATGGAATATACATACATATATATGCACACTATTTTTATTTATAAGTAGAAAGAAAGTAAAAAAAGTATTAAAAATATTATAAGATTGCATTCTTCTACATATTTCCTTTAATTCAGTTTCTGCAAACAATTTTGCCAGGTCCAATTTGACCATTATTTTATTTCTTTCCGAAAATTTCTTAAATGTGTCAGCGTAGCTTTGAAAGAGATGGTCGACAGCATCATATTTTTTTTTTGTTTTTTTGTATCTAGATATTCTAAAATTTTGTCAACTTCATTCGTATCATGAGTTCTTTTTGATCGTTTCACAGCTGTTGGTGTACGCACTGACGGTGTAAGTAATGTAGATGTAAAAGGTGTTGGTTGTGTTGAAACAGGAGAAAACCCTGGTGATAACAAGTGTGATGAGGGCAATTCAGTTTATAGTTTGTGCGGGTGTTGTGTCTTATGTTTTCTCTAATGTTGTGTTTGGAGACGTCTGTAATACATTTGAAGATGTTACACGTGGAATTAAAGTACTGTCCAAAAACTGCAGTTGATTAAGCCAAAGCCATTTGGGTTTCTTTGCTGATTGTCGTGTGGTACCTTTCATTAGCTTTTTATATCCCACATACAGAAAATCAAATTGAACCCATTCAAGTGAACTGACGACACAAAGGCCAACGAACCGAAGGCCCACCACTGCTGCATTTCAAATAAGAGACAAATTTGTATCTTATTTTAACAATGAACATTTATAAATAATTATTTTATTTGAACGCCGCGGTGAATTCAACGTGAAACGCGGCGTTAAAACGCGCTCTGTTTGACAGGGCTTTTACTCAAGAAAATCCTGAATGAAAGTGTATCACAAAATAAAAATACACAAACCAGAATCCAGAAAAATAAAGAATTTCGTGTGCTATTTCCATTTATTCATCCCTACGCCGATTACTCATCATACATACAGTATTGTGCAAAATATAAGCAACCGTTTCATTTTGATCTTTCATTTGAAGTTTTTGATAAATTTATTAATAAAAGATAAAAAACACTTGGGAACTATTGCCTTAGAGTATGTTCTTTTAATTCATAGTCTTTCAAAGATATATTTCTTTTGGAAAAGGTTGCAAACATAGAAAATAAAAATAGTTATTCAAATTATAAGCAACTTTCTTAATATTTTGTGTAGTATCCATTATTTCTTATGACAGCAGCACACCTCTTCGGCATAGAAGAAATTAAATTATATAAAATAGTATTAGGTATGCTTTCCCAACTTTCTTTCAGGGCATTCTTGAGTTCTGCTTTGTTACGAAAACGTTGGCCAGCAACCCTACGCTTGAGAATCCCAAAAAGATTCTCGATGGGATTCAAGTCTGGAGATTGTGCCGGCCAATCAAGAACTTGAATCCCTTTATCATTGAGCCACTCTTTCACCAGCTTCGACGTGTGTTTCGGTCCTTTTATAAGGACTAGAGGTCCAACCCCATGAGCGCTAAAACAACCCCATACCATTACGCTGCCTCCACCAAACTTCACCGTCTTTTTGGTGTACTTGGAATCCAGTTGCTTCTTTGGAGGTCGTCGTACTAAAGTTCTTCCATCAGATCCAAAGAGATTAAACTTTGATTCATCGCTCCATATCACTGAACTACAAAAAAAAAAGTGGAGGAGAATCTAAATGGCCTCTTGCGAACTCAATTCTCCTCTTCCTATTACCATCTGTTACCTTCGGTTTTTTAAGGCTCTGGCATCCTCGAAGGTTGTTTTCTAACCATCCGCACCATTTTCGCACCATCCTAGCCGCTATGTTTACACCGTATTCTTCCTCCAATCGTGCTCTTATTTCGGAAGAAGTGGTAAAAGGGTCTTTAAGAGCATATCGTACTAAAATGGAATCCTCTCTTTTCGTTGTTTTTCTGGGTCTGGCTCGTCTTTTATCCGCAAATGTTCCATGGGTTTCAAAATGTTTTAACCGTAGACCTACATTAAAAAAAAAAACGACTAAACATACGTTGGTGGGTCGTTTTCGACCCTTATATATTTTTTTTAAGAAAATAAATACAAAATTTAGCACTTCTTGAGAAAAAGTTGCAATTTTCGTTAGAATTAATTAAAAAATTTAAAATAAATATATATACAGGGAGTCGTTGCGTTTACTTAAATACATTTGACACACACATTCCGATTGTGTTTGTTCTTGCAAACATTTTTTCCGCATACGCAGCAGACCAACTCTGTTTTGTGCTCTTTGGTTTTTGCTTTTTTAGCTAAACAAATAGCACATCTACCCCGCTTTTGGTGGTGAAAAAATCTTGGCCGCTTGACAGGTGGATTGGAATCTTCGCTTTCGATGCCGATTTGCGTATAAACGATGAAAGCATTCAATGCAGAAATGTCAATGATATTGGAAAACACGCACATTGGCCAACGATTTGTTTTTTCGTTTTGAACTAAATCCGGAAAGCATTTTATCGGCATTGTCAACGCCACCTTTAGTTTTGTTGTAGTATTGGATGATTTCTGGCATCTTCTTCGGTTCAGGTCCAACATCAGGAGTATTATGCATTGTGCTTTGGACGATGGTACATTTATTTTTCTTGCTGATGTACGATACCAATGTTGTGGTATCAGTAAATGCAAATGTTGATTGAAACAGTGGTTGTTTTTTCTCCAATAAAGTTTCG
Organism: Blera fallax; assembly: GCA_946965025.1. Lineage (NCBI taxonomy): Eukaryota > Metazoa > Arthropoda > Insecta > Diptera > Syrphidae > Blera > Blera fallax. The sequence continues at coordinate 41,700,937 of OX337247.1, read as the reverse complement.
GAGGTATACTTCTTTTATTTTTTCTAAGCGTGCCAACCATAGTCAAACTCTTTTGGAGTAATTTTTGACCCAATTCGTATGACGAAAAAAGTTGTCCATAGTGATGTTGTGACCTTTCAACCCTTCAGCTAAATCTAAGTCCACGCATTCACCTCGATTCCGTTCAGCTGCAGCTCCAGTTTCTTTTCGTTTCGAATCGCAGAACTTTTGTTATATACTGGAAAGTTTCTTTAGACATAACTGCACGAAATATTGGTCGACCAAAATCTGCATCAAACAAATCTTCGATTCGCTCTGTTTTCGATCTAGAAAAACATCTGTTCAATCATCTTTCACTATCCAATTCACTTGAATCACACTCTTCATCGTAAGCAATTTCTGCTTCAGGCACAAAATCTTCGTCACTACCCGACGAAAAATCTTCATCGCTTGGCGAATGACTTGACATTTCATCAATTGAATTAGAACAAATAACGATTTTACTTCCGTTTGCAATGAAATTTCCATACAAAATGCGTACGGGTCGAAAACGACCAAATCTAAGAGAAAAGATTCAAATTCAAAAAAAGCACAGCCATCTAAGAATCAAAATTTAAGATTGTCAAATTTCGATGGTTTAGGGTATAAGTAACAAATTCAAGAAAGCCTAGGCCAATATTAATAGTATTTTCCAAAATATTTGAGTTAAAAAAAAATTATTGGTCGAAAACGACCCCAACGTAGGTCTACGGTTAAAGCGTTTTGCACTTTTTTTCGCGAACAATTTATGTTTCGTGCAATTTTGCTGATATGTACATATGTATTTTGTTCCTTCTGGAACATTTGCCATATCAACTTCCTCTCCCCCGTCGTAGAGCTCTTGTCACGTCCCATAACTATTTTTAAATTCACTTAAGCACTTCAATATCCAATACTTTACAACTCACCGCAACAATGGATGGATGAAAAATGAAGGCTTTAAATAAAATTCGATTCAATTTTTGGGTGTGCTAATGCCACCCAATTTTGCCAATGCAAAAGGGACGATGTTTTAAAATTTTTTTTCTTAAAAAGCTCTAATTTCAAAATTTAAAATTTTCAAAATGTGGTTAGAGATTGTTAAGAATGTAATATTATTGAATATATGACAAATAATAATTTAAAAATACGTAATATTTTGAAATAAGGCATTTGTTTAGTCATTCATTGGGGTTTGCTAATTAGCGTGCCAGCACTGTATGTATGTATGTAAATTAATAATTCAATTATACAGTTGAGCGCCGATTAACCGGGATGGTCGGGACCGAGCTCATCACGGAAAATCGAAAAACCCGGATAAACGAATTTTTTTTTATACGTAATAAAAAATTAATTAAAGTCAACTAAACTTATTTATTATGTCAATAAAGCAAAAACGAAACAGAAATAAATAAAATTCAATGAGAAAAAACTAAAATAAAATACATAAAATTCATTAGCAACAATTCTTAAAATATACACGTAAAAGGTATAAATACATATGTATATATGTACATACATAGGTATATAAAGAACTAGATGCGAGAAGTCTTAAAAAAATCGCAGATTGTTGACTGTTTCTTAGATTTAACTCGATTGTTTTCTTTAATCAGGCTTTCTCTGATGCGGTAAACTTGCATTTTATCCCGTTGAGATACTGTTGGCGAGTCAAACAAAGTCTTCTAAAAAGTCCAACAGGGTATTGCTTGATTTAATAGCTTCATCTAAAGATATTTTTGAAACCACTATATCGTCTTCATCAAATTCATCAGAATTTGATTCATCCGGCTCAGATTCATGAGGATGATTTATCATATTAATAATATCAGTTTGAGAGAGAGTAGCAAATGTTAGATCATTCACATAACAGTCCAGCCAATTTCTGATTGCTTCTTCATTAAAATCTTCCGCAAATTCCATAATTTCCGCTACTTCGTCAGGATCATCTTCAACTTGAGCTAATAAAAACAATAGAAATGAAGACATGTGCAATGTACCTGTTACTTCATTTTCAGGGCAAAGTAAATTATGCCAAACATTTTTCAATACGTTGGCAGTAACACAATTCCAAGATGTCGCGATAGTCCATATTGCAATTTTGATGTTGTATGACTTAGAAAATTCTTGACGGCTTTCCGAGCTCACTAATTTTTGTACAATATATTTGCGATAATGACTCTTTAAACTCCTTATGACACCGTGATCCATTGGCTGAATCAAAGATGTGCAGTTTGGTGGCAGATATCTCACAATGGCATTATGCCTCTTAAACTCGTCTACATCCGGGTGAGCTGGGCAGTTATCCAATAGTCAAAGAACTTTACAATCTTTTCCAAGGTTGATATTTGCAAAATGTTCTTTGACTTCGTGCATAAAGTTTTGGTTGAACCACTCCAGAAAAATTGTTTGCGTTACCCTAGCCCTCTTGTTGGCCTTATATATGACAGGGAGCTCTCTCACATTTTTGATTGCTCTTGGACGAAGACTTTTACCAATTACCATTAACTTACATTTGTGAGTCCCTGCAGCATTGGAGCAAACTAGCACAGTAAGACGTTCCTTTGAATCTTTATAGCCCACTACAACATGTTCTTCTCTACAAGCCAAAGTATTTCGTGGTAAGCACCTCCAAAAAAGGCTTGTCTCGTCCGCTGAATGAATGTTTAATCTTTGCATTAGTGTTTTAATTGTGCTGTTGAGAAGCCTGGTTGATTGTCAGCTGTTATGCTTTTAATTTCTGGAAAACCTTGCAATAACTCTAAGACTTTTTCATCTAATTTAGTTTTATCTTCGATAAGTTTTATTACTAAGAATTTTGAATATGAATCAATACATGTTAGGAATTTTAATTTCTGGACAAAAAATATATCTATATGCACACCTGCTCCCCCTCTTTCTTAGGAATTGGAGCCTCTCCAATTGGTATCTTTTGTGGATGTCTATCATATTTAGTTTTATTACATGTATATCGCAGTTTCGAACATATTCTTTCAATTGTTTGCTCATTTCGGGCCAATAATATAATTTGTAGATTTGTTTAAGATTCTCTCTATAGCTCCTGTGTGCTCTTGTATGTGTTTGCTCTATAATTATGCTTTGATCTTCCCTATTCGTAATATCTAGTCGAAAAATTTTTTGTGTATAGAAATTTGTTGTTAAATGTTTCTTTTAACTTTTGTTTGACTTCATATAAATCTTCTGGTGTGCAATGGATTGCGACGATTCCGGGTTGCAAGTATTCTTTGATAATTGTAATTTTATAGATAGATAGATTTTCCACTGTGTCGTATTCTATAATGTGCCTGACTTTACCAAAATTCCTTACTTGTTCATGTATAGTAAAATTAGCTTTACTTAATAGGATTTGTTGTTTGAATTCATTTAATGGTTTTGCAGTTTCTTTTATGTCTGAATTTTCACTACTTTCTGCGGAATGCTGTGTTTCCGTAATTGAAGAATTATCTGTAAGAGTATTGAGATTCTGCCTAGACAGTGCATCTGCGACTACATTCGTAGAACCTGGCTTGTATACTATTTTGGGAGCATCTTTTCATTTTAGCATTGGGGTTGCGAGTTGAAACCGCGAATGTCAATGGTTGGTGGTGATCCGTATGGATTTCTAAATCTGAAACACCGTAAAGGTAGTTTCTCAAAGTTTTTAACGCCCATACAATTGCGTAAAGTTCCTTCTCGTTTGTAGCATAATTTTGCTCTGTGGAATTTAAGGTTTTTGATATTAAAATTATAGGTTTACCCTCTTGAGTAAGAACTCCTCCTACAGCGTTATTGGAAGCATCTGTTGTTAATATAAACTTTTTCCTAAAATCTGGTTGCACTAGTTCTATTTCGTTAATTAATGAATCTTTTAGTTTCTTACAGGCTGAAATTCCTTCCTGATCTAATCTTATCACTGTCTTTTTAGACATGTGTTGTGAAACTCTTCCATTTTCTCCTGATAAATATTTTGTCAATGGTTTTGCTATTGAAGCATAATTTCTTATGAATTTTCTGTAATAACCAGTCATTCCCAGGTAACTTCTAAGTTGTCTTAAAGTCGCTGGTATTGGAAAATCGGATATAGTTTCAATTTTCTTTGGATCTGTTTTAATCGAATTGTGGCCTACAATGTAGCTTAAAAATTCAACTTCTGTTTCATAAAATTTAGATTTTTCTAATGATAAAGGGTCATTCATTTTTCGGCTTCGAAAGTAAAGCTAAATAAAACACACAGCACATATATTTTTGATGAAAATTTTAATTCATTATAAAGTTTGGACTTTGCCATTAAGTGTGAAAAACAATATCATTCAAATGGCCGCCTCGGGAAGATTCGCAGCATGCGATTCTTTTGAGGTAATTTTTAACCACTTTTTCGCACATTTCGGGCGGTATCTCGGCCATAACTTGAGTAATGTTGGTTTTTAATGCGTCTAGAGTTCGAGGATTATTCGCGTAAACACGGTCTTTTGCGTAGCCGCACAGAAAAAAATCTAACGGTGTTAAATCACATGATCTTGGTGGCCAATTGACGTCGCCAAAACGTGAAATTACGCGACCAGGAAACTTCTCACACAATAAAGCCATAATTGGTCGTGTTGTGTGGCTTGTTGCCCCGTCCTGTTGGAACCACATATCGTCCAAGTCATGATCTTCAATAGCCGGCCAAAAAAAATCGGTTATCATTCAACCATATCGCTCCGAATTGACTGTAACCGTCCGCCCATTGGCATCTTCGAAGAAATACGGACCAATGACACCTTTCGACCATAGAGCACACCAAACAGTCATTTTTTCTGGATGCAACGGCACCTTTTCGATCACTAGTGGGTTTTCTGAGCCCCATATGCGGCAATTTCGTTTGTTTACATACCCACCGAGTGAGAAATGTGCCTCATCACTGAAGAAAATGTTGTTCGAAAAATCGGTGTTTATTGTCTGTTGTTCCAACACCCAAGAAGCGTATCTACGGCGTTGTGAATGGTCAGCAGGCTTCAATTGCGTAAGTTGAACTTTATAAGGATGGAGATGCAAATCCAAATGCAAAATACGCCATAGTGAGGTGTACGACACGTTCAACTGCTGCGAACGCCGGGAAATCGATAAATTCGGATCATCAGCAACACTTGCACTTACAGCAGCAATATTTTCGACGGAGTGTGCATTACGATGATGCACAGGCCTTACGACATCAGTAACGATTCCACTCTCTTCAAATTTCTTCACAATTTTACCAATTGCTTGCGTAGTCGGTCGATTATGACGACCATAATCATCGCGTAATGCGCAAAAAGTGGCTGCGTTTGAATCACCACTTTTGTAGTAAGTTTTAATAATTTTAACGCGTTGTTCGATTGTTAAGCGATCCATTATCGTAAATGGCATATATTCAACTAATATTATGACACTTCAAATGACAGCTAAGTTTGGCATATGTCAAATGCCAGCGCTACCAACTTGAAACCACGAAATGAATGACCCTTTATCTTCATGTTAGCGTTTTTAAGTGTTCCGATAATTTTCTTTAAGTTTGCTGTGTGTTCTTTCAAGTTCTCGGAGAACACTATTATGGCGTCAATATATACGTGGCAAATTTTTCCGATATAATCTCGTAATTTATCGTCCATTGCTCTTTGGAAGATGCTTGGTGCATTCTTTAGTCCAAATGGCATTGTTAAAAACTCGTATTTTCCGTTGTTTACAGCGAAAGATGTCTTCTCTATGTCGGCTTTGTTCATCTGTATTTGGTGAAATCCTGATTCAAGGTCTATAGTTGAAAAGTACTTGGATTTCCCTAAGTTTGAAAGTATCACGTTTGTATCTGGTATAGGATACTTATCAGATATACACTGCCGACCATAAGTTTGGAATCACCATCTAATTTTTGCATTTTTCGTATTTTTTTGTTAAAGATTAAAATAAAAGTTACCAAATCTATTTTTTATTAAACATTATTATTATTTGTATCAAATAAACATTAAGAGATCGAAATTGCATACAAAATAACAAAAAAAAACATGTTTTACTTAAACCTTCTTTTCGTCGAAATATCCGCCCTTTGCTTTTATGACTGCTGAACATAGTCTGGGCATCCTTCTTATGAGTTTGTCGATTGTTTCGTTAGAAATGGCATTCCATGCATCACTAAGAAGACTCCACAAATGATTTTTGGACGTTGGGCATGTTTGGCGGACCTTCCGATCGAGCTCTTCCCATAAGAGCTCTATTGGGTTTAAATCTGGAGACTGTGCTGGCCAAACCATATTCCGCAATATATTTTCTGCCTCCTTAGTAGCCAAGAACCCTCTGCACAATTTGGAGCTATGTTTGGGATCATTGTCCTGTTGCAGAATGAAGTTTGTTCCAATTAATCGCAGTCCTGATGGTATAGTGTTCTGCTCCAGAATTTCCTTATAGCCTTCCTTATTTAAAATTCCTTCGATGCGAATGATATCACCAACTCCACCAGAACAAAAACATCCCCACACCATGATGGAACCAGCTCCGTGCTTTACAGTTGGCACAACACAGTCTTGCCGCATTTTTTCCTGGTCCGATCGCCTCACATACACCCGTCTCTTTGACCCAAAGACCTCATATTTGGACTCGTCAGTCCATAGCACCTTGCTCCAGTCCTCTATCGTCCAGTTTTTATGCTCTATGGCCCACAGCAATCTTTTAGCTCGATTTTGAGACCTGAGCAAAGGTTTTCGAACAGCTACTCTGCCTTTTAAGTTTCCTTCAATCAATCGCCTTTTCACGGTAGTTAAAGAAACAGGCTTCTCTCTACTGCTATTCAGCTCTGCGCGTATTTCAGGAGCTGTCAAACGTCGATTCTTCTTGGAAATTCTTCTAAGCTTTCTGTCCTCGATTTCTGTTGTTATTTTTGGCCTTCCTGATCTTCTACGATCCGACAAACTACCAGTTTCTTGAAATCGCTGCACAGTGTACTGCACCCCCTTGTATGAAGCTTTAACTTTTTTGGCAATAGTTCTCAGGCTATCACCCTGTTTATGAAAAGCTATAATTACAGCTCTCTTTTCGGCAGAGTTAGAGTTTTTCCTCATATTTATACTCGAAATTTTTTATTTTTTTAAAAAATTAGGAAGGAAACTGTAGAAAATACTTTAAAAAAAGCACAATTCCCAAAAATCTGAGAAATAAACTCATTTTATAAGCCGGAAGTATATTTTTTTTACAATAGTAAGCGGAAACTATTTTTTGGAAATTCAGCCTTAATCAAATTAACCCAATTTTATTTGACTTAGTTAGCCCTACAGAAATATATGGCATATACAATTTAAAGCTACTTCATAGTCAAGATTTTTGACATCAATGATATTTTTTTAAAATTCATATTTACTTCAAAAACTGGAAAAAAGCACAAAGTTACTAGGTGATTCCAAACTTATGGCCGGCAGTGTACATAGTTTTCTCATTTAATTTTTTATAATCAATCACCATTCTTAGTTTTGGTGTTCCATCCACATTTATTCCCTTCTTATGTAGGTACCACCCATATCGGTGAGTTGTAGGGACTTCTTCTTGGTTGTATTATTCCGTCATTTAACATTTTATTTATTTCTTTATTAACGAATGAATTTACCGATAATGGATAAGGATATTGTTTACTCCATATAGGAGTTTCAACAATTGTACGTATATCGGCCTTTACATCCGTTCTAAATAATGAATTCGTGTCTATATTTGAATGCATTGTTTTAATTTCTCTTTTAATTTGCTCTCTCATTCCTTCAATTCCTATTCGCTCAACATTCTTATTATATAATTCACTTTTGCCATTTATTTCTTCGGCTGACATTTCAGAGATTTCTATCCGTTGAAAACTATCTTCATTTAGATTTCTCAAACTGTAATTGTGTATTCGACACAATTCACCTTCATTTATTATGAATTCAGAATCATTTTCTGAACTAAATATTTCCTCACTAATACCTGCGTGAGTTAGAGTTCGTTTCTCGAAATCTAATATTATACCTTCCTTAATTATTACATTGAATCCTATCAATAAATCTGCCTCCAAATTAGTTAGCTCATAAAATCTAACTTGTCTATTGAATATATATCCTTGATAAAAATGTGTTATGATGGTGTAACCATTTATGGTCCTGACCCTCTTTTTAATTACTAACTCCTGTCTATTTGACAAGATATTTGGCCTACAATAGCAGCTTGTAGCACCTGTATCTAATAAAATTTTTACTTGTTTTCCTGTTCTCTCGTTTTCTCTATATACATTCCCATGCACTTGAATAGGGACAAAATGTTCTGTTTAACTTTTGCTGTTTTCCAATAAAAGAGTGGAATACATGTGTAGGAATATATTTTTTTAATATTTGCAATTATTTTTTTTGTTAAAGGAAAAAAAAATTAGGCTTCTAACTCTTTCCGTTATTTTAATGCAAATGGTTTTGTAAATGCAGTTAAAAAAATGTACATTTTTCTTGCTGCACTTGAATAGGGACAACAACTGAAAACAAGAATAATTAACAGAACATTGCAAGATTTTAGTTTAAATTCATTTCTGTATATTTTTTAACAATATATTAATAATGTGTGTAACCCCCTTTGTTGGAAATGATTTCATAAACGCGGTTGGGAAGCGAATCATACAGAGATTTTAGGTAGTCCAGAGAAATGTTGCACCAGGCGGCATTGATGGCTTCTTTTAATGATGAAATGTCTGAAAATTGTCTTCCGGACTCGTAAACTTTCCGTGACAACCATCCCCATACATTCTCAATGACATTAAGATCAGGCGAATATGGTGGCCACTCCAGTACAGGCAAGTTTTGGGTACGAATCCATTCTTTTACCACGCGTGCAGTATGGAAAGTCCATGGCACGGGTCCAAACATGTTGTTGTAGTAAGGGAAAGCCTTTTCCAGTACGCCTTTATAATGGTTCGCATTCATTCTTGATGATAGAAATTGCAATTCACATTGACCATAATAAGAGATCGCACCCCACACCATTACACCCCCCTCACGGCTGTGGTGACGAGTAAGATAGTGTTTTTCTTTGCGTATGTCATGGAAATAGTAATTGTAACCATCAGGGCCATCTAAATTAAATCGTTTTTCATCCGAAAAAACGATCCGATGCCACTCGCTATTCCACGTCATGCAATTCTGGGCAAAAAGCTGACGAGCCTCCTTACGAGCCGTGTTAAGAGGTGGTTTTTGTTTCAGTTTTAATCTTTTCAGATGTTGAGCTCTCCGTAATACTCGTCTAACCGTGTCAACACTCGCAGTAATTCCCAAATTTGTTCGGATTTGTGATGCAGAACAGTGAGAATTTGAGTCTTCAGTAGTTGTAGTCGCCTTTTTGGTCCTTCCTTTCATGTTGTTCCCATAGTTTGACTTGTTTTTAAGAAAGTTGCAAACCACCGACTTGCTTCTTCCAATTTTTTCGGCAATATCCCTGTATGTAAGGTTACACTCTTTATAGGCAACTATTTTGCCTTTCTCTTCTGCTGTTAAAACTTTACCACGACCCATTGGCTTTAAAAACGTTTAAAATGTACGAAAGATAACAAATAATGACCTTTGGCTTTGATGATTTGATGCACACTTAAACAATGGCCCCTGTCCCTATTCAAGTGCTGCAATAAAAAAGCTCACTTTTCTGCATGGTCAAAGCAAAACTCAAATAACTCATAACGGTAAAATTGTTGGAATTTCTTTCTGTTTCTAAAAGTTGTCTATTACCATTGTATATGAAACTTATAGTACTATCATCAAGCAATATTTTTTAGTATTTACTCGGACCGCTCAGGTGGCGTTTTCTCATTCTTCGAGAGCGAAGTAAAATATTATTACTCTCTGAGAATGGAGTTATAATTACAGAATGAGTGAGTGATGAGTGGAAACAAAGTAAACAAAATTTTTCTTGGGTTTCCATTCCCGTTCAGTATTTTTGCACACATGTTACGCAACTGCGTGAATGACTTTGCCAAGAACATAGGCATAAGGTATAAGCAGGTTATTGTTTTTTTTTCTTGTTCAGTGAAAAGATGTGTTTTTCTGATTAGGGAGTGGAGTGGTGGATGCATATTATGCGTTATGCGTCAGGTTTTTAGTTCAAGTGGTGGTCTGGTTAAGGGATGAAAAAACATATTTTCACAGCGGGGTGGTGTTGGGATTATGTGGTGGATGGACGGAGTGCCAGAAATTTATGATGGCTACGGATAGATTTGTTTGTTTTTGTTTGAATTGTATGAAATTATACAGAAAATTTTTCGAATCAAACCCTATCCTCTGTTGCACGGACAAACGAAGGGCGCTGAATAGTTCAAATATTCTTTTCCACGTTACCCAATGAGGTAGAATATTAAACGCGTTTTTTTTTTTTCGATGTGTCCCCTGTACGCATTGTCCTCGCTTTTTAGTAAGACCTAAAGAAATATCCATTAATTAAAAAAATAATGAATAACTAGAAAAACTTAACAAACAAGAGGGGAAAAAAAAGAAAATATAACAAAAATTTGCAAAAAAAAACTTAACGAAACAAAGAAAGGATTAATTTAGGTACACATAGCTATGTATGTATAATAAAGTGAAGTTTTCATTTCCTTACACTTTTAACTCCACAGAGATCCTTATTGGTTTTCTTAATCGAAAATTTGATTAGACCAATTAAAATGAATTTGCAAATGGAGTGTCTGTGCTCATCACCGTCACATTTCATACTCGCGAAAGCTGTCATTTTTAGTCCGGATTTTAGCAGAGCTTCAACCAAGTGTTCTTCGTGTCGTATTTTTACAAACTGGCTTTCAAAAAGTGTTTGCATACTTTTCACATAAGCTTCAAATTCCAAGGAAGGAACAGTTAACTTTCCAAATTCGGATGATGTGTCATAGGTGTTATAAGCTCACAATTTTATTAACAGAGCTTGTTCTCGGAATTTGTCTGTTTTATCTACCATGAACAGAGTGCAGTTTTGACAGTTAAGTTTCTTATGCAATTTGAAAGCCGCAAACCCGGCATAAAATGTAAGAGCCGCTTCTTGCAGCTTCTGAGAACATCCTTTGGACACAACTGTTTCTGTCTCATTGGCATCAACATCAAACTCGTCATCGCAACTATTCATATGGTATTCGATACTGTTCAGAATATATGTTGCCATGAGATGATTTTCTACTGGAGCTTCAATATGAAATTCGTGACTGTCATCACACTTAAGATCGTCACAATCAGCTTCGTGCAATAAAGATTCAGCCCCAGCATCTTCGTAACTTGCATTTTCTGATGACTTTAAATTATTGAAAATAATTTGCTTCAAATTTCTAATAAATCTGTAAGCCGAAGAGTTTCGTTCGTATGATCCCCTATTTAAACGAGCCATTGAAAATAAGTTTTCTGCAACAACAGTATTCAGATGTGCAATAAGAAGGAATTGCTGGTCATTTTTAAGTTTTTCCCATATTAACTCTATAGCAAGTAAAGTTTGTAGTAACCCACCAAAGCAATATGACTTTTTCATTTTACCGGTAGACTCGCATAATAAGATGTAGCTTGCTTCCAATTTTTGTTTAATCCCCTAAGAGTAAAAACCATTTCTTTGGAGGCTACAGTAGCGCGTCTACCCAGCGCTAATATGTCATAGGTTCGGCAACTCTATTAACGGAAAGTGTGGTTGGACAGTATTGCCCGTTTCATTTTTGTTTTGGTTAATATTTAATACGCCTGGATGCACTAGAACTGTCTGAAGTGACTACTAAAGGAAGCTTTGTGTCTCTGATGTTATCCATGATTTTAAAACAAGACTCATCGATAGATACATCAGAGCAACTGCACACTGATATGGATGACATTGGAAGGGCATTTTTAGTTAGCAATTTCGATGTGCTTCTATGTTTACATCTTTGCTATGAAAATGGGTTTCACAAATAAAAAATTGTTTTTTCAATGTACTACATTGAGCATGCTTTACCCAAACATCCCTTCTATGATTTTTAGGGACTTGAAAAAATTACAAGAAAAATGTTCTTTTGGTATTGTTACAAACATTTAGGCATTTTGAAAATCTATAATAATTTTCTAATAAATCGAAATACAATTGCGTGCAAATGAAATGAAACAAAAATGTTTACCAGGATATTATTTACACAAACTCCGCAGCCATAAGTGAAGACTGAAGAGAAACACTATGTTTGTAGTAAAAACAAGCACAAATGAATGTGCTATATGTGTGTGCATTTTGCCCTCAATGAAAAAACTTCAACTTAAAAAACTTTACACACAATCTTTTTTTTCATTCATCCCCAATGTGCATTTGCACTGCCAACAACTCAGATCGATGAGTTATTCGCAATGAAAAAAAAACACATACACACTCCGCACAGACTCCACGATCATGGGTGAAGAGGAAATATTATGTAAGCAAAAAGGAATGTGCTTTGTGTGTGTGTCTTTTTTTTTGAGCACATTCCTTTTGCTTTATTTCCATTCTCACTCGGATTCATATGCACGAGGAGCGTGCACCTACCATGGCAACTGGCAGTGTGGCACTGAATGAGGGTAGGCCGACGAGTTATTCACATTGCAAAGTAGATATATTCACTCAACACAGTATGATGTCTGAGCGGGGTATACAAAATTCAATGAGTGCATGTGCAAATTGTTGAGGCAGAAGAGCGTAAGATTTTTGTGGTTCTCAGCGACGTGTCCTTTACTTGGGCCGCTAGGGGCGCCACCATCGATTTCCTCAAGTGATAGTACTATTATTTTCATATACAATGCTATTACTATGTACTAAATAAAAGCATAAAGCAAATGCCGTTAGTTACTAATGAGAAAGAGAAAACAGAATGAAAAAATTGAACAATCTAGTCCCTATTCAAGTGCATGGGAGTGTATGTAGGGTTATTTAGGCGATCTCCTAAAAAAGTATCTTCGTTTAAGTTATTAATTCGTTGATTTTTAACCTGTGGTTGAATACCACATTAAATGGGTTACCTTGATTATTATGGAAATTATTTTTGTATGGGTAATTCTGTTTATTAAATGTTTGTCGAGATACATCGACATCCATCGGTTCTGGTTTTGGAAAGTTATTATTTCTTCTAAAGTTCTGATGTTGTTGACCCATAGGGTTTTTTTGTGGAAACCTTAGGTTGTTCCTATAATTGTTATTATTATAATTATTGGGAGTATTTTGGTTTCGACCAAATTGTAGAGCGAAATTTGTTCTCATATTATTTGATTCCAATTCCTGAGCCTTCGCTAAAGCACTAGGTAAATCTTCTGGAGATAGTGAAAATAGAATGTTCGAAAGAGGAGCATTTAATCCCGTGATGAACACTCGAAGAGCGTTACGCCTATTTGTGTCATTTAATTCTTTAGTTAGTCCGTTATCTGTACCATGTGTCATGATCGTCTTGTTAATTAGAAGAGTTAATTTCTTATTAACCAAATTGTAGTAATCAATTATTGAAAGATTTCCCTGTCGTAACACGCTAAGTTCTTGTTCTATTATATGAGTGGGACGCTTGTCTGCGTACGCGAAATCTAGTCTTGCAATAATTGCATCAAAATTTAGAACAGTTCCGTGGTTAGTCAGTATGTCATTTGCGTTATTAGTGATTTTATTCCTTAATATGGTCAACGCGGCGAAATATTTCCGACTACCTTTCGTATATAAACTTATTGAGTTGTTGCTAGCTTTCTCGCCAGCTAATATAGGTATTCGAACTACCGGAAAATTCTGGTAATGATTTTATAACGTCCAATGATTCACTACACCCTATCTTCTCGTCTATAATTTGCTGAGTATATTCAGCCACTGTATTAGTACCCGTTATTGTATTCAATTGATTTTTCAAATGATCGATTTCCGTTTTCAATGAGGCTGTACTCGTCGCTATTAATCGCGCAATTAAATCCTCATTTGAACTAAGAGCCATTTTGCTAAATGTATTCAATAATTCTTCCAGGATGTTTCAAATTTATACAATTTTACCACTTATTTTAGTTTTAATGTTTCACTTTCTATTTCTACGATTTTCCTTAAATTCTATCACTATTATTTCAAAGAGTTTTCTTACTTAGAATTCTTGATTGTTGTTTTGTTGTTGGATTTCTGCTTTTCTCCGTCTTGATTCTGGATACTCGATTGTTTTGTGGTTGCACACTTTTTACCGTTTTTTAACCATACTTTGTTTTTCTGGTTTATGACAAAAAGGTTTTAGTGTGCCCCACGTTGGGCGCCAATTAATAATTCAATTATATTTTTTTGTTTTTAAAAAAGACTATTTAAAAACTTAATATAAAAAGAATTAAACTTAAACTGACTGAGCACTGAATGCCTCACAAGAAAATACAAAACTAAACTGGCTTCTAATAATTTTGGGTCGTCTTTTATATGAGATTTATTATTGATTTTGCGAGTAAAGTGATACGCAGTGTGTTGATGGGAGCTATGGTTGCAGATCGTACTCATGATTTGTTTTCATTGCTGAATAGACAATTCTTGCCTTTGGATACTTTGTGTATCCGATGTGCTAGCTCTCAGTTTTCATTGCTGAGTAATCTGTTTTCGCCTTTGAGTATGGGATGTGTTGATGATCAGTTTTTACTGCTTAGTAGGCTGTTTCCGCCTTTGAATACTTAGTGATGGGATGTGTTAACTTGTATATGTACATATAGGCTTAAGTGACTGCTGCGGTAACGAGTCGTTCCCATATGTTTCGGTTGGCGGAACTCTAGCCAGTAGCTCTACGCTACTTTAGCTCTGCCGTGAAGGTCTCTCATAAGAAAAGTCTCGTTTCTCTTATCTGAGTACCTAATGTAGTACGAGATTGGATCTTAAGAAGGTCTAGATCAGTGGTGTTCCCCCGAACATCCTTAAAATTTCGTTGACTGGTCCAACAATTTTGTTGCGAATTGCTCGCAGCAGTATTGTACCATCTACTGTTGGCATAAGACTCAATATCTCCTCTATACTATGGGTGAATTCGAAGCCGAGGATTGCTGTCAAATTTGGGAAAATCCTTCATAGAATCAGGTCTACCTGTGCAGCATTTTGTATTGTACTTTTTATTTTCTGTTTTTTTTTTTTTTTTGTTAACAAAATAATTTAATTAAATGTTTTTTTTTTCGTAATTTCTTCTTTCCATGCGGAAAATAGAATTGTGAGCCGTTCCCTTTTCTGTTTGGCTTCGTTGATGGAAATTATAAATTGTTCATTTTGATCACTTTCTGGCGGTTACGTTTCAGGGATTAAGTCGGTGCCGTTTGGTGATTCGTGCATTATGATAAAATTATGTAGAACTAGCGGGCCCGGCGAACTTCGTCTCGCCCAAAATTTATGTTTTGATTGAAATTATTTCGAACATTCGCGATTTACCCGAAATTAATTTTTCTGATTGAACTCGATCGGCTACTCGAATTTCAATTATTGAATGAATAAAACACTTTTCGAATTCGATTGAATTCAATATCCTTTATTGACGCGGAATGTAAAAACGCTGAGGGAATCATATGTCAGGTCAATTCAATGCTTTGTGGTAGACTACGTTCTTTGTTTTGTTGTCCGGCGCGTAAATAAACAAAGATGAAGGCTTTCCAACACGCGAACATGCCACATATAATTGGCCATGCGAGGAGCATGGGAATTCGAGATTAATCCCACACGCTTCCAAAGATTGGCCTTGTGATTTATTTATTGTCATGGCGAATGCAAGGCGAACCGGAAACTGAATGCGTTTGAATTCAAAAGGTAAATCGGTTGGAATCATTGGAGTTCTGGGAATGAGCACTTCACATAACGCCACAAATACGAAAGCTTAAAGCAAGCGTTGATTTCATCGGCTGCCGTTGATCGTGGAATAACAGGAAGCGTTTGTCGAAAATCGCCTGCCAGCAGAATCATTGCGCCTCCAAAACGATTTGTGTTACTGCGCAAATCTTCCAAAGTCCGATCGAGTGCCCCCAATGCTCGTTTGTGTGCCATTGTGCATTCGTCCCAGGTGATAATCTTGCAATACTTTCGCCATTGCAGAATTCTTTGAAATGTTGCATGTCGGTTCGTCAGTTAGTTGTATACTCAACGGCAGCTTCAACGCAGAATAAGCCGTTCGACCACCTTCCAACAATGTGGCTGCAATGCCAGAAGAGGCAACCGCCAGCGCAATTTCTGATCTTGAACGAACCGAAGCCAACAATTCTGAAATAAGGAACGTTTTACCAGTTCCGCCAGGCGCATCGATGGAGAAAATGCCTCCGTTTCGCTCTCGCATGGTCCCGGTACCTTGGTATCCCCGTTCTCTCAGTCCGATCAGAGCTGCTGCTGACGTGAATAAATTATCGAGGTGAAAGCAGAACGGTAAAGGTTTTATTGTGTCATCCAATTCCCCGATCATATCAAATAAAGGTGCAATACTTTTCCCGTATTTCTGTCCATATTCTGGGTTACATCTTGGATTAAAACCTTGAAACAATTTCAAAGGTAACCAAGAGGTGTATTCAGACACCACATTTTGTATCCGAAACGAATCGGTTTCCCTTTTATGAACTGTCTGCACCAATGACGACCGAAGTATTGTATCATGGATTCGTCGTATGACAAATTTTGCTCTTGATGGAAATGCTTTGTGAACCGTTTTTTTTTGTAAAGCATCTGTCAATGGTCTGAGTTTCCAAATTTTATCGTCTGCCTGCTGCACTCCATTGTCTATAAAATGTGTTAAATCCAAATGAAAAGGTGCAGATTTAACAATTTAATTAAATAAAATTTAAATAATTCGCGCTTAATTTTTGTGGCTTCTGTTTTGTTCAAAAGAAAAAAAAAAAGGGAAGAAACGACATTTTGCTTTAAATAAAAGAATTAGTTCACAATCAAATTCGCTTAGGTCGCCATCTGTTCGTTGATACTCTTAGCTTCGGTGTTATCGGTGTTGCCGTGATTCTCAACACCAACCAAGCACTGTGTTTTGCAGTATCGGTAATTCCTGTTGAACAATTAATAATCAAGCTTTTTGATTATTTTTATTAAATGATATGCAAAATGCAGGAATACAAACTTATTTATTTTCTTACTATACAATTTTAGTTACAGAGCAAAAGTCCGACCTCATAGGAGTACAAAAAATTAAAAAAGAATGAATGCAAGGAAGTGACAACGAAAGAAAAATGTGCTTTTGAGTGACGGATGTAATTGACATTTGTCTTTTTAACGAATCGATAAATAATAACGAAGCGGATACATATCCATATTAATAGGAATTCAAAAAATAAGTTAAATTCAGGAAATACATATTTAGTTGTTTTTTATAAAATATATTAGATACCAAAGCTATGTAATTTATTTGTTTGTTATGATTATTGTTTAATATAGAACGAACATTTTATGATTATTGTTTAATATAGAGCGAACATGTTATGATTATTGTTTAATATAGAGCGAACACCTGTGCTAGCCTAATTTGCTTTACAGCGAGCAATTCATGGTAGAATACGGCAACCTAATATTTGTTGGTATTTTCCAGGATGAGATTTCCAATGTTTGCGAAGGTTGAGGAGAAATAATGTCATTCAGCACAAATGCTTCAACCCTCGAGGAGTAGTTATTTGTGTTTGACTGAAGTTTCACATTCACTCTCTGGTTTGATTCATGCTTCCCCTGGCCAATCTCTTCTATGATCAAGGAATCCGGTTCAGGCCTGAGGTTTAGGGCTCGAACCACTCTGCGGCTTATGAGGTTGATCTGGGATCCAGAATCGAATAGAGCTCGACTATCGATGGTTTGTTGGTTAGGTCCGATAATTTTTACTCTTGCCGTTCCCAATAAAACAAAGGCACGTTGTTGGCTTAGCATTGATAGCGCGCTGCCCACAGTGTTGGTTTCGGTCGATGTTGCTATTGGTTGAGCGGCTGTAGGTACTCTTCCTTTTGCTTGTAATTTTTTTTTTTTTTTTTGATGTACGATTAGTATCGGCTTTTAGATGCAGCAATGTATTATGCCTTTTCTGGCATTTTGTACAGTTCCCCCGAACTACAATTGTTCGCAAAGTGCCCGGATTTTAAGCAATTGACACACAGATTCCCTTGTTTGATCAGGCTCAATCTTTTTGACGGTGTTAACTCTAAAAATTGAGGGCACTTGTATAGTGGATGATTTCCCTTGCACGACACACAGTTTGATTGAGACATTCTCATAGCTGCTTAGGTTTTCCTCCCATGATTTTGCATCGTATGATCCTCGGACTTATCCTTATTTCCCAAGGCCTCCAAGGCTTGAAAACGGTTTCTAAAAACGCAAGAAATTTACTGAACTCGGGTAATTTTCTTGGTTCTCATAGAGATTGTTCGAAAGGCGTATGAGCTTCCTTATCGAGTTTTTTGAGGAAAAAGTGGAGTAACATTGGATCCCATGAACTTGTATCCACATTCAATCCCTGAATTCCCATCAAGCATTATTGAATCGTATCATGTAAACCTCGAATGGATTTAGCATTTCCTGTCTGTATGCTCGGGTGGGAGAACGATTTTGAGAGCCAAGACGAGACTAGTAGCCTAGTGTTATCGTACCGCTCGGTCATTATCTTCCACGCTGAGGCGTAGTTCGATCCTGATACCGAAAGGTGGTGTATAAGTTTTGCAGCCTCTCCTGTTAGGCTTCCTTTAAGGAACCATATTTTTTGTCCATCGGATATACATATTGTGTTTATGGATCATCTCCTTATAGGGATCCGCAAAACTGCTGCCATTTGAGGGAATTGCCGTCGAATTTCGGCAAGTCTACCTCGGGTAATTTCATAGATGTTGGAGGTGTCTCTAACCCTCGTGCCAATGATGTCGATTCTATAGTTCCGTAAAGATGCTGTAATAATTCTGCAATTTGCTCTTGCAGCTCGAAATATTTTTCAATGTCGTCTTGAGTTAAGTTATTTTCCATTTGTCGATACATGGCAGCTAAGTTATTCCAATTTTGCTCCAATGTACGAATTTTGATTTGGCAAAATGCGTTGCCCTTATTTTGCTGTAATGCAGTCCTTTCCATCGAGCCTTTCATAAGCCCCATAATCAATTTGTATCGTTGCCTTAAGGAACTGATGGGCGCTTGTTTTGGTTGTGGAGTGTATTCTGTTTTCTGTTTTGGAATCTTGGTTTGTTTCTGGCTGGGTTTTGGAATCGCTCCCTTCGAATCCGTCTCAACTCCATCACCGAATGTCGCACCGCCTGCTGGTGCAGTCAGTGCAATATTTAGTTTCTCCTTGATCTCGCCATAGAATGATTCTCTTATTTTTCTGATCTCTTCATAATAATCATTGCTGAAATACGAATGACTAAGGTCTATCTCCTCGGTCTGCCTAATCTTGGAATCCGTTGCATCGAACTCCTTCCAAAGTGAATCTAATTGATGCAATCGGTCGTTCAAGTAGGTTATTGTTTTGCGGTCTGGAGAATCCTTCTTAAAATTCCTCCATAATTTGCAGATATTCTGTCTCACCTCACTCTGCTCCTTGGCTATGCAAGTCCATCCTGATGTCTTGATCCAATTCCAATGAAGTAGTCTAAAGAATATAATAATAACCAGCGTTCCAATTTAGGAAGGAACTGTGTTATGGCCCAGTTTTCGCCCAAACGTGAAAGTGTTCTATCACCTTGAACCAAATGTATGTACCCTGAGAACCCACTGTGTTATGGCCCAGTGTACGCACAAAAAAAAAAAAATTCTTTGGACCCAAAAGTCCTGTCACGGTCGGCAAACTGAAGTAAATGTCTTAGGTGCATAAACCTAGACTTAGTTGAATGTACAATTCGATTCTTGTATCGATTATACTAAAGGGTTCGAACAGTCCCTCAAGCAGACTCACTTGAGGCCAATAAAAGTCTTGTTTAACTGTTTGAATACAACTTCGTTTTATTTTCTCCAATCTATCCTATTTATACCAAAATTTATTCAATACTTATACACGAAATAATGCTTAATTGACATATCTTATTAATTGTTTTTACCACGGAGTGTTCTTAATGTAAAATGTATATTTTACTAATTGATTAAAATTATCTTGTGAAGATTTCGAACCAAAATTTCTGTTTTTGCCAATTTAAACACTAACGCTCCTTTGTTCACAACGCCTATATTTGTTGTTTCACTAATATTTATACATTTTTGTTTTGGCGCCAAAATGCCACAGATATATTATATAAATATATACAATAGCAATTTTTATATTTAATTTAATTAGTGTTTGTAAATATATAGCGTATAACAATTTAGTTTAAATGTATTGTTGTTGCGGCAGTGGAAGCACCGTTCGAAGAAATAAAACACTGTTTCCATTAAGAAACGAAGAGTTAATTCTGTAAAAAGATAAATTCATGATAAAGAATTCAGGATAGAAAAAGGCAACTTACTTTTGCAGTGAAAGTTTCGGGCTTCCAAATGCAAATGAAAGAGTCGTGCGTCGAGTGGAAGTAGCCCGTTAATACGTACGTATTCCTCCGCCAATTTTCGCGCCCTTTTTTGACATTTACGGAAGGAAATTTAAAGTTCTGTTTGCATTTAGAAAAAGGGAAGTTTAGAGTTCTGTTCGCATTTGAAACCTCGAAATGTTCACTTTACAATATCTATTTTAATATTTTAACATGTATTATTCTATGTTTTATGTTGTTCCGTATCAAATGTCAAATTTATAGCTACGTCACTATGTATTTTATATTGTTGATTATTACCAACAGGAGCCAACAAGAGCTACTGAATGCACCTGTTATGCTCATATTTCAACGGAACATAAAACAAAAATTTTTATGCCTGCTCTTCAACCTCATCAATATGACCCGTGTCTTCGTTTTTTGCCTCTAGAAAAAGTCCTAATGTCGTCAGCTATCTGTGCGAGATGGAGTTGGTTGGTGCACACGCTCTTCAGCTTCAGACTCTTCATCGATGTTGCTGATATCCAGAGGGTCACAAGAAGATTGAGGGGCTTTCCGCGAAATCTCCTCTTCTGTAAGCTCGCCAAAGCAGCCGATGTTGCGATCACAGTCTACAAACTGCTCAAAATCCTCAGCTGAGATTGAAAGCTGAAACACCTTCCTGAAGAATCACTTTTTAAACCCGAAGTTTTATCAAAACCAGGTTTAATATAGCAGTTTTGAATTTACTTAACTAGGCTTCCAGAATGGTTATCTAATTTAAGGCAAAAATACTTCTTAGCATTATATAAAGGTAAGCTAAATATTTTCTACCGTTTTGAATTATTCGTGCAGGATTTGACCCTTTTCCAAGGCCAGAAGCTGTCGTCGTACAATTATTTGTCTATAATTGAAGCATTGAATAATGGCCTGATCTTGCGGCAAAAACCAAAATGTAATGCAAGCGGCGTTACCAGCAAACAAAATAACATTTCGTTTTTCTTTTTGCTATGATTTATCCAATTATGGTGTTCCACGAGCGGTGGGGGTAAAAAAAAAAATGTATTTATTAAAATGAAAGTTTACAATTATTTATTTATTTAAATATAATTTCATAATAATTCGAATTTACAATTATTCACTTAAATGGAATACCGAAGGAGGAACTGAAGGATTGAACTAACTCGACTGAACTCTCTGCTGAACTATTCCGTGGGTATATTTATGATGTTGGGTTTGCTGACGTTGCACCAAGCCACTTACCTGTGGGAATGGAATGCAGGTGTCAGATGTATCGACGATGTCGGCGCGTGTAGCGCAAAAATGCCGAGTACGTGAAAAGATGGCTGCGCATGTTTATAGCGGGACATGTGGGATGCGCCTGCATCACGTTGGCTGCGCATGACATTGAATTAAATACCGTTTTTGTGAGGAAAGGGGGTGGAGGGGAAACCTGTTTGGCGAAGGGAAGTGAAGTCTCCGACGTAACACCTCCCCCGTTAAGATTCTACTCCGAAGAATCTGTATTCTTAGTTTTGTCTTTAATGTCGGTTCTATTTTTTTTATTTTTCTTCAAAAGGAAACTAATTAATAATATAATCAATATAATGAATAATAGGGTAGATGTCCCAACGATAGTATGTTCGTGTAATGCATTTATGATTTTAATTTCTTCGATAATTTTTCTATTTTCAACGTGTTTTATATGCAAATCTTCCACAGAATAATTCATCACAGTTTTTTTTATAGTTATGTTACTGAAATTCGGTATCACAATATTTTCGTTTCTTGCAATAATTTCATAAAAGACATCATTTATTCGTATAAAACAATTTTCAAATTTTATTAAATTATGATTTCTTATATTTGTCCGTATATTGGTTACAATTATGATTAATTCTAGTGTTAGGTACAGTGCTGTGCAAAACAAAAGCAACTATTTGAATAATAAGAAACAAACTAATTTTTACCGGACCATTGTTGGTGTTCCATAATGGTACTACAGTAGACTCTCGATAACGTGAACAATTAAAAACCAAGGGAGTTCACGTTTGCGGGAGAGTTCACCTTTGCGAAGGTCAAATTTCAAGAAAAGAATAGGGCAATCACGCTGTAGATTTCCATTTTAAAACGTCTTATCTTTAACAAATTAAAAATAATGCGTTTTTACTATTACAAAACAGTATATTTAATTCATTTATTTAATTTTTAACAAAAAGTTATTGCATAGAAACATATAAAATAAAAGGTGATGGCATAAAAAGTAACATTTAATATTGACTAAGCACGGGCATTACCGATACGAAATTTAATGGAAGAAACCAGTCATTTGTTTTTGCATCTTCTTCTTCTCTAAAAGCATTCTCACTGCTTTTTACCTAAGGCGCCTTAAGACACTAATGTCATTTTGGCTAACCAGCTAAAACGTATGATGACAAAAAATAAAGAAAACCGCAAAAATCGAGCAGACAAGAAAATCAAAAACAATTATTGTAAGGAACAACGAGGAACAAACTGACTCGAACTGACGTGCAACAAACCGGAAACTGTACAAGACGAAGTATTGTACCAAGAATAAGGAATTTCAAGCTAAAATACAGCTTGCTCAAACAGTTTACTGTTAACCTGAAGCAAAAATTGTTGTTCACGTTTTAGAGTGTTCATGATTTGTTCACGTTTTAAAGATGTCAAGCAAACAAAAAATCTGTTCACGTTATCCGGTGTTCACACTAACCGGTGTTCACGCTAACGGGAGTCTACTGTATTTTATTTTTATTTACTTAGGTAATAGTAACAAAATGACTTACTTTAAATAGAAAAAAAAACCTTATATGATAGAAAAAAAAATAAAAATCAATTCAAAATTTTCGAGTGTGCAAAACTATAGCAACTTTTAAAGAAATAGTATATTTTTCATTAGTATTTCGTATAGTATCCTTTGTTTTTTTTTACCTCGGCGCAGCTCTTCGGCATGGACAATATTAGGTTTTCCAACACGCTTTCTGGTATACTTTTCCACTCATTTTGCAACTTTTCCATTAATTCGGCCTTATTTCGAAACCGTTCACCCCCCACCCGACGTTTCAGGATTCCAAATAAATTTTCAATGGGGTTCAAGTCTGGAGATTGGGCTGGCCAATCAAGAACTTGAACCCCATTGTCTTCTAAATATCCTTTAACCAACTTCGATGTGTGTTTCGGGTCATTGTCGTGCTGAAACACCCATCGAAGCGGCATTTCCCATTCGGCAAAGGGCAACATAACGGTTTCCAGAAATGTCCTTATACATGAAACGGTCCATAATTCCGTTTATTTGATGAAAAGGGCCAACACCATTAGCCGAAAAGCAAGTCCAGACCATCACGCTGCCACCTCCATGCTTAGCTGAGACCTTGCAATTTTGTGGGTTAAGACGCGTGCCCTTTTGTCGTCGTACAGTGCATGCTCCATCCGAATTTATTAGGTTGAATTTTGACTCGTCGCTAAAAAGTACCGTTTTCCACTTTTCAATTGACCAATTCAAGTGAGTTTGGGAGAAAATTAATCTAAAATAATTGCTAATGAAGACCATAATTTTATAACATTAGTAGTTCACCTATTTTTTTTAAATGGTTCTTCGTGAGCATTGGTTTTTTGGCTGGTCTATAACTTCTCAAATTGTTCTCCAAGGCTCGTCTCCGTATGGTACTTGAATCTATGCTTAAATTTAAGGATTTTTTAATTTGTTTGACGTCAAAAAAGGATCTTTTTTTATTAGAGCACACATTTTCCTGTCTTCGCGGCTTGTCGTTTTACGTGGTCGGCCGCCCAAATAAAATGTTTCAACGGTACCGGTGTCTTTAAACTTTTTAACTAGGCGTGAAATTATTACTTTATTCAAACTATATTTTTTGGCAAGTGAAGCTTGAGAAGCTCCCCCTTTAAACTCTTCGATAATTTTTGATTTAAAATTGCTGTTGTATTTATTGCGGGCCATTGCAAGCAATTTCGTCAAGGTACCGGGCACTACTGAAATATGTTGTCTTATAAATAAGTAATAGCTGCTAAAAGTGCAGCTACCGCCAAAAGCTAGTTTTCCATAAAGAACCGTTGCATAAAGCCTTTATCACGGAAAGTTGCTATTGTTTTGCACAGCACTGTATATTCTTAGTTATGATAATGTTGTTAGTTAATTGTTTGATTTCTTCATTCTTATTTTCCCTAAAGTTACAGTTCGAATGCTCTTCTAAAATTTGTGAAATACAATTGTCTTTTACAGTTTTTTAAATTTTTCTTAAGAACTACATTTCCTTGGTTTTCGTAAATATTTTTGTTATTGACAATCAATATTCGATAATTCGTATCTATCTCAAGACCTTGTTTATTAAAATAAATTGGAATATCGGTTTCTCCAACCGTCAGAAGTTTCCTCTTGAAGTCGAGAATCGCTTCCATTGGCAACAAAATATTGTTTCCGATTAATCCATCAAAGACGTTATGGAATTTGTATTCAAGAAATTCTGCAGTTTTGTCTGTCATGCCGAATTCTTTAAATAGAGGTATCGTTACCTTAGTATTTATGTGTAGTGGTGAGCTCGTTGTTTTCACTACTACCGGTTTTTGCAATTGTGTTTGCCATTTAGGGTGGCATAGCCCTGGATTAAGGATACTTGTTTCCGTCCCAGGGTCGATGAGTATCCTTAGTTTGTACGAATCGTTTTTAGTTTGTATTATTATATAGGGAAGTCTACCGGGTGGCTTCTTTCCCGAAAATCCGAGTTCGTACCTATAGTATTGACTTCTCTTTGATAAGAAGCGGACAATGTGTCCATAGGTTCAGCCGCACTACTATGTTGGTGGATTTCGTGTTGTACCTGGGTTATTATTGTTATTCCTACTAGGATAATTATTATTATTTCTAAATGACCCTGAATTATTGCTATCATTCCTAAATGTACCTGAATTATTGCTTCTAAATATACCTGAATTATTATTATTGTTTCTAAATAGATTATTGCTATAATTACTAGCTGTATTGGAATTATTACTATAGTCGTTGTACCTAAGATTACTGTTATTGCGGTTTTGGTTATTATGAACCTTTTTGTATGCATATCCCGTCTCGTGCAAGATTTGGATGGCTTGCTCTAGATTCTCCGGGTTTCTGCAGTCAAGTAACCCTTTCATGGGCTCTGGTATCTTATTAATAAAAATACGTAAAGCTGTCTTACAGTTTTGATTTAGCTCTACGGTTGAGTTTTCTTTATTGACTATTTTTACTTTATTATTTAAACGTCGTAACATTGCTTTTATTTCATTATAAAAATCTTGGCAATGAGTTTTGAATTGGAGGGCCCTGAGATCGTCGTACAATTGTTCTATTCCACCTCACGGTGTGCAATATTTAATTTAAAAATAAGAGAGGAAAAATATCTTTACTTTACACACTTTATTACTCTTTATGAATTTTTCCTTTTTTTGGATGACGCCGCCACGGCTGCTCCTTTCTGACCGACAAAACGTGTGTTTGATAACTTATCTTCCACATGCCATCACGCCCGACATCTATGAGCGATATTTTGTGACGCGCCATCTCTTGGTAATTTACTTCCTTTTATGCCTCGTCTACATTTCAGTAATGTACGCTACATTTCAGTAATGTACGCTACAGTTCAATCGATTTCTTATCGCCAAAATATTGAAAAAATAATTGCTTCACCTCTCCCCAATTTTTGACAGAGTTATTTATCTCATGGCCTCGCGGGCCTTTCCTGTTAATCTACCCTTAATAATATCAAAAAAAATCATCTGACTCATTTCATCGAACCTTGCTAATGTTGGATAAATTCTGTCTACTAGATCTATAAAATTGTATAAGTTTTCCCTGCTTATCAGCAAAATTTCAGTCCATATGGAACTGGTCATCAATGCTTTTTTATTTGCGAAATATTTAAAAGGGACAATTTTACGCCTGAAAGAGTGGGGTTCCTTTGCCTAGCCTATATCAAATATTTTTTCATGTTAGCGAAAAAAGCAGTGTTATGCGCTCTTTTTGGCTATTGCCACCAGTTGAATTTTCTCCTCTAAAGGCCATTGTGCCACTGGGAAATGCACGAAAGCACAAACCGCTTTCGTCCGCATTAAAAATATTTTCTGGGGCATAATCTTCTATAAGACTTGGCAGAATATTTTGTTTTCAATCGTTTGCCATAAGGAAATCAGCATTTCCTCTTTCGCCTTGAATTTTTGTTGGCCACAATGTGGATGGTTGCAGCGGTGGGATCCACGCTACCAACTAAACAAGGCGTAACTGGGGCTGAACACCAGTTAATAAATAAACAAAAAAAAAAAGGGTGAACAGAATTTCCTGCATGGACTACAACTACGAGTCAACTGTCTATCGCCTACCCAGCTAGAGAACACATCTGAAAACGAGGATTGGTTTCAACAACCCAGTCAACTGTACGAAAAGATAACAGCCGCATGTGCAAAGTGCTCTAAGAGCCTTCTCTCCTACCGTCCGTAGGGAGGATCTCACCTACCGTCCGTAGGGAGATATCCAATTTTCAAAACTACGCCCTATGCTACCCTCGCCCTAAGAAACCTTCCTAACAATGCTCTAATAGCCTTCTCACCTACCCATTTGTCAGAACTTCGCCCTAAGACCGTCGACAAATGGCTCAGCCCTAACTTAACGCTAGTAACCCATTAAATAGGCAATCAGTCGTAAACCAACTTTGTGGTCAAAGCTGCGCAATTTAGCAGACAACGTGTTGGAGAGGCAAGTTTTTATGTTCAAAAATTATCTGGCATCGATCATGGTCGTATGGAGATTTACCTGCATCGTCCACAAGGTGTTGAGGGCTACTTCGTCTGCGGATCGAGAAGGTATCATCGACATTTCTTAAACCCTGATTGACCTGCAACCGATAATCTCGCCGCGACTGTATAGCCACAGCCGTAGCCATAACAGCTAAGACAGTTGAATAGCTTTGTTCTGCTCGAAAATGTACGCGTAATGGAAAGTTGCTGCATGCTGGCACCGTGTGACCTACAAAATGACCAACAAGTAGTTATTGGTATTTGCCCAACTAAAAGTGTCATAAATCTCTATAAAGCTCAACTTATTAAAAAGGGGCAGACATAATAATGTCAATTGGCTAAAAAACTAATTTGAAATATAATAACACCGCCGAAATAAAATATCCTGAAAAAATAAAATTTCCTAAAAAAATATAAAATTTCCTAAAAAAATATAATTTCCTGAAAAAATATAAAATTTCCTAAAAGGATATAAAATTTCCTAAAAAAATAAAATTTCCCAAGACAAATTTAAAAATTGTAAAATGGGTGCTAGAATGTTGGATATGGGATTATACCTAAAGGTCGGGTATAATACATTTTGCAAAATATCGGCTAAAAAAAATTAAAAATTCTAGCACAGTTGAACCAATAAAATTAAGAAGAAGAACGCGAAATCTTTTTGTAAAAATATGGAAAAATTTAGTTTAAGAAAACTTAAAACTAGCACTCACCGGTACAACAACAGCATACAACAGGATACAACAGCTGCAACTGGATACAACAGCTACAACAGGATACAACAGCATACCACACACACTCACGCACATACGCACCCACGCGCACGACCGTGGAGCTCCAAACCGGCGAACAAAATTCGCTTCAGCTACTACACTCCCGTCGCGACAAGGTGGGGGGAAGGGCTGGTGTGAGATTGATACAAATTTAAAATTAAAAAAATTTTTCCAAAAATTCAAAAAGAAACATTGCACGGATAGCAATTCCACTTCACTTCACTGCACACACACTTTCACTATTGCTATCCTCTTTCATTTCACTACACCAGAGCAGGGTCACCCACATACACTAACTGAGAGGAGACAACTTAAAAAAAAAAAAAAAAAAAAATCGGATCCGGGTTGGGGCTTCCACCGAGCTAATCCGCGAACTGAACTGATCACCTCGACGATCCACTTAAGACTGATTCCAAGTAGGCGACTGGGACTAGATTTTACCCACGAAAGTACCACTGTGAGTGTAAACTCATTTCATAGGTGGATCCTGTTTGATCCTCTCAAATGGTTTTTTTCTAGCGCCAGATCGAATTTTGAGTTTTTTGATGGAAAAATTTGGCGGGAGGGTTGTCAGTTTTTTTATTTTTTTCGCGAGAACTTCATAGAAACGTGGAAAAAATGGATAAAAAATGCTAGAATACGCTAAAAATGGTAAAAAAAAAAAAAGCCTGGTGTGAGTAGCACCTCATGGCAGGGATTTGCAATCTTTCTTTCTGCCACAAACGCTAATAATTTAGGAGAAAAGATGAAAAGGAAATTTCTAATAAGAATCCTAGATGAAGATGAAGAATTCTAGGGAGGCGCCAATACTAGTTTTTTTTGGTGGGAATAATTTGAGTGACTGAGAGTTGTCATGACTTTGCTTTGATTCGTGGGTATTTTATAAAAAATGAAAAAAAAAAAAAAATGCCAAAAACGGGACAAAAAAAAATTACCATTTTTCATTTACGGTTTTCTTTTTGTTTAACATTTTGCGCATAATCAGGTGACACTCAAAGGATTTCTTTTTTAAATTTTAACAGCGCATTTTAAAGACTTAATACACAATCTGATCCGGCTAGAGTTTAGGGGCAGAGATGGTCAGGTAGGAACAATTTCTCCATCCAAACTGCAAGTAGCAGAGTTAAATTCTTTATATTTGCGAAAGGTAAAAAAAATCTTTATTTGTTCTCCAGATTACATTTAAAATTTTTGATACAACCGTTTACGTTCTTACTACAACTGCAAGTGTTTTTACAATCAGACAACAAGTGTCTTTTTATAGAAATATTCTACAGGTAAAGGTAAAGGAAATACATCTGCATAGCTTTCCGTGGGAAAGGAATGCAATTGTTTACGAAATATTCATATTTCATGCCCGTGCAGTGAAATATGAATTTATTTTATGTTGAATGCGCATGAATGATTGGCGCGTGTGATTATGCGCATGGGAGAATTAATGTTGTTATTTTGTGGTTAGTGCACATAAATGGCTAGCGCGTGTAATTCCGTTAAAGAAGGGTGGAGAAAGGGAAATGCCGTTATGCAGGGGTAGTGGAGTATCCGACGTAACAAATTCCTTTGAAAAAAAATAAAAAAATCATTGATACAGGTTCTCCACGCATAATACCTATTCCTAAAATTTGAGGTTTTTTGCCTCTAGTACCAATACTAACAGTCCTCGGAGCAATTGGAAGCTTAACATCTGGTGAAACCGCTATTGCAAAGGCAATAAATGCAGCCAAATCCGCGAGAAACCAATTAGAAGAAGCAAATCGTCATAATAAAACTATGGAGGCTATTGCTATGGGAAAAGGTCTATTTCTTAAACCATACAAAAAGGGATATCCAGGCGAGCTCTCACCGATAGCGATTTAATGAAATACGCAAAGTTTTTACCACATTTCCGAGGTGTTTTCATGCGGGATACACTACTGAAAATATCGTATCAAAGCGAGTGTGGGATAGTTAATCTGGATTCTACTTACAGTTCCGGAACACATTGGGTAGCATATTATAGAAACAAAAATCACTGTCGTTGCCTTGTAGGCGGGGAAATAATTAAAACACCATATTCGATAGTTCGTTTTACTTCCTAGAAATATATATGAACATACAACGGTTTTAATATATATATATTAAATTAATTATATTACAAGATAAAACTTACGCTTTTGTGCGTCCTCTCGCCTCGGGTGGTATCGACAGTTTGTCAGAATATTTGATCGAAAGAAGGCAAGAAGCAAATTTAACGCTAGATGACTGTCGAAGGCAAGAGGATTTGCTTACATAATTAAAGCTGAGAACACAAGAACAAAATAAAATAAGTGCTGCGCCAATCACAAAGAATATATTTCGATAGTTTTGGAGATCTGCAGCCGCCACAAGAAATTGTAAAATATTTGGGAAAAAACATACAAAATCAAAATTATAATTCCTTAAACTGTGGACACTTATGTTTGGAATTTCTTTATGAATCAAATAAAACATTTAATGAAATTTAAAAGAAAGCAAAAAAAGTTGTTTATTTTAATTTTTTTATAATTTACAGAAGATTTTGTTGTAGTTGCTAATGATGATGATGGTGATGATGATGATGATCCAAATTTTTTTTATCTTTGTAATATTTGAAAGGGTTTTTGAATACTGTATTAAGTATGTACCAACGAATGTACTAAATGTTGAATTTGGTAATTAATGAAAGAACAACCTCGTGCTATGATAATTCAATATATAATAACTTTATTAGCTTGTGTCAATTCGGATGACATTTGAATAGCTTAAAGTGGCATGCACACTAGATATACAAATATTTCTGGTTTGTGTCTTGAATATCTAACAAACTGCGTACTGCCGTTTTTTTGCTTCTGTTTCTTTCATCTCAATCTTTGAATCTTCCATGTTGCTTAATCGAATGCTGTGATAAAACTAAAAATGAATTCAATCTCTACGAACCGCTGCACCCAATGTTGATGTCATATGTATTTGAGACAAGCTCAATCATAAAGTAAAAGAAAACCACAATTCAAAAAAAATCATACTTTTTCTTTATTTTTCTTCAATTCATACATTTGAGAATACAATCTAAGAAATAGTCACTTCATATGTTTGTTTATATTTCTTAACATCGATTATTTCTACATCTGACCGTAATGTTATGTCTTGTGTTGTAAATACTTCAATTCCACCATTGCTCAAAATTCTTTCAGTTTCGTACTCACGATACTCATAGCAGCCCCTATATTTAATGTTCGATCTTTATAATTACTATTATAAGTAAATCGAATCATATTCTAATCTAAAGTGTCTGTAGAATTTATTTTCACTTTCAATTATCCCTGATATATCCTTTTCTTTTCGAATCAAATCTTGCCTAAATGCTTCTATGGCGTCGTCAACAGTAAAGTATTGAACTTTTGACCTTTCTGTTGTTGTTGATGATGATTCATTTTCATCTTAAGGCTTACCTACAGATTCACTCAGCTTCAGCAATTGAAAAGATAAATCAATTTTTAGTGTCTCATTATTGGGCAGCAGTAGAGTGAATTCCAAATTTCCTTTATTATCACCAAGAGCAGATAGATTTATTGATATTGGATTAGCTTTTAAACATCCCACTAAAAAGCAGATGACAAAGAAAGCGTATTTTTTCATTATTTTGCTTTTAAGAGCGCAAGATACAGTTAGGAAGGTTGAATTGAAACTAAAGCAAATTTATTTGAATCAATCAATCAATCGATCAAACATCAATTTCTTTGTTCGCATTATTGCCGTTTCCAACATATAACACCCGCAAGTGTCTGGTCCATCTTGACAACTATTTGAGGACCAACAGCATGTAGAATAATGATATCCATGTTGAAATGAAATGATAGGAATGTGCTCACATTGACCTTATTTAGAATGACACTCTAAAATGTCTTCCAAATGCTCATCGAACAAATTTTCTTTGTGTTCTGTTAAAAATTTGTGAATTTCGTCTCGGAATAATGTTTGAACACGTACTAACCCGTTTTATCTTTAACACTAAGCCTATCTAAAAGTTCTATATCCTCTTCATCAATATCACTTAATTTAAGCACTTGATGATGTCATTAAAGATGCAAAATTTTTTAAAACGATTTATGTTCTTCACACCATCATAGGATATATGTACCTAATAATGTTATTGTACCACCTATGATTTCTATTTTTACGTGATCGCGAGCATTGAATTCAAAGAATATTGAGTGAAGAAATTGCGGTGCTGGCTCTCCTCTAAGTATGCTTAACAACAGAGATTTATATCCATCCTCTACTGTTAACCATTCTTTTAAATTAATATCAATCACGTCTACTCTTACTACCTATTCGAAAATATTTTCACGATGAATTGCAAACGCAATATTTATCTTTCGACTTTATCGTTTGAATCCAAAACATTTTCTTGGTTCTTTTTATTTAATATAGAACCCTTTTATATACTAGTAGGAAATATTTATTTTTTATTGAGCACGATTTACATTCGCACTTTATCCTTAATATTTTAATCCAAAACATTTCACACACAACTGATACATCTTTTGCGAGAAACTACGTTTATATACTACAAAAGAAAACAACAACAACAACAACAAAAACAGATTCCATTCCAGCCAAAAAGAAAAAAAATAAAACCACAAAAAATCAAGAAAAATAAAAAAAACAATATTTAATTTGTTAACATTATGTACATTTGTACTTTTTATTTAAATTTGAGTAAACTTGCTAACAAGGGGTGTATAGGGGGCGCCTCGAACCTCTCCGCCTCTGCTCAAAGCATTAAATAAATTGCTGTCCGCAGATTTCCTAAGCTTTTCTTAGTCTTTGCCTCCTTCCAGGCGTCCTCTATCTCCTTTGTTAAATTGCTGTACTCCCAGCAATTTCTCCTAAATTCCTCCAAGTATTCTTCAACGAGTGATTCCATGGTTATAGTTTGTTAATGAAAACTTACAAATTTTCCTAGGGTATTTATATTAATTTGAAACTTTACAATTCCATTTGTTCGTTCCCATGGTATAATTATTCAAATTTCGCTATCCAATAATATTATATGTTTTACCTAAGAATGCAATCCAACATAGCACATGATAAGCTGTTTGATTGACAGCCATCCCACCACAATTTTTTGGGCTATCCTCCTAACCCAATCCAACATAACACACATGATAAGCGTTTGATTGACAGCCATCCCACCACAATTTTTCGGGCTATCCTCCCAACGCAATCCAACATAGCACATGATAAGCTGTTTGATTGTCAACCATCCCACCACAACATCGGGCGGCGCGAACCCACAAACGAATTCCAACAAAACCTACGCGACCTTGTAAGCACCAAACAGCACACGTATCACATAAACCCCCCAACCCCACAACCCCTCAACACCCCAACCCCCCGACACTCCAATCCCCACCGCGGACCACGCGTTTATGATAAGACTCTGCACAAATCTTGACAGACCTTACAAAGTCTTATCAGCATAGAGTACAATGAACTGCGAACATTTACCCCAACAACTAAACAACCATGACCTTCTCAACCAAATTTATCCACTTCCACCGAAGTGGGAAAAATTCAATGTACTGGAAGCTACCTATTTTACCTACTGGTATCATCGACATTTCTTAAAGCTTGATTGACCTGCAACCGATATCTCGCCGCGACTGTATAGCCATAGCCGTAGCCATAACAGCTAAGACAGTTGAATAGCCTTGTTCTGCTCGAAAATGTACGCGTAATGGAAAGTTGCTGCATTATGCCGACCTTTCAGTTTACATCGCTATCGGACCTAGTACGCATGCGAAGGTTTCATCAAACTAGCCTCTCCAACCAAATTTAATCTTAGGTAACACGAAACTCATCAAGTTTGCGTCAATCTATTAAAACAACTTGGGGATGTGATATAAAAAACTGGATAAAATTCCTTTTATTATTCAAAGCGAAAAAAGTGGTGTGACTCAAGCACGAGTGATTTAAAAGTGACAGATGTTAAAAGATTTGTTCGATTGATAAAATGATGCATATTACAAAACATTTGCATGTATAGTTTATTTAATATCAGAACTATGTAGTAGATTTTAGCACGATCGTCATCAGATTGTACAGCCCTCAACTACTTACCGCTCTACGGAAGTGAAGCTTGGCACCGTGTGACCTACAAAATGACCAACAAGTAGTTATTGGTATTTGCCCAACTGGCCCCAAACAATTCATTCCCGAACCCCATTTAACTTTAGCTAAAAGTGTCATAAATCTCTATAAAGCTCAACTTATTAAAATTATAAAAATTTCCTAAAAAAATAAAATTTCCTGAAAAAATAAAATTTCCTGAAAAAATAAAATTTCCTAAAAAAATATAATTTCCTAAAAAATTAAATTTCCTGAAAAAATAAAATTTCCTAAAAAAATAAAATTTCCTAAAAAAATATAAAATTTCCTAAAAAAATATAATTTCCTGAAAAAAAATAAAATTTCCCAAGACAAATTTAAAAATTGTAAAATGAGTGCTAGAATGTTGGATATGGGATTATACCTAAAGGTCGGGTATAATATATTTTGCAAAATATCGGCTAAAAATAAATAAATTAAAAATTCTAGCACAGTTGAACCAGTAAAATTAAGAAGAAGAACGCGAAATCTTTTTGTAAAAATATGGAAAAATTTAGTTTAAGAAAACTTAAAACTAGCACTCACCGGTACAACAACAGCATACAACAGGATACAACAGCTGCAACTGGATATAACAGCTACAACAGGATACAACAGCATACCACACACACTCACGCACATACGCACCCACGCGCACGACCGTGGAGGTCCAAACCGGCGAACAAAATTCGCTTCAGCTACTACACTCCCGTCGCGACAGGGTGGGGGGAAGGGCTGGTGTGAGATTGATACAAATTTAAAATTAAAAAAATTTTTCCAAAAATTCAAAAAGAAACATTGCACGGATAGCAATTCCACTTCACTTCACTGCACACACACTTTCACTATTGCTATCCTCTTTCATTTCACTACACCAGAGCAGGGTCACCCACATACACTAACTGAGAGGAGACAACTTAAAAAAAAAAAAAAAATCGGATCCGGGTTGGGGCTTCCACCGAGCTAATCCGCGAACTGAACTGATCACCTCGACGATCCACTTAAGACTGACTCCAAGTAGGCGACTGGGACTAGATTTTACCCACGAAAGTACCACTGTGAGTGTAAACTCATTTCATAGGTGGATCCTGTTTGATCCTCTCAAATGGTTTTTTTCTAGCGCCAGATCGAATTTTGAGTTTTTTGATGGAAAAATTTGGCGGGAGGGTTGTCAGTTTTTTTATTTTTTTCGCGAGAACTTCATAGAAACGTGGAAAAAATGGATAAAAAATGCTAGAATACGCTAAAAATGGTAAAAAAAAAAAAAGCCTGGTGTGAGTAGCACCTCATGGCAGGGATTTGCAATCTTTCTTTCTGCCACAAACGCTAATAATTTAGGAGAAAAGATGAAAAGGAAATTTCTAATAAGAATCCTAGATGAAGATGAAGAATTCTAGGGAGGCGCCAATACTAGTTTTTTTTGGTGGGAATAATTTGAGTGACTGAGAGTTGTCATGACTTTGCTTTGATTCGTGGGTATTTTATAAAAAATGAAAAAAAAAAAAAAATGCCAAAAACGGGACAAAAAAAAATTACCATTTTTCATTTACGGTTTTCTTTTTGTTTAACATTTTGCGCATAATCAGGTGACACTCAAAGGATTTCTTTTTTAAATTTTAACAGCGCATTTTAAAGACTTAATACACAATCTGATCCGGCTAGAGTTTAGGGGCAGAGATGGTCAGGTAGGAACAATTTCTCCATCCAAACTGCAAGTAGCAGAGTTAAATTCTTTATATTTGCGAAAGGTAAAAAAAATCTTTATTTGTTCTCCAGATTACATTTAAAATTTTTGATACAACCGTTTACGTTCTTACTACAACTGCAAGTGTTTTTACAATCAGACAACAAGTGTCTTTTTATAGAAATATTCTACAGGTAAAGGTAAAGGAAATACATCTGCATAGCTTTCCGTGGGAAAGGAATGCAATTGTTTACGAAATATTCATATTTCATGCCCGTGCAGTGAAATATGAATTTATTTTATGTTGAATGCGCATGAATGATTGGCGCGTGTGATTATGCGCATGGGAGAATTAATGTTGTTATTTTGTGGTTAGTGCACATAAATGGCTAGCGCGTGTAATTCCGTTAAAGAAGGGTGGAGAAAGGGAAATGCCGTTATGCAGGGGTAGTGGAGTATCCGACGTAACAAATTCCTTTGAAAAAAAATAAAAAAATCATTGATACAGGTTCTCCACGCATAATACCTATTCCTAAAATTTGAGGTTTTTTGCCTCTAGTACCAATACTAACAGTCCTCGGAGCAATTGGAAGCTTAACATCTGGTGAAACCGCTATTGCAAAGGCAATAAATGCAGCCAAATCCGCGAGAAACCAATTAGAAGAAGCAAATCGTCATAATAAAACTATGGAGGCTATTGCTATGGGAAAAGGTCTATTTCTTAAACCATACAAAAAGGGATATCCAGGCGAGCTCTCACCGATAGCGATTTAATGAAATACGCAAAGTTTTTACCACATTTCCGAGGTGTTTTCATGCGGGATACACTACTGAAAATATCGTATCAAAGCGAGTGTGGGATAGTTAATCTGGATTCTACTTACAGTTCCGGAACACATTGGGTAGCATATTATAGAAACAAAAATCACTGTCGTTGCCTTGTAGGCGGGGAAATAATTAAAACACCATATTCGATAGTTCGTTTTACTTCCTAGAAATATATATGAACATACAACGGTTTTAATATATATATATTAAATTAATTATATTACAAGATAAAACTTACGCTTTTGTGCGTCCTCTCGCCTCGGGTGGTATCGACAGTTTGTCAGAATATTTGATCGAAAGAAGGCAAGAAGCAAATTTAACGCTAGATGACTGTCGAAGGCAAGAGGATTTGCTTACATAATTAAAGCTGAGAACACAAGAACAAAATAAAATAAGTGCTGCGCCAATCACAAAGAATATATTTCGATAGTTTTGGAGATCTGCAGCCGCCACAAGAAATTGTAAAATATTTGGGAAAAAACATACAAAATCAAAATTATAATTCCTTAAACTGTGGACACTTATGTTTGGAATTTCTTTATGAATCAAATAAAACATTTAATGAAATTTAAAAGAAAGCAAAAAAAGTTGTTTATTTTAATTTTTTTATAATTTACAGAAGATTTTGTTGTAGTTGCTAATGATGATGATGGTGATGATGATGATGATCCAAATTTTTTTTATCTTTGTAATATTTGAAAGGGTTTTTGAATACTGTATTAAGTATGTACCAACGAATGTACTAAATGTTGAATTTGGTAATTAATGAAAGAACAACCTCGTGCTATGATAATTCAATATATAATAACTTTATTAGCTTGTGTCAATTCGGATGACATTTGAATAGCTTAAAGTGGCATGCACACTAGATATACAAATATTTCTGGTTTGTGTCTTGAATATCTAACAAACTGCGTACTGCCGTTTTTTTGCTTCTGTTTCTTTCATCTCAATCTTTGAATCTTCCATGTTGCTTAATCGAATGCTGTGATAAAACTAAAAATGAATTCAATCTCTACGAACCGCTGCACCCAATGTTGATGTCATATGTATTTGAGACAAGCTCAATCATAAAGTAAAAGAAAACCACAATTCAAAAAAAATCATACTTTTTCTTTATTTTTCTTCAATTCATACATTTGAGAATACAATCTAAGAAATAGTCACTTCATATGTTTGTTTATATTTCTTAACATCGATTATTTCTACATCTGACCGTAATGTTATGTCTTGTGTTGTAAATACTTCAATTCCACCATTGCTCAAAATTCTTTCAGTTTCGTACTCACGATACTCATAGCAGCCCCTATATTTAATGTTCGATCTTTATAATTACTATTATAAGTAAATCGAATCATATTCTAATCTAAAGTGTCTGTAGAATTTATTTTCACTTTCAATTATCCCTGATATATCCTTTTCTTTTCGAATCAAATCTTGCCTAAATGCTTCTATGGCGTCGTCAACAGTAAAGTATTGAACTTTTGACCTTTCTGTTGTTGTTGATGATGATTCATTTTCATCTTAAGGCTTACCTACAGATTCACTCAGCTTCAGCAATTGAAAAGATAAATCAATTTTTAGTGTCTCATTATTGGGCAGCAGTAGAGTGAATTCCAAATTTCCTTTATTATCACCAAGAGCAGATAGATTTATTGATATTGGATTAGCTTTTAAACATCCCACTAAAAAGCAGATGACAAAGAAAGCGTATTTTTTCATTATTTTGCTTTTAAGAGCGCAAGATACAGTTAGGAAGGTTGAATTGAAACTAAAGCAAATTTATTTGAATCAATCAATCAATCGATCAAACATCAATTTCTTTGTTCGCATTATTGCCGTTTCCAACATATAACACCCGCAAGTGTCTGGTCCATCTTGACAACTATTTGAGGACCAACAGCATGTAGAATAATGATATCCATGTTGAAATGAAATGATAGGAATGTGCTCACATTGACCTTATTTAGAATGACACTCTAAAATGTCTTCCAAATGCTCATCGAACAAATTTTCTTTGTGTTCTGTTAAAAATTTGTGAATTTCGTCTCGGAATAATGTTTGAACACGTACTAACCCGTTTTATCTTTAACACTAAGCCTATCTAAAAGTTCTATATCCTCTTCATCAATATCACTTAATTTAAGCACTTGATGATGTCATTAAAGATGCAAAATTTTTTAAAACGATTTATGTTCTTCACACCATCATAGGATATATGTACCTAATAATGTTATTGTACCACCTATGATTTCTATTTTTACGTGATCGCGAGCATTGAATTCAAAGAATATTGAGTGAAGAAATTGCGGTGCTGGCTCTCCTCTAAGTATGCTTAACAACAGAGATTTATATCCATCCTCTACTGTTAACCATTCTTTTAAATTAATATCAATCACGTCTACTCTTACTACCTATTCGAAAATATTTTCACGATGAATTGCAAACGCAATATTTATCTTTCGACTTTATCGTTTGAATCCAAAACATTTTCTTGGTTCTTTTTATTTAATATAGAACCCTTTTATATACTAGTAGGAAATATTTATTTTTTATTGAGCACGATTTACATTCGCACTTTATCCTTAATATTTTAATCCAAAACATTTCACACACAACTGATACATCTTTTGCGAGAAACTACGTTTATATACTACAAAAGAAAACAACAACAACAACAACAAAAACAGATTCCATTCCAGCCAAAAAGAAAAAAAATAAAACCACAAAAAATCAAGAAAAATAAAAAAAACAATATTTAATTTGTTAACATTATGTACATTTGTACTTTTTATTTAAATTTGAGTAAACTTGCTAACAAGGGGTGTATAGGGGGCGCCTCGAACCTCTCCGCCTCTGCTCAAAGCATTAAATAAATTGCTGTCCGCAGATTTCCTAAGCTTTTCTTAGTCTTTGCCTCCTTCCAGGCGTCCTCTATCTCCTTTGTTAAATTGCTGTACTCCCAGCAATTTCTCCTAAATTCCTCCAAGTATTCTTCAACGAGTGATTCCATGGTTATAGTTTGTTAATGAAAACTTACAAATTTTCCTAGGGTATTTATATTAATTTGAAACTTTACAATTCCATTTGTTCGTTCCCATGGTATAATTATTCAAATTTCGCTATCCAATAATATTATATGTTTTACCTAAGAATGCAATCCAACATAGCACATGATAAGCTGTTTGATTGACAGCCATCCCACCACAATTTTTTGGGCTATCCTCCTAACCCAATCCAACATAACACACATGATAAGCGTTTGATTGACAGCCATCCCACCACAATTTTTCGGGCTATCCTCCCAACGCAATCCAACATAGCACATGATAAGCTGTTTGATTGTCAACCATCCCACCACAACATCGGGCGGCGCGAACCCACAAACGAATTCCAACAAAACCTACGCGACCTTGTAAGCACCAAACAGCACACGTATCACATAAACCCCCCAACCCCACAACCCCTCAACACCCCAACCCCCCGACACTCCAATCCCCACCGCGGACCACGCGTTTATGATAAGACTCTGCACAAATCTTGACAGACCTTACAAAGTCTTATCAGCATAGAGTACAATGAACTGCGAACATTTACCCCAACAACTAAACAACCATGACCTTCTCAACCAAATTTATCCACTTCCACCGAAGTGGGAAAAATTCAATGTACTGGAAGCTACCTATTTTACCTACTGGTATCATCGACATTTCTTAAAGCTTGATTGACCTGCAACCGATATCTCGCCGCGACTGTATAGCCATAGCCGTAGCCATAACAGCTAAGACAGTTGAATAGCCTTGTTCTGCTCGAAAATGTACGCGTAATGGAAAGTTGCTGCATTATGCCGACCTTTCAGTTTACATCGCTATCGGACCTAGTACGCATGCGAAGGTTTCATCAAACTAGCCTCTCCAACCAAATTTAATCTTAGGTAACACGAAACTCATCAAGTTTGCGTCAATCTATTAAAACAACTTGGGGATGTGATATAAAAAACTGGATAAAATTCCTTTTATTATTCAAAGCGAAAAAAGTGGTGTGACTCAAGCACGAGTGATTTAAAAGTGACAGATGTTAAAAGATTTGTTCGATTGATAAAATGATGCATATTACAAAACATTTGCATGTATAGTTTATTTAATATCAGAACTATGTAGTAGATTTTAGCACGATCGTCATCAGATTGTACAGCCCTCAACTACTTACCGCTCTACGGAAGTGAAGCTTGGCACCGTGTGACCTACAAAATGACCAACAAGTAGTTATTGGTATTTGCCCAACTGGCCCCAAACAATTCATTCCCGAACCCCATTTAACTTTAGCTAAAAGTGTCATAAATCTCTATAAAGCTCAACTTATTAAAATTATAAAAATTTCCTAAAAAAATAAAATTTCCTGAAAAAATAAAATTTCCTGAAAAAATAAAATTTCCTAAAAAAATATAATTTCCTAAAAAATTAAATTTCCTGAAAAAATAAAATTTCCTAAAAAAATAAAATTTCCTAAAAAAATATAAAATTTCCTAAAAAAATATAATTTCCTGAAAAAAAATAAAATTTCCCAAGACAAATTTAAAAATTGTAAAATGAGTGCTAGAATGTTGGATATGGGATTATACCTAAAGGTCGGGTATAATATATTTTGCAAAATATCGGCTAAAAATAAATAAATTAAAAATTCTAGCACAGTTGAACCAGTAAAATTAAGAAGAAGAACGCGAAATCTTTTTGTAAAAATATGGAAAAATTTAGTTTAAGAAAACTTAAAACTAGCACTCACCGGTACAACAACAGCATACAACAGGATACAACAGCTGCAACTGGATACAACAGCTACAACAGGATACAACAGCATACCACACACACTCACGCACATACGCACCCACGCGCACGACCGTGGAGGTCCAAACCGGCGAACAAAATTCGCTTCAGCTACTACACTCCCGTCGCGACAGGGTGGGGGGAAGGGCTGGTGTGAGATTGATACAAATTTAAAATTAAAAAAAATTTTCCAAAAATTCAAAAAGAAACATTGCACGGATAGCAATTCCACTTCACTTCACTGCACACACACTTTCACTATTGCTATCCTCTTTCATTTCACTACACCAGAGCAGGGTCACCCACATACACTAACTGAGAGGAGACAACTTAAAAAAAAAAAAAAAAAAAATCGGATCCGGGTTGGGGCTTCCACCGAGCTAATCCGCGAACTGAACTGATCACCTCGACGATCCACTTAAGACTGACTCCAAGTAGGCGACTGGGACTAGATTTTACCCACGAAAGTACCACTGTGAGTGTAAACTCATTTCATAGGTGGATCCTGTTTGATCCTCTCAAATGGTTTTTTTCTAGCGCCAGATCGAATTTTGAGTTTTTTGATGGAAAAATTTGGCGGGAGGGTTGTCAGTTTTTTTATTTTTTTCGCGAGAACTTCATAGAAACGTGGAAAAAATGGATAAAAAATGCTAGAATACGCTAAAAATGGTAAAAAAAAAAAAAAGCCTGGTGTGAGTAGCACCTCATGGCAGGGATTTGCAATCTTCCTTTCTGCCACAAACGCTAATAATTTAGGAGAAAAGATGAAAAGGAAATTTCTAATAAGAATCCTAGATGAAGATGAAGAATTCTAGGGAGGCGCCAATACTATTTTTTTTTGGTGGGAATAATTTGAGTGACTGAGAGTTGTCATGACTTTGCTTTGATTCGTGGGTATTTTATAAAAAATGAAAAAAAAAAATGACAAAAATGGGACAAACAAAAATTACCATTTTTCCTATGCTAC
Source organism: Blera fallax (assembly GCA_946965025.1). Classification (NCBI taxonomy): domain Eukaryota; kingdom Metazoa; phylum Arthropoda; class Insecta; order Diptera; family Syrphidae; genus Blera; species Blera fallax. Next base: position 41,658,539 of record OX337247.1, on the reverse strand, counting down.
CTCGCCCTATGCTACCCTCGCCCTATGCTACCTTCGCCCTATGCTACCTTCGCCCTAAGAAACCTTTCTAATAATTGTGCAAAGTGCTCTAAGAGCCTTCTCTCCTACCGTCCGTAGGGAGGATCTCACCCACCCACTCACCTATTAGCTTTATCGCGCGATTCTGAACCCTACCAAGAATGTGCAAGACGGTCTTGGGTGCACCAGACCAGATGGGGGCGTTGTATTCCATCTTTGGGCGGATGAATGCCTTACATATATATTGAGGCCAGATCAGAAGGGGTAAAATATTTCTTGCACCGCTTAAGGAATCCTAGACATTTTGCAGCATTTTTTTCGACCTCGAATATGTGATCGTTCCAACGAAGATGGTTGTTAATACACATACCGCGAATGGCAAGTCTTTCGGTTTCTGCGATGCAAATACCATTCATGGATAATGGTTGAGGGTCTTGGTTTGCATTAAATTCCACTTTGATAGTTGAGCCCCATTTGATTATACTGTCAAGGTCGGAATTTAATGAGTTTAACATACGTTGCCGTTCCTCTTCTACGACAGAAGACCAGGGAACAAAATATGCTTAAAATGCTTAAATTAAATCTTTTTTTTTTCATTCTCAATCTGCAAACTGATCAGCTCCATTTGTTTTAAATTAATTTGTTTTTGCATTTCGAACAACTCCTTTTGCTGTGCCATTTCCATTTCGATTTGCTCAAACCTTTTCTGCAAGACATCAACAAAAAACTGGACAAGTTTTTGTTACATTTTTCTTCGATGCTGTTGAAGTCTGTTTCGCCTTCGGCGTCAAATCAGCTGCCGGAATTCGCTCTTCCTTGCAATATCGTCCTCAAAATCTTCTGGCGACAATTCTTTGATGGCATAGTCGAGGCAATCTGGTTCCTTAGGCTCGACTCCGCCACCAGTTGCATGCGTTTCCCTTCGATAACTAGATATATTGGAGCGTGCTAAAGTTTTCATCCTCATGTACTGTGCCTTTAATTTCGGAATTGGCAAATTGACACCAATACTAGTCATTTCTTCGGCAATTATTTTCCACGAATCTCTTTCTTTTTTGTTATCATTGTGGTGTTGTTGGTTTTTGAATCCACGATGTTCACATACGGAGCTATGATATCTTTTTCTTTTTCCTCAATTGTCCAATTACGCCCCCTTTCCCGTTTCTAAATACAAGGTGGCGCCAATTTTGTCTTTAAATTACTTTTTTACTAAATAAAAAAAAAAAGATTTTGAGTGATGGAAATCTTTATTTGGACCTTTAAAATATTTTCTGTTAAGTGGAAAAGATGATATCCACGAAGTGGCTGCCGCCAGTGTTGATGCACATTTGTGCCGTTTTATCGCATTTTCCATGACTTTCCGCAAAATTTCCGGTGATAACTGTTCGCATTTCTGTCGAATATTCTCCTTAAGAGCTGCGAGTGTCTGAGGCTTGTTGGCATAAACCCGCGACTTCAAGTAGCCCTTGTTGAAACCACGTGTTCACCAAGGAACATGTGTAAGTCTTTCACTAAAATTCGCTGTAGGTTCCGTCTGGTGATGCCCAATTGCGTGGCCCGTCGTCTGGTTGATGTTTCTTCGTTCTCAGCGACATCGACAGCCACAGCCGCGATATTCACGGCTGAACGACCGGTCCGGCGGCGGCCACGCCCTGCATGGTCTCCTGTGGTTCCAGTCTGTTCGAGTCGAGTAGCTAAGCGCCGGAATGTTTGCCCAGTTGGCGCGACACGATTAGGAAATCGACGTCGAAATTCACGCTGCGCTAAAACCATCGACAGATTATTGGTCAAAAAAATCGACACAATTATTCCACGCTCTTGCGGAGTATAGCGCTCCATTGCTTGTCTGTTTGTATACCAGGATCTCCTCCCTTTTCTTCCAAATTGTGTCAACGGTCCACTTACTTAGTCCCATTTCCATGCATATATCGGTTTGCCTTGCACATTGTTGTAAACGCTTTATATCGTGTTTGTCTTTTAATGAGAAATATTTTCTCTTTTTATTTGATACTGTATCTCCCATTTTATTTAATTGATTTTCAAACGCGTAGTACCCTTCCTCTATGCACTTTGGAACTCAACTAATTTGTACTGCCTTTGAAATTTATCGTTTGATGCAAACATAATGTAACTTGACATCGCTCGAGTGGAATATCATCCCACGCAGTCCTCACAGCTTCCCATAACTGCAATGTATTTTTCGGTTTTGCTTTAAATACGGCTTTTTTGACCTCTGTCCAAAGGCCATTCCATAACCTGAACCGTATTCGCGTCGAAAAACTCTTTGGCCAATATACTCGTATGTTTTGGGTCGTTGTCTTGCTGCAGGACCCATGTGAGAGGCATATTCCATTTTAGGGGAGCATGACTTCCCTCATAATATTAACATAAATGTTAGCGGTCATTATCGGTTTGATCCAATATATGGGACCAGTACCATTGTAAGAGAAGCATCCCCATACATTTATTTTTGTGCCGCCATGCTTAATTGTCTTTATGGTATATTCTGGCCTGAACTCTTGGTTTTTGGCCTACAAACAAATGTCCTGCTGCCAGGAGTACCAAATAAAACAATTTTGGACTCATCGGTCCATAAGATGTTGCGCCAATGTAATTGTTCCGTTTTTGCAAGTGAACCTTTTTTAACAACGGTGCTATTCTGGGACTTCTGGCAGGCAGATGTTTCTTTTTTAGAGTTCGTCGTATTGTCGAAGTGTCCACTTTCAGATCTAGTTCCTCTTTTATGTTGGTGGATGGGATAAACGGATTTTTTTTCGTCAATTTCAATTTCGCTTTTCTGCCCCTTTTTCAACAAAAGATTATCTCGAGCTCGACGCGTTATAGAGAATACTTTTGGCATTTTAGTTGCCAAATGGCGTATACTTGGAACAACTCTGAACATGCCGCCTAGTAATGCTGACAAAGTAGTTCAGGCCGCAGTAGTTTTACATTATTTTGTCAAACTCAACGATACTGCTTAGTACTCTTCCGAATTCGTCGATCGGTACTATGAAATCGATGAAATTGCCGAAGGTCTCTGGCGAAATGAGGTAACGCCACTCTCTAATTGTAAGTCCATAGGGTCTCACAATTCTTCTAAAATTGCTTTTGCCATGAGAGATAAACTGAAAGAATATTTGTATGCAAACAAGTCATGAATATCATTTTTGTATTTTGAGGCTGAAAATGAATTCATTTTGCAGAAATAAAAACAAAAAATGTTTCAAAAACTCAGTCTTTAATTCAAATTCATTATCACTATCACTTCAGTCTACTTCAAATTCATTACTATAATACATTAAGAAAAAAAATGGTTATACTACTTAAGGAACAAGATATGTTTTAAAAATTCAGTCTACTGAAAAAGAAAAAAAACTTATAAAATTTTTAACACTCATTTATATCATGTAGTATTTTTGCATGAAGTCGAATCTTAACTGCTTCTGATAGCGGCTTCATTCGTTTCGCCATATTTAACATGAACTCTTCGTCCACATCCAATTATTATGTTTAAGAAAACACGCGTTACATGTAATTCATTTAAGTTTATTTATTAAGCATAAGTTACACTAAAAAGTCTAGGTCTTCTAATCACGGTCCATCCACAGTCAGCGAGATCACGAGACTGTCGATGCCGTTCTATGATAGTTGGTATATATAGTCTCTCATGATCACATGAGCGACTAGGCACTCCAAGGCACTGTAATATTCCCATTCGTTTTCAAACACAGCTGCACTACCTGACGGTAGTTCATCGCTTTTCTTTTCACGGACGAAACGGTCGCGCAGACTCTTCCACCGTTGCTTGGAGCCTGCAACTGCAATGAAATAGGTTATTTATTCGATATTTTCATTTTTAGAATATTTCACATTAGTTGTTATTTTACCTGGTTTATTGAGATCCTACCTTTTACCTGGTTTATTGTGGGAACAGATTCCCACACAAGATTTCTCTTCATTACATTCTTATACAAAAAATCGTTCCCCTTCCTTCCCAAGGGTAATAAGACGCTCTTCAAACGACATCTATAAAAAATTAAAACAATGTAATCGTAGATCATAAGTAGCACAATTTCACAATGTACTTACCTGTATAATTTGTATTAATGATGTATTCAATTAAACCAAACTAAAACTAAACAAAACAAACAATTCAAATTCAAATTCAAACAAACAAATTTGTAATTTCAATGCAATTTTCTCATCAAAAACAAAAACAGCTGTGACAACTGTCAAAAAGCAAGCAAAAGTTCAATTCATTCCAACATTCTCCTCGAGTTGTAGTCACGTTACGATATATTACGTTGTTTGTTACAAATGCCAAAAACGAGGTCACAATAGTGTTCCTTAAACATCGATAGTCCACACTTGCGATAGTTCACGATAGTTTGCAAAAAACATTCGATACTATCGATAGTTATCGATAGTTACCATGAAGAAATAAGAACAAAGCTTGGTAAAATGTATGATTACAAACAAGTTATTTTTAATGGCGTTAAATCTTCACATGAGAAAAAACAAATTTAGTTTAACCAAAAATGACATCGTTTTGTTTTAGAAACAATAGCTCATTTAGGACCTTTGTCTTCAGCCTGTTGCGGCGTTCATTCATTATCTGGCCAGCCTTGGAGAATATCCTCTCTAAGGGAACTGATGTAGCTGGTATACAGAGGAACATTTCTGGAACTTCCTTAAGCCTTGACTCACAGTTCTCCCAATATTTGATTGGACATTCGGTTTTTTCAATGGCTGGCTTTTCTAAATATTGCCTTATGTCCACAATAGCGTCACTCACTGGTGTAGGTGTACCTAGATGTTAAGATAGTTAAGTTAGTTAAGCTAGTTTTAAGCATTATTGTCTAGTATTTAAGTATAAATGAATTCAATTAATAAAAAGCATTGAAAAAGGAAATTGAAAAAAAATGTGTCGTTGGCCTTTTGTTCTTGGAACTTGGATGTTGATGGCTCTAGCTCTAAAACTGGTGTTGTTTTTTCGAGGCGATGGGAGCTTAAATGCGAGGCATACGCTTTTTCCAGCCACTGTGAAGCTCCTTTTGCGTCTTCAACTGTCCTAAAGCCCTTTCTTTTAATTCTCGGATCAAGTATTGCAGCCAATACTGCTGGTGTTCTATTTTCATATGGCTTTAGCCTTGTCTGTATAGACTCGTGAAGCCGTAAAAATATTTGCTTCGCTACGTCAGTCCTTATGTTGTTTTGTATTGAAGCCATTTTTATTTTGATACCACGAATTAATGGAATTACCAAAAACAATGTAATATAAGTTTCTCCGGATATTTTTGTTGTTGCTGTATAAAAAGGCTCCAATATTTCAGTAATTTCTGTTACAATGATATATTCCTCAGCATTAAGACCACATGGTGCTTTTTCGCACTCATTTAAAGCAAGAGCCAATTCACTTTTTACAGTCAAAATTCTTTGTAGCATATGGAAAAAACTGTTCCACCTTGTTGGGACTGCTTGAATTAATTTAAGTTCCGGTTTATTTAGCTGTCGCTGTATGCATCGAAGCTTGTCACTTGCTAAGGTACTCATCCTGAAGAACGTAACTATGGCCTTAAATTTTTTCAAAATACCTTCGAAACAGTCTAAATGGAATGTGTCGGTAACAACCAAATTTAATGTGTGTGCGAAACATGGAATGTGGCGAATCTGGAGCTTTTCAACTGCATTGATCATAGATTTTGCGTTGTCTGTTGTTATTGCTGCACACTTTGACCGGATACCCCCCTTAGAAAGAACGTCATTCAATACCTGTAATGAGACAAATCCCAGATTACTTTCATTGTTTTGAATCAAATCGTTCTGCTGTTAGCCATACTTACTTCAGATATTTTGTCTGCATTATGACTCCCTTCTACTTTGACAACTTCCAATAAAGGAGCAATGAGCTGTCATTCGTGAAAAAAATTACATGTTACTGCCATAATTCCATCATTGGAAATTGATGTCCATAGATCCGTGGTAACTGCTACATATTTTGAGACAGTTAAGGCACTCGAAAGCTTTTCCTTTAATGCGCCATAATTTTTCGGGAGTAATACATTTTTCACCGAAGACTTGTCTGGAATTTGATACCTATCGTCAAGAGCTTTCACAAAATCGCGGAAACCTCTATGTGTATGTATTACGCAAGGGTTCCATATCAATGGCTAACATACGCAGATACATTTTATCTAAATAGTGCTTGGTCTTTTATCCGTCTGCATGGGAACTGCTTCTATCCATATAATCCTTTATTGTTTTTCTCTTCTTTGCAGGAGTTGGAGTCATAATCAAACTATCTTCATTTTCGTTTTTTTCAGGGTCCGAAGTCGATTCCCCGAACCATATAAGCTGATGTTTTCTTTTCATGTGATCAATTAAATTCGTAGTATTTCCGCAAAACTTATATTCGTTTTTGCAAGTAGAACACTTGGCAAACTTATCCCCAGACTTCGAAAAATATTTCCAAACGCGAGATACGCGATTACGATTATTTTTGTTTTCACTTTCACTCATTATATATAACTTTTAAAACAATTTGCTGCGTGCGCTAGCTCTACCCTCACAAAAATACAATATAAGATAGCAGGGGATTCCCATCGATCGTAATATAGATAGTATGAGTATCATACCATAAAGGGGGATTTCCCTTATATTTACTCTCTGGCTGGCATCACCACCACCAGAAAGTGCAAGAGAATGCATTCAGTACTATGATCCTATTACAATGTGTAATAATGTATTTAGCGTTCTACAATGCGTACTTGCGATAGTTCTTAAAACCATCGGTGTTTTTGATAGTCAAATACTATCGATAAGTATCGATAGGCTATCGATGTTTAAGAAACACTAGGTCACAAAGCAAAGCGACATTGTGATAACTCCCATTGGATTCCTGTGTTTTAACTTTAAACGTCACTCAACGCCAGCACTAAAGCACATTCGGGTTTGACGTGTGGTTGGGAGTAGGCTGTTGTTGTGCGACAGTCCCGTCAGCCTCATCAGGTAAACCCAGGCTGCTATTTTCCCCTTCCGGAGTTGACGTATCTTGCCCACGCTCTATCAGTGAGACCAGGGGGCTTGCGGATGGGGGGGTTTGTTGTGGCTGGATGTTCATCACCATTGGAAAAATGAATTTGGCCGGGGTCTTGATCGCCAATCGAGCCAGCTTTCTCTGTAGTGACTGTAGTGGCAGGAAGCCTTTTGCTGTTGTGTACTCCAGCTCTCCCGCTGCGTACGCCTCTTGGCTTGCGGCGTCTAGGGCTGTTAGCTCGGCTAGAGGTGCTTCTGTCGTTGTCCATTCCTGTGGTGTCTGTGTCTGGGAAGTCTCGGTTGGTGTCGGCGCTTCGGTGGCGGTTGCCTTGCAAACCGTATACAAGGCATATGATGAGGATGACAAGCAGAAACTTGTATACCGCTGTCCCTTGTAACCAACCTGGGACGCGTAGTCTAAGCCAGCTGGATATGCGTGTAGGGGTCCAGCTGTCGAGCCCACTGTCATCAGCGGGGCGATGTTCTACGCGGATAAGTTGGCGGCCGATGTTGGGTCCAAAAATTTCGACTGAGCTGTCGGTTTCGTAACCGCTATTGGAGGAGTTGAGTCTTGTGCGGTATCTTGTGCGTCTTCCATTTTTGAAGTGTCGTAGCATGGAGTTTATATGTGTTTTTGGTTGCAAGTTTATTTGAGTACTTAAGAATGTTTCGTCTTTGGAGTATTCAGGTGCTTAAGGCGCTTGCTTAACAGTGGCTGATCAGCCTCACCGGGAGAAGATTCTAATTCTAACTCCATGACTTCGGGACTTGAACAAAGACTTTAAACGAACTTTAATAAATTCACCGCTCACTCTGTAAATTAATGAAACTGAACACTTCTTCACGTTATAAAAAGAACAGAAAACTTTATTACAACTGCAATTGTTTTTATATATACAATTTTTTTTTTTGCGTTTAAAGCATCTATTCAGAATTTCCCCAGAAAAAAAGGAAATTTGTGGGTGGATGCATTCCGCGCTATTTCGCTGACGTCACTCTGATATTTTTGGTTTTGTTACGTAACGTAACACACAGTTAGTTCACGTTGCCAAAAAATTCTGTTTCTCTTGAAGGAATTATTTTTATTAAATTAAAATTAAGTATTTAATACACTCTCTTGAGTGGAACAATTCGTCTAAGTATCAAAAACACGTCTAGACTAGAACGTTGAGGAGAGTGCCGTTCTCATTTTGAATTTTGCCACTTTACTCTCTCAGGCGCCATCTGTTAGCCGGTGTGATATTTGTTATTGGTGTCGTTCAGTCGGCACAGATTTTTGGAAAAATGTGGACATGTCACGTTTTGAAAATAAACGATTCAATTTGTATATTCATGTGCCCACTGTACTCAAATGAGTACACGTAAACAAAACTGCACATAATTGGCGACGGAACTAAACAATCACTTAAAAACTTTGAAATGGTTAATAGTTTCACTAAAAATCGCAACAAAACAATTAAATAACACTAAAAACACATATCAAAATTCACTCTGATTCCGTGTGGCGTTTTTTTAAAACTCCAATTATAGTTTTTTGAGGCGTTTCATTTTTCAAGAGTTATTCCAAAAACTGATCGCCAAAAAACGCCTCCGTCGGTAAGTAGATTTACATTCCACATGCGATCCACTGTCATTGCAACAGCTGATTTACGTCTGTGGTAGGTAAATTTCAAATTACTCAAAACAAAGTCATGAAAATATATATAAAATTGATAAATTTATCGAGGCTTTTCAGATTTAAGATGTTTTTTCGAATGTCCAAGGAAGAATTCGTATATTTGCTGGACGAATCAAAAAATCATCTCCCTGAAACTACGAGTTCGGCATCGGTACCGATGGTACTGAAGCTTGCTGCTATTCTTCTGAATCCTTTACCCAAATGTATATTAGCTTCCATTAACTCGACTAAAGTCGTAAACTGCTTCTTATTCGTTACTTTTACCCTATAAATCAAAATAAATTAATTTCGATAGTCAAATAAATTAGAAGTTCATAAATTCACATTTTGAACTGATGTTTGCTCTTAGGCGATCACTATTTTCAGAACGACAAAAACCGTCGTTTTTAATGGGTTTTTTTGCGTTTAACGCCCAAAAAATTCTCAAACTTAGAGCCGCACTATAAACAATGCTCTCCGCGTACAGAAAAAATTTTGTGGCATGGTGTTTCGGACTACTTCTCCGTTTTGATTTCCACTTGGCGGAAGTGGAACCGTACTTAGATGATTACCAGTCAATTGCAGGATAATCTGTTTTCTGCTACTGGTGCGGTTAGTAATGGTTGTCTTTTATGAGGAATTGGTGGTCGTCTTCTCAAAACAAATTTCATAAAATCTCTATGTGTGTTGGAGCTTCCCCGGATGGTTGTTGTAATTAGATCCCGTATTTCGAAGTCGGTGAGGTTCATACGGTGTGCGAGGTTCTTATTTTGTTCGCTCCAAATGCCGCGTGCGCCAATAATGAGCGGAAGAATGTAGATGTTACTTGCCGGATACAATGCTTTTATCCTGTCCAGAAAAGGTACTGTACTATAAGTAGCGATTTTATGGACGTACTGTTCGCCAAGTTTACGGGGACCTTCCAAATGAATTCCGACGTCGCTGATAATGACGTGGGTGCCTTTTGACATAAATATATCTGGCTTTTTCAAAATGCCGTCGGATCCACGTACATTCGGTTCGGTAATTGTAGCCCAGCCTTTTCTGCTGCCCAATGAGTCAGCGGGCATTGCTATAGGATGTGGGACAGCGACTCTTTCTTTTGGCATCCGGCCCGGCAGTTCCTCGCTTCGGGTGGATTGGATGGTATACCGGCGCAAGGCAAAAGATTGTACCTCAGCTGCACGCTTCTGACGTAGTCCTCCCCGTTCCAGCACTTAGGTGGATAGTGCAGGTGTTTGGTGCTGGCGGGATTATTTTTGCATTGTTGAATCCCATTCCCGGAGAATGTCACACACGACTGGAAAAATCCGTTAATTTAAGACTGATACCTAGGCAAGGTACACTAAGGCTCATTTTAATATATAAATAGGTTTATGAAAAAACTTTACGTTAATACAGAAAAAACATACTTTTCATATGGGCATGTGGCCCTATCGTTGCCAGTTTTTTTGTTGTGGAGCATTTTGTTTTTGAAGGCCCTGCAAAAAGAGGAATTTCGAAATGAATGCGCAATTGGTACTATTGGATTTATTTCTCAAAGAAGTACTGATATTTATTAAAGAAAAATGTTGGCTCCTTACCGCGGTTTACACTCCCTTCCCTGGCGGCACAATAAAAAAGAAAGAACAAAAGAACTTTGACAGTTAAAGGAAGTATTCACTAAGGCAAGGAGTCAACAAACATTGGCCGCTAGATGGCGTTGATTGTAATTTTTAATTTTAAGGGTCCGCTCGTCTTCAAAGAGCCTTGAACCTCTATCAGTTGCTCCTCAAGTAGTTGCCCTCTACTTCCCGTCTCTCCAACTGGGAACGTAGAACTCGAGAGCCCTCGAACTTCCTCTACCCACAACTGAATCTCTCACAGGCCCTTTCCAAGCTTTTCCTCTTCCCTTCAATCTGGTACGGAATGTAGGCGAATCTATGCTGGTTAATTTTTTTTGGAAATCAACTCCCATAGCCTCCGTCTTCACCTCAACATTTTTCCCCGATTTCGGGTGCACATCTTTGTATATGGTTATGAGCAGTTGGCAGTCCCTTTCTAGCCAAACCGCTTTCTGCTTCTCTTCCTGTGCCTATTGAGAAGTTGAAGCTATTGGCACGAAATCTTCATTTTCCAATGCACCGCTGAAAGATTGCTCAAATATTTGCTTGCAAAATTCTTCATCTAAATGAAATGAAAATTAGCTTAAAATTTTTTTAATGAACATTAATCATGTACCTTACCTACTTAATGTTTTCCAAATTATGGCGTGTATTGGGTGAGCATTTGACAACAACCGATTGCCCTTTATCAGATTGTATTTCGTATTTGCTTCCATTTTAAGCAAAATAACTAATCTACAAACAATTGTAGAGGACAAAACACTTCACTTCGAGGACAAAACAATTAATTTGCAATCACAACTGATTTTGACGTTTCTCACAAATCTGTTTAAAATGTATAAATTAAATAATATTCGTAACACAATTTATTTTTATATTTTTTTATTGATTAGTTCATAACTTCATTTAACTTAATAAGAACATTTCCCTTCATAGGGAAGTTATTTGCTAGCAATCGACTAGCCGAAGAGAACTCCAAATCTGCACTGCCTGCCTTGCAATTCTCTCAGCAGCAAATCGCTTGAAAGAGTGCCATTGCCACTAAGGTTTTGGTAAACAAGGTACCGCTGATGCAATTGGGTACAGTCAACACCCAAGCTTGTTGTTTGTGCTGATCCGTAACTTATATTATAATACAAATAAGAACACGGAGCAAATTGTGTCGAACGATCTTTATTACTTAGCTTCTACTTACAGACTAACTTAACTTAGTACAATGTTACAATAATTATATACAGTATCGGACAAAACTAAGGAAACTAAAACGAGTGTAACATTTCGACGCATGTTAAAGAAATAAAAAGCAAAATTTTTAAATTCATTATAATATATTTATTTTCTTTATCAATACTGCTTAAAATAAAAAACAAATAATTAAAGAATTCAATCAGCAATTCGTAATAAAAAATAAAATATAGTAATACATCTAATTTTGGGCGGACAAAACTAAAGAAACTTAAATAAATAAATAAATTAAAGTATTTCTGCACCTGTATTAAGAATAAATTAATATTTTGTTGGACCACCTCTATTTTTTAAGACTGCTTGGCATCGTCTTGGCATCGATTCAATTAAGTTGTCGATAAAGGATTGTGGTGTTTTTCTCCATTCTTCTCCAAATGCATCAAAAAGTTGCTGGTGGTTACGGAAATGTTGTCCTTTTAGCTTTCGTTTAACTATTTCCCACAAATTCTCGATGGGGTTAATGTCGGGGGATTGGGATGGCCATTTAATTACCTCAATATTATTTGTCCGAAACCAATTTTGTATGTTTTTTGCCGTATGCTTTGGATCATTGTCCTGTTGAAATCTCCAACGTAGGGTCATATGATTCTCGGCATACGGCAACATTGTTTCTTCCAGGATATTTTGGTACTGGAATCGGTCCATTCGTCCCTCTATTCTTTTAAGAGGTCCCATCCCTTGATATGAAAAGCATCCCCACACCATAATGGAACCACCACCATGCTTAACAGTTTTATTGCAATAGCGTTCGTTGAGTCTTTTGCCAACTGGTCTCCTTACGCGCATCATTCCATCAGAATGGATCAAATTTATTTTTGATTCATCAGAGAAAAGCACTGTCTTCCATTTTGCCAAAGTCCAAGTTCCATAATTTTGCGCAAAAGTTATACGATCTCTACGATTCTTTTTAGAAATTAGAGGTTTCTTTGAAGGTCGCCTTGACAACAATCCGACCTCAACAGCTCGTCTACGCGCCGTCCTTTCGTGAATGTTTAAATTAAATTCCTTAACAAGGGCTCTTGCGGAAATATCAGGCTCAGCTTTTACTTTGCGGATCAGGAGATGGTCTTGTTTTGGTGTGGTTTTTCTGGGCCTGCCACCACTATGAATTACTTTTACCGAACCAGTTGTATTATATTTTTTTATCAGTTTTGAAATAACTGATTTATGGATTGAGTACTTGCTACTTATTTCCTTCTGAGTGACTCCACTTTTATAATCGTCAATTATTTTTAATTTTAAGCTCTCATTATACTTATTACGAGCCATTGTACCCTTATTTTTAAAAAAAGACGTGTTACACTTCCAAGAAACAAATTTTAAGTGACATCTTTGACGCTAGATCTTTGTTACTTCTTACGGTAAAAAGTAACGGTGCATAAGAAGAGAAGAAATGATGTACAGTACTAAACAATATTTTTTTATTGTAGGTATTTCGAAGAGTTTCTTTAATTTTGTCCGTCCAAAATTAGAAGTATTACTATATTTTTTTTTTATTACGAATTGCTGATTGAATTCTTTATTTTTTTTGTTTTTTATTTTAAGCAGTATTGATAAAGAAAATAAATATATTATAATGAATTTAAAAATTTTGCTTTTTATTTCTTTAACATGCGTCGAAATGTTACACTCGTTTTAGTTTCCTTAGTTTTGTCCGATACTGTATATGTGTATGTGTATGTAACACTCTCTCTGCATACTTATATGTTTATATACAACACTGTTCTACCTCAAAAGTAAGTGCAGAAATTCTGTAAGTGCGGTCGCTAATGGATTAATTCTACACAAGTTTGGTAGCTGTCAAATTTCTATAGTAATTACTCACTTGCTTTCATCGCCACCAGGTATCGCACGGCAACTTAAACATTTGTCAATGGTGCTTCGATTTTCGGCGAAGGTTTTGTTCTACAGAATTGTTTCAGAAGGAAGAAATTTTTTTTCTTGTAGACGGAAGTAGAGTTTCCAGAGTTCACGAAAGGGTTAAATGACACACCCACATGCAATATGTACATATGTATGTAGTATGTAGGGGAAGCCGGGGCATAACGGGCCCCTTAAGGATTTTTTTAAATAATATGTAATTATGGTGTTCCCCGAGCGGTGGGGATAAAAAAAAATTTATTTATTAAAATATAGGTTCACAATATTTCATTTATTTAAACATAATTTAACAATAATTTACTTTACAATAATTTGGATTAACAATAATTCACCGAAGGAGGAATTGAACGATTTAAAAAGCTGAACTGAAGTCTACTGAACTCTCTGCTGAACTTCTCCTGAATTATTCCGTGGGTTTATTTATGATGTTGGGTTTGCTAACGTTGCATCAAGCCATTTACCTGTGGGAATGGAATCCAGGTGTCAGATGTATCGACGATGTCGGCGCGTGTAGCGCAAAAATGCAGAATATGCGGAAAGATGGCTGCGCGTGTAGCGCAAATTACGCGATGACATTATATACATAATACATTAATATCGAAAAGAAAAATAAATAAAAATAAATAATTCAGTATGCTAAATTAATTTAAAAAAATGATTGAATTTGCCCATTATACCCCGGTGTTGGGGCACAATGGGCATAGGTGGGGCATGATGGGCCGAAGCTAAGCTGGGTTACAACGCGAGCAAATGTGACTGGATTCATCGTCAACATCATCCTCTCCAGCACAAGAACAATGCGCCCACTTACCACATGATCTGCAGGAAACCCATCCTTTTGTAGACTAGGAGTGTAAATACCCACAATACGTCATCCTCGCTTTCTGATCAAGATTCTTCCGTCAGCGTAATTTTCTTTTTTGTGTTGTTTTTTTTTTTCTTTTTCAATGTGAGGGGCTTGGACTTGGTGGACTCAGCCTGAAGCTGTGCTTTGTAAGGAGAGTTTTAAGTGATTTGTTTTTATTTTACGTTATAAATTTTACGTAATCTTTATTTTTATTTTAAGGGGTATTTTGATTTTTAATTGTACATATAAAGGTTAGAATGAAAACTAAAGCAAAAGGGCACGTGTGTGCGCCAAAAAAGTAAAAAAGAGAATCCATTAAAATATGACATTAGAAATTGACAGCAGATGCCAAATGTAGGTTGGGAGACAGGGTGCTCCTAGAATCCTGGAAGATAGGGTGCTTCTGAATCTTGAACAGAGAGCTTGTGATTACAGCAGTCTTTTCCCGGCGCTTAGAAACTCTTTTTTTGCTGGTGCTTTGGGAACAGCTGCAATATGAGATGGAGAAAGCTTTTGGAAAGAAGTTAATGACGTTTTGCGCACGGTCATTTGTCAAAACGGGATCTGGGGATGATAGCAATGGATCCATTTGTCGCATATTAACGGAATTTCGGAATGATTCGTGTTGGAAACAGGGTTTGGAGATAACATCAGTGGATCGGTGGTTGTTGATGAACTTGATGGGACCGAATATGGGTCGACAAGAGTGGTTTCATCTAAAAGCGGCGACTCCTCCTCATTTAGAATGTCCGTGGTTTGGCATGGCAAAAAGTCATGGTCTTCAAATGTATTTGGATTAACCGGCCATATTCCATTTTTTTGAAACCCCTTTATGACGACTGATATTGTGACAGCTCTGAAATAGGCTTTGTCGAACAATTGTCCTACCTGATAGTGGGTAACTATTCCTCCAGGGTGTTGTCTGAGCCATTTCTTTACTTCATCTCCATTATAGGACTCAGGGGCTTCATAAAAGTAACACCGAAGGGTTGCAACCGATGAGTCCAATGTGGTGGGAAACACAGCATGACCACACCACTGGCCCTTGCTAAATCTATGACTACAACGTGGTTTGCGTGCCCATCTAAAAGTAACAAAACAGCAGATTTTTAGCGATACTTTGATTTATTTTAAAATATGTTTATAAATATTTAGTTTTAATAATTAATATGCCCCCCTTTTGCATACCCTGTTCCGCAAATATTTTTGATTTCTTCGTCATGGAACCATACCTCAATAATTGCTGAAATCAGCTTGTTTTTGGTTGTGCAATCCTTTTTCGTGAGCCTGGCTTTAATAATGGCCCACAGGTTCTCAATCGGATTGAGGTCAGGAGAGTTGCTAGGCCATTCCAGAACGTTTATCTCCGTGAAGAATTGCTTCAATTTTTTTGACGTGTGACATGGAGCAAGATCTTGTTGGAAAATGGTATTTTCGGTTGAAAGTCTCCTTCGAATGGTAGGCAGGAGCATATGGGTCAAAACGTCTGCATATTTGGTGCTATTCATCATGCCTTCGATGGGCTTCAAACTTCCAGGACCCTCAGAGGTAAAAGAACCCCAGAACATGACTTTGGGGAGGGGTGTTTAGGGACTTGGACAATATGACCAGGTCGAAGTTTTTCATTTTCACTTCTTCTCACGACACTTACCCTGTATCCCTGGACCTCGAAGTGGCTTTCGTCCGAAAAAATTACTTTTTTCCAATCCTCTGTAGTCCAATTTCTATGTTTTCTCGCCCATTGCAGTCTTTTTTTCCTCATACGGTCATTTAGAAGTTGCTTCTTTAGTGGCCGTCTTGCCTTACGACCCACTTCAAGAAGACGTCGTCGAACAGTAGACGAATCCACCTGTATACCAGCTGATGCCAAGTCCCTCCGGAGATCGCCACTTGCCTTTCCAGGATTTATTACGCTGTTTCGGATCAATACTTTGTCATCATGAGCCGTGGTTTTGCGTTTTCGGCCGCAATGACATACATATGTATGTATGTCGATCTCTCTTTTTTATTTAGCAATCCTGGGAAAAAAGTCTCTCTCCAAAAAAATGCGTCTCGTGTATTTAAAATAACACCAAAAGAATACAAAAAACATAAAAATAAATAGAGTGATTATTCGGCGGCATCCAGCGCTCCCATTCTACACGGCCACGGTCATCGGACCCCGATGTATCCCCTGCGTAACATGGCTTCATGTGATCGGCTGCCGAAGATGTTCGGATAGGACCCTACGTTGAACCTAGTCGTTTGACATCGTAACGATTATTATTTTTAAGTAAAGTTACATGATAAGGGCCTAGATACTGTTTCCGCAACTTTAAGTTGGTGCCAAACTGCATTCTTTTTATAGCTACCAAATCGCTAATAGCATATTGTCGTGCTGGCTTGCGCTTCCTGTCAAATTGCTTTTGTAAATAAAATGTAAATAAATTAAGATGGGAAATGCTTAAATGAGAATGGGTTAAACTATAATGATGAGTTATCCAAGCCTACAAATAATACCTTTAGGGAATCGACTTATGCTGGAGTTCGACATACCTCTTTCTCTTAAAGCCAGCTCTCTCTCATACAGGTCCAGCTTCCTTTTTTTTAAGAGCTTCATCTCCTGAAGCTCTTGTAATATATTCTCAGCTACTTGAAGCTTCCATTCTTCGAATTGGTGTGCTTCTGTCTGGCTTGATCGCATTTGTTAGCTCTTTTCCTTGATGCTGGCGGTGTGCGGAGGATGGGCGATGTTGGAGAGGATGATGGAGAGTAATATCGGACGGAACTGATATCCGGATGGACCTGGACATTTATCAGCCAAGGAATCAGAAGTGGGACAATCTTGCACGCGCACTTCTTCCTCGTATATGCTGCTTAGCATATCAAAGTATGCCCATGATATGCGGCCTCTTTCTGTCGATGTTTTTTTTTTTTTTGTTATCCAATATTTTGTAGAAGCGGCCCTTCATATTTTGCAGCTTTTTGTCAAGGGTGTGCTCTGCAAAATTATACCCTTTTATCTTCAGTGTCTTTTGAATGTCCAGAAACACCGACCGCCGCTTAACTTTCGGATTCCTGAAATCGGCTTTCATCAACCTACATTCCTCTAAAAAGAGGAGCACCGTCTTGTGTTCCCAAGAACTTTCAGGCTCTAAATAGGAGAGCTAATACAAACAAAATTAGTAATGCAATTATATTTCAACAATACCACTGTCAATGCCTCCTCCTGTACTGCACCCAGGCACACAATCAGCCACAACATCAACTTCGCTGGTCGCTACTGCTGCAATTACTCCATTAAGATTTTTATTTAATTTTTTCATAACAAACCTACCACAATTGCTATCATTTTTGTTTCCAACTATATCGTCCCTAAAATTGGAAGCAAAATTTGGATCTGAAAATTATTTAAATTTATCTATTAATGCCTCAAACATTTTACCCCTCAGCCAGCCTTTTCATTGTCTCCTCCGATTCGTCCAAATCGTAGAGCATTCCGTCACAATTCACTTGGAATTTCATTTACTCGTAACTTGTAAACAACGACCGAACAATGAAAGAAATACAAATGAATCAGCTGTTTTTGACTTGAAATGTGGGGAGAATTTTCTTACCTTTAAATCCAGTCCACTGTCTAAAAAAAAAAATGCCTTACATTACAGTCAAAACTGAATCTCTCGACCAATCAGAAACCTAGGGCCCAGAATACGGAACGCGCCCATTTTAACTTCGAGATGGAAGTTTTTGAATTATGATCGTAAAGACGATAAATTTATTTTTAATATGTGTGAAGCAAGAAGAATCCTTCCCCACAGAAATGATCTTGACTTTTTCCCAGAGGAAAATTCTTTTTCATGCCTTGTCGTTATTAAAAGCTTTACCTCCGCAGCGCTGAAATACTCCCTGTAAAAAAAGAATTAAATGTTTTGTGCAAAAAGTAAGAATTCAACAAAAATTTATAAATTTTTCTATCAAAAGCCGTATCTATTGATAAAAAATGTTTATTTAGTTACTTTTCTTTCTTTTCCGACATTTTTCTTCCTTTTTGGCCGGCGAATCAGCTGCGCAACAGGTATTTCTGTGATGCCTTTTTTTCATTATGTTTGCGCATCAGTTGGATCAACTTTGCAAAAATGAACACTTGACGTTGAAAGTGATGCCAATAGTTTGCATTAATGAACATTTTGCAAAGCATCATGAGCATCATGATGCCAGTGATGCGTTACTGAATTTACACTAGTTTACTTTGTTTGTCGATCACAAATTGTTTTCGTAATTTTCTTATTACTTTATCGGGACCTCATAAGGCAAATCCAGACTTCGTTTCACTTTGTCGTTTCTCACCAGGACCTGGCTGCAACTGTGGAGATTACTCGGCATATTGAAAATCTTATTGAAAAGGATTTCAATTGTTCCACTAAACTGTGTTCGTCAGACATTTCCTTGGAAGGGGAGAAATCTGATGGTATTCGAATATTTTCTCCGTAAAGGAGTTCAGACGGCGTGTGATTAATATCTTCTTTCACTGATGTTCTAATACCTAGCAGTACTAAAGGCACTTTTTGGGTCCAATTAACTTTATCTCCAGATGCTCAAATATGTGTTTTAAGTTGTCGGTGAAATCTTTCTATCATTCCATTGGCCTGTGGGTGGTAGGCCGTCGTGCGTATACGAATGGTACCAAGGAATTCGTTAAAAAGTTTTGTTTCGAATTGGGATCCTTGGTCCGTGGTGATAACTTTCGTTACACCGAATCGTGAGACATGTTCGTAAACATATGTTCGTGCAATGGTTTCAGCGGAAATAGCCTAAATGGGATAGGCTTCTGGCCACCTGGAGAATCTGTCTACTATGGAGGGTATGTATTTCTACTCGTTTGAAGGGGGCAACGGGCCAACTATGTCCATATAGTAATGAAAGCCCGAGCTTTTATTTTGTTTAATGTTTTTTATTTGAATACTTCCAATCGACTGCCTCACAAATGTCCGACATACTTAAAACTAAAACTCTTCTCCATTAATTCTAACGGGGATCTTATTGCACAACATTCCACCTCCAACAATGCTTTGCACTTTGTGTTTTCATTAACACAAATTATATACTCGTATCAATCAGATCAATTCTTCTCTAACATTTGCTGCAAAATGCCTTTTAGGTCAAGCTGTTGAATGCGTTCCTTCTCTACAGTGAGTTTCTCTCTCTCCAGGGCCTTTATTTCCTTGCAAAGCTGTAAACTTTTAAGTACCAGTACCAGTCAATTACCCAGTACCTTGGACTTGTACTAGTACTTGGAAAAAGAAAGTACAACGAACTTGGTATTTGAAAATCACCAAGTGCAAGTACTTTTCAAGTACTTTCTTCTAAGTACATTTACCGTGTACTGTAATACTGCCCAGTACATTTTCAAGTACATTCCAAGTACTTCTCAAGTACAAGTCCAGTTGAATACTTTGAGTCGCGAATCAAATTTTTGTGTATGTACATACATAGGTGACACTTTTTAATTTTGATGACATTTCATCTAAATCTAATATTTTACCTCAATTACCAGTGAGTGCTTTCAGTGAAACTAGAAATACGTACTCCTTTTTTTATTTTATTTTATTAAGGTGTCAGTGACTTGATAAAAGACGAGTGGCTCGAAATGTTGGTCCGAAAGAGCCCAACGCCTTGGGGTGTTTACGAGACTCGCAAAAGAAAACAGCCGTTCCACAGGCCCTAACGACGTCAAAGGAGTGTTGAGTTTTATGGACAGTTCCTTAAGATTGCTGTACTTCCAGCAACTTTTTTTGAATTCGTCTAAGTATTCTTCTAGGATGTGCGATAGTGAGTCCATAGTTATAGTTTGTTAATGAAAACTTACAAATACAATTACAATTACAGAAAAGGTAAATTTTTGTTTTTTTTTTTTTAACTTTATATACAATTATGTAATTACCTGAAAATTATCAAATGTGCACAACATTCTCTTCCCATATTTGGTTGTGCATTCCTTAACTGCCTCAATATTATATTCATGACCTTTGACTAAGCTTGAAATCTTTATTGTGTCCTTAAAGGTATTATGTTCCAGCTGTCGTAATTCATCCTGAAAATCCATTCTTATTATTGTTCTTCTTCTAATACTTCATCACAATGTAACATAATATAAATAACTAATTAAGAATAAAAATCAGGAATACTTATATTTAAGTCTTTAGAATAATCAATAAAATAATTATAATTTTTATTTAATACAGTATGATAATAATACATAATTGGTTCTTTTTTTTACGTTAAAATAATCACAATCTCTTTTCATGTTTAAATATTGAAAAGTACATGTGAGTGTAAAAAAGATTTGAAAACACATTCAAAAGAAAAACAGTTTCAAAGCTTTTCAAAAATTTACAGTAACCCGATGCAGCCATCCGATCATTACTTTCCCATGTACATACATATGTGTCCCATCATTTTGAATACTTTCAAAATATTGTTGAATGTTTTCGGCGTAAGAGTAGACTACATTGACAAGTCGTGAACTAAAGCTACATCTAGTCGTGGCTAACGATGGAATTTTTCTTTTTAAAAATTCTTTTAAAGTATACGTCCTTTGGCTTGAATGAGATGCGAACGTTGCGATGCCATTCAAAGTGCTAAAAAAAAACCCTGCACTCTCTTATATTGTTTAATCCTTGAGACAGCACTAAATTCAATGCGTGTTGTTACAAACTTTGATGATGAGGAAAAAACGTGTTTATTATTCAAGTGACAAAAAGAAAGTAAAGTATTTTATTGAGTTCTGTAATTTATATAAAAAACAAGTTTGAAGGGAGTGAGACAAAAGTACATTAGCATGACATACTTTTCTCTCCCTCCTTATTCTTCAAAACTTGACTAGACATTATCAAGCACACCGCCGGTGATTTCCAAAAATCTCAAAATCAAGAAAAGCTGTTAGATTGAGTAACTTGTTACCTTCCAATTTATTTCGTACAATCTGTATATATAGTATATTAAGGTTTTGTTAACATATCGTTATATTATTGTTTTCATTTTAACACGTGTGCATAACAGTGGACAAATACAGCATTCGGACATACGTTCTTAACTTAGGCGTTTGAGCACCTCACGATTTTTCCTAACCTGGATGTTATGTTGAGTGTTTAGTTTTTAACTGGGAGCTTAAAGCTTCGTCAATCCTATATTCACCAAATCTAGCTAGTTTAAACACACATTGTAAATGAGTTGCGCTTTGTTTGTGTTTTTTTTAAGTGTGGTTAGAGCATTAAGATTGTCAACACCCGATGAACTCCAGGCAGAATGAATTCCGGAGAACAGTAAACAAGGCCAACAAAAATTTTTTTTTTTTTTTTCACACCCAGCTAACCATGGGTAAAGGGAAAACCAGCGTGACGCTAGTGCGACCGAATGTCTCGTGAAATTCTGGTCCAGCCAGTGGCAAGTAAATCCAAAGAAACTACGTCGAGAAGCAGACTAAATGTCAGCAGTAGTCCAAAAATACTTGGCAGCATTGCCAGTCTTATGGTGTCTATCATATTTTTATAATGTTCATTTAGCAAACATATTACTTTGGGTCTGCTACGCACTTTAAGAGCGGTCCCTTCAAACAATTTAACGAATGATTCTGTTTCCACAATAGATAGTGGTAAAATGGAATCAACAATAAAGTGAAGTAAACGTCGGTCAAATTGTTCTTGTCGGTTGCCAGCTAGGTGACCGGCTGGAAACCGGTCTCTCTTCTGCTCTTCCAGAGCACTTACTTTGTTTTAAGGACGTGTATTCCCTTAAGCTGTCGGATGAACCGAAGAACCGTTAAGCACACCTGCATATGCAGCAACAACTCGCGAACTATTTGAGATATCAGAATTGGACTTATTTGTCATTATAGATTAACGAATTCTCTATTAAAACAATTTGTTCTTAAGTTTGTAGGTCGAATAGTTTCGAAGACAAGGTGGCCGTAAGGAAGAGGATGGTGGGGCACTGAAGGCACCTCCGAAATAGCGGTTCTTTTCATGATAACCTCGGTTAGGTCGAAATTCTACATAATATAAGAAAGAATCATATTTCTATCGTTTCTATTGTTAAAAGGTAGTGACAGACAGTCGCCGCAGAGTATTCAACGAAATCGCCGAATTCGTATGTCTCTTCAAGGTTTCGTAGCTTGACAATGGAGTCGCTGATTGATTCTCTTATTTCCTGCTCCATTGACGTGGATACTACCATCAGTTCCTTCACTGGGTCTTTGTATAGCACTTCCGATTTTAGGTAGAAGTCTTCGTACTCATCCTTTTCGAGAACTTTCCTTACCGCTCGAATCCAATCGTCTTTGAGCTGCGCCTCCATTATTCGGCAATTCAAAGAATCCTCCACCAAGAGACAATGCACCCTACTCAATGCATCCACATGCCGGATCTTCGAACCGGAACGATGTTCGATTTCATACTGGAACTCTTGGAGAAACATGGCCCACCTGGATACTCTTAGTGGAACGTCCCTTTTTTTTCATCGTCATTGCAAACGCGTTGCAATCTGTGACGATCTTGAACTTTATGCCCGTCACATACACCCTCCACTTCTTTAGTGCTTTGATTATGGCGAGTACCTCCAGCTCGTACGAGTGGTACTTCTCCTCTGTAGCTGTTGTTTTCCGACTCATGTATTGGATGGGGTGGAATAACTGATCTTCGGTATCTCTTTGCAGCAAAACAGCGCCATAGCCAAACTTGCTGGCATCCGTATGAATCTCGGTATTCGCCTTATGGTTAAACAGCTTAAGAACAGGTGATTTGGTTAAGGCCGCCTTCAGCTGCTTAAACGATGCCATTTGTTCGTCTCCCCATATGAATTTAGCTTCCTTACGGAGTAAGTCGGATAACGGTTTGGCGACGACGGCGAACCCCTCTACAAATCTTCTAAAATAGTCAAGCCCAGAAGGCGTTGCAGCGCTTTCTTGTCCATTGGCACCGGATATTCTTTCACAGCTCTCGTCTTTTCTTCGGATGGTTGGATCCTGTTGTTCTCGATGACATACCCGAGGAATTCAATTCTCCTCCTTAGAAATTGGCATTTTCTCCAATTTAAACATAGACCATACTTAGCGGCGACCTCGAGTACCATCTTTAACTTATCGATGCCCTCGTCCTCGTTCTTCGACGGTATTATCAGGTCGTCCATGTATGCTTCCACTACACCTGTTTGGATTAATGTCCGGTAAATAGCGCTTATAAACCTTGCAAACACCGCCGGAGAATTCGATATTCCGAATGGTACATACAGAAATTCGAACTGCTCATCCTGCGTTACGAACGCCGTGTACTTCCGAGAGTCTGGATCCATCGGAACATGGAAGAAACCATTCTTTAAGTCCAACGTCGTAAACACCTTTTTCCCCTGCAATCGCTCGAGCACTTCGTCAATCAACACCATTGGAAAATTATCCCTCGCGATTTTCTCATTGATTTTCCTGTAATCGCAGCACAGTCTTTTGGTTTCGTTCTTCTTCGCTACCAACACAATCGGCGACGCGTACTCAGAGCAACTTGGTTGTATAAACTTTTCTGCCAGCCACTGTTTTACCTGTTCACGAACCAGCATTTGATCAGCGTGCGCCATCCGTCTTGGTCTTTGGAAGACTGGGACATCATCCTTAAGGACCAGCTTCATTACCACAGGTGATGGCTCCTCACCGACTGGACGATACTCCTTTATGATATGCAACAACTTCTCTCTGGTGCCACCATCCAAATGGCTCAACTCCAGACTCGGCTCCCTACTGAACGTTTCCTCCTCTGCAGACAAGCATATCCTTCCAAACTCTCCGGCCAACTCGATTACTTCTGATTCGTGGTCCCCTTGACCACAACCAGCAGTGTACCCACGGCTTTCGCCCAACTCGACGCCCTTTTCGCCTCTTTTCGCCTCTAGTCTCTGACTCTTTGTCTGCCCCTTCTACCGAGTTTTGCTTGCTTTGTTTGCTCCTGAACTCCACACCTTCGTCGGTGATCACCAAGTTCACCTTCTCGAGGATATCGTTCCCTATAACCGCCGAGTACTGCATGTCACCTTCTCGCACCACATGGAAATTCAGCTCCAATGGGATTCCATCTACTTCCACCTCCACCCAAACACTACCGAGAGTCGTAACCTTTTGCTGTCCAATACCCAGAAGATTCCTCTTATTTGCCTTCAACTCGAGATATTCCATCATCGCTATCTATCTATCTATCGTACCGCAGGAGACATAAGTCGCTTCCTGTGTCTAACAGCGCACATTAATTAAGACCTCCCACAGGGATATTCTTGAATACCCGATTCGACCCAATCGCCAGATTAACCCTTGCCACAGGCCAAGATTCGTTTCGATCACCCGTTGGTGCAGTGTGACCGTTCCTGCTCTCCGACCTTCGCTGTGTTGACTGTACATCTGCCTTGCATTCTCGCACTCTATAGCCTGGTTGCCCACACTTGAAGCATGTAAATGCTTTTGACCGACACTCCCTAACTAAATGCGTCGTCTCTCCACACCTGAAGCAAGCCCTATCCTTTTTCTCTGTCTTAACTGTTGCCTGGCTACTAGCACTGGTTACTGACCGCGAATTTCCCCTCGAGTATGAAGACTGCGAAATGGGACCCTTCACTCTCTCATATATTTTCAACTGAGTTTTAAGCTCGCTAATAGTACTTGCCTGGTATAATACTGCCTTATTTTGCCTAGCATCCGGAATTCCTTCCGCAAAATACTCGATCAGGCTTCCGACGTCCAGCTCTATCGTATTCCCCAACTCGATAAGGCAGTAGAGATATTCGTGCAGACTCTCCGTTTCATTTCCTTTGGCTCCTGCCACTCGTTGTTTTTTTTCATATAGTGTAAGAGCATATCTGCGATATGAATCCGATCTTTAACGCTGGATGTGGTTTCAGCCATTTCGGTCTTTGTTGCAGCCGTGTCAGGTACTCTTGTTGCCATTGCTTCCAGAACGTCTGCATGCGGAGTTGAATCGCCTTCCATCGGTCAGTTAAGCAAGTTTTTCCCGACGCTAAAACCGATTCCGGAACAGTGAGGACCTCTTGACCGATCAGAAAATGTGCAGGAGTTAAGGCACGGAAGTCATCAGGGTCTTCTGACAAGGGACACAATGGTCTTGAATTAAGACAAGCTTCAATTTGGGTTAGAAGCGTAGCTAATTCTTCGTAAGTGAGCGTCCCATAACTCTTTTGAAGTGGTGTTTGACACTCTTTACGCCGGCTTCCCAGAGTCCTCCAAAATGCGGGGAAGCAGGGGGAATGAATTTCCACTGAGTTTCTTGGTTTTCCAAAACTTCTGCTATCTCCTTCCTATCGTGAGTCGCGTGGTCCATCAATTTGTGCCACAGACGCAATCAATTTCACGACAGAGTCCTCTTCGCGCTACAAATCTTCGAAAAGCTGCCAAAAATGCTTGGGTGGTTAAGTCGGTTACGGCCTCTAAATGTATAGCCTTGGTTGTCAGGCAGACGAATATCGCCAGATAGGCCTTATACCTTTTGGCTCCTCGATCTCTCCAAGTTTTTATCTCGATAGGCCCCGCGTAGTCGACCCCGGTGTGTGTGAAAGGCTTTGAGATGTTTACCCTGGGACTAGGCAGATCTCCCATTAGTTGCTGCGCCGTTTTGCTGCGATACCTATAACAAATTGTACAGCCGTGAATGTGTTTTTTTACCGCTCTCTTTAACTGGAAGATCCAGTACTTATTCCGCAGGTACCCCATCATCAATTAGATGCCGCCAAGAAGGGTTTTGCTGTGAGCTTCACGGATTATCAGCTTAGTGTAGTGATGTGTGGGGTCGAGTATTATTGGGTGCTGTTGATCGAAGGAAAGATCAGCGCTTCTCAGCCTTCCCCCGACTCTAAGAAGGCCTTCACCGTCTGTGAACGGGTTTAAGGGCTAAGACTAGAGGATTGATGTAAGCGTCAACGTACCATCCCCGCCACCCGCCTTGAAATCAGCTGATACGGGTCGGGGAGCAGGGCCGGGAGGGGGTGGTGGTCTTCCTGTGTATATGGGGACAGTTAGGCCCCTGATGCTAATAGTGGCAGAGAGTTGTAACCGGATGCGTCCGTCAGAATGATTATCGCATTGACCGGTCCCGGAACGTAGGTTGTTGTGGCGGCAGGCATGGTGACAAGGATGCCACTCAGGTCTCTTTCAACGGAACGATACTTGTATTGGTGGGAGACCGATCCATAAGTAAGACCCCCATCCAGAAAAGCGACGATGTACTCATATGAGTACGCTGATTTTGTCATGCCTGTGGACATGGGTATTCCAACCCAACTCTTGTCTATTTGGGTGTACGTGAAGTCACCAGCAACAGGGCACTGCAGGTCCTCGCCCGCACAGAAGGCGGCAAAGTTTTTTTTTTTTTTTTTTTTTTTTTTTTTTTTTAAATTTACTCGGCCTCCGGTGATTTTTTATTACAATACGGACATCTTTTTAACACATCGAGGAATAGTATCTTCACTAACCCAGTAGTTCATCAGCAAGTAATTTTTGAATGGGTCGATCCCTGGGGGGTCGGAGGAGAGGTTGTCGGGGTATTCGTTCCCCGTGGATCTTCTGTGTCGGTGTTGTGGGGCGTGAGAGTCACTGTGTTGTTGACGACCACCGCTTGACCAGCCCGGGCTCGTGCAGTCTTCCTCTGTATCTGTGCCCTAGTTAGGGCCGTTTTGACGGTCCGGCCGAAGAGTGGCTAACTCTGCTGGTGTTGGTGTATCTGGGACCACCTCTGTTTGGGTGTGGGTGGTCGCGTGGGGTGCTGCTTGGCTAGTGGCTTGTATAGCACAGGTATAGGAGGACGATTGGCAAGCATAAGAGGAGTAAAACTGTGTTTTGCCACCAAGTGCCTTGGCCCTGTCCTATCCTCCGCTGGAGGACTTCAAGCCACCTGTGTTGGAAGCCACGTTGGTGTGGGGGGTGGCTGTCCAAGCGACAAAGTTCATCGCCGCGCTGGTGGACGAGAGATGAACTGTCTCACTTGACGTTATAAAAGATTGTGTTTTATTGTTTTACTATAAATTTTATGTAAAAATGTTTAGTACTTAATATAAATTTCCCTTTAGGGGAAATTTTGTATGAATGCATTCCACTTTTTCTCTTATGCTGACGTCACTGTGAGATTATTGACGTGACGTAACGCAAACACTTAATATTTCCTTCATTCACTTGATCCACTCAGATATTTAATTTTTTATTAAATTTAGCAAACATTATCCTGAAAACTGAAATTTTAAGATGTGACATTATGTCACAGTAGGAGTATTGTCTGTGTGTGTGTCTAATTTTTTTTTTTTTACATTTTACATTTAAATACATTTTATATTTGAAAATAAATTATTCTTTTGTATGAAATGCATAAAAGCAATAATAGTGCAATGCAACATCGCATTTATTACATCTTGATGGTCCATTTTCAGGGATCACATGAACGCATTGTTCGTGCGCTTTCCCCAAAATTAATATCCGTTGTCACCGTGTTCTTAGAAATATCATATAACCGCTTCAAGGTGAGATGAACTGCGAAAATTCTAAGTTCCCACGATAGCGAAATGCAAACATTTCGGAAAAAGAGCAGAAAAGTTTAGGGGAGTCGATTTTGAGCATTCGCGGATAAACAGGTGAAAGGCTAGCATCGTAATAAAGGCTAAATAAAAGTTTACAAATAATTTTTTTTTTTCTTGCCGAGAGCAGGTGAAAATCTTCAAAACACACCATAAGGCCCGACAGCGCGTGCTTATGGTAGTGTGAGATTTTTACTCACTAAAAACACCTCTCTTCAGAATTGATACTACAACTAAGCTGACGCTTATCCAGCAGTTTTATTTTCGCTTACGAGACTCGTGATTTTGGAAAGAGATGTTCGTATGTAATTAAAAAGAATGTAGCACTTAAGACAGGTTAAATTCCAATGAAAGTTCCTGCGTTTTTCACGACCGGCATATACTATGACGCGAGGTCAAAAGGTTTTGTCCTTTGCAGACGACGAATTGAATTGTTCGCGTCAAGTAGTTGAATGACGGTACGGTTACAATGGCCGTGAACACGATCTTTGTGTTTACGAGCAAATTTTTTTTATCTCTTTAACGACGCTGGGAATTCCCAGATCCCGATGAATATCTTCGTTACGCACATACCACGGTGCGCTAACGATCGTTCTAAGAACTTTATTTTCAAAAGTTTGTAGGATATTTCTATTGCTTTTTTTGGCACAACCCCACAGTTGTAAACCATACGTCCACACTGGTTTAAGCACTTGATTATAGATAAGCAGTTTGTTATGAGGGCTTAACTTCGAATGTTTTCCAAGTAGCCAGTACATTTCTCGGTATTTGTTTTCGAGCTCGTCGCGAGTCTAGAGTCATTCCTAGATATTTTGCTTCGTTTGCATACGGTATTTGAGCCGAGTTTAAATATAAAGGCAATCTATAAACTTTTTTATAGGTAAAGTTGATGTGAGTAGATTTACTTTCATTCAGCATAATACGCCAAGAATTCGTTTAAGCGTGGACTTTATTAATAGCATGTTGCAGCTCTTCAGTTGCTGCTTCAATTGTATGGCCCGCTGTTAATATCGCAGTATCGTCCGCAAACGTTGCGACGACGCAGCTGCTTTCCTGCGGGATATCACGGGTGTAGAGAACATATAGAAGTGGGCCAAGGACGCTTCCTTGTGGGACTCCGGCCGCAATCTCCTTGAAATCAGAATAATCATTTCCGTGCTTAACACGAAAGAGTCTCTCGGCGAGGTAAGATCGTAGGATTAGAAAGAGTTGCCGTGGTAGAAGTAGTTGCAATTTATACTCCAAGCCTTCGTGTCAAACCTTATCGAAAGCTTGTGAGACGTCAACAAATACACCACAACAAATCTTTTTTTCTTCGAGAGCTTTCTCGATCACGTCAGTTATTTTGTGAACTTGGTCGATTGTAGAATGTTTGATTCTAAATCCAAACTGATGGTCAGGAATGAGACGTCTTTCGTCGATTACGGGATGTAATCGTTTAGAAAGTAGTTTTTCGAATATTTTTGAGATAACCGGCAATAAGGAAATAGGCCGATAAGATTTCTTCTCATTCAGAGGTTTGCCTGGTTTCGGGACCATTATAATCTCGGCGACTTTCCATTGTCTCGGAACGTAGAGCAATCTGAAAACGCTATTTTATTGCGTTTATCAAATAGAGCAGTTTAATAATAACTTTATTCGGCAATTCCTTGACCACCTGCGCCGTTATCAAGTCGTAACCCGGAGCTTTTTTCGTCTTTAAATTTTTAATCACTTCCCTCAGCTCAATCAATGCAACTTTTTTTACTTTAAAGTTGTCAAATGTCGTGACTGGGGAGTCAGGCGATAACAAAGGGCCGTCGAACGGCCGAAAAGTTTCTTCTAAATGCAGGGCAAAAAGTTCTGCCTTTTCTTTGTCAGTCTTGGTCCAGTTTCTATCATTTTTCCGAATTGGTGGCGCTTGCATTTGAGGTTTCCGGATGGCTTTTAACGACTTCCAAAGTGAATAATTTGATTCTCTTTCAGCGGAGAGATTTTCAAGGTATTTCGCTATTTTATTGCTTTTAAATTCCCGAATACTATCTTTAAGGCGATTACATAATCGGTTAAGGACCGTTTTATGTTGCGGTGTACGAGTGATTTGCCATTTCTTCCGTGCTTTTCTTTTAAATAAAATAACATAGTGTGATAAAAAGAAGTATCTGTATCTCTTCTAGTCAAGTAGTTTCGCAGTGTGTGTAGTAGTAACAATTATAAATACATCTTTTGCCTTCATCACATAAAAGTATTTTTACACGTTCTGCCAGATCAAGTTCTCTTGTCTTTGGCGTTTTAAAAGAAAAATTAGCAAATTTCACTTTTATAAACAATAGAAAGCAAATTGTCATAACATTGCATTGGTGACGTTTCTTCAAATATGAAAGTCGTTTACAATCTCATTTAATGATACCATAATTCATAAAATTAATTACTTTCAATAAGGAATTTAGCAGCAAAGAAAAAAAGAAAGGGGTGCCTAATACATTTGCCTAAGGCTGTATGTAAAAGGCACTTCTTCGCTGTAAAATTTTAATCAACAAAACTTCCAAACTAATACTTTATATCCATAGTTGAATAAATGGCGAAAAATAATTAAAGAGAAAATCAATTAAAATCAATTGAACTTTTGACAGGTCGAACGGCACACATACCTGCATACATAAATAAACCGAAAAAGCCTCTTATGCGTTGGAAAATGAATCATACCTGCACAATTGTGTGGTGCAGGAATAAACCAAGTAAATTAATTTCAGTTAATTTTACAGGCAAAATTCGAAAACTCACATTTGTTAGTCTGTGAATGGAAAGGGCTAGGTATCCTTCTTAACGTCATTCAATGATATAGTGAAGGTAGCTGCTGTTGCTGCATCAGAAAATTTTGAGTTTTTTAGATATGTCATACTTTCGGTCATTTTCACTTTCAATATCTATTTTTTATAGGCCACAATATGGTTCACACTTCACAGTCTTATTACAGTCTTATTTATTCGACTTAGTCTTACTAGCTGAAAATACATTTTGGATTTAGTTCAGAGTGCAAGATTTATTTAGCTCAGCAAAAATTACGAACTGAACAATGTAATAAGAAGTGAGTGTTGGAAAGGAAAAGATTGCTTTGGGAAATTATATTTAAGGTGAATATTTTAAAATGTACAACTGCGGCGGATGGGTTGGGCTGGGTTGCGTCTTTAACCCTTTCAATACGGCTTTCGTATTGTGAACTTTTCTAAGAATTTCTAGTCATTTTATGTTCCAGGGGAGTTATTTATTGTATCTGCATATAAATTTTGTTAAAAAAGGGGCGTGGTCAGAAAATATAAGCGGGGCATAAATACCCGAACCGTATTTTTGGGTGGGACTTTTTTGTCCCTGCAGTACTGTAGGAGGAAAAGTAGAAGAAAACAGTAAAATTATTCATAACTTCATTTTTATTCGGAAAGGAAACAAAAACTTCGAAAAACATTAGAAAAATAAATTTTACTTCATATGATATGGTGTGAAACAGGCTTTGCACAAGGGCTCCTGGCACTCCATGCAAATGGTCTTTGTACGGCTTTCAACTTTGTTTGCTGCACAAGATACACATCTCCTGCGGTTTTCAATCTGAGTGGGCAAATGCATGCTAACATTTCCCGGTGCTTTTCTTTTCAATGATCGTCGACCAGACCTTGTGGATCTAGTTACCGTTGCAGTTTGCTTCCCGTCTTCAACAATTTGTTCCGCAAGAATCATCAAAAAAGTTATGAAAGGAATCTTCTTCTTTTTTAATTCTTTGAATATTATCCACGCGTTGACAGCAGTTTCCATCAATAACCGCTGAAATACTTTTTTCCACCATTTGCAAGATTTTCTGTCGATTTCATATATTCCCGCCGATATATATCCAAGCGCTCGTTTGTGCATTGTGCAATATACATAATAAGACTAGGAGGAAATAATTTGTAAAATAATTGCATTTCAGTTGCTGATGGTTGGATGTCCTTGATTTGGCAAGGTCGACTTGTCGACAATACCTTTTTAGGTTGAAATTCACCGAAAGATTGAGACCAAATGGATGTAATATCAACATCTATCTCTTGATCTAGTTGTTCTTCTGGCATTTGTTCTTCCTCAGACTCAAAATTTTCGTTCGATGACCCTTGTGACTCCTCAGGCTCAGACGGACAGTATTCACTCTCTGAAGCACTAAAATCATCATTGCTGCTATCATCATTGCTAAATTGATCAAGTAGCTGTTCCATTTGTTGTGTTGTAAGTCTTTTTTGCCTCGACATGTTGTATTACTTCTGGAAGATAAGAATCTGCACTTGAAATCTAACAATACTACTGGGACAAATATATCCCACTCAAAAACACGAACGGGACATTTACGAAATTTTAATTTCCTATAAGATTTTATAGTTTCATACGCAAAAAAACTTACCTTTTAATTCGAAAACTTCTATTTTTACTGGAGAAAATCACTTTTTATAAGGAGCTCAACTAAAAATCACCAAAACACTTCACTGAAAAATCCAAATTGGAAGCAAAAAACACGCGCGCGATCACGTTTGACAGAAAAAACCGTTATTTATGCCTCATGACTACGAAATGGGACATTTTGGGACGTTTTACTGCGTATAGTTTAGAATTCAGTACAGCTCAAACACTGAGTGGGACTTAAATGTCCCCACAATATCGAAAGGGTTAACGGAATTAACTGGAATTTGACTGCAACAAAACTATTTTGAAGCAGAATCTGTTTTGAAGGTTTTTTTTTTTTTTTTGATGAACCATTTCTGTTCTAAACCCTTATCATTGATCTCCTGAAGGAAGTTTTTCCAGTCTGTTGCTGGGATATGAAGGAGGGTATCCTGAACCTTTTTGGTGGGAATGGGTGCATTGGTTTTATTCTTTATGTGCGTCTTAAGGGCATAAAGATCAATGGAGTGCGTTTTGTCGGAGTAAATGAGAGAGGGGTCGACAACTTCGGGTATGTCCCAGCATTTTAAGAGAGGCAGCTTGTGCCATTTGGGGGGGTAATTGGCGATGATGTCCAGAGAAGGCCAAGTGTTCTGTTTAACATGTTCATATAGTGGGTTGTCCTTTGGTAATAGCTCGATATTAATAAACCATTTGAACTTTGACTGGAATTGGTTCTCAAGTATCTTAAACGTGAGATCGGACGCAAGCAGCTCAGCATAAGCCTTGTCAATATGGACAAACTCTCTAGACCCACAAGGTACTCTATGAATGGATGACCCCAGTGTTTGAATGAGCCAAAGTTGGTGAGTAATAACCTCCGGTCAAGGACGGAATCGATCTTTTTGAGGAAGGGGGTAACTCCTGGATTGATACGTTGCAGATTTTCCCATTTCGACCTTATGTGCTCTCGGAAGTGAGGGAATTGTGTTATTAGTGGTCTATGACTCCCAGCTAATTCAGATTATCTTAAAGAGGCCAATGGTACTACAAGTCCTATTGTCTCATAGGCTGACTTGGAATCATGTGATAGCAGGTTATCTCCTAATCTGTACAGATCTTCCATTACGGATAAATGTTCGGGCGAATATTTATCGAATTGTCGAGTGTGGAACCGAGCCGTAGAGGTGTCCTTAAACATGAGAAGCATGTTACGATCCCATAGCATGTTTATTGATGGTATATATATAACCCCTTGTGTGATAGTGATCTCACCAAATATTGGGGATGTGTACTTGATTTCGATCTTGTGATCCTTTTCATCAATGTATCTAGCCTTCAGGACGGTTAGAAGCTCGTTGAGTTCATAAGAGGTCGTAGCATTTAATAACCAAGATATGTAGAGTGCATCAACCATGAGTGCACCATATTTTAATGTTTCTGGAGAATTTTTTTCTCTTGAGCAAAATTTCAGATCCTTCTTAAGCCAGTCCTCAATGTAAATTTGCACGATCGAGTGTGTGCCCCTAGCCCTTTGATCGGAGTCTTTTATCAATTTTGTAATTTCATCTAAAGGAACCTCCCGTCTTCCCCAGACTTTGGTGCATTCCTGGTGGAACAAGGTAGTGAGCTTTAATCCAGTCCAGGAGCCTCTCACTTACTGCAGTGCTGTTTTCCGGATCTCCCAGCTTTTATTGTATAGCGATCGGTGTTTAATTCCTTTTGTTAAAAACACCTTAAACTCTTCTAATTCATCGATGATAAGGGGGGAATTTAGTGTGTAGTCTTGATTGTTCATGTATTGGGGGGTCGTGTTGGGTTTTACCGACCCTTCAATGAATCCTTCTACATCACCCCAGAGCTCTGATCTCCATTCGGCGATATCATAGGCGGCATTGTCTTCGTCAAATTGCTCTAAATCTCTTCTTTCAAGCTCCTCAAACAACATTTTGGAATCTTTATGACTGTTGTTAGTTTTTTTCATGTCTCATGGTTTATTCTGGATCTTATTGCGGGAATTCTGGATCTCTGGTCTTTTTTGTCCACTGTGGAATAAAATGCTTGAGGCACAGCACTACTTTGATTAATATGACAGCAGAAATTAACCCAATTATCGAATAAACAAGCATGTGAATCCAATCAGAAAAATGGAAGGGCAATGCATCTCCTAGATCCTTGTCGTTGACTTTGGAGTATGTGGTGCTGCGACCGTCAGAGGTAGTGTTGGTCCTTCTGTGAAGCTCTGGGCTCTTGATGCTTATTCTCTGTCTAGGACTAATAGATAATGCCTCTTTGTATTCATTGATGTCTCCACTTGTATATGATAATATCCCTTTGTGTATGAACATCCCATTGGGACCATCAAGGATGCCTCTGGATTTGTCCTCTACCCAATAGTCCCAAAATAGTCGTTGTCCGTCGGCGGTGACAATAATAGGATTTATAGTGCTGATGTTCACCATCTTGTAGTGACTAATTCCGGTTCCTAATGTCCCATTGAATAGCCGATAAACTCGATGTCGGCCGGGGACTGACGGAGCTAAAGATTGGAGTTCCACTCTAGAGATACGTCGGCCCAGGATCAATGATTCTTTTGTCTTTTCGCATTCCAATTCCATAAATTTGTCCAAGATCTGAGTCTCCGCCACATGTACGGAGTACTCTTCTTCCATGATGTTTAAATGTGTTGATTTGTTGCAGTGTCTCAATGAGTTGAAGAAGGGGTTTATTTGAGTGTCGGATGGAAGAGATTTGTGATCTATTCCCATCCAGTAATCGAGATAACACACCTTGTAACCATTCGGAATATGGAAGGTTCACACAGTGTCCACTAAAGCACCTACCTATAGATTTATGGTCGATCTTTTTC
Source organism: Blera fallax (assembly GCA_946965025.1). Classification (NCBI taxonomy): domain Eukaryota; kingdom Metazoa; phylum Arthropoda; class Insecta; order Diptera; family Syrphidae; genus Blera; species Blera fallax. The sequence continues at coordinate 41,623,419 of OX337247.1, read as the reverse complement.
CCACTGGAGCACCTAACTACTTTGTTAGACATCAGAAATCAAATTTAAATTAATGTAATCGATGATTATTCAATGTGCTGGATTAAAACAGCAGCTGATCTTGGTATGAGCTTCTGGTTTAAAAAGGCACTAAAACACCTTGAAAAATTGCGTTCAATAGAACTGCAAATACCACTTTACTTACCACCAGTACCAATACCAATAATCCAATTTTCTGCATATTAGAAACTTATATTTTAGAATCATATTTACAACTTTTACTATTGATCACGCTTTTAAATTTACATCTTACTTTATATATATTTTCTTTTTATGTTAAAAATGTGATCAAACCTTTGTTTGGACTCATTTCGGTAAAACTATTCATTAAATTGTTTTAAAAGACAACCTGGTGGATGAAAATATTATTACAAAAGCAAATTATGTGTTATTCAAATGCTTTTACAAGAAAATAATATTTTTCAATAACAAATGTGTATATTTAGATAGAAATTAATTTCAACAATAATATTTTTAAAGATTTTATTGAATGCGACAGTACATTTATCTTTTATGTATCTTGTACTCGTATTTAAGAAATTATTCTGTCTGACTTAAAAATAAAATTTGTGTGCATTCATACATATCTATTAAACTTTTCATAGAATAATATAAAGTTTAGTCTACAAATGTATAACTTGTCGTTACATTAAATATTTTTATACAACATTTTTATTGATAAGTTCGTTATTATATAGTAAGTAAGTTAAATGCATAGTTGCAACTAATTTTTTTAACTACATATTAACTATTTTTATGTCAAAAAGAGATGTATAGTAATATTTTGAAATAAATACAGACAGTTCGTCTAATTCTGTGTTAAATTTAAAGTTTTTGAATACTTTTGCGTATAAGAATTGGGTGAGTATAGTTTCAGATTTTCATGATTGAAAAGTATCTATTTTTCACAGGACAGTCAGAACCGTTCTCTATGTGAATGCTCGCCCTATTGCTTAACACAATTGTTTTTTTTTTTTGCCAGAAAAGCCCGGATCTTCTGAAAAAAAGTGTGATTCGCGCAGAAACTAGCAAACTTCTAGTGCACACTACGATTTTTAAGCGATCAGATACGGTAGTATGGACCATAATACACAGAATAAAACTAACAACTATTCATTTATTTTAAAACTTTATTTTAGTTCTCTTTTGGTTAGAACGACGTAATCGTCACTGCTTGTGCAGAGATAAGTGTTGTCAACGCTTGATGGACTGTTGGCGAGAGAGTGATTTGGTTTTTGCATTCCCTTTCCAGTGAAGCCAGTGGATACCATGGCCTTGGCGATGCGTCTCGTTCATTGACCTCAAGTTCCGCAGATTGTCCAGGTCCAAGAACTGCTGTTACAGGACCATTCTCATTGCCGTTGACCTAGTCCATCGTCTAGCAGATTTTTATTCTTATTACCTTCCCCGCTGATGTCTTGCCATCCATAATCAGTGGGAGAAGTACCAGAGAGCAAACATTACCTCTTCTTTGCTGTTCCTTTTCCGTTGATCAGTGGACGACATGCTAGAATGTAGATCGTAAGTTCTCTCTCCCTTGCAGTTTGATGCTGATGAGTAGTGGGAGGTGACATAGACAAAAAAAAAAAAAACATAGAATTTTCGGCATATGCGACTTTTCACGTGTTGTTTCACGCGTCTTTTTGGATTCCGCCTTGTCAACCATTATTTTCTTAATGCCATTGTCGACGGCTCTTATAGAAAATGCATTTGCCGACGGCAATTAGAAGTTATGCAAAGTGAAACTTCGTATTTACCAAGACCCTGGAACGTCAATGAGGTCAATTGCAAGGAACCTTGAAGTGTCTAGGTGATTAGTACGAGATGTTGTTCGTGAAAATCCCTGATATATGTCTAATGCCATGAAAGTTTCCAGTTTACATTGAGGAAAACGAGAAAACAGCATGTGCTCCGACGAAGGCCTTCTTTGTTTTTTTCTGATCACATACCATAAAACTTCTGGTCACCTAACTCAGAAGATCTTAATCCTCTAGATTACTTTGAAGGATACCTAGAGCCATTATGTAATTTGTGGCTGTTTTACAGCAGTATAAGACTGTAGTGGCTTTGTCTTTGAGTACCAGGCTAGTATCACATAATTCCGATGGTTCCAAATGAGGTATTTCGTATGCTTTGGTGAAGAGGACTACAAATACAAATATTTGACAACAGATCGTATGCGGTCCACGGCCAAACTTCTCACGATCATTCGTGTTGTGCCTGTTATATTTTTCGCAGGAATAGAAGGGAGCTACATACATAAATATCATCCAAGCTGTAAAGAAGATGTCATTGTCCAAGTGATTACCAACAACAGTCCCAGCTCTTGCGAATGTCTGAAAAACGTCCGTGAGGAGTAGCTGTCATGAGAAAACTTTTCACCTTGCCTTTCGGATATGACTTTAAACTGAAGATCTCGTCCACTTGTATGGAAAAATACTACGCACAACACGAATGGTTGTAAGTAGCTAGGCGGTCTGTCTGTTGCGCCAAATATTTGTATTTTTTTGGAGCTAAGCTAAGCTTGTTAATAATTTCGGTGGAAACAACAAAATGCGATTCTGTCAGACCTATCCGTATCAGAGAAAGTCTTCATATTAGGAAGGATAAAGTCAAGGGGTTTCGGTTGCTATTATTGTCACGTGCAAGGCGACCATAGGAAAACAATATGAATGGTATTATCGATTTCAGTCCTAACGACAAGAAGCAATAAAAAGGATTCTTAGATCGCAGAAATGATTAAAGAAACGAGTTCTGTAATACGCAACAATATGGAGCTACAATGCGGTAAAAATTGTAAACTTCCTCCTTTTTCTTCATTTCCGTACATAAGTATATACGAGTATGTAGACAAGATACTTATGTAGATATACTTGTAAGTTACAGTTTCAATATCGATGCTCGATCATCACTACATAAATTTATTCCGAACAATAGTGTTTTAAATTTGCTCTGGTGCTGTTCAGTTATTATAACCTCGCAGTTTGGTATGCAATGAAAAATCTGCGTTTTTCCGATGGCACATATGCAGAGGACGAATTTCACACCAAGAAGTATGCACGTATAAAAAAAAAACTTGCTATAATTTGAACATTGTTTGACTGTGTAGTGTGTATCAACTAAAACAAAATATTTTCGATGATTTTTATCTGCCGAAAACAGGTTTTAATACAGGCTAAAATATAGACAAAAGGGCTGACGAAAAGGATGCGTATCTCTTATGTGGGAGACAGACTGCTGGTATTGATACCATGTTATAGCAATACTACGTTTTTAACCACATGTCTGTCACTGCAATACCACGTTAAAACCTAGTATATCATGAATAGAACCTAGTATTGAGATTCGCAAATTTTTGGAGGTATACCACCATCTTATTGCTTTCAGCGCCACTTTCTTTCTGTTGGTGGTTCTTCATAGCTTCTTTGACAATTCAAAAGCAAGCAATCACAGCGAAAAATGTTTTGAAAATGGATTAAGGAGGAGAAGTTTGGAGGAATTATATAGGCGAGCTACGAGGAGCAAAACTCCAAAATATTGGAGTGTTGCAAAAAATGTACAAGGAGTAGGAAGAGGCTCAACACAAATGTCAAAGTATATCACGTAATGCAAAAGTATACGTATACTACGAAGTGCAGTCTGTCAGGGGTTATAGTATTCACTATACCATGGTATTCATACCATGGTATCAATACCAGCAGTCTGTCTCCCACATAATACACGTTCCATTTAGGCCAAACAGATAAAGACTATGTGAAATAAGCAAGTGGGCTGATAGATTGCGTCTGAACACGTGCCAAACTAGGCTAAAATAGTACGCTCGTCGCGTATCCCCATCGGGATTATAATGTTCCCGTTTGGCGTTAAATTGAAACCAATATAAAAAATATAATCAAACTCGCCATCAGTATTTTCTTTGAGTTATTAAAATCTAAATTTTTCAAACTAACCTAAAATTTCAAGTTACATAGCCGAAGACACAGATGGCGCTAAGAATAGTGGGAGGCAACAGTTCTCTCTATTCATCGAGCCGAAAGCCGATTAACTAATACCAAATAAATTCCACGTGCTGTCAGCTGTCATTTTATTTCCTGACATTTGTGTTGAAGCAAAACAAAAGTGCGACTTCTAAATGAGCAAATAAACAGAAAATGGATTCAGCAGATACAGATACGAGTGGAAGTGAATACGAAGTTGAATATTACGTGCGTCCTGATAAAATCCGAAAACCTATAAATGACGACAGTGCCGATTTGCTGGGAAATTTTGACGACGCAAAAAGGAAAGAAATTTTCGAAGGAACTTATGTGGAAACGAAAAACGTAAATCCCAGCGACGATGATGAAGAAGTCAGAGATTTCAGTGGTGCATCTGATAATGAAAACCAAGAAAATGGCCACACCAGCAATGAAGAGGAAATGGATGATAATCACGATGAGGCAGCGGTGCCGAAACTTCCAAGTAATCACCTCACAAACGAACAGCTGGCATCATTGATGCGTGGCGCGAGCAAAGCCAATCGTTTTGTCTTGTATGTCACGAATCTGAATTTTGATACAGTCAAGGAAGACTTGGAGGGTTACTTCAGTCAAGCTGGCGAAGTTAAAAGTGTTCGCATACCGAAAAAACGCCGCGGTGGCTTTGCATTCGTCGAGATGGCAACGGTGGACGGTTTTCAAAAGGGCTTCCAATTGCACAATACCGAGCTGCAGGGACGTAAGATAAAAGTGCAAATCTCTGAAGGTGGCAAGAAAAAATCGGCAAACAAGAAAAACATAATGAAACAGAAGAATCGAAAGCTGGCAGAGATGCGAAATGAACAGAAATTCTTCACAAAGAGCGGCAAGTACTACGACAAGACTTTGAAGAAGGAAAAAGCAAAGGAACTGCTTGCGAGGAAGAGATGGAGGAAGAATCCAGCACCAAGGCCAAAGTGATATAATAAACTGTTAAACTATTTGTGTGTTTTTTTTTAAATAATAAAAACGTATTTTGTAGAAAGTTGTTGGCTTTATCTTTGTTGTTAGAGAGAGTAAATTATTCTGTAGTTTTCGATTTAGTTTTCAGGTTCAAGGCTGATCCTATACTATTTCTAGGTTTTATATTGGGACCCCTGCGATAGTGCCATCTTTGTTAGAAATCAAAACTAACTAGAACAACATAGCGTCAAGTTAAATGTTTCTATGACTCCGTCGCAGCGTATTTTGCAGAATTGTGTAGGTTAAGTTATGGTTATAACTAAGGAGCTGAGTATTTGATTATAAATGTGAAGAAAGTAAGAAACTGGAGTTCATATGGATCGATCTTCTAAGTGCGTTCAAGCACAATAGCAACCTCAGACTGACTGAACGGACTGAAAAGTGCATGATACCGCCATATTTTCAGATTAATTGCTCTTAGCACGGATTAAAAAACAACCTACATACTGAATACCAAAAACTTACGTGTACAAAACTAAAGCCATCAACCCCATTTGATGGTCTAATAACTATTGGCCTTATTTAAAGGCTTAACAACGTGCATAGGATTATCGGCGATCCTTGGAGCCGATGTAAAGAAAGCAAGGCAAGGTTTAAAAACGGAACATCCTACAACATAAGGGCATAGGCATAGTGGCAAATATTTTTAGTAAGAGAAATCCAATGTGAATGCGGGATAAACCCGATCGAAGGCCTTTTTGAAATCGACGAACATGAGGCTGATTACTCAAGAATAATATACAGGGTGTTGGTGTGGTCGACGAACGACGATGACTGCGAAAACTCGATTGATGCTTCTTGAGCCTTTTGTCCATACGCGAATTATAATTGCTCTTAGTTTCGAGAAATCAATATCTCTGGATTACATAGTACGCATGCCAACTAATTAGAGGTTTATTGTTGTACTATACTTCTCGGAATCTTCATTAAGTAAGTCACAAAAATGACGTGGATATGATGCCGCCCATATACAGTATAGAATGGTTAAAGTTCTTTTCTAGACGACAACATACTTACGAACGAGGGATCGAATTCCAGAAAACACCAAAAAGTTTTTCACGCTCCCACCTCTTACAAATATTTGTATTTCTAACATTCTTGATAGTTTTGTACAGCTCTCTTGCAAGTCTGTCTAACTTCACACGATACTAACTTCGTAAGACCTCCTTTCGTTGAGCTTTAGCTTCGGCGTTTGTTCTCATCTTAAACGTCTTACGATGTGCGATTTTCTCCCATGTGTTTTGGTATATCCAGGTGTCTCTAGTTCCTCTCTGTCTGGGTACAGTTTCGTATCCAGCTTTTATGACGCCATTTCAGTTTGCTCCACAACACGTCCATGGATAGATTTCCAAGGTCAATGCCAAGGATGATGTTCAGCGGAATCTCAATATACATACATATGTAGGGGTCACTTAAAGCCTTCATGTTGAATTTTGTTCTCCTCGCTGCATTCTCAGAACGCCGCTGACTAGTTACCCTTGGAAAAAGAAGAGATGGTCACTTCGTACGTCCGGTCTTCTTTCATTTGAAACATTACACAGCTGTTGTACTAAGAAGTGGTTAACTTGGTTTTCAGTTCCACACCTACGTTCTTATGACAGGCTTTCCCCCCACAAGACGTCGTACGTTACAAAAGTTGTGGCTTTTGTTGCTTTAAGGGGATTCAGTCGATTCCAGCTGGTTATTTCAGTAATAAGAACTCTTGGATGACTAGTGGACTTTTTCATAAATATGTGGTTCATCAAGGAAGATGTTAAATTTCCGCATCAAGGTAGGAAATTAACTGTCAAATTAGATGGGCATGGCTATTTACACAAATGAATTTCAAGGCAATAAAATTGGTATTCTTCCAGGTGAAGACAACTTCTACACTGTAACCAAAGGTTAAAGGAAATTCATAAAAAAATTTTAAGGATATTATAGAAGAACTTAGAACCTATGGATCGGGGTCGAGAAAACAAATCTATTAGTGACGTTTCCAAATCATGAAGCATTGATGTAAAACCAAACAGAACTCATAATTGTTTTGGTGAAGCTGGGTTCGGTAAATATGGTCAAGTAGAAATTGCTTAGAACTTACTTGTTGGTATAGATTACGATACCTTACGAAGTTCCATTTAGAAGATACACTGGACGAAACACATTCCTATTTAGGTACTTCCCTTTATTGGAAAATTTTTACAACAAAGTAAGAAATAAAACTGTAAGTGTGTGAGGAATTAATGTAATGTAAGAAAAACGTATTTCTGCAGTAAAACAATTTCAGACTTAAAAGCTCCTCTATAGCGAAACGTATCCTAAAATTCCTTATAACGAACAAATTTATTGGTCCCTCAGAGGTTCGTTATAAAGAAGAATGTGCTTAATGCAGAAACTAAATCCCGCGATCTTTTGGGAAACAATTAATACTTAAGTTTATTTGACATTAAAATTTAATATTTATTTAAAACAGCAAAACAGTATGAAGAAGCGTGAATGATTACAACCAAGCGTTATCCTGTCCTAGACATCCAGAGAGAAAACACATCGACAAACACACACTCATATTGCCTGAGGCAATAACCTTGCGTTTATCTTTATTTAGTAAGTTTCTCCAATATGTAGTCATTCTGGGGAACCGCGAAGCAAAGAAGAGCTAAAAGGTGTTCAATTAAAGCAACTAGCCCCTTCCGAACAGCACGCGGCTCATAGCAGTGATAATTTTAGATCATCACTCGTGGGAAAAGCGAGACATTGCATACGTCTATCGTACATATTCCATATCCATCCGTTTCATTCTGCCAACGGGGGTTCAATAAACCCCCACCCAGCATAATAGATACACTACAACGCACTCGTTAATCCACTTTAGAGAGTCGTCATTGCATTGCGCGAAATGAATATGACCAGACCAACGTAACATCACATCACCATCACCGCTGAAGTTGAACTTTACTTTTGCTCCTCTCCCAATGTGTGCTGGGGTACGAGGCGGCGGTGGATCCATTTCTTGTCACAAATATTGCTCCACAATCCATGGAATGAAATTGTATTACTAAGAGGACTACACTCTCTTTATGCAACCCACTCTCTTACAAACGACTTTTCGTGTTCTCTTGACCAGCGCGGCGTGTAAAATAAAAATCATTCAAATTACACATTAATTCGAAAAAAAATGAAAAGAAAAATCCATCCCCAGGCCGGTGTGTATAAATGATGCAAGAGATACTTTTCCTGTGTATCTTTGGTTGGGTTTTTCATTTTTTTTTTTCTCTGCTTGCTTCAAGAGATACAAGATACTCTAGACTAGGTAGTATAAAAAAAAAAACGCATCGCGCTTTGGCTACGAAATTCGCGCTCTTTAGGACGATAATTCGAAAAAGGTGCCTTGCAGCGCTGAATTTGTGTAACCTTCTTCTTCCTCTTTCTAGTTCTTTTTTGTTCGTTTTCGGTTGTTTGTTCCCCTTTTTAGTGGAGTTTGTGTTGCTTTTTATTATTCATGTTCTTTCATTCCACTTGACCGCATCGGCGGCAGATTTTTTTTTTTTTTTTTTTTGAGTTGCACTGCGGAGGAGATGGCATACTCGCTTAAGTGATTGTAAAGGGACAGGGAATGTTTGGGAAAAAAAAGGAGATGGAATGGAACAACTGTGAAGGGTTGCGTTATTGCATTTAAAATTCACTGCAAATGGCTTTTTCCAAATATTTTCTGAGAGTACACTTGTATGTATGCATTCGTTTAGTTATTGATAAAGGGCGGTGGGTGGATTTTTTTTTTGGGGGGGAGGGAGGGGGGGTGTAGTACAGGACAACAAACATTGATTTGTACATGAGATGCAATGTATCTTTTTTTCGAATCGAATTTATACGCTGAAAAGTTGAGTTTTTGTGGAGGAAATATGAGAAAACTTTGTGAATGAATGAAAATAAAAAAAAGGAACTCCCTTTCCATCGTTGTGCATACATTGTTACCTGTAAATGTGTAGCATGTGCCTTTAAAGTTTCACACTACTTAGGCATGTTTGGATGTACATACAATAAGGTTCGTGAGAGTAGTTTAAAACCACTGAAAAGGTTTTCAGAATAGTGCAAGGCACTCCTTCAGGATTTTGAATCATAACGCCTTCTAGGTGGCCAAGGTACGTGTCCAGATATCTCAATTATCTCAAAATGCGAAAAAATTTAACACTTAACTGCTACTATTCCGAGGAACTCCAAGACTCTTTACAAACTTGTGCCTTACCCCACTACTCTTGGAGACATATGTACATATGTATGTATGTATGTACACATGTGTCTCTCCTTAAAGTTCCCACCTCATCAGAATTGTTCTCAGAAGAATTCTTATTCTTATTTTTTTACCAATGCCTAGAGAGGAATAGTCTGCCCTAGAGCACCCTCTCGAGACCGGTTTCTCCGATGAATCTAAAAATGAGCAGCGAATCTATTGCCGGAGAATCCTTATCTAAAAACTGGGACCTATCAAATATTTTCTCTTTTTGTGGATCAATGCTTCACATAATTTCAAAATATGTTCTGGAGTCTCGCTGGATTCATTGAAGTTTCTCTAAAGGTCCTTCTCTATAATATCTGATTGCCTTGCCCTAGAATACTTTCTTGTTTATACAGAAGATTTTTTTAATCTTTTCTGGTTATTGTTACCTAAAAGTTGTTCTTAGTCATGTTCTTTCGATTACGGTCCTCTAAGAGTTTCTTTGCCTGCCTTAGTTCTTGGAGGTTTTTTCAGTTCTCTTTAATACTGTCTTGGCCCGATACCCAGCAGAGAGTAATCCTATTGTAGTTCAGTAAGTTTTTGTAGGCATTCCCATGCAGTCTTGGACTCATTCATGTAAGCTTTATTGCTGCCTGAATTGTGTTGTTGCTCAGTCCATATTCTGCTCCAAATATTCATAAGCTAAGCTTTATAAGGAAATTTGTTTTGAAGTTAAATTTCCTGATATTGCTCCCGATTCGATACATTTCATCCTTCCTATTTCCTCTTTTGCCGTCATAAGGATCGTTTTGTCTGCAGTTTTCTTAACCAAGAGTTAACGAGCCAGATTCAGAAGCTTCTCCTTAGCTGTCTAAGGTAATGGCCCCAGTAATGTAAAGATACGCCAATCTTTGCACTTTTTCAAGTGTCTTCCTCGATATGAGGATCATTGGGAGTGATCATTGGTTTCACAATGGCAATACACACTTATTTTTGTAAGCATGTTGACAGTGATGAAAGGGAGGTTATACAGTGTACTCCCTTATAAGCGGACCCCGGCGGTTCCGAAAAAAATGTCCGCTTATGGGAGGTGTCCGGTTATGAGGGCTGTCCGAAATGAGAGAGTACACTGTACTTTATCTCTAAAAAAATCGATGTTAGTCTTAGTTGAGTCCCCTATTTAAGTATAAAGAGAACCTTCAGCCTTCTGCACTGGCCTGGAGTATAGGACAGGGAGATCGTTTTTGCCCCTTCTGCAGTAGAACTGATATTATGCCATCCATGGCAACCTATACTAAATGTTTCTAAGCAACAGCGATCTTTGTTTCTCGTTCTCAATGAAGTCGCCATTTTGTTTTTTAATCTCTCGATCTTAGTATTCAAAAGTTCCTCCTTCCTTCTGCAGCTTCCTTCATACGCATTAGCATCGACCCTTCTAATTTCCGTATCTTTTTTTTACCTTCTGAAGTGGGCTGGAACACTCAGATTCCTCGGATGTGGTTGTTCTGTGGTTATGTAGGAGTAGATGCTTTTAAGTTCCGCAAGGCCGAGTACAAAGAGGGGTGAAGGCTCCTTCCTTGAGTATTTTTATTCAAGAATTCAAGAAATGAATTCATATCCGGGTACTATAGCCAAAGGTCGTCAAAATGTAGAGTCCTAGGTCAGATGTTTCTATATGACACTTCGAGTCATTTTGCCATCTGTGATTGGTCTTACTGAAAGCATCCAGCTTAAATAGATGTTTACTTGTAGCGACCAAAGAAGGCCTGGATCTTACGTATGCTACCACTTGTTGAGGAGCCGTCTTCCTCGGAATACGAGCTGCTTTTTCATTTCCTCCGACATAAACTGGCCATTTCTTATGGCAAAAGACTTACATACGTATATCGAAGGTTTTCATCTATCACTCCGAGAACTATTCACTCAGATACTTGAAGATTCCTTGCAATTGACCTCATAGAGGTTTCAGAGTCCGATCGAATAGGATTTTGCACTTGTTGAACAAGTTCAAGCTCTGCAAACGTGTTGAACTCTTTTTACATTTCCAACTCGGTGCGAAGCTTGTGAACAAACGATCGGGCGACTTTAAAAAAGCCCAATATTACGGTTCAACAGAGACAGAGTTCAGTCCTCAAATAGGCTCCACATCCTGTAGTATATAAAAGCCATGAGCAGTGTAAGCTAATTCTTTAAGTTCGCTCGGTTCTACAGTAGAAATTTCGGTCTTAAGCCCTGCGAATTTAGTCAATTTCTCTGACTGCAAGAGCAGACCCTTATATAAGTTTTTCTTGATGGTCCTACTTCGATTCGAAGTTAACTTCTCACTAGCTTGCCTTTGCCTCTGTGCAGAGTTGTTATAATTGAACTTCAAACGATTAAAACTCATCCTAACTCATAATCTCTGGCCTTTGCCTACAAATTGATGTTATTATACAGACAAGATATATTACATCAATCCGTCTTCCATATTTCATGAAGAAAGACGAGTTTCTTGAATGACTGTACCAGGAAATTAGCAATGCAAATTTTTATCGATTGGCGATTAGAATATGTATGTTGGCATTGAAAATAATAACTTTCTCATATTGCACCCTCTCCTGAAGTCTATTACTTTCGATTTTAATCCGTTCATTAAGCAAATTCTGTAAAAATATATTTCATTCGCCACCGGCCAGTATTCAGCATCTTGTTTTTCATAAAACATAAAACAGGTCATTTATCTTTAAGCGACTAAGCAAAAAAAAAAAAAAGTCAAAGCAAAGATTCTTCGCATATGCATACTTTCATACATACAAAACGAACAAGATACATAGATACTCGTTCAAATTACGAAGAACTGGTTCGAGGATTCGCGCGCAAGACGCAGTTGTTGCAACTGAAATTCGAAATGCTGCGAGATGAAAAAGTGAATACGTCGTTGTCGTCTGGTCAGCTCTCAGTTATCGCGTATCAAATTGAGAAGAGATGCCCTTCAGAAAAAGAAATACAATAAAAAAGCAAAAAAAAATATAAACTGACGCACCTATAGGTTTTAGCCTGATATCGTCAGCATCACAGAGATGTGATACGCGAAAACACTTTAAAACGATTTTTTTTTTAACTGTTTTTTCCTTCTGTAATGCTGAACGAATATATGTGTATGTAAGTAGGTAGGCACATGTAGTTGTAGGCGGCATCAAATAGTCTGTAAACTAAACAAGTGTAGGTTCATCAAAAGTTCATCAAAAGGACTTACTGTATTTTACACGCTTGAGTTAGTAATTTTGAAGCGGATCTCGTCCATCTGGAATGTAAACCTTTGTCATGAGCCCCAAGAGCACGGGCCGTCGTATCCGAACCGGCAATATTGCATGAAAGTCTCTTGATCATGCTCCAGAGACAAAATCGAGAGTTCATTACAGTAAAAGATGCTATAACTGAAGGCCAGGAGATGGATGTGTATCTAAACAACCAAACCGTGGAGCAACTAGGTTAGATTCGGTAAATGGGTGCTCTAGTTGACATGAGATTGTCAAACAGCTCACGTTGACTAACAATGAGTCCATTGTGCCCAATAGTAGACCCCTGAAAACCTAAATTTCACTATCGACAGCTGAACTAAACAACCCAGATCTATGTATAAGTCTCAGGAGTTTGTTGTTACTTAGATCATCCAGCTCCGCAGGGAAGTAGTTCCTTCCTTTGGGTTGCTAGTGCTGGACTATCACGTAGCAAGTGGCGAATGCATTCTACTTCCTCTTCGTCCCTGCAGTTCCTACAGAAGTCATTGTGGGACAGTCCTAGCCGTGCTGCATGATTGCCTATCACACAGTGTCCCGTCACGACGCCGATAGCTACACGAATATCCCTGCGACTGAGTTTCATGACATCTGCGGATCTCTTTTTGTCATAGACTGGCCATAACGATTACAAATACAAATTCTTGGCGCAACAGACCGTATGTGGTCCAGGGCCTAGCTTCTCGCGACCATTCGTGTTGTGCGTGTTATATTTTTTCACACAAATGGAAGGGACCTACAGTTTAGAGCCATATCCGAAAGGCAAATTGAGGAGCTTCCTCTTGACAGTTATTATCATCGGACGTTTGTCAGACATTCGCAAGAGGTGGGACCGTGAAAAAGCTTTTTGGTGTTTCTGGGATTCGAATGTCGAACCTCTCGCTCAGCGATCCAACGCACTAACCACTTGAGCCACGGCGCCCACTGGCCATAACGATTAAAAGCAACTAAAAAACCACAGATTCGCATGAATATTGATTCTACAGATCAGTATCCCTTAATTAGAAGAGAAAGCTACCACTTTCCAGGTTGTTGAGTGCAGCCGGTGTAGCTTTAGTTCAGACTTAATTGAAAGCACCGTCATGTCTAGGAGCGAAACCAATAGTTCTGAAAAGTAAATGAAGAGCTGTTTCCACAGACTTAACTTAGGTAGCTTTGTACGCAAAAATACATTAACTTGTCTACCCAGTGCTTTTAGAAGAAAAGAGGAAGGCCTAATTGGTCTAAAATCTTTGGGAGAGGTGTGTGAAATCTCGGCGGATTTCGGAATATCACTGAATATCGACTGAAGCCAACGACAGAGTAGGTTTATCAAAGCCTTGCTCTAGCTCCGCTGTAATTATCACGTCAAGGCGATTTGAAGGGAAGGAAGCTGTTCACTACCCGAGCACTTTTTCTGAGATTGACAATATCATTGGGGATGGAGGAATCTTTGTTTGATTACCCGGAAATTGAGCAATCTAGAGTTTCCCCGTGAGAGAGAGTTCAGTTACAGTCTAGTTTTTTTGATATATGTAGCTTGTATGGATGGAGCTTTGGATACGATTTTTCTTATCCTGGAAGAGTCACTGGTGTTTTTTACATTTGTACAGAAAAATGACACGTCCTCTTTTTTGATCATTTTAAGAATTTCTGAATCTGAATCTCTTAAGAATTTTAGTAGCTTTGTTAAAAAGCTTCCTCCCTGTTCGGGGAATTTTCTCGATTCCGTGCTCCATCAAGGTGGAAAGGTGGAAAAGGACGTCTGCATCCGATGGCGATCATTCAGATTTCCTAAGGCTTGGTGCTAGTTTGCGGTTAACAACTTCCCAATTAAATGGGGAGAGACTGAAGCATCGTTTTGAGTACAGCTGTTGGAGTTGTTCACAGCGCCCCATTATACAGATGCAAGGTAAACTCTGCATTCGTTTGTGTCTCTAGGAAGAGACACTTCCTTGACATGGCTATCGCAATTTTTTCCCTAGTCTGTATATCGAGTTCATTATTCACTGCTAGAAGTGATTGCAGTGGTGATAGTACTCCCTCTGTGCCATTGCGTCTACGAGAAAACCTGAGAGCTGAGTCCAAAGCTATTTTATTGGTCGTACAACGATATGAGCATGGGTATCCCCGTGGCAATAAATGGCCGATGGCCTAATGGGAGCTATAGGAGGAATGCTTAGTCTTATGCCGCTACATCTGACGGCACAGGAAGAAGCTATGCTAAGTACTCTTAAGCTGCCTTAGGGTCTAGACCTTAAATCCGGTCGAACGAGCGACCGATAATGTCTATGTCGTCTGCGTACCCCAGTAACTGGACAGATTTGCTAAAGATAGTGCCTTCTGTGTTGACGATTGAAGAAGTCACATGATAGCGCAGGGTAAGGCGAGACATCTGAATTCCACTATCGCCATGTAGAGCTCACGACGATGAATGCTATCATATTCGACTTTGAAGTCGATGAAAAGGTGGTATGTCTCGACTTGAAACTCGCTGGTCTTTTCCAGGGTTTGCTTCAAGGTGAAAATTTAGTCTATGGTCGATTAGCCGGGCCGGAAACCACACTTGTAAGCGTCGTTGAGTTTGTGGCAGAAAGGCTTGAGACGTTCAAATATTACATTTTAAAGGATCTTATACGCGACATTTAGCAGGGATATGTGTCTGTAGTTCGTGGAGGACATAGAATCGCCTTTTTTGTAGATGGGACATATGGGGCTGATTGTCCATTCATCGGGCATGCTTTCATCCTCCCATATTTTGTTATTGATCACCACCGTATTTGAAGAGCTGTGCTGGCTTTCCATCAGGGCCGGCGGACTTGTTGGTCTTCAGCTTTTCGATGGTTGTACCGATTTCTTCTGTAGTTGGAGAGGAGAATGTTTCTTCGTTGACTGGATGTTCCTCTTTCCCTATCACTCTCTGTACATAACTCCTATTTAGCAGCTGCTGGAAGTGTTATTTCCCTGTGCTTCGGTGACTAGGTTTCCTTCACTTGGTTTTCCTGGAGAACACCCGGATATTGTTTCTATTGGGGGCTCTTCGATATATATACTTGAGCTAGGAGACTGCGTATACCCTCTTCTTTCTGCACAGGATTTTCTTCCTGTTTTGCGCTGCAACGTTTGTTGCGTTCGCAGTTTTTATCATATCACGGGTTAGTTTTGGGCCGTGATTGGTATCCAACGGTGGTCTTGGCTACCTCTGCAGTAATTTCGTGGTACTGGTTCCAAAGATTGTTGACGTTTGTAGATGGCGAATGCACAGGAGAGAGTCTCTTGCTCAGGCGCTCTCTGTAGTCTCTGGCTTCTCCATGCGTGTAAAGAGACGTCCAACTTTAAATTTCTTTTTCCGTGCGGTTCGCAGCTTTCTTGTTGGACAGCCGAGCTCTGAGTGTTGCTGCTGCAAGAAAATGGTCAGGGTCGACGTTGGCATCTGCGAGTGTGTGTACATCTAGGGTGTTAGATGCGTGTCTCGCATCGATTTGATTGGCGGTTCGACCATCTGGAGATCGCTGGTGTGCTGTGTGGAGTCTTGGAAACCTAGTGCTACTTATGATTGTATTACGAGCTGCAGCAAAGTCAATTATTCGGAAGACGTTATCTATTGTCGTGTCGTGGAGGCTGTGCTTACCGACTGACCCGCCGAAGATTTTCCTTACCGATTTTGACACTGAAATACGCGAGTATGATTTTATACCATACATACTCCGTCCATGAAGTCGTAATGGGTAGGGGTGTGTGCACATATTACTTTTCATGCCAACAATAAATAGACTTTTCATACTAGTCATCTAAGCCCTCTCCCCCTTTTCAGTCGCTTATACATGTATACGCGCATCTTAATAGGATTTCCTGAAACAATGCAAATCGAACAAGTGTGGCATAACATTGTTCGCTAAACAGCTCCCTGTGGCAATCCATTCTTTGCGTTAAATGTACAATTTTGTTTAAAGTATACCTGCTACAAAATAAAAACATCTTCTCATCTCCATGCACCCCAAACTCATGCTCAAACCTAACCCGTCATCAATTTGATCGGTGCCAAGAGTTATTTCTTTTCCAAACGGTATCTATCCATCAGAGAGGCGTTCAAAAAATTCTCTATTTAAGGGATGAATTCCTAACAAAACGCCTTTATCCTTCAATAGAACTTCAATTCCTAAATCAATTCTACATCAAAAGTTCTTCCACCTTCGGATAAATGTGAAAAATCAATACACAAACCGAAACGTTTTCAAATCTACTCGTACCCGTACATACATAAATGAGAAGGAAACAGGGAAAAAAAACGAAAAAAAAAAACAGGAACCGAGGAAGCTCAGCAATGGCATTAGGATGTGGGGAGGAAAAAAGCGAATGAAACACAACAAAAGGACAAATCACAATGTGGACCAACCCAAATTTAAATACGATTCCCATAGCATAGAGTGCGCAGGAGGTAGTTAGAGTTGTATTAGGTACATCGGAAGAGAAAACACACTCCCGCGCGCGACACTGCCGGGCGGAATTAGCGCAGAACTAAAGTTCTTCCCTATAACACTCGTGCACTCACTCATTTTCAGAATTTTCCGAATTTATGGAGTCTCGCGCGACACATGGAGATATCAGCAGCAGCAGTGGTGCTGGTGCTGGTGCTGGTGGTGGTGGTGGTGTTGGAGTACCATGATGGTAGTGCTATGAACCGTCAACTGATGGCCTTTCGCTTGCACCATACCACGAAGAGCGCGAGGGTTATGGATTCCAGGAGAGCTAGCTCCACCGTTGATTCTTTTTTTTTTTTTTTTTGTTTTTGTTTTCGAATTTCCGATCAACGACGATTTGTATGTGTGTTTTCAATAAATTGTCTGTCAGTCCGATGGAATTGATAATTGTGAATACAATCGCAAATCACGGGAATGTGCGTACCCACTAAAAGGCGCACTAAAGTGGAATGCTGTTTGGAAATCATACTAGTACACCTATACACAACCGGTTTACTGGGAAAAACCAATCATCGGTGTGCATCTGAAGGGCGATTAAATTATTGTTAATTGTGAGTCTTTTAGATACGAACGCTATACACATTTGCAAGTGTATCTATAGAAATGAAATACAGAAGTCAGGCCACTCAGCTATCAATCACCGCAGAGTCGGCATTTTTTTTTAGCTAATAGCTGCAAAAGCAGGTCATACATACATACACTTTGCGGTTGAATCACAACCATGTGGATCAGAGAGAAAAAAAAAATTTTTGTGCTCATAGCTACAAACTGGGTTATAAAAATCTCTTTAGTATTGCGACGCAAGTTAACTTAATTTTTTTTTATACGCTCTGATATAGGGGTGATGAATTGAAGGACAAACTTTATGATACAGGAGCAGCAATAATACGATTACAACAGTATACAGTTACCCTCAGTCATACCTATTTTTCATGTACATACAGACATATGTACATACGTACTCGTCCATACATACAAGGGTGGATTGCGTTTTCAAAATTTCACCCTTTTTCGCGAACGCATTTCCCCATACATTTCATGTTAAATTGAAAAGGCAGATGATTACATGTTCGATGTAAATCACTTGATAAATATTCGGATTTTCAACTTGTAGAGGAGGCTTTAAATCAAAGATGTCTTCTCTTAAATCCAGTGAACTTCCGATCGTAAGCCTATAGCCTAATTAGTTGTGTAGTCGCTTTAGGTGTTCGATCAGTAATTTGCAAATAGATGACTTTGAGAGACGGTGTTTTTTTTATACCGGTGTTCCATTCCCAACCCCCTGGCATCGGCCACATTCTTGTCAAGTTATAAGTGCGCAAAAATTTGAAAGCACAGTTCTCATCACGAGGAAGAGTAAAGCCCTTTGAAAGGCATGTCATCGGACTCAATCTTTCAGTATGTCAATTAGGTATCTTAAAAATCAAGCGGTAATGGGGTTATCATTCTCACAAATGACAACTGGATCGATTCAGATTAGAATGCACTCACTCTGGTAATGGACATTCAGGCATATTACAGGCATAACCTACAGGATCTGATACTTGAAAAAGGCTGTTAAGATACCATGACCGGGTGATCAAGGACTGCATCAAGAGGCTTTCTAAGGCCGTCCAAGACGGGATCACGAGACCACGCCCAAAGTTTAGTTTGAAATTAAAATAGAACTCACACCCAAAGTAAGAAAGTTTCACACATAACGTACAAGGATCCCAGAGAGAACTCTTGTATTATATTATTTCGAGAGATCTCGAATCAGACTACAGTTATGTATACCTTTTCGTCTCCCTTCCACGATCCATCTTAGCCTGAGAAACTCTCTAGATTTCTCCATAGTTCTTCTCTGGCTTTGATTTGATTCCTCGTGTCAGAAATTTGGTTCATCAAGACCTCTCTTCTTCTGCTAGGAAATACAAGACATTGACTCAATATATGTACCGCCGTCTCCAGGCATACAAGTATCATCCCCCAGAAGACCCATCTTCTTTAGGTGAAACCCGGATTTTCCATGATCTGTAAATAAAGCTACGACCCATTTCAGTGCTCTTCACTCCAAGCTTAGAACATCCCCATGAGTGGTGCCAGTCGGCATTTAGCCTGCCTAAGACTTTCCACGGTTGACCACCTTCTCTGGTGTTCCGCTGTGGCCCAGTTGTTAATCAGGTGCTTCACCATTCCTCTGCCAATTCCAGCCAGAGCACTCCGAGGTTGACGCTTGCTTAGCTAGATAGTCCACCTTTTCGTTGCCCTCAGTCCCTACGTGTCCTCCCGACCAGTGCAGCGTCATCTCATTTCGAGATGAACACTCACTGAGTTTATGAACACATTCTATTGCCAGGAATGTGTTTATATGGATCGATTGTCCAGTGCCATAGTAATATTTTTACCAACAACTTGACCTTCTATCAGGTGATCCAACCCATGTAACAGAGCAATCATCTCGGCTTGATAGAATGAGATATGTTTCCCCAGACTAATATGGCAGGCTAGTTCTAGTTCTTCTGAATATATACCTGCCCCCGCTCTGGCATTCATCATGGACCCATCCGTAAAGATGATTATACCACCAATTTTCTTTTCCGGAAGTGTTCCATCCTCGATAAGAGTTTTGTGATACCTTCCGGTAACACACACTCTCTTTATTCTCATTCAACTCCCTAATCTCATTTTTTCACCAGATCCAGGATGTTCCGCGCCACTGCCAGTTGTCATCCCGGTGCAGACAAAATGCCGTCCATGCCGCCGTTTTCTTAATAAATAAGTCCAGCGGCAGAATGCCTGGGATCACTTCCATTCGTATTGCACAGACGATCCCCAAACATGCCAGACATTCGACCCTATCTCAATGCTTCTTAACCGACATTTGTCCACAAACCCGTTGCATTGATGAAGCACCCTTTTCGCCTTCGGGATCTTCTCCTCTACATGAAGGATCCAAGTTAGTCCACAACGTAGGTATACTCCCACATACTTAACCTTTTTGGTCACCTTTAGCTCCGATCCAAAAAGTATCAACGGCTCAAATTCCAGATCTCTCTTCATCCCTGTGAAGATGATTAGAACTGCCTTTCCGCTTCAATGGAGAGCCTTTGTTCGCGACACCACCGCTCGACCATTCGGAGAGCAGAGGTCTGTGGTGGCTCTGACTCGGTGTACCGATATTCCGGCCAACGCAAAAAGAACATCGACAAAAAGTCAGATAAGACAGCAGTTGTTGAGTAGAGGATGTACGTTAAAATGATCCTGGACACATTAATGGTTTGGATTATTGATGAAATATACCGAAATGAGAAGAAGCATGACAAAACTATTGACAGGACCGCTAACGCAGGTCTCAGTGATGAGAACCCTAAAATTTTGAGGGCAGCCGTTGAGTGACATTGTAAAATGGTCAGAGCAAGGAGGGAGAATTTTGCATCCAAAAGCGTCAGATCCTCAGAAGATGCACAGAATCATGGCCGTCCTTGGCTTACTACAGTTACCCAGAGTGAACTGTGGAAGGTCGAGCGGCCAGTATTTCTCATGTCATGAGCGAATTATCACGAAGAAGATATGACATTTTTCATCGGCAGCAAGGATATTCTGGATTCTGGATATATTGAATCCCTTTAACATGACATGAAGTGCAGAAGGCTAATGATTTGGCAAGAAGAGTCGTGGAACCAAACTGAGAACAAACCGTTGATTTGGAGTATCGCGTCATGAAAAGTAAAGAGGAGCCTTTGAGCATTTGTACTACAATAAGTACATGATGTCCTCTTATCAACAAAAAAAAAAAAAATACCGAAAGAGTTACATATCGCTAGCTACCCTCAAAAGAATGATCAAAGTCATAACAATCTGCGACATCATATGATCGACCAACAGAAGAACACTTCTGCAGAGGCTGCGGTGTCAAGTAAGTCCACGAAGATGCCACCCACTTTGTTTGCCATTACCTAGGCCTTTACCACCTAGAAAAATGATTCCTCGGTATGCACTTTCATTTATCCTGACTGAACGACTTTTTTAATTTTATTAAAACCGTGAGGTGGTTTATATTTCAAGCACAATAACCAAACCGTCTCGATTCACTGCGTTAAAGACCAGACAACCCTCCATAAGTAAGGGATGCATTCTAGGGACCGGGTGTGGGGTAACTGGATTATTTCCTCCCTTCGCCAGCCCAATTACGAACCATGACATGACATGGATGGAAAAAGTTGCTGAATCCTTCTGCTCTATACTCGTGGAAAAAGGCTGAGAGTCGAAAATTGCATGTACAACCGTGATGGTCGAACCAACAATTTATGATTTGCTGTCGTATGTGAATGAGTGCGGGATGTTCTGCGAGAATTTGGAGACAGGTTCCATCACTCTCAAAGCATAGTCTTCGAATTGGGCCCGGAACAAGGTTCAATCCGTAGAGATGCCATGTTCACAAAAGAAGGGACAGGGATATTAATTTTTGTGCAGACCTTCTCTGTGGTACTAACTCAGATAGTGCTGAACTTTGTAAGGCATACATATGTTTTGAGGATACTTCTACTCACAGAAAGGTTTAGGATGTATGTATGGAGACTTTATCATTGCCTTACCTATTTATTCCTCATGATCTTGGACCCAGTGGACAATAACTAAATTTCTCCTGACTAGTCCTGAGAATAAGGAAACAACCTCTAAAATCTCTCGTAGATTCGATTTCATCATGACCGATCTAAATCGTAAGGCCGCTTGGCTACTCGAAAAGGTTTTTCTCTACTAGATTAGGGGAAAATCTTCCTCGAGACTCTATGGAAAACAGCTACGCGTGCTCATAGTTTCCAACTCTTTTCTCTACCATGCGTCCAAACAAGTTTGTATAGAAGCAGCTTGCTCTACAACTCCGCCTGTAATTGGATTGGATTTCTTTGTAATCCTTCTTCAGTTCAAGTTTTCTTTGCTTTTTGCTTGTGCTTTCCGTTTTAATTTCGCGAAGGGAGTCATTCCCGGGTATTTCGCTTCGTTTGAGGGGCGATTGAGGAGGTAAAGGTCCCTTCTCTTGCTACGGTTGTCATTTTTAGATTTACATAGAAGCCCGCGTTGGTACTTAACTGAACTGCAAGTTAAAGTATATCTGAAGCGGAGCTTTGAAACCTTCCACTGACTATTTCCGCCCCATCAGTTCCGTCATCCCTTACATATTGAAGGAGACTCTTTATAACAACTGACCATTTGAGAGATGATAGAATATCCCTGTATCCTTGGGCATCCTGTGTTGTAACCGTCGAGTCCGAATAGCGAACTCATATGATATGTTGTTGAATGCTCCTTCAATGTCTAGAAAGTAGTCAAGACAGGTCATCTTTTTTGACAGTTCATTAGATTACCACCATTACGAAGAGCTGTTTAAATATGGAGGTGATGTTTAAGCAATGGATGATAGTATGCCCGATGACTGGAATATAAGCTTAATCTGTCCCATCTACCAGAAAGCGATCCTATCCAACGTAATTTGCGAATGTTTAAAGCCCTTCTGTAACACACTGTTGAGAAAGTACCAGTGTGGTTCCCATCCTGACAGAGACCAAACCATCACACTAAAGCAAATCCTGGGAAAAAACCCACAAATTGGACCACACCACACCATCTTCATCTACTTTAAGGCCGAGTATAATAGCATGCATACATCGCCTGAAGCTTTATAAGGTGAGTTCGGGATCCAGCTCTGTCAAGTAACACTGAGGAGTATGCTGTGCAATTTGTAGTTTGGAAGTCTCCCTTCTGAATTATTAAAAACTTGTAAATTAATTTGTCAAGAAGATGCGCTATCATGTGATTTTTCAATCTTCTGCTGAAGCAGATTGCCTATGGCAAGTGTTAACACAGAAGTCACTATTTTCCGTCCAGATGCTGCTGAGATACCCAGACGATATCGACATCAATGGTCGCTCCCAGCGTGCCATCGTAGAGACTTTCACGCCAATCGATAACGAGTTGGACTTAAAGTTAATGAGGACAAGACCAACGATATGCTGTTACCAAATAACACCATCTGTCCGCCGGTATAGGACAAAACATCGCTGTTGGTAGGTTTAACTTCGAATAAGTAAAGGGGTTCACCTACATTCGAGTTAACATCAACTTGAAAAATGATACCGTAGTAGACATCCGACGAAGACTGACCTTGCAAGCCGGTGCTACTTCGGTTTGGAGAACCAAAAGGGATCAAAACGCTTGACCTTGCATTTCTGCTATTTGGCGCCAAGTGCAGCACGATAAGCAGGAAAGCAAAACAGATATAGGGGCGCTTTCAAGCCAAAAAGTTCTTCTTTTTGTCCTGTGTGCAAAGAGGGTGAATGGAGGAGGAAATACAACCGCGTACTCTACAAGCTGCAGCAAAGACGTGGATGTTGTCCAAAAGGCCAAGCAAGATACGTCGACTGCATTGACTACAATTGAATTTTCGGATTCCAACCCTAGGTTCAGGAATATCAAACCTCCGCTCCTCCTTTAAGACCACAGCACTCGGTCTTGACAACTACCGTATCTGCGGGAACGACTCTCCATTGGCCGGGAGCCAATTAAGAAGAAAATAATTAGTTCAGGGATTGCGATGCTATTAAAAGCTTATAACTTACGCACCAAACCAAAGAAAAAAAATGTTCAATCAGATACAAGAGAAAAGATTTACCTTCAGACCTGTCGATTAAGATACTTTAGTAACCCTAAGAATTACAAAGTTAATTCTATCTACAAAATGATAACTTTGCCTTTGAATTCTGCCGTCAAGTCGTTTTTATAAAAGCTTAACCCATTATTCAAAGTATCTGAACCCTGTTATGATTAGAATTATTTAAGTGTCCGCAGTTCTTCTGTTTATTTTACCTTCGTGTGATGGGGAAACAGGCGAAAAAAGGTGTTTCTACCATAATGGTCACAGTTGTCACCTTCAGGAGCGCAGCAAAACAGGAGACTCACCTCGGTCATGTGTATCGCAGTGCTCCATTCACACTCCTTACAAGTACATCGCATGGAGGAGAACACATAAAACGACGCCAGGCCCCAACCAGCCACACACAGCAGCATAATGACTAGACACAGTTTGATTTCGATATTTCTCTTGGAGTCGGGACCGCCTTCGTCAACGTCGTCGTCGTCGTCGTCGTCGTCGTCGTCGTCATCATCGCCGTCGGAAAGAGAGGCCTGTGCACAACGAACCAAGTGCTGAACGAGAACGTACATACGGATCTCTTATTTCGACTTTTGTAATTGTTTGATTCGAACCGTGTGCGGGTTTTCTTCGTTTTATTTATTTTTTTTTATTATTATTTTATTATTATTTGGTGTGTGTGCGCTCTTTCGTCGAAGTTGTGTCGTGTCGTTGTCGTCGTCTTCATTCCAATCTCCGGTGTCTATGGTTTACGGTCTCCCTCTGCTGCATTGCTTCGAGTATATGTAGCCAGCAGCGAGCGAGCCAGAGCAAAAGAAGCCAGTTGTTGTCGGTAAAGTTAAAGAAAAAAAAGACAAGAAAAGAAAAAAAAAACTGGATGCCGAGAGAGCAGCGCAAAGAAGCAGCAGCAGCAGCTCCAGCACCAGCAGATACTATTTTGTCCGCAATTGGACATTTTTGAAAATAAAGTAAAATTTTAATTTTTAATTGTTTTCGCCGTGAAAAGAATTTCGAATTACACCGATTTGGTGGTTGAATTTCATCAATCCGATAGATACTTTGAGTTTAATGAAATTTAGAGGATTTGAGTGAAAATCTTTCGGTTTCGGTTGTGCCAGTTTGCTGCTGTTTGGTGTCAAATTTTTAAGGGTGCTTTGGAAAAATCGATATTTTGGTGCTTCGCTTCATTTTCGGCGTTTCTTATTATTTATTCTCATTCGAGTGTATTGCTTAGTAGTGGGATAGTTCCGGTTGTTGAGTCGGTGGTCGGTACGTCGGTACGTACATATGTACATATACTCGTATCTATTCGAATACGAATTCGAGTTTTAAGTTTTGTCTTTGTGTCGCGAATCGGTGGCGTTTCTGTTTCGCTGTTTTCGCTTCGCCAATTACTAAGTCAAGTGGTTGGATACGAATAGTTCGGCCGGAAAAACATGAAATAAAAGTGAAAAAGTTGATTTTCCACTTTTTTTTTTATAGATAGCATTTATATGTATTTTTTATTTTTTTTTTTAATTTATTGGATTATGTCTGCTTGTCGCAGAGAGGTGTCGGTGTGACTTTTAGAGATAAATGAAAAACGATACAACGCCACAACGCCATAACACCACCGCAACGCAGAGAGCTTAAAGAGGGAAATAAAAATCGAATTAAAACAACAAAAGTCGGTAGTGAAGCAGTGGCGGTGCCTATACTCGTATGTACATACATACATTGTTGAATGGATTTTTTTTTTTTTTTTTAAATAATGAGGTAAGCAAGCATTTAGCAATAACTTAAATTTTGGTGTGAGAGCTAATATAATGTTGCAAACGTTTATTTCGTATTTTATGTGTCATTACACTCAACTGTGGATGTCTTGTATGAAATGTGTGGGCAAAGGGTTCATGTGGTTAATTAAACAAACTAGGAAACGGTTAAATACATACCCAATTAGGTTACATCATTAATGGGTGAATGACGAATGATTAGTTGCACGCACGACATCTACAATAAATCATATTTGATTAAAACTCATTGTCCAGGTCTATGGGTATCTAATTTGTTAGCGTCCTTCGTTGTTGGTAGAAAGGGACAAGACTACCTACACTTTTAACAGGATACAATCCAAACAAAATTTTTGCTCGCAGGATAGGAAACTCGGACGCCACAAGTCCATTGTACTGTCAGGAAGCAAAACCCTTTTGTATCCATTTACTGGAATTTTCTCATCATCTTTCGTAGAAAGCCGGGAAGTTACTTAAGTGATGGACAGCTCATGGTACATATCAACACTTTCCACACCAGCATTAAAGATCTGTCACCTGATACGAGCGAAGGCTAGACAATCACAGAATATCGCCCCTTCGACAGCGTCGTCTTAGGTCTAACACTTTTAAATGCTTAGCAAAAGCGAAGTGACCCTTTGGAACAGAAAGCCAGAAAGTTGTCTGCAGCCTTTACTGTTGACAAACAACAAGAATTACGCAGATTCCTTACAGACGTCCGAGAGCATTCATTCAGTCTGTCCGCATCTCGTGGAGCCATTTTTTTGTCAAAATAAATAAGAGCAACCAAATCGCAGCACTCAGATTCTATATGGTCTGTTGTACTTCCTCCTTTTTGATGTAGTAGTTGGAGAAACTCAGATTGCTATTCCCCTGGACTAAAACTCACACCAGGTCACAAGCAATCACTCTATGACAATGCAGGGAGACCCAACATAAATTCAGGTCCTGAGAAGTAACTCTCTGAGCCTTGTGTAGCAATCTTATTAGAGATCTCATCCCCAAGGGTTCAGTGTAGCAACCTAATTCACAGAGTTCTTGCGTTCCCGAAATATTTTGGAACTGATTGAAGGATTGAGCAAGGCCTAACAACCTCACCACAGAGTCCATTTGATATTAGGACAGCATAGATTTCGACTTGATAAGGAACTGCTTATTTGCCTAACTAGTAGTAACCAGTCCGCGCCAAATGGGCCAATGATGCTCTGGCACGAGACCCAAAAAGTCTGATCTAGTACACTGATGGATCAAAAATAGATCCTGGAGTTAAAACTGGCGTCTTTGGATCCAACACCATGCTGTCGATATCCATAGGAAAGTGTCCCACGGTATTCCAGGCAAAAGTACATGCCATTGAGACCTGCGCCGACTTAATATCCAAAAAAGGGTATTAAGGGCGCCAAAATTCTAACCCTTTCGGATAGTCAAGCAGCACTGCTAGCACTGTCTTCTAATACGATAGACTCTATGACAGTTAAATGCTGCTACGCTACTTTACAGACCATGGGCAGACACAATAAGGTTAAACTTGGATCGGTACCCGGTCACCAAAGTTTTGAAGCCAACGAATCGGCGGACGAACTAGCTAGGCCTAGATCACAATCCATGTTCATACGACCAGAACCGTATTGTAGAGTCAATAAGGACTGCTGCCCTAACGCTCATTAACGACTGGGAACACCAACTTCCTCTTGACCACTGGGAAAATGTGCCTGGTCTAAGACTGTCCAAGTGACTAACTAAGCCTTACTCCAATAACGAAGTCCTTAGATAAGGATTAGGAAACTATCAAGCTTCCTAACTGTTCACTGCGGCCTGAGATACCACCTTAACAAGTGCCAGGTTAAGGATTGTCGATTCTGTCGTGGGGAAGATGAAACATCCGAACACATTCTATGCTTATGTTGTCGCTCTCCAAGAACCCACCAGCAATAGATCCTTAACTGGTTACGAAACCATCCACGAAAATTCTATTCATAACCATTCGAAGCCATAGTCGTGAGTATAGGTCTCCGTTGCATGCTTGCCTAACCTTTAGTGAAGTCTTATGTTGTCGTCATCCACGATATATTTTTCGTGGTCCCACCTTTAGCAAATGTCTGTCCAAGAAAGCTTCCTAATTTGCCTTTCGAATATGGCTTTAAACTTAAGGTCCCTTAAATTTGTGTCAAAAAATATAACACGCACAACAGGAATGGGCGCGAGAAGGTAAGTCCTGGACCACAAAAAGGCCGTTGCACCAATTATTTGTTATTTTTTTTTTTTTTTTGAGTGCGTTACTAAATATCTTCTTAAGCTGAACGCTTTCAGCAGGATCAGCCACAGATGGAAAACTAGCTCGATGAGTCATATGTACATATATCTAGACAGATCTGGTCTAAGCTGGATCAGAGACATAGTGCCGCGTTGGTTTGCTGAAGCGAAATGAGTCATGCAATCGGTGTCCTCACAGGGCACTGTCCGATAGGCAGTGATAAAAAGCTGGACGTCTTTTCCAATGACTTTTGGAGGAGCTGCAACGATTAAAAAGAGGAGGAAACCATGCTTCATCTTCTTTACTTCACTACTTACTTAGGTCCTTTAACCGCTCATATGGCATAGGGCGTCAACAACGCCTACGAGCCATCGTCTACGGAGTTCTGCAACGCACTTGAGCTTCCTTAAATCATCCCCAATGATCTAGATTTCTTCTCAACTGCCATTCTCCATGTCTGCATAGGGCGGCCCACTCGTCTGCCTGATTCCATTGCATCGCGTTCTTCTCAGTCGAACTTGACGTCAGTTAGGTCATGGCCCGTTATCGCGTGCAGTTGGTAGTTCGATATAAGGTTCGGCCAGAAGATCCTTAGGATGTTGCAAAGACATATATTTATGAGGGTTTTATGCTTCCGTGTGATGGTGTTGGTCATTTTCCAGGTACTACACCCATAAAGTAGCCCTGTTTCCACGTTTGATCAGTACAGTCTCAGCTTGATTTTTGTGCTAAAAACATTGCTTTTGAAGATTTTAGACAACATTCCGAACGCGGGCTTTGCTTTCTGCTGTCCACATCCAGTTCGGTACCACCATCTTGCGAGACCATACTTCCTAAATATACAAAGCTGCTTACGTTCTCGACTTGCTATCCGGCAATGTTGAGTTGGGGGGCACTGGTGCTTCTTGGAGAAGTTGCCGTATTTATTTTAAGCCGTACTTTATTCGGACTCCAAATTATGAACCATCTGATGCAGGTCCATTATCCCGTGTGAGAGCAGGCCAACGTCATCACCGTAGTCAAGATGTTTGAGATATGATGTCTTAGTACATCTCAGCCCTATATTTCGTCCAGACAGAGCTTCGCGGATCATATCACTGATTAGTACAAGGAATAAAAGTGGCGAAAGAATGCATCCTGCTTGTACTCTGCTGTGGACTTCAAATTCCTCTCACACCTTACTGTTGTGTAAGACATTTTATTTACCGCCAGCATAGGTAGTCTCTGTAACAGCAACGAGTTTTTCTGGTATACCTCACCTGTGGCACTCCTCCACCTCCACTGCAGGAGGATCTAGCTCGAAAGCCTGCCTGTTCTTTGTCGAGCGTTGAGTCGATATGTTTTCTTACTCGATCTAGACTTATTTTAGCTATTGGTGTAGTCACAGCCGCACAGAACGCATACAGCTCTCTAGTTTCTGCATTCCGTCAGGTTTCCCTTCTTGGACAGCTTAACAATCATTCCCCTCTTCCAATCTTCGGAGAAAGCCTCTGTTTCCCATAAACCTATCCTGTTTAGGGGCTCTTTTTTCAATGACCTTGCCGAACTGGTGTTCTTAGACGTCATGGACCTAAACCTAGACCTAGATCTACATACATGCATACATATGTATGTGAGTGTGGTCTGAAAAAGTTTTTCCCCGAATAACATGTTACAGACGTCTGTATTCATAAAACTGAAGTCTATCGAATAAGTTTCCTTACTGACAGATAATAAATCAAATCGAACAATCCACCAGTTTTATAATCAACGACAGGTTCACATGTAGAAATGTTTTATCTCACCTAGATAACACCTTATTATGAACGATATTCAACAGCCCAGGCATTTGTACATTTACAGGGAAAATGTGACTAATGGCAGGCACTACATACACAGCATGAGTTTCATGCTTCACAAAAGTTTTCACTTCAAAATGTTGACTTACACTTAATCGGCGCCAACCTTACTCCTTGATGCGATATTGAAGCACGAGGATGGACAGGCATCCATTCAATGTTTGCTTACAATCATTACATTTGCTGTCTTTATCTGGCTAAGACGATTCAAGAAGACTGTTAATACCTTTCTTACTCTCAATTGTTTTCTAACACTTTAGGGAAGGTGACTGTTAGAAGAATTTTTGGACGGATTTACGCACTTACTTAAAATCGGATCGCAGTCTAGTCCAGCCATACTCTCCCAGTTGCGTAAACTCTTTTGCCGTCTTTCATTTGAGGACCTTTCATCTGGAACAGAGTCAAAAACATCAGTGAACAACACCAAGAAAAAGTAATGGTAATAGTGCACAGCCTTGTCGGGTCTCGGTTCGTATCAAGTTCCTCCGACTGCCTGTTCCTATGTGACATTATAAGCCTTTGAAGCATGACTTGATAAAAACCAAGCTGTGTGGTATGTCCCTCCCACGTAGAACATAGCAATATGAACTCTCTCTTATCATTCTCGAGCAACTTTTCGAAGTCAAGAACAAGTTAGTCTAAGTCGGTCCCGATGATAATTCGTAAGGTGTGTATGTGATCAACGTAGGAGAGCGCACAACAGAAACCTGCTTGCTCATTATCAGGAATATTCTTCAGATGTTCTTCAATTCTTTCAATAGCTATTTTAGCCTTTTTTTACGATCGCAGGAAGAACGCAAATACTTCTGCAGCTGGATTGCCTTTCTTTAGATGCTTGATAATCATTATTACCCTATTCTACTTATCCAGAAAATTCCAGGACTCCCACTCTTTTTTTATGATGTAAAAATGTTGCTGATATGGTGGGTGAAGTATCTAGAGCTTTGCGCCGTTGCCGCCAAGTCCTACCGTGTTGTTTGTTTTGACTGATACATGTAATGCAATAATGATATCGCCTTTGTTTTGCGCATCGGATAGCCCACCATTCCGACCCTGGAGTAGCCGTCGGGCCCCAATATGCTATAAGAATGGAAAAATGCTCTTTATAACTCCTTCCCTGATCGTCTTCCGGAAAAGGTTCATGCACATTATCGATATGACAAAATCACTAGTTTAACCAGTGCCTTGAAAAAATGTGTACAGCACGCAGTACGCTGAAATTTATCAATCTTATGCTTAAGCTCGTTCCTAACCTCTATAAGAATGACATCAAATTTTATGAGGTTTTATGGTAACGGTCTTTATGTTAGTCCTTATGTCGATGACAAGTCCTTATGTCCACAAGCTTCTCACCGTTGTCTCCCATCAATCTTGGCATTGAAGTTACCATCAAAATGATCATGTGTTCATTATGTGTTAAGTCAATTACAAAATTCAAATACTTAGCGCAACAGACGTACTAGCCTAGCCTAGCTTCTCGCAACCATTCGTGTTGTTCGTGTTATATTTTAACATAAATGGAAGTGACCTTCAGTTTAGAGCCATGTCTGAGAGGCACGCCGCACTCAGGTCCATTATGTTGCCCGTTTGGGCTAAAGAATATCATCCATTACTGTTACCCTACGTCTATTCGTTTATACTCAACTTACTTACTAAATTTCCTGTTTTGCGGTCCTTCACATACAAACCATCGTGTCGATTTGATGAATTTCATTAGAGCTTCGATCGGCGTTCTGGAGAGTTCCTCTAGGTTATTGAAGAAGTGTCTTCCCAGGAACCTGTATCTGGAATGGTGGAGGCCGGGGCAGTGGCATAGGAAGTGGGTTGTGTCCTCAATCGCTTCCTCATCGCCACGGCCTCTACAGAGCTCCTCTTCTGTCAGGCGTAGTTTTTTCGTATGATACCGTAGAGTGTTGTGCCCTGTGATGATATTCATGAGGGTGGAAATGGATTTCCGGTCTTTCCGAACAAGTCTCTCGGTTTTTGCTTTGTCAAAGGTGGGCCATAGTTTCCTTGTAGTAACGCAGGTTTCTATGGAGTTCCACCTGTAGTTTGCCTCTCGTGGCTTTTTCCCCTGCTTCGAGTTTAAGTGTGCAAGGCGGGATTCTCACGGATGGGTCTGTCAATTCGGTGGTCAGTGCAGAGCCACTCCTTGCTAGTTCGTCAGCCTTCTCGTTGCCTGGTATTCCCTCTTGCCCAGGAACCCATCAGAGTGCGACCTTTATGCTGCGTGCCAAGAGCCTTGAGTTCTGCGCGACAGCACATCACAAGCTTCGATTTTATTTCAACGGCAGTAATTGCTTTAATAGTAGCCTGGCTGTCAATAAAAAAGCTGATACCTTCCGGAGGTATTGCCCTTACCGCGGACTCACGGGCTGCTGTAGTCACTGCCAGGACCTCCGCTTGGAAGACGCTGCTATGGTTTGGGAGTCGGATTGATCGTGCTATTCCCAGCGGTTCGGAGAAAATGCCAGAACCAACGCCAGGGTCTATTTTGGAGCCGTCTGTGTACACAGATATGGATTGCGCATTTGGTAAGTGGTGATTTTTCCAATCATCTCTGCTGGGGAAGGTGCAAGAAAACGGTCTCGTGAAGTCTAAATATGGCGTGATGTAGTCTGTGATAGGTACATGGCCAATGTATTTTTGTATGATCGTTGAGTGACCTACAGTATTTATTTTCCAGTTTTCGGACGCTCATGGCTGCCTGTGACTGCATGAAGATATCTAGCGGTAGCAGGTTGAGGATCGCCTAAAGACCTGCCGTTGGTGTTGTTCTCATGGCACTGGTGGTGCCGATGCCCGCTAGTCTTTGTACCTTCGTATGGGCTTTTAGATTAGTGGGTTTTTCGGCTGCCTGCCACCACACTAGACTGCCATAGGACAGTATTGGTCTGACAATAGTTGTATCCATTCACAGTATAATTTCGGGGGACGGGCCCCAGGTCTTTCCGAAGATTCGGCTGCAGGAGTAAAAGGCTATTGTTGCTTTTTTTTGTTGGTGAAAGTACAGTTTTTTGGGGATTGACCCCAAGTTCACACTTTTTTGCCCAGGTGTGTAAGGTCTTCAGTGCTCCATCTATTAATTCACTAAGAGTAGGGAGGTATTTACCTGTCGCCATCACAACAACGTCATCTGCATATGCTGTGACTTTGACCCCACTGTATCTTAGCTTCTGAAGCACCTCATTCAGGACAATGATCCAGAGCAGTGGGGATATAACCCCGCCTTGAGGAGTACCTCTGGAGGCGTATGCTTCTATCTTCTTTCCTTCAAGTTCAGTTATTATATGTCTACCTTCTAGGATGCTAATTATCCAATTTATTAGGATATAATCGATGTTTAGCATCGTTAGGTTCCTACGTACTGCATCAATACGGACATTATTGAATGCTCCTTCAATGTCTAGAAATGCAGCCAGGTTAAATTCCTTTTCGTTTAGTGATTTTTCAATTGAGCCGACTACGCTATGCAGCGCTGTACCAAGACTTTTCCCTTTGCTATAGGCGTGTTGCGCTGGGGATAGGCCTTCTGGACGTAGTCTACTGCGGATGTGTATTTCGACTAGTCTTTCAAGTGTTTTGAGTATGAAGGAGTTTAGGCTTATCGGTCTAAAGTCTTTGGCACTCGTGTGATAGTAATTAGTCTCGGACGTTTGTCAGACATGGGACATGCGAGAGGTGGGACCGTGAAAAACTTGTTGGTGTTTTCTGGGATTATGGGATTTTTGTAGAGTCAATCGGACAATATGGACATGGATGAGCTTTGTAAAGCGCAACGTGCCAATCGAGCCATCAAACAATCGATCTTTGTGCACTAAGTTCCGGTAAACGTGTCATCAGCCTTTTTCGAGGCCTGCGTTGGCCACCGCACAGTAGCGATTTCAAGCCCTTGTAAACACCAAGGACCACCACGAGGAGATAAAGGAGATAAGGCAAACACAGGGTTATAAAAATTGCGCTGCCGACCTGAACCAAGTTTTGAACTTTGAGTACTACTTGCGAGTGATACCTAACAATGTTGGGTAATCTAAGAGTTTCTCTGGATGGACTGCAGTGGGGTTAGTCGGCGAGGATAACTACTACCTATCTTTCGCGTTCTTATTTGCATTAAAGCGGGGTATTCTGTAAGCATACAAAGAGAGATCACTTCATTTTTGAAGTACAGCCTACAGGTCTGGTACTAGATTTAGTTGTGAAGATGCCTTTTTAGGAGTGATGCGAAAGATACCAGTTAGAACTCTAAATTTTTAAGGTTGCTGTTTATAGTAACAATATACATGGGTTATGGTAGAAATTTTAAAGTGGAAAACCTGTAAACCTAGCTTCCATTTATATGTGTCCACCTAACATAATTCGGCCAGTCGTTGGACCCGCTCCAACCTTTTTATTGTAGTAACTTCGGTAGCCTTTGTCCATTAAACCACTGCAGCGTCGGTAGGCCTGTGTGCAGATTATTTTGAGACTCAGTCCTCTCTTCCTATCGCGAACCCTTGAATATTGATGTATATGGTCTATGTAAGAATTCGCTGTCTAGTATTAATCCAGGACTTCTTAGCACCGAAGCGAGCGTTTGGATCTCAGAAGACCTCTCACGAATGTCTGACAAACTTCTGAGAGTATTAGCTGTCGTGAGAAAGCTTCTCAACTCTTTTAAGGATTTAAACAAGGAACCAATTCTGAAGCGACAGAACATCTTCTGGAAAGCGCCGAGTTGGTGTGGATTATCATTTCATTGACCATGAACATAGTCTATTTTTCGTGGATCAGCGATAGCCTTATATTGGTGAGCACATGATTAGTAGGCTTATTGTGAAGTGTGATTGAATGCTCTTTATCTTGAGAACTCGAACATCCAGGGCTGGCTCAACACAATTTCTCAACTGATGTCCATGTTGGAAGGTACAAAGTGGAAAGATGGTGAGAGCCTTCTCTAGAATATGACTGTCAATAATCATCTCCTGACATTTGAGATCAAATGACATGAGGAAAGGCTTCTAGAAAACATTCGTCAGTGACTGGGTTAATTTTTAAACAACGATACGAAAATCAGATCCCTGATAAAGCAATGTCGGAAATATCCAATCCTTGCCGGTTGCCATCCGAAAAGCAAACTGAGAAACTTTCTCGGACGTTTGTCAGGCATTCGCAATTCGTGTTGTCTGGGATTCGAACTTTGAATTTTCCACTCAGTAGTCCAACGCATCAACCACTGAGCTACGGCGCCCACTTTTTCTACCCGAGATTTTTTAGGTTCACGATTAGGAGTCTAACGTCTTCCGCGAAGTCTTCTAGTTTATGTTTGCTGTCGATGCCATAGAAACCACGACTGGGAAGAGTTATTCTTCGTCTGATCTCGTCGCTGACGTTGTTTGTGGAGTTCTCCATTGAGAGTCATTTTTTGTGGACAGCAAAGCTGCTCTGTCTTAATGATCGCAAATGACCAATTGAGGGCCCTTTAGGTTCTCCAAGTAATATCAATGTCGTAGGCTAGTAGTTGGACTTGTACAATATTGTACGTTGGCGTTGGTTTGAGAGTTACATACGTACGTTCACGTATTGTATTGAAGGGATCACAGGACTGCGCGTCACCTTGCCTAAGGCATTTCATCAAAAGCTTTGCTGGTGTCCTCACCAGCTTTAATGGAGCACTGCCATTCTGCATAGGCGGGCGGACTTGGCAAGGATATTAAGACTAGACATGACTCGGTATAGCTCATCTCTATCCACAATATCATTGGCAACTATGAAATCGATTAACAGGTACTGGGTATCGAATTTGTGTCCAAGGGTTTGCATCATTATCTGCTGAAACGTCGATGGTGGATTTTAAACCGGACTGATGTGGTCCTAGCATGTTGTCACTATCACATAATACGGAAGACATGATTTTATATGCGATGTTATGTCACTGTAGTTGGCGCCGCTTATAAGGATCTTTCCTTAGGATCGCCCAAACGGTGTTAGGATTCCATTATTTTGATTGGGTTGGCGGGATTCTACTGCTTGACAGTGGAAAGTTAGTCGATATCGACGTTCAACAGACTGCGGAAATGTCTCTTCCATATCCTCAGCACCGACTACAACGACTACGACTACACCGACTACCGAGGTTACTCTGTTCGTCCCTGTAGGATCTGTTCTGGCTTTGAAGCCTTGGTATGCTTGTTTTACCTTACAGTAGAACGTTCGAACATAATTCCTGCGATAACATCTGCCTTTTTCCTCAATCGAGTGCCTTTCATGCTCTCTTTACTTTCGTTTGATAAGTCGATGTTCTTCTCTTATCCTCTCTTCGTAGAACTCGCGAGCAGTTCTGGTCCACTTTCGCAGCGCAGTTTTATATGCCTCCTGATGCACCTGGCGGTGTTCTTATTCAGACTACGGTGCTTCATTATGTTGGCTGAGTGAAAGCCGCTGGTCATCCCTATTTGCTGCTAGGGGTATAGGAGTTTTATGAAGATTGGGTAATACTCGATCGGCAAACGCTCAGGCGGTGTCCTGTGATTGCAGCCGTTCGACGGCAAACTTACAGTCTTTTGCTGGTTTGTCGCCAATTTCGATATGCACAACGAGAAGTCCGTCCAGCTGCTGGGATACGCAGACGATATTGATATCATCGGTCGCTCCCAGCTCTTATCCTGCTCTACGGTGCCGAGTGCTGGATGATAAGCAGGAAAGCAGAGCAGATTTTGAATACTTTCGAGAGAAAAATTCTTCGTCGAATTTTCGGTCCCATATGCGAGGAGGGCGAATGGAGAAGAAGATATAACCGCGAACTCTATGAGCTGTATCAAGATGTCGATGTAGTCCAGAAAGCCAAAACACGTCGACTGCACTGCCTCGGCCACATCGAGCGAATGGACAATAATGCTCCAGCTAAGAGGATCTTCGAATCCCAGCCCCCAGGTTCGAGACGACAAGGAAGACCGAACCTCCGTTTTAAGGACCAAGCTATCGCGGATGCCAGAGCGCTTGGTCTGGAAAACTGGAAGCAGCGTGCCCAGGATCGAAGATGATGGAAGGCTGCTGTGTCTTAGGCAGGGACCCTCCACGGGTTGGGAGGCCGTTAAGTAAGTAAGTAAGTAGTACAACGAGATAGTGGTCCAAGTCCACATTGGTTATTCGGATAGTCCGGCTAACTCAAGATCAAAAGAGAGTCATGTGCTTTTGTGGATTTTGAGGTGAGGGAGCGATGAACTACGGCAAAATTTCAATTTGTCGAAAAGTTTTTCTTCCTTCTTTCGCCCGGCCCATCCCATCGTACTTTTGGATGACGGTGGTATCTGTTTTGCAGCAGTCTAGAGCCTCCGCAAATTCTTCGACTTGAATAAAGTCAAGAATTGACCTCAATAGTTGGTATTCGAATATCTCCAAATATGCAGTATGGTGAGCATTCGGTTCGAAACACTTGAAGATATCAAGTTAAAGCTGGATAGAGGCTGATCTGATGTCTTATTGGTTAATTTAAAGTAGTAGATATCTGTTTTCTCCGTTAATATTCAGTGCAACTTTCTCCATAATAGCTCAATCGTCATACATCTTAATTGGTCGACATAAAAACTATGAATAACTGCAATTCCCTGTCGCCTTATAGCTCTCATTTAATTGCAATTAAAAAAAACTTTAAGCTGTTAAACAGTTTTTCTATAGGTAGGTACGAAAGATATTTGCATCACGCAAACTAAAGCCATAGAACCGTCTGCTGATTGATTCCTTTCAGCTGCAGTAAATTAATTACCAAGAATATTGACTACCGGTCTGCTCAATCATTACTATGGGACAATTCGAATAATAATTACACATACAATACCGTAGTAGATACTTATATATCGAACGATGAACAAACCTTACCTAAACAGGACGCAACTATAACCATGTATCTGACACATTCACCGTGCCCGCACCGCATATCTAAAGAGAGCGATTGTATGTTGTATTTCTTTTGTTCGAAAAAAATATTTGCGCCTTTGTGTGAGTGCGATGTGTGTACAAGTACGATTCTCTCCGCATTTTATTTGTCTGTCGTGTTCATGTCGTGTGTTCGGTTCGGTTCGTTCGTTTGT
The DNA here is from genome assembly GCA_946965025.1 of Blera fallax. Taxonomy (NCBI): domain Eukaryota; kingdom Metazoa; phylum Arthropoda; class Insecta; order Diptera; family Syrphidae; genus Blera; species Blera fallax. The sequence continues at coordinate 41,585,913 of OX337247.1, read as the reverse complement.
GTCGCGCTCATTTATATGGTTTTGCCGCAGAGAAGAGCACTTCGACCTCTCAGTTGAAATTTTATCTCGTAATGGTGAGGAGTAAAATTTGGATTACGGTCAGGTGTTTAATGGTTTTTAGAATCGCTTTAAAATAATTCTTTTTTTTTTTCTCTCTCTCTCTTCAAATAATTCTAACACACCCAACATATCTTTTGATTTACAATAAATTGCATTTTAAATTGAAATAAAAAGAAAATAGAAAGAACAACACCAAGTATCTGCATGCATTCAAAGTGATTTTAATTCGAAGAAAAACCAATAAACCTAATCGAATCCATTATATCTTTATGAAACACAGTTATAGATACAATTTGCTGCTCTCATAACGCGACAGAGACGAGAATTACACACATTTCGTACGTCGTTCGGTGTGACGCCGGATAAAGTGTTTTTTTCTGTTTTAAGTTTTTTTTTCTTTCGTCTTTTTTTTGTATAAATTTTATGAGAGAAAAAAATAATAAAGTACAGTGGGAATATTTTGTGTATTTTGTGTTTTTTTTTTTTTGTTCATGTGATTCAGAGAGATACAAAGCGAAAAGTGGTGGAAGACGGGTGAAAAAGTAGCGCTATAGAGATACAATAAAAGTATCGGAGAGATTGTGTATGGTGTGTTTGTTCATCGGTCTGTCGGTCGGTCAATTGGTTCGCCTTCGCCGCGTTTTTTTTCTGTTTTTTTTGCTGTTTCTCAATGCGTTGTCGTCGTCAGTTGAGCAGTCAGTCATTCAATCCTCTGCAAGTCTGTGACACGCAATTCAGTTATAGATACATCGTGTACATAAAAGTGGATTAATTCATTCAAAATGCAGATGATGGGATTACCTGTGTGCAGTCTATACCTACTACTACTAGCTTAGGTGAGTTAAAAGAAAAATGTCGCACATATTACTTGGAAATGAAATTTTGTATCTGAGTTAGATATCCGATTGTGGGTTAGGGTACATATGTACAAGTTTGTTGGTAATGGGAATGAAAAGAGAAGTGGATTACGTACAGATTCGATGTATGATTGTCAACTACTTTTTGTATGTTTGCTGCTGCTGCTCTTGCTCTCTGTCGGCCTGTCTGCCTGTCTGCCCCTTCTGTGCTGTGTGCATGGTTTTCATCATTAAATTCTTCTTGGTGTGCACACACAGTTGCCGCTGCCGTCACTCTTTACTCTGTTTTTACACACAATATGAACGACCGACGAATAACCAGCAACATAAAAAAAAAAGTATCTTTAACTGGATATCCAACGACGATTTCATAAGTGCAGGAGTGAGATAGCGGCTATAATAAATCGAAGATACCGAGGGAGACCATTGCCCGTCCGGGTTTTGAATGATGATTCAGATTTATTAATTGCAATAGATACGTTTTTTTTTTTTTTTTGTTGGTAGGTACTTGTATGTGAAGTGAACATTCAAATTGTATCTTTTACTTTGTTTTGAACTTATACTATAGAGTGTCCATCGATCCGTTTTGTTTTTATGCAGTATTTCATCTTTATGGGTTGAAAATAATACAGGCTATCCACTCAGATGGAATTTATTCCGATAAGATTTGCCATCAACCCAATAGATACTCTCAGATACATTTATCGCAGGGCCGAATCTCGAAAATCCTAAGTAATTTCCAGGAATTAACCTCATCGCTGAATTTCTTGTAAAATTTTACCCTAAAATATGGTATAATACCCCCAAAGTATCTCACTAGCATCGAGATGTCGTGTAGAAAACAAATCTTCGAGGTTATGGACATCTCGAAGGCAGCAGCAAGCAGCACAAGCACATAGCGCGCGCAACACCAACTAGGCACACATACAGAACCAGAGAGAGAGAGTACAGAGGAAACAAAATAATAATAAAAAAAAAAAAAACAGTTTTTTTTTTCTCTCCTCCCCCTCCTCATCCTGCTGCTGTTGCTCTTCATCGTCTTTGGTTGGTCTTCGTCTTCCTCTTTTATTGTTGGCGCTGTGTATGTTTCATTCTGGCGTTCCTGTCATGGAGATAAAATTGAAAATGACGACAACAATACTACGACGACGACGACGACGATGGCGATGGCGAGGATGGCGATGGCAATGTCGAGTCGAAGACGAAATGAGGAATGCGCGCTGGTTCGTCTGCCTTATGCTCTGGTTGGTGGTGTGCTCCGCTTGAGGTGTAATGCTCGATGGGTCTTTCGGTTGTTTCGACAGTCGGTCGATTCGGTTATAGTTGGTTAAATGATGACGATGGTGATGGTGGTGGTGGTGGTTGATTTGATGGTGCTGCTGTTGGTGACTCTATAAACGACACGCGCGCCCCCTACATATATGGCTTGGGGTCACTACTACATGTAAAAAACCAACAAAAACAATTCACTCATCAACTAAATTGCGAGCAAAGAGTGTACACTGCACATCGATAGATGGCGCTTTATTTCTCCTTCCACTATATGTGGTGTGGTGTAATAAAATGCAAAGTCTATCAAATGAGATCCATAGATACATATCTTGTATAATTGTAGATGCACAGATGTGTATTACCGATGGGAAATGCAAATACCAATTCAGAGAAACATACTATTGCAGTGGATAGAGTAGCTGCATCAATGACTGCAGCGTCACATCTTCGCATACGAGTACTGATGGATTTCGCATGTTAATAGGCCAATAAACTTGCAATACTACACACTGTCGAGTCGAGGGTATTTATCGTTTTAGCGTTTTCAATTGTGGGTATGTTGAGATCGATTTGCAATGAATCTAGAGCCACTTTCATATATGTACATATGTACATAACAATTGAACGATAACCATACCGGATGGTTGTTAATCTGAAAAATAAAAATAACTTTTCCGAAAGTTAGAGTTGCCTGACTGTTTGGCATTTACCTACTGTTTTAGGTTACGAGCTCCTTTTGCAGATTCTTTTTTGCATCCATTTACAAGTATGCAACTTATTACTTCGCCTTTAATTCTTATTTAATTAAATCAAGGCGATGCTGTTGCTTTTACATCAATTTTGTCTGTAGTTCCATGGAGAGGATACCATTTCAACGTTTGCTTTTGTTGCGGGTTGTTCTGTATCGGATACGCACTAACGTACTAACAAATCTTGTTTCTAAATGAAAATAAACAAAAATATCCCTCTATGTAGGGTCCATTTCGTGGTCTATTTCTCTGTTTTATGAGTTGCATTGCAACGCTGTAACTCAATAGCGACTTAAGCGGTTTCGGTGTGATACGAGAATTTCACTGGAAAGGTTTATGGTTAGTATTTCTATAAAGGATAGCTCATAACTTATGCACAAATAACAACGCTTATTACAATATAAGTACCTTTACGTCTATGACCCATTTTTATTGAATGAAACCACATTCAGCATCGATAGCAGCCTGGACAATGGCATCCTTTAGAGCTTGGATGGTAATGTGGCGATGTTTTTTGGTTTTATTTTTAATTACCCCCAACGGATTAAGGTCTAATGAGTTAGTGTGTTGTTATGCAATCATGGAAATTGATAGCCTTTTATGCCTGAGTCATGAGCTTTGTGCTCAGGCGCCGAATCCTACTAAAACATTTAACCTGCTTTGATTCATTCATAGTGTCTATTCAGGACTTACCAACTGCTTCTAGCACCTAAATGTATCCACCAAAATTTACTTGAAGACCTTGTGGGGCATAACATGACTTTCAGTGCTCACTACTCCAAGGACCATTACACTGGCAGAAAACTTGATGCGTATTACACGGGGGACATCTTAAAGCTTTGGACACACCGATTTGTCGTTCCTTCTACTGACCTTATAGTCGTGGTCGAAATTTCTTTCGTCAGAAATAAATGCAGAATGTGTGGTTCTTCAGCATGCTTCAACTTGTTGAGGAGCCTCAGAGAACTCGCTGCTTTTTCTATTCCTCCAACATATGCTGGTATAAGACTTATATCGGAGGTTTACTTGAGTTACACCGTGAAAGAGTCGCTCAGACACATAAAGGTTCCTTCCTATTGATCTCATTGATATTTCCGTGTCCAGGTATATTTGATGTTGCACTTATTTCCGAGCTTTTGTTGCTGTTCGAATTATCACAAATTCATGGAAAACTGCATATTGTTATACGCTCAAGAGTCTTGTAAAAATTTATTCGATGGTTCCGTAATTCTTTTTGTTTTTATCAACATAATACGTTCTAGCAGAATGAGTCGTATATCTTTCGCACGATTTGAAGAGACTATTTTGTAGTATCCGAAAGGCGGGACTGAATAGCTTTTTAATTATAATTATTACTTCCAGACGATTGTTCCACAATCGCAAGAAATTGGATCATGAAAAAAATGTTTCAGACCAAACTCTGGCATCCGCTATGGCTTCTCCTAAAGGGTCATTCACAGCTCAGCGACCGGCGAATGGGCGAACTGCGAACAAACCATTTTCAGTACATTTAATAGCACACAATTGACAAATTCAGTATTCCAAAAAACATGGTTTAATTTACCTACCGATTAATATAAAAAAAGTTAAATTTTAATTAGTTTCTCCGAAGAAATTAACAATTCGCTGATTTTTTCGCGAAAAGGCGTATACTTCTTGCGAACTGTCAAATCTTATTCGCATTCCACAGATATAGAACGAAATCCACATTCGCGCGACCAAAATATTCGCGAGAGTTCAACCTCACAATTCTTTTGTACATACAACGAATGACAAGAGAAATTCGCAGATTGCTGCGACAAGGAAAAAAGTTGCTGTGAATGAAATGTCAAAATTTGCGAATATTCGCTCGTTTGTATTCGCAAGTCCCCGAGCTGTGAATGGCCCTTAAGACATCTTTTCATCCTTACATATCCTGTAGAAATAATTTAAAAAGAAACTAAGCTGTTTGGCATGTCTACTAATGAGGCAGTGCTGCCAATGGTTTGCTGTTTGCTGAAAATGTTACAATGATCTGAGACGAGGAACTGTCTTCGGGTTTGGAAACGGAGATTTAGGAGTTCATGACTACCTTTTGTGATAGTGTCTGTCTTATCTTTCTAATATTAGCGAGTGCTGGGTATGTGCACCGGAACATTGTTTGGTATGTCTGCCTCTGGTACATTCCTCAGTTATAACGTCGGTTAGTTTTGAGACGGAGTTTCTCTTAAATAGTAGATATCTGTTAGATCTTTTCTTTTAGTTGCCTTTCTTAACCGCATCAGCTTGAATAAGATACTTAGCAAATGACATAGAAGACTTGCTCAATCTGTCAGCTATACAATACACTGGAGTGTCACATTGACCTGGTACTCAGCAAAAGACAGGATTGTACTGTTCAGCTATCTCGTTTAGAGATACCCTGTTCAGACATAAAATCACACAAAATTTCAGGGGAGGAAAGATCTATATTCTCACATTCCTAGGTAGAAAAATTTTAACTTTACATTCAAAATTTATATTTATAAAATACTCTTCGAAAACTCGGGCCTACCACGTTGCGTGGTATTTTCCTGCGTTAAAGAGCTTAGCAATTATTTTTTTTCATATAACCCCCATTTGCACATGTTTAATTTTTCCTCACATAAGGATAAAGGCTCCTGTAAATAATGTTAAACACGAAATTAAATTGAATTTCTAGGATTATCTCATTCATTGATTTTATTTTGAACCATTAAAGGATTAGAGTACTTTAAGTGGTTTTAGTTTAAATAACATTCTCCTCGTCCTTACCAGGAATAGGGAGAGAATAAAGGATTTCCCAATCGGTGCTATATAATATTGGATAAATAATTTAATTTTCTTGGCAAATATACTTTAATTGTTAGTATTTCTTGTGACATTAAAGACTTAAAGAACTTTTAATAGCTTAAGTTAAGAGTTCAATTGTCTTAACTGGATTTTTTTTTGCGGATGAATTTTGCGTGCACTTGTGTAAATCTTCTACACATTTCGTTGATACTGCGTCATCACCCTATCGGAGATACTCTTGTTTTTGCAAATGACGTCTTATGTCATCTTTTGACTTTGACATTTGTGAAGTAAACAGCAGCAGAATGCACGTAGACAGACCATGAATGGCTGTACACTATAAGGACACGGTATCATTCTGTCAATGTTTTTGACAAATAATCGATCGGTGGTTTTGTAAATGTGAATGTGAATTTCGTCGATTCCCTGGTCGTGTGATACCAACTGGAGAACACTGCAGTGTTTCTGGACTGGTTCAATACGAGACAGTACCAAGCAGATGTGGCATCTTTGAAACAGCTGTCGACAATATCACTGCTGTGCTTGCAGATGTCCAAAAGGACCTTTAAACATCAACCAGACGATGAGCCACGCAATTGAGCATCAATAAACCTTGCACTGGCCCACAAAATCGCGGGTTCAATTCGAAGACTCTGCAGGCCGGAGCGTTGGTGTTCTTCGCTCTACACATCAACCGTCAAATGCGCAGTTTTTAGACTAGGTTGTCATAATTTCCGAAGAAATTTCTGTCCAATTCGTCGGTGTTGCGTGTCACTCCCTGTTGACAGTGTGTACTTTATTTTGCCCTCGTTTACCGCTAGACACATTTTAGCCAGTTCTTTCTCCATATTCGCAAATGCGACGGTGACAACTTACTGAGTTCTGTCAATAACGTCGATATTTTCCTCGTATGCAAGTTATTGTACAGACTTTTGAAAGATTGTACCTCCGGTGTTGACTTGTGAGTTTCGAGCAATCTTTCCAAGGATGTTGTTTAAGAAATCACATTGCAGATCGTCACCTTGTCTAAATCCTTTTTTCACATCAAATGTTTCGGTGAAGATCTTGGTAGAGCAGCGAGAGCTCTCCATCGGCATCCTACACAGACAGCCGAACTTGCCAGGATTGCCAAAACTAGTCATTGTTCTGTATAGCTCGTTTCTATAACAGCTTTGAAATTGAAAAGAAGATAGTGTTGGCGATGGGTTTTCTTCAGGATCTGTCCACGTATAAAAATTTGGTCGATTGTTATAACCGCACTGATACGGGCCGATCAGATTGTTGTCGAAAGGTTTCAAGCAGCACTCCAATATGACAGATAAGATCGTTCGTATACGCGATATTGAGGAGGTTAAGGAGGTCTCCTTTCTTGTGAATTGGGCAAACGATGCTAAGTTTCCATTCATCAGGCATGACTCATCTGACCAGATTGATGAAATGAGTTGTTGCATGGTCTATACCAGTGCATTTCAAGCTGATTTAAATAGCTCGCCAGACACTTCGTAAGGCCTAGCCACTTTGTTAAACTTATGTTTGGATATTGCTCTCATCACTTAAGTTTAGTCTGGTGGACGGTTTTGGCTATCATCATCCAGGTTGAATGGTTCTTTCTACCTGGGAATGTTGCTCTTCATCGTCATTAAATAGTCTACAGAAATAATTTTTCCATATTCTCAGCACCGACTGTGACTCTACATCATTCTGCAGTGGCACCTCTGCCTGTGCTCGATCACGCGTTTACCGATTGGCGTTAAAATAGCCTGAATTGCTCGTTAATTTTTTTTGACGAGGAGCACGTAGAACAGTCTACCGTAGCGTCGTCTTTTTGCTCTGTGGGACGTGAGGGTATATTAAGCTTATGTTGGCTAATTATGCATCGACACGGTTCGTTATAAAACGTTCACTTACATGTCGAAAACTCAACACTGCTTGCCTAAATAGGCCGCATATGATAAATCCGGAACCGCTCTCTGTAGCGGTCTCCTTTTTTCATCCACCTTTTACCCGGCTTCTTTCCATGGTGGGGCAGTTAACCCCTCGCAAAACCGTCCATCACTTTTGAGTACCAATACCAGGTATCTTTCCTGGACTTCTTGAACGAAAAAAAAAATATAAATTTAGCGCAAACAATACATATGCATACTGCTTACAGCCTGGCCCTCCCCAACCATTTGTGGTGTGCGTGTTATATTCTTCGCACGAATAGAGGAGACCTACGTTTAATGCCATACCCAAAAGGCGTGATTAAGAAGCTTCTCATGACAATTATTACTCTCGGATGTTTGTCAGATTTTTGCGAGGTATGGAACCGTAAAGAAAATGTCAAACCTTCAGTTCAGTAGTTCAATGCCCTTACTACTCAGCTACGGTGCTATCCTTTTTTTATTGGATAATCCGGTCCTCATTGACTTTTGATCCGAAAATGTCGTAGTAGCCCATATAAGGTGTTCTCGAAGTAGTTCGGAAACTGTCTGTGTCACCATTGACTCCTTCTAGGGAACTCCTCTGCTGCCGCCCGGGTATGGAGGGTACCCTTCTGTTGCTGTAAGTGTTGCAAGTTTTAAACGAACGAGAATAAGGAAAATATGCCCCGGACAAGTAGTGTGTTTGTTTTTAAAACAATTCTACGTTATAGACTCGGTTTTTGACTTATTTTGCTGATAATGAACGGCGTTTTTACGGATGAGTCCGTTCAACTAAATGATTCATTTTATAAGTTATAGTCCATTAAAAGAGTTTTGTTTCTCTCTGAATGGCACACATACTCGTAACATTAACCATAAAATAACCGGTTAGCCATAATAGACGGACGCATTCGGATTACCACATTTTACTGCCAAGATTAAAAAGGTTAATATATTTTTTTTTTTTCGTACGCTGTCTAGTATAAAATGAATATTTTATGTGCAGCATTTATGATCGCGAATTCACTTGCTGTAATTGGAATTTTAGTTTCATTTGAATTTTAACGAGAAAACCGTCTTATTGGTCTAATCAAAGCAGTTCAACACGGATGAATATACACACATCCGTATTTTATTTTTGATGATTATTGACTAGTGGCGGTGTAACATGTACAGCTTCCTGCTGCTAAAATTGTGTTCGTTTTTACAGCATCGTATTCGTGTCGATTGCAAGTCAAAGATACGATTTAAAAACAATTATAAATAAAAGTGTTTTTTTTTAGAGCAAATTCCTTTAATGAATGAACTGGTCACTCGAGATTCCCGTCATTAACGAGGGGTTCGTTAGTCGCTACAGATGTGTATTAATCCAGAAATGCTAATGTTAAGTCGCCACCAAACACATGAAGACCATTCGAATGACCGTGGAATGTTTTGATACACAAGCAAGGAGGTGCCAACTAATAAACACGTTTTCGAAAATATCTCAAGCGACTGGGTCGAGTGTGCTTTCCTATAAAGTCATTTTCGAAAACTGTCAGTAAACGTCAATTAAGAAGTAACGATTGTAATAAGAGCGGCGTATTTAGTTTTTAAACTATTGAAAAAGTTGTCAAATTTAGTTCACTTTTGTTCTTTTGAGGAAATTTTCGAAGACATCGTTCTATAATTTTGGCTCGATAGTGGCAATAGCACATTGGATTGCCGCCTTAGGATTAGGCATTGTTTGTGGTAACTTTTTAAAGCTGGAGTTGTTCTCTTTACGAGAAAAATGATTGTCTGACTCACGCAGTGCTAAAGGGCTTTACTTTCTTTTACATCTACCTGCCGATGATACTTAATTATGTTCATCGTGCGCAGTACTATTAAAGCAATCGACATATGTACAGTCTAAGACGGCGACTTTTAAAGTTACCTGCACTAGAATTTTGTTAAACTTCCGCGACACTTATCACACGACCATTGTCACTTGGATATGCCGTCTGAAGTGAGTTCGGCTGCTGTGCAAATTTAAACCAGACTTTCCTTGCCTTTAAGACTGACTTCGGACAGCGTGTGAGCCTCTATTGAGCTGCAGTCGAATTTACACAGATGGGTCCAAAACTAGTCAAAAGAAGGACGGCGATTAAGAATTTAAGAATTGGTGAAGGGCTGTATATCTGCGTTTGTAGTGATAGCCAGGCTACGCTTAAGGGCTTATTCAACCTTTTCACCAGTTCCAAAATAGTTCGAGAATGAAAGAATCGGTCGCAAAGCTGAAGTCTTTGACTCTTGTTTAGGTCCCACGCCACTTAGGGAATAAGATCTCCGATGAAATCGGTCGGAGGATTATTTCGCAAGACCTAAACCTGCCATCGGTCCTCGTGCGTCCTCGATCAGTACTTCCCTCCTCCATTAGGTTTCTTGCAAACACAATTGTAAGTTATGTTCTCTAGAATAGAGGCAGCCAGACGTCTATAAGAAGCCAGTGGTATTCTTACTGCCTTGCAAACCAAAATTCTGCAGACAACTTTCTTGCATTTTAATGGGACATTTCGCTCTTCTTAAGCACCCAGGACGCATGGGTACTCGTATAACCAAAATACGGAGCTTACCGATCTTCCAAATGTGCGATAACTAGCTTGAGCTTACCCATCCAAATGGTAGTGTTATAGTTCAAGGTTTTCGTTCAAACCCGGTCTGCGCATGGTTTGACCCTCCACCAAAAATTAAGTACAGTGAGGTGATGAACTTGCAATCCCCTGCACACTGATACCCTCAAATAGTTTTTAGTTCTCTTCTACCAAATTTTGTGTCCAGACTCCAGATAGCCTGAAAATTGAAAGTCCGGTACCTATACGTGCTAGCTCCATTTAATTTCTGCAAGCTACCTACATATACATATACATACATACGTATGTACTGATAGTTGTAATTTGTAGGCCGAAAATAAAACCGCCTTAAGGAGATCATCTCACTTTTAAGTTCGTCTCTGCCCTCGACAGTGTTGCAAATGCCAACTTGTGTAAGTTCCACCACCATCTTGGATCACTTTTGAGTACCAATACTTTTGCTCCCGGACTCCAGCGCAAGAGGTCCTTACAGATTTCTGATAACTAAAGAAAGTTATCTTGTGGATGTGACATGCCCCTATTATACGGCTCGTCGCACCTCTGAGATATTCGAGTTGGATTTCAATAAAGCTTGAACCGATTTGTTCGGCGTGAACCTTTCTTAAACGAGTAGGTCTGTGAGGAGTCATGCTTTTGACCCTAAATGGGAGCTCTACGGAAGCCAAAATTGTAAGCTTATTGGTTTTCCAATTGTGGGAAGCTCCAGCTAAAATATTCTCTTGAAAGGTGGGAGTTTGTGCTGAACCAGGATCTGCTCGTTGTCAAGCCCTCTGCCACAAATGATCACAAATGATGTCTAATGAAATAGTGGACTTGCAATCTGTTCATCAGTCGCCTTAGATGCTCCGGCTCGCAGAGACTTTGACCCTAACCTGGACAAGGTAGCGTGCACAATAAGAAGAGGACCTCAACCGACTCGGAGCACGCAGCTAGAGGCCACTAGCTTAAAAACGAGCCTAGTTAAAGAGGTTTGTTGGTCGTGGCCCAAGTTCATCCCGAACTGTAGCACCACCTAAGCATGTAAGTAAGAACTTACAATCCTATACCCCCCATGTCTCAACGAAAATTCTCATGTTTCTTTCAAAATTTTGTCGTTAATTTAACGGTAGGTACCTATGTAAGCTACCTTCTACGTAAACTCTAAGTTTGAGAGGTGTAGTTCGAAAGAATTCAAAATCCTGATCCCATGAGTGACAGACGTAAGTCATTTGCAACTGAGACTGACTTAGTCCTCAGCCTTACTTATGCATCTGTCGTTTAACACGCTTTCTACCCTGATGGTAAAGTGACTGTAGCCTAATGGAAAACTTTGCCGAACATGCTCAGGATCTTCATGAATTTTGAAGTAAATTGCCTAATCCCTGAATGAATGGAACGCCTATTGGCATTAATAGAACGGACTATCCATTCTACGTGCTAGCTTTCCACCCAATCCAACTATGATTGGTACAATTCTATGAAATTAGATTCGTTTATTCAAATAATCTCGTATGTACTTCATACGAATGGAAAATATGCAAATTTCTCAAAACAATTAGATCAATAAATCGAGTCAGTTCATTCCAAGTCGTCGACCAAGTGTTTCCTCAAATTACTGTCGCAATTCCAAACACTGCTGCTGGCCAGAGTGTGTTGCTTCTCAGAAATTCACTGCTCATTCGATTCTGAATGTAAAGTTGGATTCCACCTAAAATCGTTCTCTCTCTTCGGTATCTGAAAGGTAGTAGTATCAACGAAAATGAGAAGAAGTAAAACTGTCTGACTGACAGAAGAAGAAGAAGAACGAAAAAACTTAAAACAGAACAGAAAGACAAGAAAACAGTTTTAAGAGCATAAATACCTACGACTTGCACTCGGAACACTTTATGCTTGCTGGCTCAGCTCAGGCTCACCCGGCCAGCCCTCCTCCTTCTTCGAGCATAAATTACACATGAAACATAGGTACTTTTATGCATGCATCATCCAGAGACCAGGCCCGCAGCAGCAGCAGCAGCAGCTCTATATAGTGAGAGTGTATCACCCAGGCGGGTGGTGGACGGGCGAACGGGCTATCACAGAAAGGATAGCGAACGGCACAGGGAGAGAGAGCACCACACATTCATTGCTGCATGGTCTATGAAGGAAAACCAATGATGATGATATTCGTTGGATGGGGTGGAGGCATATGTACTCGTATATCGGATTCGGGGTACTGCTGCTGCTGCTGCTTGCTTGCTGGTGGCGTTTTTTGTACCTTTTGTGAGTTTTGTATCTGTGAAGTCGTCGTCATTTTGTGTGTTGTGTGTACAGTAGAGAGTCACCACCATCGAATTGGAATCGGAACAATAACAGAAAAAAAAAAAAAATATTATGATGATAATATAAAAGTGGTTTGCTTAGGAGGAGTGCGCGCGTGAGAAAGAGAGAAGTGTACACATTTCCAACTCAGGACAGGATAGCCTCCGTGATGATAGTGTTGGCACTGCTTCATTGCCTGTATTCGGCGGGTTGCCTGTGCTTTGACTGCCATCTCATCTCGTTGGGTAGTTTAGTTCGATAATTCCACACGAAAGGAAGAAATTAGATAAAGTTCTTATCCAATAACCACCGCGGGGAACAAAGGAAAAAATTTATAAAATCACAAATTCGAGTTTTGTGTGGGGTTTCCCGCTGCCCCGAAACCCACATACTGTATCCGCAAAGTAAATTATTTCCGGTTTAGATATTTGATGAGTCTTTTTTTTTTTTTTTTCTATACCTACTTCAAGTAAGAAAAGTATCTTTGTATCTTTTTTTTGCACTCTCAAATCAATAATTAAAAGAAAAATTGTCTCGTAATCTCGTGTGTGAGTGCAAAAGAAAACCGAATAAATTAAAGAGGGAAAGAGTGAATGAGAGAGAGATTATCAACCGCACTGTGTTTCGGTTCGGTGTGTGTCCCTGTGTCACATACAAACACATACATACACCTATACATACATACATTCATTCGAACAAAAAAAAAAAAAAAATCTTTAGAGTTTGAACTTCTTAGACGCGCAATGCCACCAGATACAGTACACTCGTTTATACAATTATTTTATTTTTTTTATTTGTTTTTAATTTGTTATATTTCGCGAGAGCAGTGCGGTTCTTATGAACGGCTGAAGAGGATAAATAGTATTCTATTTATTTATTCAGTCATGTTTGTGTCTCTGGGTTCACTGTTTTTTTTGTTCTGTCCCCCCCTGGTGGATTGGATTTTATGTGTGTGCCTTCGATGGATGGATGTGAAATGCTAAAAGATATAAAAATGTATCTCTAAATTGTGCGTCAGTTTAAATTCTGTTTTTTTTTTCTATCTTTTTTTTATGGGAATTGAAGTTTTTTTTTTTGTTGTATTTCTGTGCATTTTAATTGTGATGAAATATACGTAATGTATAGAGATAATGTATCTGGTTAGCTTGTAGGAGTGTTTTTTTTTTCTTCACGTGCATTGTAAAACATATTTCGTGATACGAATCTCTTCGGGGAGTGCTAATATATTTTAAAGAGATACAATAAAAAAAGAAAAGAAATACCAGCAGTATGCATGAAGTGGATTACTGGATTTGCAAATCTGGCTTTTATAATTGGATACGGAATGCTGTGACGGGTATGTGTTGTGTAGTGTTGGTCGTTGCGTTAAACAATTCGTCTTATGAATCACTTTGAGTTTGAGTTGATTTCAGAAAATTTTTGTAGTTTTTCCCGGTTCCGATTTGATTTGAAGTATTTGATTAATCATATACATATGTACATATGTATATATGTATGTATGTGAACTTTTAGGCCTAAATAAAAAAAAGTTCGCGGCAGGGTACGACGCAAGAGAAATTAGTCATTCGTCAATAATTTTTTTTTCTTTTAATTTTACTTGTATCTGCTATTTTTCGGGGAATATCTTTACTATTGGAAAGTATTTACTTAATTTTTTCTGTGCGTAGTGATATGTTTATTGTCTAGATTATTGACAATTGGTAGACTTATCGTAAGTTAACAACCTGTGAGTCATTTAAAACAGCAGTTTTGATGAGATAGCAACGGAACGGATGGAAGGCATTCATGTCAGCTGTTGAGTTCTATTAGATGGTTTAAAATGGAAAGGATATTGATTGTTAGAGACAGCTTTTCATCGTTTAACTAAACGAATGGCCTACTTTAGCTCATTGTGTTGATTTGATTTACCAAAATTTAGTGCATCGCCTTATGTGGATGTCACATTAAGTACATTTGTTACCCGCCTTTTTTACTGCTTTTTTAAGAACAGGAAGCTGGAAGTATGTAGATCCATTGGCTTACAAGATTTTTTTTTAAATTCATTTCTTACCGGTCCTTCAAGTCACGTGGACTTACTCAGTTAAAACACGTGACTTCAATCGTAGAAGGTAGTACATACTTGGACTAAGTAAAACGTATCTAGTAGTTGAAATTTCACATTTTCCACGTTTTGCAGGTGACTTTACAACGTACATATGTATTTATGTAAGTGTGTGCTGTACCGGATGTTAACCGCGTGTACCGCGGGTGCTCTTTCCAGAGCTTTGTTCTTTGTAGACGACAAACTTTATTTCTGTTGTCCAAAATTTGAAGGACAGCGTTGGATGCCTGTTGAGTCAGATTTGATATTTTTTTTTTTGCTTTTGTCTTCGACAGAGGCTGTTCCTAAATCTCTGTAGATATCGAAATTTCGACTATACCACGGTGCGTTCACGATTCCCCAATACATTGGGTATTTAAAAGTTTGTATAAAGTTTCTATTACTTCTCTTGGTACCCAGAGTTTTATGCCATGTATCCACATAGGTTTTAGCGCCTGCTTGCACGTTCATATGTGCATACATACATGCATATGTACAGCTTTGTTCTGGATATTGAGCTTGGAATGTCCCCTGGGCAACCAATACATTTCTCTGTAGGTACTGGTGCTCTAGTTCGAGTTGTTACCTTGTGTTTACCTCGTCACGACTGTCATTCACATTCTTGGAAAGTGTGACCAATTTGGGTACCAAACCTAAAAAAAAAAAACCAAATTAAAAGTAATGTTATGTGTTTCATTAGGTATTTATGAGAAATAATATCCAATAAATGGGCGCTTCTGGAACTCCAGCAGTCGATCCTTTGGAGGCATGTAATTTTCGATAACTTTTTCGTAAATTTCGGGCGGTATAACTTGGCGGATATTGGTTTTTAGTTGCTCCAACGTTTTGGGTTTGTTGGCGTGTGCACGGCTTTTAGAGTAACCTCAAAACAATAAACCCAACAGCCTAAAATATTTGGCGCAACGGACCGTATGTGGTTCAGGGCCTAGCTTCCTGCCAGCATTCCTGTTCTGAGTATGTATTATATTTGTTCACACTTATGGAAGGGACCTACACTTTTTTTTTTAAATGGAGAAGTTTTCTCATGATGGTCACTCTTGAGCGTTTGTCAGACATTCGCGAGATTTGAAACAGTGAAAACAGTTTTTTTTTGTGTTTTTGGGACTCGAACCACGAACCTCCCGCTTAGTAGTATAACACACTACCCACTGGGTCACTTCGCCCACTAGTTGACGTAACCAGAACGTCAGCCAAAAAGTCCAATGTTGCGTCGCAAGTTGTGCCATCCACATGCCCTGGTACCCAGCATAGGATCATCCTATTGGCTCACGGTACCTCAGTTAGATGTCTTCTGCAGGTGTTTGCTAGTCTTGATCTGATTACCGCGGAGTCCAAGACCCTAACGGCTGACTAACTATCATTGTACACCATAATTAGTCTCAGTAATAACTGTGATTTAGATTTTAAAAACGCTGCAGTCAATTCAGTCCAGCCCCTGTACCGACGTCCATTTTGGAACAGTCTGTGTGGAAAGCTAGTTCCTCTTTTGTTGCGATTTGCTGGTTCTTCTAGTCGTTAAAATCAAGTGTCGGAGTCACAGAGTCGGTTTTTATCTGTCTGGTAGTAGTTCCCCGTCGGGGTAGGATGGAGACATTACCGTGTAGTAGTGATGACCATAATCCGGCTTCTTTAAGTACTGGGAGTTTTTGCAATAACCCTTTGGCAGTAGATATCCAGCGAAATTAGATTTATGGTTTCCATTGCCACTAAGGGTGTCGTTATAATAGATCCTGTGATCCCGGTACAAGCTGTTCTCTGGATTTTGGTGAGCTTTGAAAGATAATATTTCTTCTCAAGTGCCTTCCACCAGACTTTTTTTAAGTAAAAATATGTCTCATCACTGTCTCACCAGCTTTGTAAAACCAGTATACCACAGCTGGTTTGGGGCCCCAAATTTTCATGCACCACTAGGAGCCATACATATATGTATGTATGTAAGTAAGTGGTAAAAGAACGCTGTTGAGGATTCCCCCCTATAGTCATTTCCTCTGCTTTTGACATTACCCACGGTAATCCAGTTACAGAGGCCTGTGCTAAGTTGGGTTTTGTGCAGACTGCTCAGGGTCGCATTGGTTCTTACGTTACGGAAGGCTCCCTCTATATCAAGAAAGGCAATTTCCCTCTGGTGGAGAGACTTAAGTACAACCCATGATATACATATCAAGGGGAGGTAAATCAAGCAGAGCGTTTAGAACAGAGTCAGGCGTCCTCGCGAAAGCTCCCATGTTGACGAGACAGACCGTTCTTTGAAGTTTAGTGCAGAAAGCAGTCACATACTTACGGAGATCCCCTCCACAAAACAACCGACGAATAAGCTAGAAAAGGTCTTATCATAGCCGTATCCAGAGAGTCTTTGTCGGTGATAAGCCCCATGTTTTCCCAAAAGCACCCTTACACTGCCTTGGACGTCTTCGACATGGCATGCTTGCCCAAAGAAGCTTCCTATCTAGAATCGGTCGGTATTTAGCTTCTATATAATCGGACCAAGTACAGCCCCTTGCAGTACCTCAGGAGCGATTTTAATAAAGTTGGAGTATTTGATGTATTCAAGCTTGTTTTTGGGTTTTTCAACGACTTTCATGGTCTTTCCGAAGGAATAATTTGTATCTTTTTCCGCGGTTACCATTGCAAGATAGTTATCTTTTGATTTTTAAAATACTTTTTCGTGTCCATTAGTTTACTACACTTATGGTTTAAGAAGGTACAAGATTGATTCCACCTTTTCGCCTCTTTTCCTTCATCAATTCTACAATAGAATCGCAGCTGGGTACTTAATGTAGTAACTAGAAATTGGTCTTCTTTTGACAGGGGGTGTGGCTCCACACGGCGCTCAGTAAAATTTCGGTGAAGCGGTCGTCTTCCTTTTCTCGAGCGTATTCATTGGGACGTTTAATTCGATGTTTTGCTCGATTTCCTTTGTGAGGATCTACCTTTCTATGTACATAATCTAGGAGGTACTTCTATTTTTAGTAATGTTTAAGACATACTCAATTTGTCTGAGGACATGTTAAAGCTTTCTTCGACCTTTACGAGTATGTAAAGGTTTGACGCACCTTTAACAGCAAAGAAATCTATGAGACCTGGTATCTTATGTATTTGGATCCGACGGATTGGTTGATTTGCCTAATCCTGCCGCTTTGTTAATTTTATTGTGACCCGGCTACCGCATACTTTTGTGCGTCAAACAATTGGCGGCTTTTATTTTGGGCCCATTTTTTGTTGAAAATTTGTCCTTTCCTTGACAAATTGTCTTTCTTTGCTTACTTTTCATTTAGCGACTTCAGGTTTATCTTTAGTTGGGTTCGCCCGAAAGGAGTCTTTAGCGTATTGCGCATTTTTTGCTCTTTGGCCACTTTGGGACGTTGATACTTCGCTGGATGCTTTCCGTTGCAGTTTATGAAAGTCGGCTTTTACTGACGCCACACTCTTCCGACAGATGTTTACCGGCATATTAAACGCATCGCCGTTCTTTTTCGCAGTACGTTTGTGTATGATTGTAACTACTGACAGCGTGTAAACTGAGAAATGGACCTTGTACTCCTACGCATAAATACTATATGCTGCGGAGGCCATTTGGAGACATGTTTTTGTTCAGTTAGTGAGAGCTGTAATTAGTGCTCTGACCTTTGACTACTTTGCGGTAGCTTCGACGTTCGAAACACCAAAAAGATTTTTCAAGGTGCCAAGAGAGAAACTTTTTAAGTGCGCCTTTCGAGTATGACATTAAACGTTTGTCCCTGATTCATGATCATTTCTGTTTTTTTTTCCAATTTTTTCAAATTGTTTCCTCAAACATTGCCTGTACCCTGATAGCCCATATTTAGGCGACATTCTCGTCTTATCAAAGCATAAAAACCGGAAGTTCCCGCCTAAGCGGTATTTTTTTTTTATCTCGTTACGTTTGTTTCTCTTAATTCTTGAAAATATTAACGGTTTTTAGAATTTTTAAGCCTTTGGTTAAAGGTTGTTCATAACTTCTTCTTCAGTGCAATGGAATCGGAATTTTCTTATGTCACAACCCAAAACAGATTTTCAGGTTGGTTTAATGAATATGCTCGGCATTTAGCTTTTGTGGGCACTGACTAATAGGCGTCACGAGGTCATCTAGTCTGATTTTCCACACATTGTTGCGGAGTTACATGCGTTGCCTTCAATTTTTAGGCCAACGTTTCTTTGAGAAGGAGATGCAAACTGTATGTGGCAGAGGACACCGCTTTAATTAGTTAATTTTCAGACTCTATCCTCGTTTTTTTTTTTTGTTCGACTTCCGGTGAAAAACCTAGTTTATGCTGCTATGTGTTTTAGCGAAGTTTTTATTTATTTGCCGATGGTAATGGTATGCTGTTGTCCTGTATCACTGAAAAGGCTGTAGATGGGTCGTTACAGTGGCGGTACGTACGTAGTATATTCTGGGATCAGCGTTTCTTTTTTTCATCACTCGGTAAATAAACAGCAATCGATGCCGTGAACATGCCACATTTTTTCTTACAAATCATGCATGCCAGTGAATCGTAACCTTGTAGTCAGGTGGCAGCAAGACCAACAATCTTAAAACTATTGCAAAGAAACAATTATTATTCTGTGTTGGTGTCATTAATGCAATTAGGATTTCAGGTCTATTCTCAACCCCGTCAATTATAGAGACTGTAATACCGAGAATCTACGATTACTACAACGCTTGGGGTTGTAATCCGTAAAAAGTACTATAGTACGTAGTATTTACTGAATCCCCACTAAGCATACGCTTTTGTACATATGTATGTAGTTCTCTCAGTTAACTTAAATTATTGAACCCCCATTGCTTACCCTGATTCCATATTTTTAAACCGAATAATTTCTGTCTAAAAAGTACCTGCCAAACGGTATTACTTGAATTGCGTACAATCAGTTGGGCTTAGGTGTGTTGACAGTCTGTTATCTTTCCGAGAACAACTAGTTCACAAGTGCCACACCTTTCCGTTGGGCGATTTATTTGTATATCATAATAAATGATAATGTTAGCGTTGGTGATAAGCGATATCAGACCCGTTATAAAAATAAAAATAAATGCATGTAAATTAATTTAAATTCAATTGGTGTGTTTCTTTTTTTTGTGACAACCTATTTTTCTTAGTACAGTTATCTTTATTTTGAAATGAAGTACGTTTGAGTTGGAATGAACAGATGAGCAGAAGTTCCTGTACATTGTTTGGCAGCACAGCTGATGTAGACAAGAACGGGCTTACATTGTAGCAATGGAAAGGATTCAAACTCTCTCTCGACATATCTCTTGACATATCAATTTACTTCTCTTAAAAAGTTCTATATGTGGGTTCAAGCAAAACGGTTTGCGGCTTAACCCTCAGAAAGCCGATCTGGGCCTGTTAACCAGGAAGAGGAAGATATTCGACGTCACTTGGCTAAAATTAGATGCTAGCGCAATACATAGATCTCTTACTAAGGTGTTAATGTAAATATACAGGGTGTCCGCCGGGAACGTATACTACTTTGTTTTGCCGCCATTTTGGTAAACATTAGTCTTGACAGTTCATATTTGGCAGTCGTGAAGTAGACACGTGGCAAATTTATTATGGAAAAATATTCGATAAACCAACGTGTTTTAATCGTTAAAACATTTTATCAAAATCAATTATCGATTACTGTGACGATGAGAAAGTTACGTGAAATTTTTGGGAGAAACAACGTGCCAACAAAACGCACTATTTATCGTGTAGTGAATGATTTCGAAGAAAGAGGGCCTGTAGGTGATAGGCCCAAGCATGGGCCACAACGTACTGCAAGATCGGCTGAAAACATTACTGCTGTTCAAGGAAGTGTTCAAAACAATCCATCAACCTCAATTCGACGCCGTGCTCAGGAGCTTGGTCTTCAAAGAACAACTTTGGCCACAATTTTGCACAAGGATTTGCAAGGACGCCACAACTTCATGCTTTGGGCTTGATTAACATGTGGTATCAACAAGACGGTGCCACATCGCATACAGTCAGGATTACAATGGAATTACTGCGAGACCTCTTTCCACAACAAGTTATTTCAAAAAATGGTGATGTTGATTGGCCTCCACGGTCGCCTGATTTGACTGCTCCTGACTTATTTTTGTGGGGATATCTGAAAAGCAAGGTTTATGCAAACAAACCAGAAACGCTTGAGCAACTCAAACAAAATATTCGTGATGAAATTAATGAAATACCGCGTGAAATGTGTGAGAATGTAATGAAAAATGTGCTCAAAAGGGCTCGCATTTGTGAGACTAGCAGAGGCGGTCATTTACCTGATATTGTATTCCATACATAATTGCCGACATTAAATAAAACATTTATCAATGTAAGATCCATTCTCTTTCATTTAATCAAAAATTATAAACAAACAAAGTAGTATACCTTCCCGGCGGACACCCTGTACTATACCGGCGTCATTCTAGATTCCAAGTAGGACTGAATATGATTCTTCATCTCTTTCCCTTGGACCTGTTTATAAAAGGTTCTGCCACAAAAGGAGCTCTCAGAATGAGAGAACCCAACCTGTAGAAACATATGTACATATGTGGAAAGTCTGTGTGCATATGTATGTATATCGGATTGTATGGTCTTCTGCAATGTTTTCAACACTGATATCCCTATCCTATCCCAAGCGCAGCAAAGTGGGATTCAAAGGTCAAGGGAGTACGATGGGACGAAAATGGATATACATACAGTGCTGTGCAAAACATTTGCAACCAACATAAGAATAGAATTCAACAACCATTAAAAAGGTTTTCACTGGGGTGACATTAAAAAAAGTTATATCATTTTAAAAGTTTTAAATGCTATAATTTATTAACAAAAAAGAAAAAAAGGTAAACTTCATTAAACAAAAAAATACATTCAAAAGAAAACGAAATATAACATATCTGGCTGTGCAAAACATTTGCAACTGATCAAAAATATTACCAAAATATAAAAATTTCTCAATATTTAATGGCAAAACCCATGGGCACATAAAACGAAAACAAAAAATATTGCGAAATAAAAGGGAACAATGCCATCAGTTGCAAATGTTTTGCACAGCCAAATTCGATACCTTTTTAGGTGTTCGGCCCATAGCTTTTAAAAAAAGTATGTACATACACAATTTTTTTTTTTGATAATTAACAACAATATGTACAAATTGTAAAATACTACAAGTCATTTCAATATTTTTTATTTTACTATGGAAAAATCATTATTTAGTTAACTTGTAATTCTAGTTGCAAATGTTTTGCACAGCACTGTACATACATACATATGTTTGTGCATACATACATAGGTACGGAAGCAGATTTTTACTTTGAGGCAAAAATATTAATCTTTTAGACTACCGGAAGCGTGTAGTGCATTCCAGACTGAAATCCTGGCAATAAACAAGATAGACAATCACCTTCTTCCGTCGGATATACATATGTATATGTGTAGCTTCATATATTCGTTGACAGTTCATTCAAATCAAAGGCGGTTAAGAAATGTCTTGATGCATTGATTACTGTCAAGGCACCATTTGGACTGCACCTTTGCTGTATTTCTGGACATAGCAGTATAGAAAGGAACCAAAGGGCGGATACTTTGGTAAGGATGGGGTCGACAATGAATAACAGTGATGCGGACACATCCATACTGCCACTGTATAGCGCACATTATGGGCGGAGCTACGACAAAATTAAAACGAATATCCTTCTGACACTAGACCGATCCTCTATCCGTATCTTAACCGGAGACTGCACGATAGGCAGGCATGCCCAAAGATTGGGCATCCCCTATACAGACTTCTGAAGGAAGTTGCAGAGACGAGGAGGACGAAGAATAAATCCGTCAGTTCTTGTGCACGTGTCCTGCACTAGCTAACATTAGGAAAGCCACACTAGGTCATTACTATTTCGATGGTATCAATGATCTTAATAACGCCTCTACGGCTAACATGAATAATTTAATAAAGAAAAGTAATTGGTTTCAGGAGCGGACAGAGTGATCCACCTGCCACTACCTTGTGGCAGCGCAATGGACCTACTTTGGTCTAAGTCTATCTCATCGATACACTTACCAACCGTCCGGATCTTATCTGGAATAATCAGTGAACACTAAGCGATTGAAGTCATACTCCGTAAGTGGAATGTTAAGTCCAACGATCTATGCAGAAGCTGCGGAAATGAAAGAGTGGATTGAATCTAACATATTCTATGCCACTGCCCCGTCCTGCAAAAACGACGCCTACGTACCTTAGGATCCAGATTTTTCACAAGCACCGTGTAGGATCTATGTACTTCGCTTCATATGCACCTACTAGTTGTCAAGTCGGCCATTAAGAGGATAGGTTTGTTTCCCTCTGTTTTTGTTACCTTTTCCACAACGGACCATTAGGACTATAATTTATCCATCACACACCCTTCCATAACCTAACCTAACCTACTCAAGTTAGGCTTACTTACATATCGCTCTATCTTCACTTCATTTTGATTGGGTTGACAGGATACTTGTATGCCGTTGTCACTATTGAATGTTTCATACTGCCTGACAGCGAAAATTTGGTCCTCGACGACTTCGTTTGCTTTGCTGCTGCTGCATTAGTCCGTTGGCTTTGTAGAACTTTAACTTTACTAAAGATTAAGCCATACTTGATCGGGAAGTTCTCTGGCGATGTCTTGCAATTGCAACTTTTTTCGAAGTCCAACTTTCTAAAAGTATTTCATTGATTCTGATCTATTCTGGTACGGAACGTGCGCATCTCTAGTGTACTGGACGAGTGCTTTGCCGTCGATCGCAGTATGATCGATTTGATTGGTGGTTTCTCTTGTCGGATGTGAAATCATGTAGACTGTACTTTCCGACAATGCTAGCAAAGCTGTTCTCAGTACTGCACTTAAGTTTTGTGTAGGAGCTCGAAAAGGTTCTCTTCAAACGCGTCATCTAGGTACATAACTCCGAGTAGGCGGTATGAACATGCGAGTACTCGTATATTATGTTAATGTTGACAAATTTAGCCGTAATGCGAATGGACATGAAAAGCTCGTTATAAAACTCATGACTTGTTGTCTAAGTGTAGCTCTTTTAAGAAATCCGCAACCGAAATAGATGCTTTCCCAGTTGTTTGCTACAATCGCAGTTTTTCATTCTCTTTTGCTCGGCCCATCCCAATTCTTGGATGGGGATGATGTCTGATTTGTATAAATCTATGGGCTCTGAACATTGTTCAACTGCAAGTTGTCTTTAGAAGAACACGCCATTCCACGAAAATCGGTGCATTTTTTCGTTTGCCAGTGTTGTCAACAGTGCAATTATCTATATCTGAGTTTTCTGGTTACGTCGTAACTGATTTATTTTCTTTTTTTGTGTTAGACAAGCTACTCCGACAGAACAAAACCCAACCTGGAAAACCAGATTCTTGTTTGCTATCCATGGGACGATGGCCTGGAATGCACTGGTGCCAGTAACCTACTACCGAATACTAGTACTGCCGTTGGCCACTAAGGCCTTATTCGCCACGATCTCTATTCTGAATATTCATATAGACCTTCGTTACAAATACCAGTCTATTTACGCAACTGTTCCATCGAGGAATTCTCCTAATGCCGTCCTTTTGCACTCTCTTGCTAGACGAGAAGGCCAATTAAAGATGTCTTATCCGGTGCGGCTCATACGCACTGAAACTTACACTTACACTTGAACAGGTCCGAGTGTTCTGAACTATGTATTCATCGCCAAACTCAGCAGGCAATCATGGTTAGTTCACTAATTGTCAAACCCTTTTTATACATAGGTTGCAAGTGACTGCTATCAATTCTGACAACGAAATCTTGTTAAAAATCAAACGAAGTGTAACTCTAGTTAAGTGCTATCGAGTCCAATCCCGAAGGATACCCTTAAAGACCTGCTCATGGTTTCCTTGGTCGTTTTGTAGGAAGATTTTCAACAACGAACTATACGAGCTGAACAACGATATGGAATAAAACTCTGTATTTTAGATGGCTAGGAATAGTAGAGCGAAGGGACGTCCACGCCTCGCCCCGCGTCTCGAATTCA
The DNA here is from genome assembly GCA_946965025.1 of Blera fallax. Lineage (NCBI taxonomy): Eukaryota > Metazoa > Arthropoda > Insecta > Diptera > Syrphidae > Blera > Blera fallax. The sequence goes on along the minus strand of OX337247.1, from coordinate 41,561,263 downwards.
ATCAGGAGAAATAGTGCTGTAGTGACACGCACAAGTAGAAGGAGACCTAAGTTAACCTGAAGGTAGTTAGCTCAAGAGGCCCAACCAAGTTCAGCAGGTTAAAGTGCATTTGAGGTGGAAATTTGTTGGGGCCTTTTCCTTCACCAAGTAATGTACATATGTACATATGATATCGTCTTAATTCCTATTTAGAAATAGACCTAGTAACCTTTTTTGGCTTCAAGCTCCTTGATGAAATCATTTTGAGCAAGACCAAATGACGGACGTATGTAACTTCGTCCAGATGATTACTGGAAGTCAGTCTATGACGAAAATTGGTGTGCTATTTAAAACAAATACAAATACTTGACGCAACAGACCGTATGTGGTCTAGGGCCTTGCTTTTTGCGACCATTCGTGCTGTGGGTGTTAAGCTCCATTCACAGCTCAGCGACCGGCGAATACGCGAACTGCGAATAAACCAGCACACAATTGACAACTTTACTATTCCAAAAAAACAGAGTCTAATTTATCTATCGATTAATAGAAAAAAAGTTAGACTTTAATTAGTTTCTTCGAAGAAATTAACAATTCATCAAATTCTATTCACCTTCCACAGATGTGGAACACAATCCACATACAAAGAGTGACAGGAGAAATTCGCAGATTACTACATCTAGAAAAAAAAAGTCAGTGACTGAAATGTCAAAATTTGCGAATATTCTTCGCTCGTTCATATTCGCAAGTCGTTGACCTGTGAATGGACCTTTATATTTTTTATACAAATGGAGGGCATCTACAGTTTGGAGCCCTTTGAAAGACTTTTTTTATTTTTGAAAAGCTTTCTCATGACAGATGTTACTCTCAGAAAGTTTGTAAGACATTCGCGAGAGGTTGGACCTTGGAAAGACTTTTTGGTGTATTCTGGGATTCGAACATCCTGCTTAGTAGTCCAACTACTGTTATTTAGCAACACATTTAAGAGATTTGTTCTCGTCTTATGAGGACTCGTGAAGGCAACACGATGATCATTTTGTTCTGGTTTACATTTAACCCTTCGATCTGACTCCACTTCCAAAGTTTGTGTAAGGACTTTTTTTAAGGTTTGAGATGATAGGTCCTCTATTTTGCGTACGTATCCGGAATATATATGCAAACAATAAACCACGGCAGAGATGGGAGAATAGTCCTTTGACTTGGCAGCCCTTTTATGCTGTTGATTGTAGCAAATGAGTAGCCCAGATTCGTCCAGCTTAAATTGACATAAATCCATCACAGTCACAGGAATAAGTAGATATCGCAGTTTTTTATATCCTTATTGCATTGTTCATTCCATCAGATGTTTTGCATGACGGTAATATCTGCTTTGTATCAGTGAAGGCCCCCCGCTACATACATGTGTATTGTATCACATCAGGAGTTTTTTGTACTTGTTAAGAAAGTTATCTATTTCTGTTTTAAAAAATCAATTGATGTGGTTTTAAATATGAACTAACTTGAATATTGCACCTCTAACCAGGGCACCAACTTTTGCAGGTACATACATATGTACATACATAGCTGCAAGTACAGTTGTTCCAAAACCCGTTCATTCTGCAAAAGAGATAACAATCCAAGCTCTATGCACCATGTAAAAATGTAGTCCTTTAGAATCAATTGCTATCCCTGTGCTGATGGATAGGCAAAGCTCCAATACATGTCTATTCCACTTCGATATCAATGAATTTGTGGTGATCTCTAATAATCCTTGGGCACATCAATCTATGACACAACATTGACTGCAAAAACACTAGGTACCAACACGCAATCCACATGCCCAAAATTTATTCGGTGTGGTGCACAGTGCACACCCTTTCACCCGGTTCACACACAGGATACACTCTGTTCCGTTTTCTTTCTCAGTTTTTTTTTTTGTGCACACTACTCCTGCTGCATGTGTAATAATATTTTCCATGGAATGGTTTTGCTTCTGCCATTTCGTTGCTTTGTGGAACGTGTCCAAGTCCAACTAGCAGATGTACTCAAATCGTTTTTATTTCGTTTTTTTTTTTTTTGTTTTCTTTTGCTTGGTCTCCCTTTTGTCTCCCTATCCTGCATTCATAGGATTACCACCTCACGGCCTGGGTTTTTTTTTTTTTTTTTGTAGCCTGTGCAGTGTATTTTCCCCTGCGGTTGTAGTTTTCTTGTGTGTTTGTATTTGTATAGATTATAAAGTGAGCGAGAGAACAGTAGGAAAATGTGAGACACCAAAATAAAATAAAATTAAATAAAAAAAAAAAAAAAAAAATCCGCATTTGGAATGAATTCGAATTCGTGTGTCGTGTCCCTGTTCCTCTGTTACCTTCATTGTTACACATAGCAGTGGAATAATTCTGTATGCGGCGAATTCCTGAATTGGTGTTGAAGTGTTGTCTCTCTGCTGGGTTGTATGAGTGCTCCTGCGTTTCACAAAAATTTATTAAATTTCTGTATCAGAATATGTAGACATGGATATTTGTGTGTGGTATTGCCAATGGGGATTGGAACAAAATGTGGATAGATATCCACACTGAAGATGGAGAATAATTTGATTGGCCTATCATGGGGGTGAGTTTAATTAATAAACGCATTTTAAATAGGCTTGTCCCTCGGTACCGTTTTGTTTTTGAAATTGCACCCTTTCATTAGATATTGACGACAGTATTAAAACAGTTGGGCATGGGATTGGTATGTTGATAATCCATATTCGACACGTAATGAAAATATGTAAATTTAAATAGATTACTGAATGAAGTACCTACCTATCTAACTGCAGGCGTTCTGTTGAATTTCGTTCAATATTTAGTATTTTACATGGTAGTACATCACATCAAACATACGTGTGTGTAATGTAACAGCACGGACTTGAAACAGCAAATGGTGGGGAGACACAGTGAAATGTTAATTTCGAAAATCTATACATTACACAATGAATTTCAAATTTCCATAAAATTTTGAAGAACTAGTGTACCTACATATATATGCACTTACATGTGTAGGTATGTATCCTTAGGTGTAATTTCACTGAAAATATTCAACTTTTGGTTTTAGTTTCGTTATTTTGTGTTTTAAGTACTACTGGCCCATTGGGTTGGAGGGTTTGGCTGTGATTCATGTGCGAGTTCAAAGTCAAAGTCTGGGATATACCCCAAACAACAGCCTCGAGCTTTGCACCTGGCCATACCTCTCCTACCTTACCTATGGCTATCTTGTAGAGATTCCATGATCTCTGATCGGCGCACACATGACCTTGATGCCATCCATCGTCGCGATAGTTAGAGGTGAACCAGGCTTATCCTTCATGACATACAGGAAGGAACTCTGTTGCCAATTTTGCTGGAATCAATTCTAGATTCCACTTCTCTAGAGCTATCGTATCGTTACCGCGACGAACTTGGCCTTAAGACTATCGCTGTAAGACTTGGATGTGACGATGAATTGCCAGGAGGAGGTACTGGTGTTGTCTAGCTTAGCCCTTTCTCATTCCCGAGAACCTTTGACCTTTACCAAGCTCCACACTACAGCGATGTGAGCATTCACGCAGGGCAACTCGAGAATAATAGATAGGATTTCAATTGCCTTAGAGCGCGTTTAGTCGAACTTCTTCGCATTCTTAAGGAAAGAATTCCGACCAACGATCGAAATTGGACTGAGTCTATTCCGAGGACATCGAAGCCCAGAGTACAGAATCTTATACTCGCAAAAATAAGACACTGACGGAGAAAAAACTTTGTTGCATCTTTGCTTTGTAGACACGGGGCGCACTTTGAGTTTTCGAAAATTCCCATGTTGGGCATATCTTGGTTACTATATATGTACATATTATTGTGATTAGCTCAACCATAGATCTGCTGTTTTTACTATTTCGCAGTGCTTTTAAGAGATCGTTTCACAAAACACTTGGTATGTAGTTCCGCAAGTAGTTAAGCTGGAACTTTTCCGTTTATGTTTAAGCACCTTGTAAGAGTCGATCTATCCTCCGCTGGATGAACACTTTATATCATCATACACAAAGAACATAGCTCAATGAGCGAAATAGTGATACATGTCGGAGGCCAGGGATCCAACTGCAGAAACCATTTTTCCTGAGGTTAAACAGAGTGTTGAGAGCATCGCCAGATGAGATTCGTATTGCACCACAGATTCTGAGACAGATATCTCTTTACCTTGTCATTGTAGTACAGGCAGACAAAACTGTCACCAAAACACGGATGCATAGGTAAAAATTTGTTTGACTAATTGCTAGGACTCATTTGTGTGGTAGCAGTGTTGGAGAGAGCTGCTCGTATATTAATGCCGGGTTGTCTTCAGTTGCATTGTTTCTTCAATTACATATGGCATCTGGGAGTCTTTAGTTCCCAGGATGCGTTTCGTGGGTTTTACCAGTGAAGGACTCTATAAATAAATGTGTAGAAATAACTCTTCATTCACTTATCGGAGCAATTGAGAGATCCTCTGAAAATAAGGAGTTCAAAATGGGTTCGTTCCTAGGCATTGAAGGTGCGTTTAATAACGTCCAAACTGAAGCTGAAACTGTTGCAGTCCACATCCTGGAAACCGTCAGCTTTCTCTTCTACTAGATTGAATGAATGCTGGTTAGCATAATCATCCATGTAAAGCCAGGAAGCTAGTTGGGTGCTTAACTAAGTCGTGTGGTAGAGGCACCCCACAAAAAGGAGTACTATTGCCACTTCTATATCTACTAGTAGTAAACAAAGTACTCAGCATCGTAGACAAAGACAGCTTCAAAGTTGCAGATCATATAGCGATAGATATTTACAGATGGTTCCAAAATAGCATGTGGTAGGGGAGGAAAAGCCTTCTCTACTTCACCTGATTTTAAAATCAGCACTAGACTTCCGGTTCACTGCAGTATTTTTAAAGCGGGAATAATGAAGAAGTAGAAGCCTGTCTCTCTATGAATACAATAGGGGTGCTTGGTATCGTAATGTACAGTTAGTCAGGCGGCAAAAAAGACTTGGAATCGGGAACTATAAAACCCAAGTTGGTTAAGCACTGCGACTCAAAAATGGACATCGTCAGATGGAATATCAATATCTGCCTCCTGTCTATGCAAATCTGGCCAGAACTGAACATCAAAAAGACACTCAGATAAGTTTAAATTAGCTTAGAAAAAGAGAGCATTCGTTCTAATCTTGGAGTTGTCACAGGACATTGTTTGATAAGCAGACATGCCAGCAGACGGTGTGCCGTCTAACAATTGCTGTAGACGTTCTTGAGACGAGTAGGAGGAAGAGGCGATGCCCAAGAAGGAGTACCAGTACTTCTTCATTGATCTATGCTATCTAGGTCTGGACATCTGTAACATCAGAAGTCAACCTGATTCCATTAACCAATTCTCGATCCGCCATACCATAGCCGGACCTATGAAGTGGGTGGTTTACCCAGTACCTTAGGCCTCCGGCACCTCTTTTAACCAGTGGGCCTAATCTTTAGTCTAAGTGAGTCCAAGCTCTTACCTGGGGCATCCATCTAAACTAACCTATGCTGCCTAACCAGATAGGATAGCATATGTAGCCTAAAAGGTTATCCCTTATCATAATGTCTGTCGCTAAACTTTGAAGGTATTCCCACCAATCCTTTGCCTGGAACTTCAGGACTGGATTACATTTGTGAGATGCATAATTGTAGCTTTCATAACTATGACTTATTCTGAGCACGAAGACTTCAACTGTTTTCGTTTACTCATTGATGTACAGCACAGCACTTTGTGATTAAAAAGCTTTTTAAATTAATTGAATGATGTAAGAATATCACAAAGTAATCATGTCAAATAAAGATCCGAACAAAACTGAAAGGTATCGCGCTTCAGTAAACAGAAAAAAGAAACCAACAATCTCATCATTTTTATACTTTAATTCAATACTCGTTTGTATGTCATAAATGGGTTACGCTCAAAAAGCCCCCGCGTCGTCGTACGAAAATATATAAATAAATAAATATCATCACAAGACAATTAATCAATTTTAATATCTGAGGAAGGCAGAAAAAATACCTGATCTCAATAATTATGATGTACCTACATCTATAGATGTTTGTCTACGTGAATCTATTTACATATACGAGTATTACACGATTATAAGCTAGGGGAGGTCAATAACCCACCTCCTCTCATGGAATGAAATAAGAAAAGCAGCAATTGTAGAAAACGTATAGAAAAGAAGACGCGAAGTAGAGTGTGAAATTATGTGATTGCTTCACTAAATTATGATTACGAAAGGTCGGGTGGACAGCACAACTCAACACACGCTCGTTGTTGTTTCTCGTGGTGAGGAGATGCGTAATTCCGCTCATAACGACGAAAAGTTTCGCTTTGTGTTGTTCAATTGTGATTCAAAAAAAAAAAAACGCCTTTGCACGTTTCTAAGACGTCAAAGGTTCTTGTTTCATGGATTAATCCAAAGAGAATATTTATGAAAAACGAATTGCAGATGAGTCACATGGAAGACTGTCATCAAGACAAAAGCAAAGTATCTTTCCGGAAGTGTTTGTAACTTCTACATTATTCCATTCTATGTTATAACCTCATTTAGATTATTATTGCTTATAGACCTTTTTACTGTATGATGTTATAGACTCATCTGTATGTGCACATGCCTATGTATGGTACAAAAAAGAAATTTGTTTATTCGTTGTGGGTAGAATTTTTAAGAGTCAAAGTTTTGAGAGCTTTTTTTTAAAAAAAAAAGAAACAACATACGATGGACTTGTGACTATTCTGAAGGCTGGACCATTTGTCGCTTTCTTTTTAAAATTTCTAATTAAACTGCACTTCAATATTGTTCAATGATTGTGGCTTTATTGAAGAAAAATAACTTTATCCAAATGGGCCATCCAGTCAATCCAGTCAAAAGCAAGTCTCCAAAATGGCTAATAAAACGGTTATCGAACTTGGTGCTCAAAAGATGTATTGTTTGACGACTGGTCACCAGCACAGAGCGTCATGCTGATGATACCAAAGACAGGTGCAAATTGTCGAATTGTGGCAACAAATAATCACAATTATCATGTCTCAGTAACACGCTCCGTTTATTCGTAAATTTGTTGCTAGGTTCGATTTCAAAGAAGTAGGGGTCAATGATGTCTCCACTAAAAATTCACAGCAAACATTGGGCGCGTTCCGAATTCTAGGCCTACTTTTTGATGTAAGGCCTAACATATGGAACGGCAAACTGACTGAAAAAGTGGGTGACATTTGACATCTTTTCGTGTGTCATATTTGATATAATTACTTTCTGATTTTACTTGAGATCATTTATAAATTGTGAATTACAGTGCAAAAGAAATCAATAAGTAAATAAAGATATACACACGTAAGTTCGAAAAATGGAGGATGAGATCCTCTGTAAAGGGCCCGACCCATAGAATCCGTCGATCCGTTGTTGCGTCGTTTTTAACTGACACCTAAATAGAATATACGCATTCTTATGGAAGGTGGCCCATAACCAACGGATGTTTAAACTTCGACGGACGAAGTAGGTTTACTTTCTACTTTTTTAATCCGTTGATGCGTTGACAATTCACACATTCACGCATTAAAGTTCACACATTCACATAATGAAGTTCACGCATTCACAAATTGAGAGTAAGGACATTCATTGGTGGAAGCATTGAGATTTGGAGAGAGGATTGAGAAACTGTCATCGTCGTCGTCGACATTCGGTTGACATTTAAATTCAGAGAAAAAAATCCATGGAGGTCTCGGTGCTCGTACAATGGGCGAACCAAAACCCGACGACTGCTACCCACAATAATTTTTAGATATTTCTGTAGCCACAAGCCATAACCGCTTAAGTCGACTTAAGATGAAAACCAAATGTTTTTATAATTTTCGTTGCAAATAAGCATAATTAAAGAAATAACAAAATGTTGGTACAATTAACCATAATTTGCACTTTGAGAATCTGTATTGGTTTGTTACTTAAATGCGTAAGTTTTTTTTTTCAAACTGAAAATTAAATTTCAAAATTCTTCTTCTGAAAATTCCATTTTCGACTTAAGCGGTTATGACTTGCGGCCACAGATTTATAGGCTTTGGATAGAAGCAATATTAAAATAATTTTCGAAAAGAATTTTTCGTCCATACTTCTTTTTTTTATAGTTTTAATAATGTCATAGGCTGTTATCTGTCAACGTAGGTATGCGACGGATTTTATGGGACGGTTCCTTCACGCAATACGTGAACGTCAACGCTAACATTCGACGGATTCTATGGGTCGGGCCCTTAAGTAATATAATTTTATTTATACATGTAAATAAAATTGGAAGCAATATTTGAATCTGAAAATTAATTTAAATTTGCTTAATTTATTATCTATTAATACCTCAAACATTTTACCCCTCAGCCTGTTAATTGTCTCCTCCGATTCGTCCAAATCGTAGAGCACTCTGTTACAATTCACTTGGAATTTCATTTTTTTATTTACTCGTAATTTGTAAACAACGACCGAACAGTGAAAGAAATACAAATGAATCAGCTGTTTTTGACAATTGGCAGATTGACTTAAAATGTAGGGAGAATTTTCTTACCTTCAAATCCAGTCCACTACCTCAAAAAAAATGCGTTACTTTACAGTCAAAACTGATTCTCTCAACCAATCAGAAACGTTTGACTACCTAGTGCCTAGAATACGGAACGCGTTCATTCACTCTGTAAGGATTTGTTGGCTCCTCTATGAATACGTGTGGATTTTACTAACATAACCTTTGGGGTAAAAATTAACTTTGTCCGAAAAAATTATTTTCGCCCAAAACTGACGTTATTTTCAACTCATTTAAGTTGCGAGGCTTGCCGTTTTACTTCAACTCTTAAGCGAATTGGAACTTGTTAGTAAATAATCCGAGGCCTTTATGCAATGTTCGACTGATGTTTAGTTGTTAAGTTCTGTGACGAGTTGAGGCTCTTGTCACTTTGGGGAACAGTATCAATTTTTTTGTCTACACACAGGACGTGCATACAGATAGTTTTTACAGTGAAAACTCTCCTAACGGACACTCCTATTAGGCGGACATCCCTCTTGCGCGGACATTCTCCTAAACCATTCTTTTTTTATATATTTTTCGGAACAACTTTACCTCTTTTGGACGGACTTCCTTTTAACCGGACGCGGACAATATATTTTTATGAATTGTGAAAAACGCCTCTCTTAGCCGGACGCTAACCCCTTAGTAACGGACGCGAGGCACACAATTTTGTCATAAATTGTATACGTCGTAGAAAGCCCAAAGTTGGGGATTTCCCGAATAAAGTATTTGCGGTTTTTGTTTATTCTGTCTGCTTTGTCTTATTCAGTTGAATTGAAAACATCAAACGGCAGAAAGAAAAACACTTATGTATGTAGTTTAAAAAAAAATATGGAGATTATTAACGCGTATGAAAAACATGTGTAAAGGTGTTATTCATTTACAAAGTGGATCTCCCTTATTTGACTATTCAACAATTTTAAATTTAAAAAAAAAAAAATTATAAATCAGGCCACTTCCCTCCCTTTAGGTGGACACTCCTCTTAAGCGGAAAAAAATTATCCGATGGTCGCTGTCCGCTCAAGAGAGTTTTTACTGTATATGTACATATGTACATACATATGTTAAGCATGCCGATTTTAGCAACTCTTTTATAAATTTCCTTACACCAGTCGTGTTTAAATTTTGTCATTTCTGCAACATAGTACTGACCTTGAAAGTAATTCATTCAGATTTAATTCTTACCACGAAGGTTGGGTACTATATACGTATGTACATACATACATACATACGAGCGTAATTTCTATGATTCCTCCAATGGGATTTGGTAATTTCATTTTTCAATGTATCTACATATGTACATATGTATGTACATAATCCGCATATGAAGGCACTAATTGAATTTTCTATGCTTTCATAAAAATAATACTCCGGATTGTTTTCAAAGTTCTCGCTTACACCTGTAGTGATTCATTATCCTCTTTCCTCAAGTTTGGGAATATGTTCCAGGTCAGACGGATAAAGTAATTCCTGGAAACGACATGACTTCAAAACATCCATGGCAACTTGGACCTTGTGAAGCGATACGTTGTTGTGAAATCTCTTACGCATCTTAAAAAATTAACATAATGTAGTATTCTCCTGTGATTGTGGTGCCTTTTAGCTTATAACCTATTATCAGGATTCTTTTAGAGTTCCTTAAACTTCTTGAGGACCAAATAAACCCTTTAACTCACTACATGGACCCCAGTTTTGACTCAGGTTCATTATAATGAACCCAAGTTTCATCTCCATAATTTTTTTTTACAACTTCTGTTATATTATCGCCACATAGCATCGAAAAATACTTACAATATTCCGTATTATCACAGATTTTATCTTATTCTATTGCAAGGCAACTAATGCAACTAATTAGTAAGCAACATGAAACTAGACTATACCTTAAAAGGATTTCTTGAAATTTAGGATTCTTTCCAAAGAGCTATGTCACATGCCCATGCTTAAGCAAATAAAAATATCACTGTGGTTTTCCTTTCACTAAAGCTACCTCCAGTCATTTAACCATTACCTTACAAAACATAGGTAAAGATCATGTACATACATACTTATTCATATATGTATGCAGCTCTTAAAACGGAGCTATAAGGAAGTGACAGACAGCCTGGCGCACAAGCGACAGAAAAAGGGGGAAGTTTGCCACCTGATCGAGAACACGCTCGGAAGTTTACAAATTCCATTTATTTTTTACAGTAATCGGCTTTAAGCTTAATACCCTCCTTCCGTGGTACCTAAGGAATTACATATATCGTAGCGTTGACCTCTTCATTCGTTGAGAATCCCCGCCTTTCAAAATGTTTTTTTTTTTTGGGTTAAATTTAAGGAATATTTGTGATAATAAAAGTCACTCGGAGCCAAGTCAGGCGAAAAGGGAAGTAGGACCTATAATTTAAAATCCCAGTTGTGAATTTTAGGCAAGGTTTGACGCATCATGTGCGGGCATGATGGACTCAAAAACACTCCTCGACCCTTTTTCTTGATTTCCTCTTGTAGCTGACGCAAAAGACTGTATTTGTAATCAAATCAGAATTAATTGATTGATGCTTGGCGAAATAATCAAACATGTTAGTTTCTTTTGAGTCCCAAAAAAACATTACCTTCTACGCCGCTAATTGAAATTGAGCTTTCTTCGCGGCTGGTGATTCAATCTTGTCCATTCTTTGATTTCTGTTTGGTCTCAGGTGTGTAGTACAGAACCTGGGTCTCACCTGGCGTCACAAATTTATCAAAACATCCCTTAAATCGGTTTGAAAAAGCTTCAAATACTCGCTGGAGACTTTTCTAACTAAAAGCAGTTTTGGAACCCATCTTACAGAAAGTTCTCTTGCCCACATTTAGATTCGGTTTTTAACTTGTTAACTTTTTTTTGAGGGGCAGATTTCCCTACAGTTATCATATCTTCATTGATCTGCTGCGGGCTAACATTTCTTCTAAACGGGTATTTTATGCCCGATGCCTGATGCTAAAACAAATGGTGTCCTTCCTGCTTGCTATGGTGACTGAATTATGTTATAAACTGTTTCATTTATATCCCCAAAGTCGAGTTCCTTTCTTGATACACATAATATGTAGGTATCTAGTGAAAAGGTAGGCCGATGACTAAAAAAATTCTAAACAAATCGAACGCTGGATCTGTTAAAAAAAATGTTTGGTTGGGTCTTATAACTGAGAATAGGATTTGGTTAATTTGGAGAAACCAAGGAATTTTTTATTCCCCCTACCTATATCATATGAATGACCGGTTATTGGTTTGACACCCGTTTAGTTTCCAAATCGTTTCGCATATTGCTCACAGATGAGGCAAGATAAAAAGATAGCACCTGAGTATGATCTCTCTTACCCAGCTTCAATAGCACACATTCACTGTAAACTATGAATTGCCTCGAGTATTGGGTTAATCAGCAACAAATCTTGCTGATCAAATTCAGTGAACATCGGCATTCCCTAGGTTCCATCCATTTGTGAAACTAACACAAACCTTCTAATCTCCATTTTGATATGTGTAGCATTCAATCATCCTAGTAGAAAACATTCACGAGATACATGTAACGTTTCTCTCTCTCTAGTTGTAACACCTTTCCTTCAGGGTTTCCCCCGCCTCCTGAGGTATTATCTGTATAATGTAAGTTCGCAGTGTCTCCCCACAGCAACAATTGAAATCCCGACGGTTGCTGCTCTGCAAAAGATAGATACACATTTTGAATCCCTCTCTCAAGGAAATTCTTTCGACTTTCGTGTCCTTTACCTCTGCAATCATGATATCCCCACGTTCCATCCCCTTTCGTTCTATTTCACGAAATTCTACTTTAGCTAGTAGAACTGTCTCTGTGTTTTCGATTTTCCAATTATGTCATGGCTTCTCCCGCAACGAAATATAATCTGAATGATGGGCAGGTTAAGAAATTTTTAATAATTTTCATTGTAATCTCGATAAATTTTGCTTCTATGTACCCACATTAATTCAAATTAGATATTAAACGATTTCAGTTCAATTTTTTTTTTCATGAATCGGGTGACAGTTGTCAAAAAATGGCAATTATACAGGTTAATGGTCGTATTACATTCGTTTTACATTTTATGGAATTTTAAAAGTTCAAGCAGACACCCATTAAACAATAAGCGATAAATAAAACAATTCAAATAATAAAAAAAAGAAACAAAAGAAAAACTCTTTAATAAGATTCCTTTTAAAACCACCACCTTCATGCACTCTCGCAACAACAACAACAATAACGAACGACACATAACCAAGAAACAGAGTCGGAAAAAAAAGAAAAACGAGAAACCGTCAGAGAGAAGAAAAATAAAACAATTCTGTGCGAAAACGAAAACTACAAATCCACCACTCTCGCGCTGCTGCTGTACGGCAGCAACTTCGTCGCCATCTTGAAAGACGACGGTCTGCAAATCAATTTCGCGGCATGAAAATTATAAAATTATCGGTAAATATTAATAATTTCAACCGGAAAATACTAAAATTAAGTTCACTAGACAACGTCGTCTTGAGAAAGTATAGTTTTTTCCCTAAAAAACTGTGTTAAAAGTCCATAAAATCATGAATTACTGTTTTCTGCCGCGACGGGGCCACACCACCATCAGTCAGTGATAAATTCGATAAATTCTTCAAAGCGTGTGTTTTGTTGTTTTTTATTTCTTATGCTAATCAATTAATTCTACAAGAAAAGTGTTTTATTTGTTGATAAAATATTGTCAAACAATAAAGAAAAAAACAAAAGAACGAATGTCCAAAAATGTGTTCAATGGTAAAAGAATAACGAAGAAAAAAAGTGCTATGAAAATTGGAGAAAAAAAAAATGTGATTGGAAATACATGTGTGTGTAAGTGTGTGAAAATTATGTGAAACAGAGATATGCGTGAGTAAACGGAACGGGGCTTGCTTTGTGTATGTGTATGTAAGTGTCAGTTTTGTTTTTCTTTTGTATTTCTTTTTCAAAACTTCTCGTGCGCCCAAAGAAAACAAAGTAAAATGTGTGTGGTGGTTCGTTCTTGGTTGGTTTGACGTTCTCTTTGCTGATTTTTAGTTCTCTCTTAAATTGCATTCTGTTTCTCTTATGTCAGAGGAGAGGAGACAAATTGTAAAAATAAAACAAACAAGCAAAACACAAAAAAGGAATATAAAAGAAAATGTCAAACATAAATTGATTTTTGTTACCCCATTCTTCGTACTCTAGAGAGTAGGGTAAGTTGGTTGACACTTGCGTTGTTTTGTTGTTGTTTTCGATTTCGAATGACCTTCTATGGGGGTTTTCCATGTTACATTATTGTGAGTAATAATGAAACAGCGTGTTGTTAAATTAATTTAAGTTTTTTATTCTCGTTACTGTTGTTGCTGTTACTCTGATGTATGCAATTGAAATTAATTGCAAGTTAATATGTACATATGTATATGTAAATAAAACGGATTTGTATTTGCATTAGGCGAGAAGAAAAAAAGTGGATCTCCATATTTTACAGCGATAGTCACGCTTTTTCTTTTCTTAACAATTTGAGGTGAATAATTGATTTATGAGATATTTCTTTCATTTGTTCATTGTTTTATATTGGGAATTATTATTAAGAGCTGGCCGCGGATTTTTCAATAGGTATGAGTCGGGGCTAACTGACAAGATAGAATTACTCGAGTAACTGTTACCAACTTCGCTGAAGTACTGCTGATCATTCTCATTTCAATATAAATTTTGTTGCTTAGAAAATTATTTTCGCATCCTGAAAGAACTGATCAATTAGTAATAAATAAATGAAATTTCGGTACTGGGAAAGTTAAGGAAGGTTCTCGATGTGATTGGGAGATTTATTCAATGGCAAAACATCCAAAATAAAGGCGTGTTGATTATTCAATATACGAGGCTGGACTGACAAGTTTACAGCCTACGATGGACTATGGAGTTTCTGTTCTGCTTAAGTGGTTTGTCTCATTAATTAAAAAATCTAACAGTGCTTTTATAGAACTTGCCCGGAGCTGATCCATGTAGATATGATGACGAATTTAGGGACTCTGGCCCATGGAAAAGTGGGTAGCCGAATTAAAATGTGGACGAAAAATAATTTAAAGGCGATCCACGCTGTAGAAGTCCATCAACCCCACAAAAGAGGAAAGCAACGAAAAAATATTTGATCTGATCATAGGGGCAGCATCTGATCAAGGGACAAGTTGGATCAGCGGTTTGCGGCTAAAAAAGAGCTAAATTTCAATTAACGGCGGATAAGCTAATGGCAACGATTTTTTGTCACTCAAAGGGTAATCAATCATGGGATTGTCTTGCTAAGGGTCAAAGATTTAATTCCGATTACTGCTGCAGTATTTTGCGTCCGTTGTGAGAGTAAAAAAAGTGTCAAGGATTCTTTTCCTAGGATAACACTTACATACAAGCCCGCACATACTGCGTCAAACCATGTCTGAAATCCATGTGGGGTTCGTGCCTTTCATTAGTTCCCCAATCCGAAAAAAAATCATTTAAGAGGACAAAAATTTTCAACGACTGAGGTGATTAAAGCTGCAGTAAACTTATTTTATTGTGTTTCAACGAGATAACGTAAAAAAATAAAAGTAATTGAGAAAACTTCCGGGTTTTGTTTCTTTGGGTCGCGAACTTTTCAATTCACCAATTGTCTTTCAGCAAGTTGCTGTGTATTTGCTTTGAAGCAAATGTAACTAAAGGAAATGAGTTAACTTCGAGCTACAAATAAACACTTTGTTTTAATTAATTTCCGATTCTATGAGGAGGTTCCCTCAGATAACTAACTAATCAATATCCGACCTAGTATTTTTCATTTCCGCTTTTGATCAGCATAAGCTTCGCTGTTTGACTTTGAGCTAGGAGTTTTGACACCTTTTGTTTGAAATGGTAGCAGGTTGCTATGGTCAGTCTTCGTCAGATTTCTAAGGAGCTGTCGTATGTGGAATTTACGTTTACTCCGAGCAATGTGTACTTCTTAACTATGTAGCTCATACAAGTATAGTGGTACCTAATTGTCGACGGTGACGTTTTGGCTAAACCGGTGAATTGATGATCCTTTGTTTGTCGATAACATCTATTGAGTCATATCCTCATTTACTTTAAGAAAAACGCTGTTTTACATGTTCGTCAAGTGCCAAAAATACTTTTAAAATACATAATTGGCTGTCGAAAATGCAAAAACTTTGCGCAACGGACCGTTTGTGGTCCAGGGTCTAGCTTTTCGCGATCATTCATGTTATGCGTCGTGTTATATTTTTTCCCACAAATGGAAGGGACCTACAGTTTAGAGCCTACAAACCTACAGTTTAGGGCTTTTTTTTTTGAGAAGCCTTCTCATGACAGTTGACAGGTTGTTTGTCAGACATTCGCGAGAGGTTGGACCGTGAAAAACTTTTGCGTTTTCTTGGATTCGTACCTCGAACCACCTGCTCAGTAATCCAACGCACTAACCACTAAGCCACGGTGCCCACGCGGCTTAATATAGAAGGATAACAGGACCAAAAACTGGTCTCAAGATGTTACTCTAAGACGGAATATCATTCCCAAGGCATCATTAAAGAACATATCTCTACTCTGAGAAGAATTATGCGGCGGGATACCTAAAAAGGGACACACCTCTCCAAGGTTAGTGAGGATCCCCATTAGATCATTAGTTTGGTGTGCTTAATACCTTGCGTTATAGCTTCGTAATAATAATAAACAAGCCCCATTAAAGTGCATCACTTTGCCGAAATCCGGTTTGGATTAGTTTCAGAATAATGTTGGTAAGCTCTTCAAGTTGCACAGTGTATTTTTTTTTTTTGCGGTGTTCCAAGTTCGCCTCTCGTTTTGTAAAGTTCAAAAGGTTAAATGCTACCATATATGAACATGAAGTTGGGTTAACTGATAAGATTAAAAAGAAACATGAGGCGGCTAAACAAATTTATAGAAATTAATTTAAATTGTCAAGAATATTCTTGACAAACGGTGACACATTTTAATAGCGTCGCAAATTATAGACACATTTGATGGTGGAAATAAATGCTGTTCTTAGCAAATAATCGTGCATTAAATTCAGTTTGCCAGAAAATAACATCGCCATAAGGAATAAAACGAATTAAAAGCAGTATCTGATAACCGTTAATCTGGTATCATGGTATGTAAAAGCGTCGGATAAAATACAGTCACAGATTATAAATGGGATCGATACACGAGTTTGGTTAAGGTTCGGCCTAAATTTATCCCAGTATTCCAAAAGCATGATGTTGAGAGCAATTGTGTACTCAAACATTTCCATTTAATTTTGGCTTGTCCATAAGTTGCGTGAAGGTAAGCAACGTCTTTCTAGTTTTGAGTTATTAACTCTTATATGTATGTACATCTATTCAACGTTTTATAAAAATATTGGCGAATGATGTTTGCTTGAATTGAGAGTTTTTGAACCGTTGACAGCGATGTATAGTACAACAACAGATTTGCTTAAGTTGATTAAAAGGTCTTCCCTATCCCACCAATCAGAAATCTCTTGAAGGGTTTTCCTTTTTAAGCTCACATAAGATCCGAAATTGCCATCTTTTGCCGCCGGCATCATCACAGAAACTGCATTCGCATTTTAGGGTAGGGAGAACGTAATACATAGTCCTCATGGTTTGTAGAAAATTTCCTTACATTATATCAAATCCTTCAAGCTGCGCTAAATGAGCAAAGTTAATGCACGTTCTCTTGCGGTCTAAGGTTAGACACAGAAAAGGCGGTGCTAATAGTTTTTACTAACAAAAAAAAATTTATAAAATTGATCTTACATTTGACATTAGCGTCAGGTTAGATTAGGACCATTTTGAAACCCTTAAAGATGTGCCGGAGCCCTCTGATACTCCTAAACTTTAATTGGGTAAACCACAGCCTTAATATGTATTCCAATAAGATAGGTGCGGATTCGGCTGACCTGATAGAATTGGTTAATGGAACCAGATTGACCAGGAGATACAGTTTCTGATCTTACAGATGTCCAGACCTGATAGGTCATCTAAATCATTCAAGAAGTATCTACGTACTAACTTAGAGTTGTCCTAAGGGCATTTTCACAGGATTTGGGTTGTCGTCTCTTCTTCCTCGTTTCGAAAGTTTTTACAGAAATCGTTGCAGGGCACACCCAGTCTGCTGACATGTTGGTCTATCAAATATTGTTCTATGAGGACTCTGATTGTAGAGCTGAAGCTCTTTCTATCAATTGAAATTAATCTGGTTGTCTTTGTGGTGATTAGATCTGGTCGAATTTGCCTAGACAGGAGACAGATATTTATTTTACTCCATCTGGTCATTTTTTTTTCAAATAAAATTTAATCAACTACAGCAAGAGGTGCATCATGAGCTTCGCTATATTCAGCGAGGTCTTGACTGGCACCTTCTTTTGCTAGCTTATCCGTTTTGTAATTGCCTGGTTGTGCCCATATTCTGAGAACCAGCACGGGGATAGTTCGTATCTGGCTGCGATCTCATTCAGAGATTCGCGGTATTGCTTAACTTACTTGGATGTTATTGTTGATGATTCTAAGTTTTTTATTACTGCCTGGCTATATGTACATATATCTATGGTATCATGCTGCGGCATCTCCAATTGCAGTGATTACTGCTTACAGTGATTCGGAAATCCAGTGGTTATTTTTAAATCAGGTGAAGTGGAGAATACTTCTGCTCCCGTACACCATGCGATTTTGTAACCGTCTGTGAATATCTCCATTACATCCTCAACGTAGTGGAGTTCCTCGTTATATCTTTTCCCCTATTCGTCTTCCTTTATATTTTTTCTCAAAATCGTCAAATTGAAAAATGTAGTCTGTTTTGCTGAGTTTAGCGTAGTTAACTATGATCCGCGAGTGACGGGTACCAACTTACATTAAAATCTTAATGCCGCTTGTGCGACCAAGAGTTTCCCGAAGATTTCGACAAGAAAAAAGGCCAAGCAATGTTTTCAAAACACGTTTTTGTAGAAGCATGCCAATCCTTCTACTCGTTCCAGAAAGGTAGTGTAGTATAGCTTATCTAGTGCTGGTCAAGTTCGTTACGTTACATTAGAATGGGTCATACAATTGCTGAAAGCATCTCGTAAACCACTTTAATCGAATCATGCTCCTGCATATACATACATATGTAGATACCCGGCGCATTTTGTGAGGATAATGATCAGGTGATATTGATGTGAAACTGGGTGTTTCCAAAGGTTTCTTATTGTGGTCTTCGAATTGAAGAAAGTACACATAACACGTCCATTACTCTTAAGGCTAGTGATAACTTGTGCCTTACTTCCATGGAATTTAAAAAACGGTCGATATTTTATGTTTGCACTGTTAAGTGTTTAAACGCATAATCCCTCATACAATACGAATTAAAAATTTTGAGGGGACTTTACCCCAACAATTTGACAGATCCTTTATCTTACTTTGGCGTATACCTCACTGTGAAAGGGTATCAAGACGACTGATTTTCATCTGAAATGAGCAAATTCAAATTCTTGACTGGGATGTCACAGTGGAGTTTCCTCGTATTCATAAGAATCCTGATCCTTAAGTTTGCTGTCTCCTTGTCTTTGATTTGGTGTCAAAAGCAATGTTCAATTTGTTTAGAACAGTTAAAGCGACTTGATTTTAAGCCAGACCTTATCAGTATGTAAAACGGTCCGAAAGATGTTTGCTATCGCAAAGATTTTAAGCTTTCATATCGTTGTCATTGCCTTCGCCGAGGTCGCGCTTTTCCATGACATTTCGGCTCGCTCTCACTTTTTTGCCTTCTTTTCTATTCTTGGGGACTTTACCGCAATAAAATAGCAAATCCTTTATAAAGTGAATGACGTCTGTGGTTTCGCTTACAGGATGGTTCAATTGCAGTATAACAGTGGACGCTGGCAATGTCGACAATGTTTCACTGCTGCTTACTTTTTTTTTGCCACTCCCTTCGCCAACCTGGTGTATTGATGGTGGTCTCTAATCTCTATGGTGAGACTATGTCCTTTTGATCTGAATAGATTATTATAATTGAGATACAATCAAGAATCACCTCGAATATACATATATGTACATACATATATAGGTATTTTGACTCGATGATATCAACGAAATGTAAAAATTTTGAAGGCCTTCAAGGTTTTCATTATCAACGTGATTACTCATATTGATTTGACCATTTTTTTCCCTCATATTGATACGAGCAGTTGTTGATACATTAGATCCATTTGGAACTGACGATTGACCTAGAGTATTTCCGTTGGAAATTTATTACATCCGAGTGTAGTTTCTTAGAATCAGGTGTTAGGGAAAAATCGAAAATTTGTCTTTTAAACAACACTTCTCCAATATTTTGATTCGTTAAAATCATGGTCACAACACCGATTGTTTACAATCTAATCAATTGTTTCATAGCTCATTCAAAATGTATACGCATTGAAATCGCATTTTGTTGTTCGATTACTCACGCATGGGCACTTGTATATTAATCGTTTTGAAGAATCTATTGCTTGCGTTAAACCTAATTTATAATCATTTACATTCATCCGAATGTTTTTCATTTATCACCAATCAATTTGAACAAATGACTCATAGCATAGTGTACGAGTATGAGTAATGTGTTTTCCAAGCTTTTGTAATGTCCATCGCGCCAATTAAAGTGTTTTGCTGACACATGAGTGGGTATCATTTTTCCAATGTCGACGATTTTCAAAATATGGAATATTTTATCATTTTGTCATTCAAAAAAGTTTCTGTCTTACACATTTTGTTTACTTAAATAAATTAGTACGCAGACAGAAAGGTCAGCTGTCAATTTTAATCTTTTATCATAAACTACAATGTAACGTTAACGGTTTAGGAATTGTAGGTTAAAAAGGTTTATGGGCTAAAAATATCATAAGACGCTAGGAACAAGGGACTCATAGTGGTTAGTTAAATCCTTTCACCCCTCGAGGGAGCGCCTGCTCGTCATCTTTGAACTGCCTCCAACCCATTCCCAAAGATTTTGATTCCTCTATTTATCCTGCGAAACGTTCGCTTAGGGCGTACAGTAGGTTTGCTTTTGGTGAGTGGGTTCCGGTGCAATGGCATATTTTGCACTAGAGGCGCGGAGACGCCTTGGGGTGCAATCCCACTGCCACTTTCTTCATTTCATAGTATGTCTAGGGGTTCTTGGCCCGTCCTCTAATGAACTGTCGCAGCTTGGTTCTTGGGCTGAAAACATTGCTTTTCCCGAATCTGGTGCATACGTCCAGTTCGGTTCCACCGCGGTTAGCAGAGACGTAGAAAGCAATCTACTTTCTCGACTTCCTGTCCGGTTCCCATCGAACCTTTAAGCACCAACACCAAAACTCATTCCTTAAAGCAGTCCATTTTACTGCAAAATTTTAAGATGCCATTGGTGATGATGAGAGTACTAAGTACCTACTTCCCCCAAGTAACTAAAATGTTATTGCGTAATTGTTTCATAAACTTCTGAGGTATGCTCCGACATTCGCATAATATGCCTCTGCGGCACAATGCAGTATTTCTGTATATCTATACGTATGCCTCTGCTTATAAGTTTTAATCTTCTGGCGTCCTTTAGTTTGCGAGAAACTATCATGACAGGATTTATTCAGCCATTTCCAATAGCGACCGACGTGGCTTAAGAATTTTCCTTGTTCCCTTACAATCTGGGTTTCCGATTTAAAATTTGTTAAAAAAAATTTGTAATGCTGTCGCTGTTTGTTCTCCAACATAATACAAAAGGCGCCATGCGCAGGTATTGTACTGATTTTGAAGTCTATAGAATGACTATACCTCAACTTTCTGTTTTTCTCAATTCCCTCGCTAGCTGTGCTGAGACAGTTAGCGACTTGGATTACCGTTTGACTCTGTGCAGGAATATCAATGACGTCGTGCCTCCCAAAGACACCCATGCTATTTTAAACCCCTTCCAAGCTTTCAACACGATGAGCATCTAAAGCGTTGCGTACTGAAAATTTAAAGCTGACGTTTTGCTTTTGATTAAGATTCAGGTGGATACAGATAAATTATTTGCTCGTAGTGCTTGGATTTACCAGTACAATCCAGATTCTAAAATCTGGTTGCCAAATCGAAGTGGAAAAATTTGTTAAAAAAAGTTGTGCTCACACTGTTTTTGGCGAATAAGAAGACAGAAGACAGTGAAAGGAACTCATTAGTCCCGTTGAGGTCTGACGAAAACTGAAAGCCATTAACTTATGAAACCAGAGGCAGTCTTAAGATGTTTTAGGGTAAATTTTGTCCTAAAGACAGTTAAGAGTTCAGATTTGTTTTCAAGAGGAAACATCGGGAATCTATAAAGCTTTAAAGAAGCTTTATAAAAATAACAACACCAGATGCAAAAGAGATCCCAAGCACTTAAACATCTGGTATTGCTATCTTTAAATCTTCTCTTTGAAAGGCAGCCTCCTTCAAACCTCCAAACGGGCTATACAGTGTTGAAATGGTTTAAGTAGAAAAGACTGCAAACTGAGTGTTCAGTCGAAGGTAAACTGATTAGCTTTTCCGGCTTTGGAAATAAAAATGATAAGCACCTTTGGTTAAGTATTGAGAACAAACGTATCTGGAGGTAACTTGTGAAAAATTGTTTGAGCCGTGAAATAAAGTTTGTAAAGTTTGCTGTATCCATGGTTGAAAATTATCCATAGTGTATGGTGCAAAAGATATAATGGCCCAAGCTATCTTACAATCTTCGACTACTAGTCGTTTGTATCCATATTTATTCCCGACGGAATACGCCATCTCTAGGTAATTAGAGGAGTACATAGCGATTACTACTAAGGCTTCTAAAGTGGAAC
Organism: Blera fallax; assembly: GCA_946965025.1. Taxonomy (NCBI): domain Eukaryota; kingdom Metazoa; phylum Arthropoda; class Insecta; order Diptera; family Syrphidae; genus Blera; species Blera fallax. The sequence continues at coordinate 41,538,940 of OX337247.1, read as the reverse complement.
TCAATACCTTCTAAAATTATTTGATTTTTCCAGAGCTTAACTACAATTAAGTCATGGTATTCTGCTTTATTGGCATCAAAAATTTAGAAGATTGTTTGTACAATTGAGGAATAAGTTTAGTATGTCGGGGTCACATATGTAGTATGTACATAGGTCATTTTAGTAGGGTGCCTGTAGTATTTGTGAGGACCAGCATATCTTTCCAGTTTCTGCAGCAGAAGAGAACTAAACATATCTTTAGTTTAGCTTAGACCAACAAATCACCCCATATGTCATATCAAAAGACGGATTTGATCTATCGTTGGTAGTAAAAAAAAAGTGTCACATCGAAGCAATACTAGTAGCAATCGCTTGCCACTGGTACAGGAAAAGGTAAAAATGCATGTACATCACGTCGCATTACCTATTTTTTTTTTAAATACCATTGCAACGATGAAAATACCAATTTCAGAGTCGTTTCGGCTTGATGTGCATGTTTTTTTTTTTTTTTTTAAACGATTATAAATAGTAATGGTTACCTACTAGAGGCACCTTTCTACTTGACATTTGGAAACCGTGCCCTTTCTAACACGACATAAATTTTATTACGAAATCTTCTCCAAATCTCTTCGATATTATGTACATATCTACTTTCTTCCCCTGATTCTCTACTTCACCTCTTTTTTGGCCAGAATTGACAACTCTACTGCGGAAACATAATAAAAAATTAGATTTTTACAAAACTTAATGGTTATCTTTTTTATGGTATACGGACAAACTTATGCATATTCTTTGGGAACCCTACGTAGTGCTTTGTATTCAAAAATTTAATATTATTTCAACTTGTTGACTAAATTAGCTTAGTCTCGCCCCCCATCTCACATAAAATAACAATTTACAAGTGTAAAAACCAACCACGCTTTAATAACAACAATAAAAAATAATAAAAAAACAAAAAAAAAAAAAAAAAAAAACAACCGTGTTTTACGTTTTCGCTCAGTCATCGGTCTTCTCTCATTATTATTGCTTTACATAATAAAGTACAATGCGCGCCTTTGGCAGTGTGTTAGTGCAAAAAGTATGAATGAAAAATTTCGTAGCGAAAATGGGGAAATTGTAAAATAGTCGTCGAGTATAGTAAATTGGAGAAGAGCGCCCTGCGCAAGAGAATGCACTCTCACTTTCTGCTCGTTCCCTTTGTCTATCTCTCTCCCTCTCTCTCTCTCTCTGAGAGGCTTGTTGGCGGAATTAAGAGAACAAGTTACCCACACTAAATAAAATTTGGCGCCTTACATTTGAATGTTCTCTTTTACTCTTCAATTCTCTTTAAAACAGAATTGCATAGTACATGTGTTCATCTCACTCTCTCGTTCACATGTCAATCATATAATAACGAGATGTACCCGCAGGCTTTATCGCCGTAGTACGAAAGAAAGTTGAAAGTAAAAAGTAAAAAAAAAAAAAAAGTTTGGATTATTTAATTGATGTTTATTTCTTTATTGCGAATGCATAATAATCTATTATATTAATATCAAGTATAATCGTTCACTTTTATTTTCTTGCAGATGATTAAATGACTTCACAGCTGATATTAGCTATCAATAAACAGTAAAAACCAGAAAAAAAGCAGTCACCATGTAAACTCAATTCTCAATATGGAGACAAATATACGAAAATAACTTCTAGTGAAACACGCACATTTTTTTTTTATTTGAGAATTTTTTGTATAGACAAACGCGCAGATTCAATCGAAATCGAGCAGAGTAATAGAGAGAAATCACAAAATATTCCAAATGAAGAACATGGATAAGAATAACGATGGCGGAGATGGGAAGTCTGGTGGTGGCAAGTCCGGGTCATCAAGCGGTGGCGGTGGAGGTGCTGGTCACGATCAATCCCTACTTGACGCTGCCTCATTATTTGGTAAGAATTGCGAAGACACCATACTTGGTAACAGAATTTTATATGAGTTTGTTTTTTTTAGCTTATTGGGGAAGAGATCCAACCGCCGCTGCAGCAGCAGCGTCTAATCCACTCTTTAGCTCCCAATTTAATGCGGCTGCAGCCGCCGGTCTTGGTTTGCTACCAAGTCCAAGTTCAACTAATGATCGTTACTCAATGGCAGCAGCAGCTGCAGCCGCTGCTGGACATCATCATCAGAATACGATGGCGGTCGCTGCATCACAAGCCGCAAGTTTAGCAGGTCTGCATCCAGCAAGTGAGTTTAATTTGTCTTTAAGAATAATGGGGTCTTGTTAGGACCAGTACACACATATGTATGTATGTACGTATGTATGCACTTTCCGACAAGGTAACTTTAATCTCTATGTGGCAAACATTTTATTTTTCTTTAAATTATTCTTGAGACAATTTTAAATAAATTAATACTGAATCAACTCTTTTAGGTTGGTGGTCAGTGGCACAATTGGCAGCCCAAGATTACTTCAGTCGTTTACAAGCGTCGGGGCTATCACCATTTCCCCACCCTGATTTAGCGTCTGCTTTTCCATCGGCCTTGGGAATGGGTGGGTCTGGTGGTAGTGGGAACAGTAACAATTCTGCAGGAGTATCAGGTGGTGGCGGCTCTTCGTCAAACAATAAATCAAGTTCAAGTAAGAGTCGCAAAGAAAAACGCCAGCAACAACAACAGCAGCAACAGCAACAAAACATGTCAAACAATATGAATAGTGGAGGTTCTTCTGGTATGCACGGCCTTGGTGCGGGAACCACAATTACACCAACATCAGCGTCCGGTTCCAGTGGTGGTGGTTCATCATACAAGGTAAATAATAATAATTTAAAATTAAAGGATATTAAATAGCAGTTGAATTACACAATTTTAAGCACGTTCGTTCCTTCTCTTCTTTATGTGGAGCAACATTGATCCTCTTCTGAATACAACGTAGTCCATCTGCCATGAAAGTTTACTTTTGAGGGTGCCTCCCTTCTCAAGTTTGGCTGGTAACGATACTGCTAATGTTTTGCTTCCGTTTATTTTTATCTCATTAAAAATATTGACGAAACAAAATGGCATGTAAAATCCTGCTTATACGAGTGGCGTCTGATGAGTTCGTGGCCTAAGGCCGATCAAAAACTTTAATTTCTCAATATAATCTCCCTAGAGTGAAATGTTTTACTACCATTGGGCATACAGTGCCTTAATACCACCAAAAAAATATTCTTTTCTTTAAAATGACTTCCTACGGTCGCCGTGATCTTGTAAATCTCTGGCCCCGTAACTCCTTTTTCAAATTGGAAAAAAGGAAAAAGTCGCTCGGGTCCCAGTTTGGGCTGTAGAATGAATGGTCTCTCGTTGGAAAACCTGTCGTTTAAGGTCTGACTCGAAACTCCCGACGTGTGAACAGACGCGTTATTCTGCAAAAACAACACTGCGTGCCTGCATTTCCCATTCTGTACGACCGCTTCACGTTACTGAGTCAATCAATTTTTAAAATATTGAGCCTTTGGGAGGTAATCAATCAGCAAAACACCTTGACTGTCCCAAAAAACAGACGTCATCATTTTCAAAGGCGACTTAAGGGAGTCCATTTTTCGACCATGGCTCACGAAGGCCCAGAGTCCTGAAGAATCGATTAAATGTTTTCAAAAAAGAGAGCCACAGTTAGTGCTACCAATAATGAGAAGATGACTCATTGTTGAGTATTTCAGGCGGCGAATTTATCTGCCGCTCTCGTATGTATTCTGCCACGAAAAGTAGCTTTTTTTTTTTACAAAGTTAAGTAAAGTATGTTTGTACCATCATTCAGAATTAAATTAGTAAAAATACAATTAAATTTAAGTTATTTTCCTTTTCCTAACTAAAGCTTTATTTCTAAATTGTTAGTTTTTCTGAAAGAAACTTTAAGTACTTACTATATACAAATACAGAAGTACACTTCTTGGTATCTTATACATATTATACTGGTAGATACACCCCTTCCCCGTCTATATTTTTAAACCATAATAACTCCCACTCCAACTCTCCCATATTATCGTTTACCTATACTGTAAGTACACCATTTTTTAAAGTTCCAATCTTTTTTTTTTATGTCCTTAACTACCTTCGTATCAATTTTCTAGGTTCTACCGTACAGATTTCATTTTTAATTTTAGTAGGCAGTCGCTTGAATTATGTAGGTCAACTTAACTCGACAAGCAACTTAAAAAAATAGATCTAAGCAAACATTTAGTTACTGATTTCGTGTACATATGTATACATTTCGTCCATGTGTTAATCATATAATTTTTTGGGGGAATTTTTTTCTACCACAAAAATAGAAAAACGTATGGTTCTGCTTTTTGAAAGCTATTCGTGGTAATTAACTTTACTTACTTAGTTATGCAGATCCTTGGTTCTTTTGTACTCTTAGGGCAACTACCAGTTCTATGCATTATTTTGTTCGATTTCTGGCGATATACCTGAGTAAATCTTCTTTCACTGTTCTGCCCGACGTGTTTTGTGGGGGACCCACTTTTTTTTATAGCATAGCCTTGGAAGGTTGGGAAGTGTACATTGTTTGGAGTGTATGGCCGATTCATTATTATATTACTTTCAGTTAGTCCACCCTTTCATACATAACTCTTATTTAAGGTATGATCGGACAAAAAATTCTTACAAAACCCTATAAATATTCGCCGAAGGCAACGTCAGCATGGGTTGGCACAGGATCGCGACAGTAACGCTGCTAATTGATTGTTCTATTAAAGAGGGAGGTTAAATTTCAAATTCTATTTTTTTTTTTTAATTCAGTCTATACGGTTCCATAACTCGACCTTAAGCGGAGTATCCTTGGTTTGAGTCCGATATGCACCAGTCTAGTGTCCGTTTCAGCATTTTTTTTTTGTTAAAATGTGTACTATTTTATAAAGAAGTCCTATTTAAGTCCAAAATTTGTTGTTTGTCATGGTGAACTAATTTGAGTTAGAACCTGATGTAAAAGACTACTCATTTCTAAGATCATGTCGAACGTTCGAGTTTGGTCAACAATTTAGTGCATCCTCGAATTTTAAAATTATATTTTATCAGAAGTATGCACCTTTATCGTTCGACTCCTGTGATGAACGCAGTGACCTACAATAATGATAATAATACGTAGAGTAGTGTGATGGTTCTTATTGTTAGTCAGCACTTTAGCACTACATTACAGCTCCCACCTTTCAGGTTGAGAAGTGCGGCAGATGAAGTTTCTGCTTTAATATTGTTAAAAGCTCAGTAAATGTCAGCGCAATATACTATCGTGAAATATGTACTTCTTTTCCAAGGTTGTCAATGATACCTATCAACAAGTGGCCTGGACTAAATTTTCCTTGTGATGTTCATGCTGGAAGTTTGACATATGATTAATGTCCAGGTTTATCACATATCCACGTTCATCAGTTGTTCTAAGGTTTTTAATAGTAGGGAGGATAGGGTATGTATGAGAGATCTTACCGATCGGAATCTAGAGGAGTGAAGTCGAAAAAGAAAGTAGAATCGAATCAGAAATTTAATTCTCAAATTTCTTTGGGAAAATTCCATCGAGTCACATGGTTTGTATGATAGGATACGGTGTTGTGCACTATATAGTTTTCGAGGAGTGTCTCTGTAAAATCTAATTGAGTTATTATCGTTGAATTTCTGCTCCATGCATCTGAGTTTAAGTCACAATTACCCAGTCTATGCCTACACTACCGCCGATTTTCCCGTCTAGCGATGTAGGAGTACTACATATCCAAAAATTGTTTTTTTTCGATGTACTTCATATGAAGGTTTAGGGTTGACAGACTTAATTCTCCCGTTTCTAGATTCAGTGCATAATTAAGGGTGAAATGAGGCAATTTGAAAACTAATTGTAGAAAGTATCTCTGGATTTTATTTTGGACTTGGCCATGTTTATTGTCAGATTCCAGAGTTTGCAGTATTTTTCTAGTCGATTTATCATTGATTGAAGTGCTTGTATTTCGTATCATATCAAGACTAGTGTTAGTGTTTCATCGATGCACAGGCCACCTCCAAAGAAGTCGTTAAGATCATGGAGGATAAGAGCGAATATCAATGGACTAATTAGACAACCTTGTTTTACACCCATACTTGTTTCAAAATACTCTGAGCTTTCATTCCCATAAAACAGCGATTTCCTGAAATGTACGAAGGCACCATATATTTCTTTTCGGCTTGAAATTCATTAAGCATTTTGTGATTTCTTTCCCACTCACTTAGTCGATTTTGCATCATACAAGCCAATCTTTTACAAGTCCATAAATGAGATTCCACGATAATTTTACACCTAATTTGGATCAATTTTCCTCTAGATAAAAATATAATCGTCTGAATGATGGCATTCTCGATTGTTCCCTTCTAAAACATGTTGGAGTGCGATTTTGATAGTAAGATTAGGAATTTTTGTGGAGCGTTTATAAACATTTCATAAGGGATCCGGTCTGCACCTGGTGCATGTGCGCCATTCGTTGGAACTTCAATTGCCTGCTTGGAGCTTTTCGACTTATTAATTATGAATAAGTAAAAGACTTCTTCAGATATGGCCCGATATAAAGCAATTTTTAACAATTTCACTCTTGTATGCTTTTCATATATGTACATATTGCCTAACATTGCCAATCATATATTAAAATGGTCCGGACTACTTAAAATTGTAAAATTTCCTTAAAAAAAGCATTAGTGTTCCCCCTGTTTCATTCATCCTAAACTTACTCTATGCCTTACGCTGTTAATAAATTTTGCTTCTTGGCGTGCAATGAAGCCCAAATATTTGCAGGCCTTAGCGTTAAGTGGTTTATGCTTGAACGACTGATTCTCAATGCGTTTTTAATTTTGTAAAAATATAGCATTTCCGGTTGCGATAAATGCATTGTCCGCAAATCGCAATTGCATTTGATTCTATGGCATAATCAAAAATCACTTTATATAAAAAAAGGACTAGGAACGCTTTGATTCTGTTGGCAGAGTTCTCGAATGGCTCTATCGACTGTGAAGCTACTTCTTCTAACTCCCGATGTCGACTACCTGTTGCCACCGTACGTGCTTGAGCTCTGATCGCAACATTGTCCTTACCCGAAAAGTATGTTTTTTGTTGTTGTTTCAAGATTTCGAAAAGAGACTTTCCTTTTGGAATGCATACCTTGTAAATGTAAGGTGTTCCATATTTTCTGGTCCTACATGTACCTATGTTGAACTATTTTCCTGTTTTTTTTTGTCTCTAAAACCCTTGCCTGGTTCTTTATTTTTCAACTATTCTTTGGGTCTACAGCCAAGAATTCAATAAGAAGTACTCCTTGCTGTTGACTTACCAATTGCTCCTCTAGAACCATCTTGGTGTTTGTCTTTTCATGTTTCACGTCCACTACTGCATTATGTAACGAGATGAATATTTGTTGCTTGACGAACTCTGTGTTAAGAGAACGGTCAATCCATGTGCCTTCACCGATGGCAGATGGAAAAAAAACACATATGTATATATGTTGTCAGTTATCCATGCTTTGAATTTATTCGAGGTATACATATACATATGTATGTATGTGTGCATTTAGACGCATTAGAAATGCTGTCCGTGTACATACATAGATGAACCTATCGAAATCACAGAAACAAATTGCGGATTTTGACTAATTTGTCTGGCGCCTGACAATACAGGTACATGGTTTCCCCTTTCCAAAATGATTAATTTTAAATTGCTTAGTATTCTTTTTGACGCACATAACTTGTACTATACAACTGCCACTGCTCGCTTAGAGAGGATGTGTTTGCATTATGCCAAAATGAACGTGGTAACATTGGGCATAACGGTGCAGCTTCACTATTTTAGAATTATTTTGACACGTTTGCAACGTATGTATAGAAGATCCAATCATCCAATTATTTGCGGTATAATATGTTGTGTTTGTTTAGAAGCGTTATAGTTAACCAAATCAGTTATCCAAGGGTAGTTGCGCTTTTCGGATAGCTACGAGAATATTCGTTATTTAATTACTGGATTATTTAATTTGTATTGATTTTAGTGAATTATGTTGGTATTCGCAAATAAATCGATTCCGGTCAAATGAACTTACATGTGCTCCTACGTAAATGTATTACAAACCGCTGGAGGGGAAAATGTACATTACTACTGGTAGCTGCCACTCTGAAAATTCAATTTTTTTAAAAAATTTATGTTGATTTTTTTTCCGGATAACGACGATGATTTTTTCTGTGTAAAATATCTTCAACGTTCAGGGAATGAAATAGAAGTGGATGCGGTGAGTTTCATGGGTTTAGGGGAATCGCACGTAGGGGTTGTAGGGCCTCGACACGGTGAATACATTTTGTTTCCAAGAGTGGAAATACAAAGTACTCTCTCATTACGGACACCCCTCATAACCGGACAGATTTCAAAGAACCTTTCTCTTAGAGGGCCTTTTGTTTGTTTTCTCATAACCGGACACCTCTCATAAGCGGACAAATTTTTCGGAACCGTCAGTGTCCGCTTATAAGAGAGTACACTGTATTTGAAATTAGAAGAATGAAAAAATTTCAGGTGGGGTGAGTTCTCTGGTTGCGATAACTTTTGCATAGGTTTGTTGCACTTAAACGCATTTTTTTTAGATTGTCCTTAAGAAATGATGAGTTTTCTCCAATTTGGAGACTTTTCTTTGTAGTTCATCAGTATGTCGGTCTTCTTCGTTACGTAAACACCCCTCGTGTCAGAGTGTGATGTTATGGTTTGAACTGAAATACCTAAGCTCTTCGTGACAACGTTGAACAAAATTTCATTTGATTTCAGTAAATTTGACGGTTTATGGTTGTTTAATTGTCATCTTAAGATTAATAGCAGGGATAATTCTCGAGAAGCTTTGGCGATTGCTGGAGCTTCGGAGTGGAACACATATCGGTAGTTTGGAAGCCTTATTGAGGTGAGTTCTACTTAATAGATTTCGGTTCTAGATCCCCTCATTTTCATACCATTCGTAAAGGTTGTGCTCTTCGACTCTATGATCTCTTTTGAGCGAATCATATTTAAAGACGTAACCTTTAGTCGAGACCGTATCCATTTTCATTTCCGTCAAACTATCTACAGTGCGGGCTATGTAGTTGCTCTTGTTCAAGATTAATAAAGATGAGAGTATTAGCACGAGCATAATACCGACGGAAGCAATCAGAATTGTTCTAATTGGTCTAGCAGTGACTCCGCTTGCTGGGCGTTGGATATTCATAAGTGCATTTAGATTTTTAAGTCTTCCTATAGCTGACCACCGGACCAGACATACATACATATGTATGTATGTATGTACACAATTTTTTTTTATTCAAGTTCCTAGTCCACATCATTTTGCCTAGTTGTTCAAGATGACTAGCTCTGATTGCAATAGTTCAGTGGTAGCACATTATCCGACCCAGTTTCAGGAGAGGTTCGTTCGCTTGTAAGACGCAAAATTGTGGTGGTAGCACTCCTCCTTTTACTCTGCCGCGTAAGAATAAAATATGCGCTTGGCCCATGTTTAGCTCCAGTTCTCAACATATGAGTTTCGTTTGAGCATGCATTCTACCTTTAGGGGTGTCTTCTTGTCGCGCCCCACCTCATTATTGAGGGAAAGGCTGCGAAAATACATAGGTCAAAAGTATTTTCGTCCATCGCTATTCTCCCTTAGAGGAGACCGTAGCTATGATTGTTGGAACTTGCTCTATGTTTAGATGTTTCCCTAAAGGTATAAATGTCCCACTACATTTCAGACAATGTCTGTTGGACATCTTTTCTTTGTAATTCGTTTTTGAACTTGTTCAAACTGAAACAGTTGTGAGGAAATGCAGGCGTAGACATTTTTAGTGCTAGTTACCTTTTTCTCAACATTGAAATTTTTATAGTTATAGTATAGGGCTTTGGTATAACTAAGACTAAAAAAAAGACAGTTTTATAGTTTCAGTTTTTTTTTTTTTTTAAAGTAGGTTCATTTCATTGGGACACAAAATACTAACGATTTATTCTCTTCTCATTTTAGTCGTCGAGTTACGGCAAATCATCAATGTCTTCGAATCTACAACCGGCCTCATCATCAGCATACGATCCAGTAACATTGCACAAAGAACTTTTGGCCATGCAAGCGGTCGCAGCTTCGGCTGCAGCCTCTTCACAAGCAGCTTCATCGTCCTCGAAAAAGTCCTCGTCTTCGTCTCATCACTCGTCCCAGTCTCATCAAGTGCTATCGGGCAACAAATCATCATCATCCGGAGGATCCATATCTCATCACCACATGGGCGGTGGCTCAACGAATACTGGCTCTGCTGGTAGTCATCACAGTTCCATGATGTCTTCACATTCTGGAGGCGGTGGCGGTGGTGGCGGCCTTGGCGGTGGGAACTCATCCAAGGATCGTGACAAGAATAACTCTCTGAATGCTCTTAACTCACTATCACAACTTGGAAATCTCGGTCTCAATCCACAGCAGAGTGTGCAAGCTGCTATGAATGCCTGTCTGGCAGCCAACACTGGTAAAGTGAAGGACTACATGCCGTCCGGGATCTTGAGGTGAGTACAAGTAAAATGTTATCCACCACAAGGATACAACGGCGAAGTATGAATCACACTTAACATTTGTTCCATTCATTGTTCATTATGTGATTTTTTTGTATACTTTTCTTTGCAATTGTTGAAATAAACAAAGTGCTGCACTGGAAGGAAAGTAAGCTTCCTTGATGTTCACATTGATGTTAATCTTAATTTAGTAGTCTCTCTTTATCTGTCTGTATTTTTATTTGTTTCTTTGTGTGTCTCCTTTTATATGCGTGCGCAAAATGTTTTGAACTTTGACGAAACTAATTCCAAAAAAAAAAATTGTTTCTTTTTCCCGAATTTCGTTTCCAGTGAACATCCATCCTTGCTGGGAGTCCGATTGCCACCCGATACCGAAATTATCAAGTACACCTCATCTATAGTTGGCCCCAAAATTCCTGGTACAACAAATCGTGGTCGCAAAAAGACAATATCTCTCGATCCATCAAATCCTCTCCTTGCATTTCCAGGCTTAAGTCCAGCAAAGCGGGCACGTCTCGAGATGGAGTATGCGGCCATGGCAGCTGCCGCCAATGCAGCTCAGCAGCAACAGTCATCTGGTGGTGGAAGCGGTGGTGGAGGGATGTTATCTCTTACTGGTCCAACGCAGTCATCCAACAATTCTGGTTCATCTGCATCATCACTGGGAAGTCATCTGAATGTTCCATCGGCGACGACAAATCCCGGACTGGGAGGCGGCGGCGGAGGGTCATCTTTATCTGCATCTTCATTGTCGTCCAATCGTGGTAATAGTGGAATGGCAACAGATCTATCTGGCACCGCTGATCGCGTAGAAGTAATCAAGTTGCCGCCGACTATAACTTCAAATGGAGCCTATAATTTGTCCAATAAAAACAAGGACCCACATGACACCGATCACTTGGGAATGCCTGGTGCTGGAGTGAACCTCAGCATGAAGACTGCCTCCTCGATGTCTTCCGTTGAGGATTTTGACGCGCCATTGAATCTTTCTATGAAGCCAGACAATAAATCATCAAATAACGAATACAATAGCTCTAGTATGGGAGGAAGTGGTATGGTAACAGGCGCTGGTGGTAGCTTGAATCTCAGTACCGGTAGTGCTGGTGGAGGAAGTGGAGGGGCATCAGGAGGAGGTGCCTCGAACAGTTTGCAGAGTTTGAGTTCGATAACTGCAGCATTGGGGTCTGGTAGCTCAAGCGGCAGTGGCGGAAGCGATCGCTCTCAGCCACAGTATAAAGAAGGCCGACCTCGAAATTTGGGTCGAGGTGTATCCAAACCGAAAAAGAATACAGTTGCGTCCTTGCTAGCCCAGAGTCGAGCGGTTGGAATAAAGCCAATGTTATCCACTCAACAGTTAATGCAACAGGGTGCTGATTTTGTAAGTAACGCGAAAGCAAGTCTCTGTAGAGATGTACTTACATATGTGATTTTTATTTTGCAGGAGAAAATCCGCCAAGCACTAACTGAAGCTAATGCTCAACTGGATGTATCCACTGATTCCGAGAGCGTAGCCGCCGAAAGTGGTCTCTCCGAGTCCGAGGGAGAGGATTCACAAATAATAAACATCACTGAACTGCGAGCGCCCCTTGAATTGGGCTGGAAACGCGAAACTGTAATCAAAGGTCTAACTAAAGCTGGACAGATTCGTGGTGACGTGTGCTACTATGCACCAGGTAGTTCAACAAAGCTCAAGACAATTGGACAAATTTTCGCCGTAAGTTGAAAGTGATTTCTTGCTGCAACCGGCTTTATTTTAAAACGTTTCTCTTACAGTACCTGGAGAAAAACCCTTCTAAGCTTATCCGAGATAACTTTAGTTTCTCGTCCCGAGCCATAGTGGGATCCTTTCTTCAGCCCGCACCTCCGCCATATGCCAATGATGGAGAATATATTCGCATGTCAGATGCCGATGTAGCAAAACGCTTAGAAGATTTGAAGATGTTCACTCGGCAGACTTTAAACGTTGAACAACGGATTGAGATTGCAAAGCAGCAACAGGCTATGCGTGAAGCAAAAAAGCTTGCCAAAGAAGAGATGGCAAGAAACAAAGAAAAGGCGCGCCAAGAAAAAAATGAGAAGCTAGAACAGCAAAGAAAAGAGAAAGAGCTGAAAAATCAGCAGGCGATTGAGGTGAGCGGTGTGGCTCTTTTTCTAACTACTTGTACTTCGTTATAGTATATATTACTCTATTAGTAGAACACACAATTTAATAAATATCTTATTTGCAGGCTCGCAAGAAACGCCAAGAAGAACTCGAACGTATCAAACAAGAAGAAATTCTAAAAAAACAGCAGGTAAATGTTTCGTTGCTTCTTCTTTTAACTCTTTGATTTTAGTTGTTTCATTTAAAACAATTCTAATTCTGTTCCGTTTGTTATTGTTTTATAGGAAAAAGAAAAGAAAAGACAAGAAGCTATTTTAGCTAAGGAACAGGTATTACATACTTTATGTCATCATACTAGTAATCATACTTAGTAGTAGACCATATCTGTAATATAGTGTGTATGCTTTGGTCAGTTGCAACACGGTGGCGAGACTAAAATTTTAATTGCTAAATCATTGTTTTCTTGGAGTAAAAGAATGTTTTAAAGTTTGTTGCAACTGACCAAATGTATCAGAGTCCAATCAATCATATATCTCCCTTAGTGCTCTCTCAGTTTTATTTAGATAAGTGTGAACAAGTTTTATAGAGATTAGTTGGTAGACTTTTGTATCAGTGACGCGCTCAAGAAGAATCACTGTCGTTATAGAAAAGTAAACTTAGTTGTTTGTTTATCGTTTAGTGTGCAGAAATTTTCAAAAACTTATAATATTGTTCTTCAGTGAACGTTTTCCTTGAGAGTGTTTCTTTTTTATTTTGCAATTTGAATACTTTGTGTTGTCCTTCTGTTATGAGCTTCAATACAGTTTTTTTTCTGGATATTTAATAATTTTGTGAGGTTTGGTTTCGTTGTGTGAACTCATTAGCGATCTTTTTTTAGGCTCAATTCAATCCAATTTACTTACTCCATGTACTATTAAGGACATGGCAGTGGTCTTTTGACATATGTACATATGTACCATCATCAGTTTAGTTACATTTTAGTTTCCTACTTCGAATTCTTAGTTTGGTTTTGCTTTCCTCTGCTCATGCGTGTTTGGAGTATTAGCCGACCCCATTTCACCAAATAAATACAATATTCCGGCCTCCGTATTTTTGTTTTATACATATATCCAAAATGTGTGAAATATGTTTCAAGAGACGTAATTATTTGAGGTTTGTTGCTGAGATCCTTGCAGAGATTTCCCTAAAGAATTTTTTCTGGATCTAATTACAACCGCTCTACTCCTAAAATGAACTTTTTTATTTTAAAAGTATAGTCTCCTTTCGTCACCCAGCGCTTTGATTTCAATGTCACTGTGATCTAGACTACACAATGCGTTCCTTGCTGACCACAAGATTTTGCGAATGTGGTGCCTGAAATTTAAATAAACATTTTGTTTGGGGTTTTAATCTTTCTTATGTTCCTGAAAAATTTCCAGATTGCCAATAACCCTCCCTGGAAGGTACTGATAAAGTCCGGTGTTATATGAACGTATCCAAAAATACCCGCATTTTTTTCCAAACACAATTTTGCTCCTCCGCTCTGATATGCAGCGGATAATTTCTTACAGTTCGGTTTGAGGGTAACGTATTCTATTGGAGACGCAACCAATTTTTTTTACTAGTGAGCCCAACATGTTTCTGTGACCGTAAGAAAAAAGCAAGTGATCTGGCAATCTGGTATGAATCGTCAATTGAATTGATCTCAATTTCAAATCAGTTAAGTGGATCGGAAAGTTGGAATATGTTGCCTCTGTCATGTTGATGTTCACTCAGCTTCACGGTCACTCTTTTTTTCTGCTGTATCCTTCTGGTTAGGTTAGATATTTAACTTCAATGTACAGAAGTTGCGATTGTTTAGGGTATAGCTAAGAAAAATGTTATGTTGTTACATGACGATGAGTCTCATTGGAGATTCGTAGCATGACTCGTAAGCTTATTTTTTGTCCAGATTTCTATTTGATCCGATATTTTCTTGTACCTAGAATTCATGCATTGGACGCCTGGCATATCTGCAAACATAACAAACGCAAAATGTTTGGTTTATGCCTTCAGCAATGGCACTTAAAAAAACATACATTGATTCAATCCTATAGGTCACATCAACTGTAAGAACATAAAGGTGCACTGCAGCACTTCTCCTTCCCCTGTTATGAATCGATAATAGCAATAAAGTAGTGATGTGTCTAGTGTGAAAACTTGATTGGTTTTCTTACGTTCCAATGTTGGTCGAACTATATTTCTTCGAATAAGTATTCCCTATTTAGGCTTATAGGAGCTTAATATGCTCACATTCTTCAAACTTTGTTAGTATTTCAGTCCCGTTTAAAACTCGTCTCGTTTAACTAAGTAAAAAATAAGCTGTAGCGTATACTGATTTTTCGAATTCATAAGCCCCCTTCTGAACGTGATGCTAACTTTGATGTATCAATGCTCATGTTTTTATCAGTTGCACTCTGCTCTCGAAGGCCATGTCTTGGAGATGTTTTCTTTGCTAGTATGTACATATATAGACCAGATTACAAGCATTTTTAAAGTGTCCTTATCTGATGGCTAATTCGTTCTGTGTTCTTACTGTTTTTTCTCATTTTTTAATAATATAACAAGTTCCTATCAGAAAATATACCTTTCATCTCATATTTCATGTGGAATGTTAAAAACATCGCCCCTCTCTGACTTTGCCTTTAACTACATACTTGTTCTTATATTAATTCGGACTCACTAAATGAAAAGGAAAAGTTTAACTATGCTTTACTCTTAGTTTTCTTTACTGTCTTTTACATATATTTTTTAAAAGTTAATATATAATACTGACACGCAGATTTATCTGCAGGAACTCAACAAGCAGAAGGAGTTGCTCTACGCTGTCGAACTGGTATGCAAAAAAAAAAAAAAAAAAAAAGATTAATAAAGTTCTATTTACCGCTTTTTCACGATTAAATGAATCTAACACACACACACACACACATAAAAACAGAAACATTCCTTAAATTTCTCTTAACATGAAGACATTTTATTTAAAAGATTTACAATGACTATAGTGCATGCATTTCAAATTGATTTCTTTTAGTACACTGATCGCCTTTAAACATTTGCTAAATTTAAATTAGTTTTTTTGTGTTGTAGTAGAAATAAATATTTAAGAGTTAAATAAATCTTTTTTTTTTTTTTACTGATAACAGGAACGAGAGCGCCGCCGACAGCATATGACACTTATTCGGCAGCTAGAAATAAGACGCAAATTCGAAGATCGTGAAAAGAAAAAGCATCAATTGGTATTGGATAGACTGATTCTGCGAGAGAAAAGAGTAGCTGCTCGAAAACGAGATGCTGAGATCCTGAATCAGATAAGGTGAACTTTTCTTTTTATTATTATCCCTGCATTCATATCAGTATACGAGGACTAAAAATACTCCCAAAGCAAAAAAGTTTTTGTAATTCCTCGTCATATCTTGCCGACTACTAACATGTCAGTCATAACTTTAAATTTTATAAAAATCTGTGCAAAAATACTTGAGTCAGGCGGGGGATAAAGACGGTTTAATGATTTTTGCAACTGTGCTCCTACTGGAAACGCATTGCATCCGATTATGACATACTCATACATACCTTTCAATTATATAAAACAAATGTAATCAAGTCTGTTTATTTATTTTTGCGAAAGATTATAAGGAAAGACAACACCTTCGGCCGCCTGAACATTTTAAAAACGTTAATCTACGCCACGGTAATGGCTGGAGGTCAGTCACCTGTTACATTTCCGAAATCATTTCTTCTGCTGTTGACGGCATAAATGGACTCCTCACTCGTTACCCGAAAGCACAAAAAATGATTGGCCCTTCTAGCACCATGACCATGTCTTTTATTGTAAAGTAAAACATAACGTTTAAGTTCTCATTTTGTTTGGTTTCCTAAAGAAAATTTTAAAATCTTATGGTGAACAAGTTTCTATATATCAATTGATAATAAAAATATGTTTTGAGTAAAAAGACTACGCTACAGCAACAGTATATTGGCATTTTTAAAAATGACACTTCTATTCCACAAGTTATTGAACAAAATTCATTGAACTAAAAGGGGACTACGTAAAAAATTAATGCATTTTTGAATGGATAAAACGCAGTCTTTCGTTACCAGGCGGTACGTAAGTAGGTAATGCCCTGGACTTATTCTAAGTGTACATCAACTAGTAGAAGTACTGCCTTGCCACTTTTCAATGCACAGGGCTTGTGTCAACATGGACGGAATAACATCTTCAATAAGGGCGTCAAGTAGCTGAGATACACAGCCGATATTGGCACCACCGTGCGTTCCCACCATTCCATCGTTCGTATGAATATCGAACACCAGGTGGAAATAATTGTAAGCTAGAATTATAAAATCAAAATGAAATCAATATGTACATATTGTCTAACCGCCGCCGTCATTTTTGGTAATTAGTAATAGAGCTCACGACTTTAGTGGAGATTCGATGAAGTATTGTCTTACGTATCAACTTTGAGCATTACCTCCTTACCTATACATGTATGATGAGGGCAAATAAGCTCTGTCCTTTTTTATCTTTCTGAATAGATATGTATCTCAGTTTGCAATAAAATTTTAAAATAATTTTTATTCTTGATTACTTTGTAGAAAACCTCAAGAGGACTCTGAAATATCTGATCAAATTGAACTGCCTGAACTGAAAAGAATCGCCGGATGTCGTCTGCCCGGCCAGGCAATGGCTGATCTGTTAATGGTCTTTGAATTTCTGCATAATTTTGGTGAAACTCTTGGTTTCGGTAAGTGCACTTCATCATCTTTTTCAACTCAAGAAATTGCATGCTATACATTTTATTTTCAGATATGGAATCCCTGCCAACGCTTCAGAATCTTCACGATGCCCTTGTTGCAGATAGTAACGTTGAAGCTGAAGAAGAACTGCTTTCCGTGATGACACATTTACTTGTATGTGCCATCGAAGATCCTGGCATACCGAATCCTGGTCGTCACACCACTCTCTTGGGCCAATCACTACGCAATGCCGACATAACCAATTCGAATGTCTCGGAGATTTTGCGAATATATTTGTACGCCACATCGACCGGTGAGATCCGTCAAATGTTTGGAATAACACTCGACCGGGAGAAAGAGAAACGTATACCAGACCATCATCAGGTGGATACCGATTGTTTAAACACAACCACCGGTAAGAATCAGCAGTATTATGAATTGCTGCATGAAAACGAAACATGGAGGCTATCGGTGTGCTTAAAAGACCGACCATTTGTGGCATTAAATCCAACGAAGAAAGCCCAAATCCTGGCTCACCTCTGTAATGATTTACTAATGAACAAAGCTGTGCTCAAACAAATCGAAGGTAGTCTAGAATCGTGCGCACAAATCAAGAAAGAGAAATACATGACTGACATGAAAATTCGCAAGTATAAGTCGTTGCATATAAGAAAAACCCGACTGGAAGCTTATGAAAAGGCTCAAATCGAACGGGAGGCTGCAATGGCAGCTCTTGCTGCTCAACAGCAGCAACAGCAGCAGCAGTTGCAATTGCAACAACAATTGGAAGAGCAACAGCAACAGCAACAGGCTGAGTTGTCACGACAACAGGAAGAATCTGCTTTAGCGCCGGAAGATGGTTCCACTCTTGTAGATGGTGAAACTAACAACAACAGCAGCAACAAAGACGAACCAGAGAAAATGGAAGTGGATGAGGCCCAAACTGCTGCATCGATTGAAACAACTGTGGTTAAAGAACCGGAACCAGATGCAATAGTGGATGCATTGGAAGAAGTTAAACCAGAACTTCTAGTTCCACCTTCAACACCTGGGGAGAAAATCGCGTTTGACAGCCCATCAAAGAGCAGTGTAGACACACCGCTTAAATCAAAAATGGAAGAGTGTGTCACCTACCAGAACGGAGCGACAGTTCCTTCCGATTTAGGTCAGTTGATCAATAAAAAGAACAACTCTCGTTGCGATGATGCTTCCACAGACGTTGGCATGGACGATGATCTAAGCGATGTGGAGAGCGAGATTACGAACATCGAGGAGGATGAAGACAATCGAATGTCAGCCGATGAAGTGTTCAAGAAGCTAGAAAAAATGATAAAATCTTCGTTAAATTGCAAGGAGGCCCTTGAGAAGAGCACTAATCAGCTGCGGGCGTCTTGCTTTGGTCAGGACCGTTTTTGGCGGCGATATTGGAAATTGCCGAAAGCTGGTGGCATATTCATCGAAGCATTGGAGTCAGCTCAAAATGAGATTTTCCAATTTAATGAGATACTTGAGAGTGAAGTGAAATTGGAGACCTT
Source organism: Blera fallax (assembly GCA_946965025.1). Lineage (NCBI taxonomy): Eukaryota > Metazoa > Arthropoda > Insecta > Diptera > Syrphidae > Blera > Blera fallax. The sequence continues at coordinate 41,520,068 of OX337247.1, read as the reverse complement.
AGATGAAATGAAAGAGGAGGTAGACACTCCAAAAGTTAACGAAGAAGTTGAAGATCAGGAGAAAATGGATGAAGACGAAGAAGTTGAGTGCAAGCCGGACAACTCTGAATTGATGAAAACGGATGCTGAACAAAATTCGGAGAACGAATCCATGCAAGTAGACGAAAGTCACAATGATACGACTGGAGAGGTTTTCCCCCAAAACCCACCAAATACAACGAGTTGTTCGAAAAACGATTCCGAATTGCTTCCACCACCACCACCTCCACCTCCACCTCCACCTCCACCAATCCCACAAAATGCCAGTGGCGATTCAAACGATATCGTCATGGACAAGATCGAATCGGCAAGAATCGAAGAGAACGAAGAGAATGTCTGTGATACAAGTAATCGAGAAATCAAAGCCGAGGCCGATATCAGCATAAAGAAAGAAGACGATGTCATCATCGTCACCCCCGTTGCGGGTCAGGGCAGTGAGGACCTTATGCTGAAACCAACGCCGCCTTTGACCACTGACAAATGGTTCTCCATTGCTAACCGTGAAATGCCACTGACCACAACCGAGCTCCAGCCGGAGAATCCAGATTTCCAAAAAGTCTATTCCAATATCCACTGCGGCAGTGTCATTCAAATCCAGGGCCATCGTTGGGACATTGCCAACAATGCACAATACTTCACAGTGCCCGTGGACAATGGCAAAGTCGATTTGCATTTTGACAATGAAAGTATTCTCTCCCTATCGGGTCTCGACGAGCAGATATTGGAGCGGAAACTGAGAGCATATGCTTTAAAAGAATCCGGTGAAGATGCTGGCCCTTCACATGAAGACAGCTATGACTTGAAAGAGCAGAAGTTTTTTCCCTTTCTTGACGATACCTGCGGTGGTGGGGGAGGAGGAGGCGGTAATGCAAGTAGCGTAGGTATCGATTTGAAGGCTGGCCGCATCGAACTTAAACTGGATGAAGCGACTGGGATATCGTTTCAAAATTTAGCCAACATGTCATTGGGAAACATTAGCGCTTACATCACGTGCGACATTCCAACCCCTCTCTCAATGACACCGGACGAGCACCGCATGCTGGAGCAAATAAAAAACGAGGGGTTTCCCAAGAAGCTCGAGAAGAACTTTGTGCCGCGCAAATACCGCCACGGCTGGTGGAAGGTGGATACACTGGAAATGATTCAGAACGTCATAGACAATCTAAATCCAAAGGGCGTTCGGGAGCGGGAGTTGAAGCAGAATTTGAACCGCATTCTTTCTGAAGAAATCGAGCTGGAGGCACCATATCCACTGACAACAACCACTAATGAGGGTGATAACGAGGAAGAAAAGTTATTCCCACCAGATGGGCCAAATGATTGGAATCCAAAAGTTGCGAAACGTGTTGAAATGGCTCTGCTAGAGCAGTTAGAAGCTCTCGAGGATAAAATCGCAAGTGCATCTATGCAGGTTAAAAACTGGGTACTGCCACCACGAATTGAGAATGAGATCTCACTTGATCAGGACGATATCACCGAAGAAGATTTTGTGACAATCATCCCAATGATTAGAGAACGGATAGCCAGTTTGGAGGCAGCTATTGAAAGACGATATCTAAAGCCCCCACTAGGAAGTCAAACAGGAGATGCTCACTTAGCAGTGATCGCACAAAATCAACAAAATCAGAAATCTTCATCATCTTCGTCTTCAGAAAACAATAGCACGTCCATTTTGCATCAACAGCAGCAAACGCAAAATAGCATATCTGGTGTGAATATCTCGGGAAATAATAGTGATAATGGCAGCGGTCAGCTGCAAGCATGCTCTGGTAGCACAGCAGGAGAAATTAATTCCGCGGCTGCATCACCTGCCAGTTTATGTGACAGCGACAGAGATGCACCTCAAGAGAACATTCCAAAGGGCTTAATGTCGTGGCGTGAAGCAGTGGCTCGTTCCCATACCACAGCTCAGTTGGCAATGGCGTTGTACGTGCTGGAATCATGTGTTGCCTGGGACAAAAGCATCATGAAAGCGGTAAGTGGTGATTTATTCTCTTTTTTCACACCCCGACTGAACAGATTGCTTAGAATCTATCACTTTTTTTTTATCAATGTTTTTGTGCCGGGTGCTGCAATGCTTTATTTGTGATAATTATGCTTTATATTGCTTTTTGTGTAGTAGTTGCTTTTTTAATTTATGCGTGTGGGTTCTATAAAATATTAAATTTGTATTAAAATATCTATCTATCGACCGTGTTGTGTTGTATTGGATATTCTTACGGCGGAAACGTTTTCCTTAGTTCAATACGTGGTCATAATAAAGTTTTCTTGTTGCATTCTCTTTTGGAAGATTTGAAGAGTTACAGTGACTGAGCCTTAATAACAACATTGACTCCTCACTTGTAAACTATCTTCACCAATACATTTCAATTTTGTCCGCTGTGGATGTTCAGTTTTCCAAGCTCTGTTAAGCTGACAGCATGCCAAATGTGTCCGCCTTGTCTCTACCAACAAACAGTCATTCTTTTGATGAAATTTTTCATCAATTTTTCGCATATTTGCGACTCTATTTCGCGAATACCAGTCTGATATTTTCTTTTGAAAATCGTTGGTGGAGCATTGGCGTAGACTTTATCTTTAGCATAGCCCCAAAGGAAAAAAAAACAAACGTAGTCCACGTCCATAGCATTAGTTTCAAGCAAAAAAAATCAGTCGACATCGTTCGATAACGCAATCCATTCACTGAAACGGTCGCGCCAGCATCATTTTCGAAAAAATATGGCTCAATGAAACGGCTAGCACAAAAACCTCACCAAGCTGTCGCTAGTTGTTGATGGAGAGGTTGTTCCACTATTTTTCTTTGGTTTTCTTAGCCCCAGATGCGACAGTTTAGTTTGTTTACGTACCCAAACAAATGAAAATGAGCCTTATCACTCAGAATCATTTTGTGTAAAAATGCTGTTCATTCATTTCCAGCACACAATCAATTATGAACCTTAGTTCGCCTATGGCGCCATCTTGAACTCTCGGAAATCTTCTTCAAAATGTGTTTCTTGACAGTAACACTTGTCTATTCACTTGACCGCAGGTATTGTCGAGAAAAGACGGTGGGCGAAAGTGCTGCTTGAAGATAATGACTGTTTGCCTTAATTTTCGTATGACTACAAGTCCACAACCGAATAGACGAAGGCTGCTTCCAACCTGTAACAGAGGATATCCCTCAGTACTTTACCAGCTGATGTACCCTTTAGTGTACTGTTTTACCTTTCGAAAAAAATATCAGTTTCCTGCTTCTTCTATCGATCTGGGAACACTCTTTAAATCAGGCATGAGTTGTACACATTCATTGTCACATTTTGATAACAGCCTTACCGGCTGTTTTTACTTCTTCCACAGGAGTTGATAGAAAGTGGATAATATGCATGTCCATGTGTCCATCGACCTTTTGAAATAAACAAAATATTAGACGAAATATGTCCCGGTTTTTTTTATTCCTTTTACTTATTCAAATTCTTTATTAACGAATCGTCCTATTAAATTACTCGTATTTTATTCAAAGCACAAGTCATATAGTATCCACACTTACCTTTTTTGAGTGCTACTGTTAGCTATCTGCACCTGTAGATTTATTTGTTTTATACGTATTTTACTTTAATTTAATTGATACTGATTCCTATGTTTTAACTAATTACATTTTTTTCTTTTTTATTTTCTTTCTTTTCCGCATTTAATGTAAATTTATTTGGAAAAAAATTATAAATGTTAACGTGGCTATAAAATATATATGATATATAATAATTGCCTGCCTGCTGATATCCTTAAACGAAATACGTATTAAATGAAATATACATGATACATTTATGTATTTCCTGCACGCTAAATACAAAAAACAAAACAAACTTAAAACACACAAAACACAAAATTCGATAAAAAAAACAAAACTACAAAATTTGTTTAATACTACTTACATAAATGGTGTTTTAATTTTTTTTTCTATATCTTTGGTGTATGTGGTACTTCTTTTCTGTTTCTGTTAACGCTTCTTGTGGCTTTTGAATAACAAAAAAAAAAAAAACAAAAAACAAACACATTTTACTATCTGATTAAACAAAACAAAATGTTAGCCTAATAAAAGTAAAAAGAAAAAATCAAAATCGAAATCCAAATCGAATAAAAATGGTGAAAGTTGTAAGCCCACTACCACTAGCACCCCTAACAATAAGGAGAGTAGTACGACAACAACACCAATGGCTGAGAAAAAGTCATCATCGTCGTCGAAAAAATCAAAAAAATCTTCAAAAAGTAAATCCAAGCCAAAATCATCATCTTCATCATCATCGTCGTCAAAGGCAAACAAAAGTACCATCAGTCATGTAGAAACGATGATGAGTACTCCAAATAAGTTCATCGGTCAGGAAGGAGAATCCTTGGGAATGATGTTGTGTTCTACTACTACTCCTACTTCTACTACTACTAACCACCATAATATGACGATGTTATTCACTGAAACTAGCACACCAACTTCTACTACTACAACAACAACCACACCAACCACGAAACGTACTACAATTTCCCAAAACAATTACTTACAGAATTGCCAGTTCTGCACGTCTGGCGAAAATGAGGATAAGCTGCTGTTATGTGATGGTTGCGATAAGGGCTATCATACATACTGCTTTAAGCCGAAAATGGAAAATATCCCTGAAGGAGATTGGTAAGAAAATTCGAGAATCTGAGACAGTTAGTCGTCTTAATTTTTAATTTTAATTTGTTTCGTAGGTACTGCTATGAATGTGTGAACAAGGCGACAAATGAGCGCAAGTGCATCGTTTGTGGCGGTCATCGACCTCCTCCGGTGGGTAAAATGATTTACTGTGAATTGTGTCCACGCGCATATCATCATGATTGCTATATACCACCTTTGTTAAAAGTGCCGCGAGGTAAATGGTATTGTCACGGGTGTATTTCAAAGGCACCACCACCGAAGAAGCGTCCCAGTAAAAAGCCTTCCAGCAAAGAACTTAAGCAACACAATTCATCACAGTCACTGAATTCATCACATGATGAGTCAATGAATTCTATTGCAGCGCCTTTAAGGTGAGTTTCATATGTATATTAGGTGCTGTATTCAAAACTTTTTAGTCTGTGTCAATACTTAAAAATCGCTCAATAACAGTCCGTTAGGACTAGCAAATATAATTAGATCGTTCAAGTATGCAAGTAGTTGCACGTACCTTTCGTATGATGTCTCGTTGTGAGTTTCGTACAATCCTAAGGAAGTAGCAGGATAACAAATATGACTCAAATGGTTCGGACAGGTTTGTACCGATCTTGACATAACAGCGCGTATTCTACATCATTGTCTTACATAAACAGGTAAACTTGAACTACATACTTATTTGCTCAAAGAGCGCTATAGCTAAGCCTCAACCAACAAGCCGTTCCACCTGACCTTGATTGAAAACTATCTGCTTCCTCCCGTTTCGTATACCAAGTGGGTTGAGTTGTCTTCAACTGCTCAACATTCTGTACAATATTCTTTACATATCTTCAGCACTGAATGTAGCTCTAGCTAAGGCATGTTAATTTGACGTTTTGCTAAAACTTTTGAACGTCGCGCAGGAACAGTTCTCTAATGAAGACAACTCGATTCTCATGTTTTTTCTACTTATTTCGGAGAATGCCCTGCTATTCTCTTTCGTAAATTTCGCGAGGAACCCTTGTTTTTGCTCGGTTTTATTTGAACGCCTTGATGTTGAAGTCCGCTGAATATTTTTTTAAGCCTGATAGTTCAGTAGATCGGTGTGCTTCTTTGATTTAGTTGTCTTAAAAAAAGTTTCAATACGATCATCAATAATCTGTAACTATCCAGATATCTTGTCCATTCCTGAATTCTGCCAGAAAGTCATTAGCCCATACCACGATAGCAGCAGCAGCAACAGCGCAAGCGCATGCAGCGATGTTAAAATCATGCCACTTTAACTGAAGTTCGCGAGTTGACCTTGTGTGAAATAAGAAAATTGGAACAAATACGAGTACAATTTATATTACGAAAAACTAGAATAAAATTTTAGTTCTGTAATATTTTTGAAAACTCTTATCGAAAAAGAATTATTCTAAAATCTTTATTTCAGCCCTGCACATTCTGTAGCATCGACGTCGTTCGACGAACATCACAACAACTCAGTAGATGCTACTCGTTTCCAAACTCAAATGACACGTCCATCAACACCGATGGCTATCAATAATGACTATGTTGATATTAGCATGGATGCCACGCAATTAGGAGTCGGCCTTTGTTCTCAACCGAATCCCGTGTCGAATATGTCACCGATGCAACAACAAATGGTACATGCATTATCTCCGCAACATATTGGCAATCAGAGCAATCAACTATCTATGATTATTCCACAACAACCAGTGATGTTGCAACAACAGCAGCAGCAGCAACAGCAGCAGCAGCAGTCACAACAACAACAGCAACAGCAGCAGCAACAACAACAACAACAACCGCTAACACAGCCACCACAACAGATGGTATCATCGCCACCCCAACAATCTCAAACAACACCGTTAACGCCACAACAACAGCAACAGACAAATCAACAACAAGTCATGAATGAGGCTAAGGAGAAATTGAAGCAAGAAAAAAAGGAGAAGCATGCCACCAAGAAGCTTATGAAGGATTTGGCCGTTTGCAAAACCGTTCTGGGGGAGATGGAGGTAGGTTTTGACCTGTCTCTCTCATAATTTTTCTCTATAAATTTTTATTCTCCACGCAAGTAAATTATTTTACATTTAAAAAGGGATACAGATTGTGGTGTGTGTAAAATGGAAATGTTTTCTATCATTTCAGTTACATGAAGACTCTTGGCCATTTTTATTACCTGTGAATACAAAGCAATTCCCAACGTATCGTAAAATCATAAAGAACCCAATGGATTTATCTACAATCAAAAAACGTCTTCAGGATTTAAGGTATGTAACACACGCGTGTAGATTGATAATTATGTATTTTTAATCAGTCTTCAGTGCTCGGCTCCAATAAATTCTATGAGTCATGTTGAGACCTATTCGGGTGATTATAAGGCTTGTAAAATCCGACACGCACAAGATAAAGAACATAAGAACATTTAGTAGGATAAAGTCGGTCCCATCTTTTGGAGTTTCATAGAGCAGGATACATCGATTACATGTGAATTGTAGTGTGACGCAAAATACGTCGGGATTCGGCAGTATTGTATAACTGGAATGGAATTGTTTTCCAGTATGACAATGTTCGATCTCATGTCCTATTCGTGGTCAGTCATCTAGGAGACGAATGTCTAATGCATTCACCATATTCTCTATGTCCTTGTATTTCGGATTGACAACTTTTCCAATTGAATAGTTCACCATTTCGAAAGACATCTACTTTGCTTGCAGTTGAGTAGTATTTGGCTTCAAGACCTAGGGCATTCTATCAACCCAAGATGTGATAAGCTGCTGAGGTCATGCGATCAAGATTAAAATCTTCTCATAGCGAGTAAATCTATACAAATATGAAATTCTTACTGGTCAATACCATATCTATGTATGTACGTGCAACAGTGAAAAGACGCAGTTACTTCTTCAGGAGATCCAGCGAACATTGTGTTCGGTTTTGTAATAGAAAAGAAGGTATTCGCGGAGGCAAATCTGTAATGGCTTATGCTATCAACTCGCTTGAGGTTAAAATTTTACTGGTCCCATTGATTGGGGGCGAGAATGGTGGTTTAATAGAAAACCGTTGCATAATGGAAGCTGTATAAAATAATTTCTATAAAGCATGTGATACTCGCACAACGGTTTTAGCTCGAAAATTGTTTCCATCCAATTTTGCAGTACTTAGTACACTTAGGTCAATCTAGATCCACTGTGATGCCCTATGGGTTAATCCTCCCATACTCTAGAAACTATGAATAAACCACATATATATTTTGAAGCCATCCCGAAGCGTTTATGAATTTGTGTAAGTCAGCGCGCGGAGGCTTACATATCTTTCCCTATTTCAAGCGCGTTAGTGTTGGTACTGGCGTGTGCTAAAACACTTAAAAAAAGAAACCAACAGTAAGCTTTGCAAAATGCTGATTGTTAGTACATAACGGATGTTATTATTGATTCAGACCAGGAATATTTATCCTTCCCGCAACTGCTTGTCTTTCTTTTTATAACAATCATCTTATTTTTGGATTTTACGTAAGGTACCCTATTAGCGTTCACGAATTGAACGTTCTCCACGAATGAACTATTTCCCTCCTGAGTGTCATGTTTGTTTTCTGTTTAAGATTTAAAACAATTGTTGATTTTATTGTTGCCAATCGCAATCGACAAAGATTTAACTCGATTCACGGACGAAACATTGTTGTCATAAGATAGTTAGCACCATTATGGAAAGGCGTCAATAATAAATACAAAATTTTTTTTATCTTTTCAGTTACAAAACTCGTGAAGATTTCTGCGTAGATGTACGACAAATCTTTGACAATTGCGAAATGTTTAACGAAGATGACTCACCTGTCGGCAAAGCAGGACACGGCATGAGAAAATTCTTCGAAGTCCGATGGGCTGAACTGACTGATAACAAACATTCATGATATCAAATGCATCACCTAAAGTATTCGAATGATTAGAAAGCTTAAATAGTATTTATAAAAAACCACACACAAATAAATAAAAAAAACAATGATTTAGAAATAGAATTAACACAAAACTTAGTAATAAATAAAAAAAAAATACAATTATAAAATGTAAAGCAAAGCAAACAAATTAAAAAAAAAATTATAAAAAAAAAACAAATAAGTATTCCAAGTCGTATGGAACAGATTTTAGTCTTAAATATATATATAAATAATTTTTTTTTAAATTCTTCTAACTAATTTTCGTTTTGTAAATAGCTTACGTTTTTATATTTTAATTAAACACCTAATTTTAATTCTTAGTTTTGGGTTAATTTTTAAGCTGGATGCTACACGCTACACAAAATGAATGTTTTCCTAATAATTTTAGTTAACTCAGCAAGAAGTAACCGAGGGCCGCGTTAAAATAAATTTTTGTACAAACTTTCTAGAGATTTTACTTGACAGTATTTTTTTTTTTTGTTTTGCTTTTTTTTATTTAATTTTTTTTTTTTACACAAGAACAATAATCTACAAGCATACGAGCAAAAGAAGACTAATTTAAACAAAAACAAAAAAAAAAAAAAAAAACAAAAGAGAATAATAAGAAAAACTGTCTTTGATGCGGACTCAACCCGTTTTAATGATATTGTCGCTAAATTATTATTTGAATTATTTGTATACTTTGAACATGACATCATATTTATCATCATCGTGCGCACTTTATTTTCTACAAAAACAGAAATAATCCGTACTTATAGTTTAGGGGCTTGCTTCGCATAGCAGATATTTTCTTTTTTTTTCCATTTTTTTTTCTTTTTTATTCAAGATATAATCAGTAATGTTCGTTTCTAGACTTATGTATGTATTAAATATTTATAAATATATTTTATATGTAGTAACTGGTATATTTTAGAATAATAACTTTATCTGTCTAACGTAAGATTGTATAATTCTCTTCATGTGTTTGTTTATTAATTTTTTTTTTATTATTTTTCCTAATTTATTTTCCACACATTGTTCTAGTTTAAGTTTTAAATTCTTTGAAAATAAACAACAACAAAAATTATATATATATACAAATATTATATACACTTAAAAAAAAACTCATATGTTAGGAAAACAAAACGATGTTCGATATGCAAGAAATATATTCGTAAATACAATACTGAAACTATGAAAAATTAGAATGCGTTGATTTGTTTAATTTATCGATTAATTCGGGGTTCTTTCAGATTTAAAAAAAAAAACCCACATTTTCTGAAAATGTTGGTGAGGTGGGCACAGAATAGTAGTAGACTGTAATGGCGGGTTTCCTTCGCAATTGCCTTCTTTGAAGATGGTTTGGTTCGGCTAACACGTCCTTAGTTTTTTGTTCACATTCGCAATCCCAGCAGATATCGCGGTTTCCTTTGTCGGTGATGTGACGTTGTTCAAAGTATAGACTACCGATCTCATGATGTCAATCTGTGGGAACATTTCTGTCTCTATACTTGTACGTAATTGAGAACATGTGCTGACATTTTCCAGTGCATTACAGTAAGAAGGCGACAATTAGGCACCGTGGGGGACTTTCAAGACGTAATTAAAATTGAATGGGACAAGCTATCACGAAAATTAATGTCAACGCACTAAAACAGCGCAAATTCAAAAACCTATTTAAATCCTTTCCATCGCGAATGCTTAAAGTTGTAAGAAAAGATTTAGGAAGTACCCATCGAAAAAATAGAACTCCATACTTTTTATTTTTATTTAAAAGAAAAACCAATCCTGTCTTAACCAGTCGTCACGGTCAATTAAAGAAAAATTAGAATTTCCCGGAAATTTATTAAATACGAATAAAACAAATTTATGGCGTTTATACTACATACTCAACGAAATTTAGAGGAACTCGGAAATCAGCGGGCTGTCCCAATTAGTTGTTGCGCGTATATTTTCATAGGAAAAAGTAAATTGCGTATTCTGTTCGGACCTTATTCCATATAAATTTTGAATTACTAAGCCTTTTTTCGGTGAAATGTTTTTATTGAATAAAGCACAAATGGTTGGGAAGCCGTCAAGTATAAGATTTTTGTCTGACGGTTTTTCAGGACACGTGTGGTAGCGATTTTAAGATAACCTATCTGTTATGAATTTTGATATCCCGAAAACGGTTTGAGATATTAAAATCAGATATATTTAACGGTGTATATCGGAAAGTGAGCAATTAGTATTCACCCCTATTCCGTGTGGCGTTTAAATGGCGTTTTATAGGCGTTTCGTCAGAAAAACGCCATATTCGAATTACGTGTGGCGTTTTTGTGTCGGTAAACGCCATTTCACGTTCATTAAACGCCTTTTGGCGTTAATTGCCTTGTGGAACTCATTGTTTGACGACAAATGTCGTTTTTTCTCTTTCACTCTTATTCCGCGAGGCGTTACACGCCAAAAAACGCCATTAAAAACGACGATTTTTGTCGTTCAGAAAATACTGAACGCCTAAAGCAAAAATCAGTTCAAAATGAAAGTTTTATGAATTTTTAATTTATTTGACTAAAGAAATTAATTTATTTTGATTTATGGGGTGAGAGTAACGAATGAGAAGTAGTTTACGAGTTTAGTGGGAAACAAATATACATTTGGGTAAAGGATTCAGAAGAATGGCAGCAAACTTCAAATACCATCGGTACCGATGCCGAACTTGTAGTTTCATGGATATGATTTTTTGTTTCGTCCAGCAAATATCGAATGCTTCCTTGGACATTCGAAAAAACATCTTAAATCTGAAAAGCCTCTATATACATACATATGTATGTATAAATTTTTAAGTGAGATTTATCTTGCTATTTAGTCCGCATCCGGCAAATCTAATGGATTAGATTTTGTTTTATGTTTCTTCGTATGTGAATGAGATCCTTTTTTTGCATATTTTCTTCTTCGTCGCTACTCTAAAACATTACAATACTATTCATTTTGTTTTCCAACTTATATTTTCACGACTTTGTTTTGAATAATTTGAAATTTATCTACAACAGACGTAGTCAGCTGTTGCAATGACAGTGGATCGCATGTGGAATGCAAATCTACTTACCGACGGAGGCGTTTTTTGGCGATCAGTTTTTGGAATAACACTTGAAAAATGAAACGCCTCAAAAAACGACAAATGGCGTGTTAGAAAAACGCCACACGGAATAAGGGTGATTATTTTCTTTTCAAATTATCGCTTTGAAAACTAGGAAAGGCATACATTTTTTAAAAATATTCGTGCTGGTGCACTGGCACTGTCGATAACATTTATATACATATCATCCATGCACAGATATTATAGTTTAGGAACTGAAAGTTGATAACGGACAGACGGACGGAAGCACTAGTGAGAGCAATAGATCATAAAACTCTTAAAAGAACTTCGTGATCTTGGATACTCGCGCGTGCCTTGAATATTGGTTGTAGTCGGCCTGCGACATATAAAATCTATTATGCCTTCTCCTAGTTTTAGTCGAGGATATTCTCAGACCCGAGCACCTCACCTGGAATCTAGAGAGATAAAAGGTCTTTCTCGTCTACATTGTATGTTCACGGGCAGTTTACTCTGCTTTCGCTACAGAATTCACATGTTCCATTGTTTTCGAGGAGGAGTTTCCTAAGTGTTCCCTTAATTTGCAGTACACATCGGGGAAGCCTGTAAGTATTCATAGCGCCTTGAGTCGATCGTTGACAGTACATTGATCAGGAGATTTCCATGCTCGTTTGTGAATATCAAGATGTAGCTATGACTACCAAGTACGCCCTCTCTTTTTAACTTTACGTTAAAATCACCTAGGATAATATTAATGTCATAGCTGAGGCACTGATGTTATATTTTGTCCAAGAGCCCGTAGAATCTGTCTTTGGTGTCGTCGTTGGCGAATTTAGCGAAGAATTCGTATTTGAAACTTAAGACTTCTAGCTTAATCTGCCTCCAACTACGAATCCATATTCAAATAGCCGCTGTTTTGTTGCCGATAGCAATCGCTATAATAGATATCGTAGTTTTTCATCTTTCTGTCCGGCCCATCAATCGCACTTTACGGACGGCGGTGATATCTGCTATGGAGTAGTCTAGGGCCTCCGGTAATTGTTTGGCTGAACGTTGACTATTAAGGTACCTAGAATTCCATGTATAGATCCAGAGTTCTATGTCCTTGTTTCGTTTGCATGGTACGTAAAATCAGTAAATCTTGTTGTTGCTTCGAAAACTGCTTTTTTCCGTGGTCGGACAGTTACCCCTGATACACAACTCAAAAGGTCGGTTAAACCGATGTCAATAACCCACTTTGGGAGCGTGCCCCCTACCGTTGGCCCCTTTATGGTCCATTCGCCACCATCTCTTTTCCAAGAGTCCAAGGAATTCTCGGATATTCTTATTGCTATAAGCTCTAAATGTATCGAAGAAGCTCCAGTTAAAGTGCTGCATACGCCTTGGAAGTTTGTCACTCCACCGTTGGTTCCTTGTGGAGAAACCTTACGCTGTCTCGCGTTTATGAGCTCGGCAAGTTGTGTGTGGGTGGACAACAACCAGTATCCGATGGCTACCACGTAGAGGTAAAACAGGTAAAATTAATGTGTAGTATCGGTTGCGACACTGGGTATCGCCTGGTTAACACCAATCAGAGACTACTCTATTTCTACAACATCCATCCATCATTTTGCTTGCTAACTTGAAAGAAATAAGGGAGTTGCTGTCTACTTTCATTTCATATTTATATTCTTAAACCATTTCCTCCTTTTATCCAACTAATCGCTCTTCTTAGCAAGACGCAATGAGCTGTTTCGTATCAGGTGTTGCCAAATTGTTTTGATTATTTCATAAAATTAAATTTGGTTTATTTATTTTCTAGTAAAAAAATTAATGATTAACACTGCGCGATTTTCTATTTTTCACTAAAAACAAATATTTCCGTATATAATTTTTTTCTACAAATACTAGAAAAATAATAAAAAAAAATCTATTGTTAATTATTATTTATTTATTCATAAAAAAAACTGACTGCTACTGTCCAGCGATTATGTTTCATTCTGTATGTTATTGTTTTTATTAAGGCAAAAGTGTAAAGCCGCATTTTGAGCACTTTATAAATAAAAAAGATTGGCATTTGGGTAAATTTTGTTGTATCAGATCGTCTACACTGCACAGTGTAGGGTTAAATTGAAGGTGAGAAAATTATGTTTTAGTTTGTGTATTGTATTTTAAAGATTGTGCTAACAGCCAAAAAAAAACGGAAATTAAAATCATTTCCTAGGTTGATATCGTAAATTTATCTGATACACTTGCCATTGAGCTTAGGTTCATGTATTTGATGTCATTTTGATTTGGTATACTGGTTTCTTATTTATTCAGCGCAAATGGCGGGTGTCTAAGAACTGTTATATTTTTTTTACAGTGAGATACAAATTATAAACTTACATGGGAACCACAAACTGTAGAACTGCTTTTAAGAAGTATGTAGGTACATAGAATTATGTATATATATACATATATAATAAAATAATAATAACAATAATATAAATTATTTCGATTGGCTACAAAGAGGCCCTTTAACGAAGAGCGTAGGAAACCTAAATAAGTGAATTGAGAAATTTACTGCGAGAATTTACTACGGCGCGTCTCGAAAACCACCTCGCTAATGACTATGTACTCCAATGATATTTTCGCTTTAGAATAACAAAGCCGAGAATTCTCCAGCAGACCTGCAAAAACGAGCCAGCGTTTACTGCTTTTTTGAGAGCGCTACGGTTACGTAGCCGTTAGAGTTCGCAGATTTTCTTTGCTGAGTTCAAGTAGTTTACTTGCTTAGGCCCCTTTGGTTGGTCTAGTGTTCGGCGAGCGCTTCAGCTTTCCATTGTGTCATTGTGAAGTGGATACCACTCCGAGGTCTCTTCGTTGGACAGTCTTTTTGTTCGTACACACGCTAAAAGTTGGTGCCACAGAACCCAGACTAAACCAGATTTGTACGCTGGGCGACGTGCTGAGATTTAAGTTCTTCTATTCTTGGCGTTTACCAGTGATCACTTCGAAAATCTTGAGCGTGTCTGGAATCTTGAAGATTGGGTTTTTTGATATCTTCAAGAATGTATTGATGGCCTCTAAAATTGCCGGGCTTAGGTTCTTGTATCTAAAGCTGTAGCTTCATTCTGCACTGTGAGATTGAGTACCTATTACTGCTAATGCTGCCGTCGGGTACGTTTTCATTACTCCGATGATGCCCAGACAGGCATCACTACTACAACGAATTCTTCAAGAAAAAAAATTCACAGAAATTCGTTCGTGGGAACTCTAAAATCGGTTATCTCATCTATAACATCTATATTTGTATCTCAAATTTGTCTGCACAGACAAACGGATTATTGTTCATCAATTTAGTAAGAATCTTATACCATCTTTACGGTTATTGTGCCAATAAAAAACAATATGGGAAACCACAAAACGTCGTTAATACTTGATTACTAGAAACGGAATCCGTTTATCCATTGAAAGCCGCACGTTAACGACCCTCAGTTCGATTTGCTTTTTGTGTTGGAATAATGTGAGAATTTCTGACAATTTGCTCGCACACCTTCAGTCAAGATCGCCGACTAATGATTTACGAGTCCTCTCCTCTCGAATGTAGCGCATCCATCAATGTTCTATAGAATCACAGTCAAAATATTTTGGTACTACAAATCCGTTGGATGACTGATTGGCCATAAATCACGTTTTTTCTTTTCGTCGTTTTTGGTCGAAGAGCTATAAAAAGCGTTAATTGAATTTTTCTAGTGATCTTGCCATAAATAGGGAATATTTTGACAGCCGAAATTTATCCAAACAATCTGATTTTTATTTTAATTTATTTTTTGTTTGACGCTTCAAGTTTTAGAAGATGAGTTAATCGTTAGATAATTTTATTACATACCTGGAACTGAGGTTAAAAAAAGGAAAAAAATATTGGGACTGTCTGAAGTTTGGGCGAACTTTTTTTTTCAATTTGAATTTAATTTTAGTTTTCTTCTACAAAAATATACTTTTGGACTAATGGTGACCAGCATCCTCTGGTTTTGTCTGCCAAGCTGGTATGGCGGTCTCCCCGAATCGTATGTTTTCAGAACTAGAAGAGCTGTCCGATCCTCGTGTTACCCATGTATCCATACGCAGGCTAACAATTTTGACACATTTCAAGGAACGTCACACACGATCGTGCTGCCTTCTTCGAGTAAATAATTTGCCAAAGCATATGTTTACCTTCGATCACGCAACTTCACTTTCTTTTTACCTCAAAAGAATGCTTTGTCAGTTTTTGTTGCTCCGTCCAGTACAACTCCTGTTATGGCACATGTCAGAAACAATCCATATAACGAATCCCCAAGGGGGCTGAACGCACACGCGTCTATCTGTCAAAGCTGAGAAATCTCTGTGGTCACAGGATCACCCATCAGTCGATCAATCGATCGCCGATTATCGCAGACACAATAACAAACACGATCATTATAATCTGCACAATCGACATCAATTTACAATCGATAATTGCTGATCGATGATAGAATGATGATTGGCCAGAAATTACTGCATGCTGCTCGTGCATCTTCTAAAGTGACCTCAGTCCAACTTTCTGGTCTGTGTGTGCCTCGGACTTTTACTGGTAATCAGAGTGTAGAAGTTTGCAAATATCATGGAAGCAGCTTCGAAGCGCATCGAAAACTCACCACAAATGGTACACGATCGCAGTTGTATACGATTCCGATCGACCTAATGATACGTGGGGGCCCGATTGAGACCGTAATCGAAACGTATTCATTTGTGGCGTGGCCAGCAATTGAAAAATCACAATCAAGGCACTTTAACCCGCTCGATCGGTTGGTAGGTGGGTGGATTCAGTAAGCAATTTGCAAATGCACTGTTCCGATCAGTTCCGTGATTATGATGATCACTTCGAGATGTGGACTACGATGTGAACATGCGGTGGTTGGGTAACTGTTGAATTAACCCTAATGTTTGAGTTCGTGCCAGTAATCGTGAAGCATTTGTGGTTATGCAAAGTGCTACTGGAAGAGAACTGACATGTTTTTCATGATCACCAGGTTGTGCGTTATGTAGAGGGTAAATATATGCCTATTTACGGTTAATTGTGCACCGGTGTATCGATTTTTTTTTACGTAAGTGATGCGATATGGAAGAGAAGTAATAAGATGGTAATTAGACTAAGCAAATTCAGGTTAGGTTATCGTGGCAGACTGCCACTGGACTGGATGCAACCTCATTTAGACAAGAAGACCAAAACCCAGCTCAAAATGCGCATTCACCGTATCACCGAGAGCAAAAACACACTGATTGGAGCCTATACTCTGAGCTCCTCAGAAGTGCGATAGAACCTACTCCCGCAGTCATTGACTCAAATGAAAAGCTAGACGAGGTGGCTCTACAATTAAATGTTCAAATCCTATCAGCTTACGAAGACAGTTGCAAAATCAGGAACCGCTCTATCAACCGCGACGTACCCCGGTGGAATAAAGAGCTTAATGCTCTAAAAATGAAGGTCAGGTCAGTGAAACCTTAGGGTTGTTCCTACAAACCCACTTCCCAGGCTTTGAAAATCTCGATCCATCGTCAGATGTTGCTGATAGCTCAATGTACTCACTCTCCAACCGGAATTAAGAATTAAGAGTCTATCGGGACCCTAACGTCGTCAAATGGGCTATCTCCACTCAAAAGCCCTTTAAATCTCCAGGAGGGGATAGAATATTGCCCGCTTTGTTGCAACGCGGCTTGGAGACTCTCATCAAGGGCTCAATGTCGGGAAAAGAGATCGCACTGTGCTTATTCTTGGACATAGGGGGGGCGTTCGATAATACGACTTTTCTGTCCATTGAAAGAGCCTCCCTCGCTAAAGAAATTAATACCCCAATTATCAGATGGATTAGTTCGATGCTGGGACAGTCATCTGCAACAATCAAAGGCATTAAAGGTTGCCACAGGGAGGGGTTCTCTCCCCTCTCCTATTGTCCATAGTGGTCGACCAGCTGCTAAACGACCTAAATGACTCAGGCTTTCTTACTTAAGGTCACGCTAATGACCTGGTAATAATCATCAGAGACAAAAGTGAGACTACCCTGACAAGTCTAATGCAAAGTGCCTTAAACAAGGTATGGAGATGGTGTCAAACTGAGGGGTTAAGTGTAAACCCCAATAAAACTGTCGTCATTCCCTTCACTAGAAAGAGAACATTGAATCTCCCAAACATATCGCTAAATGGCGTTCAAATTCCATTCTGAAAGGATGTCAAATACCTGGGAGCAATCTTAGACTTACTTAGAATCCACATCTTGACAAAACTATAGCCAAGACTACCTCAGCGTTATGGGCTTGCTCAAGACTGTTGGGAAAGAAGTGGGGTTTTAAACCAAAGATGATATACTGGACATACCTCACTATCATAGTCTCTATTATAACTTATGCTTTACTAGTGTGCGTGTGGGGTAAAAAGGCCGAGCAAACCTTTACCCAAACGCACTCCCAAGGCTCGTCTGCACTGGCATCACTGGTGCTATGCGTTCGTGCCCTACAGCAGCTCTGAAAGCTCTTTTAGATGTTCCTCCCTTGCACACAAGATCAAGAAGTCGGCCGCAGCCACTGCCATAAAGCTTCATCTTTCGTGCAACTTCAAACTGGGCGATCTAGTTGGGCATCTAAAAATGTTAAATACAATTCCTCTGATTTCCAGTCCGTCGCTTTGTATTACGGACGTTATGCCCTCTCGGATGGACTTCGCCAGTCCCTTGAAAGCCATCATTCCGGAACGCAGTGTGTGGAGTTATGGGGTTCCAACCTCCTTTAGTTCCCACTCGGTGTGGTACACGGATGGCTCAAAAGCAGAAAACGGAGTTGGTGCAGGTATATACGGCCCAGCTTCAAAGAAGCAGTTTCTCTGGGCTGCTCCACATCTGAGCTATGTGCCAGGGAGTGCATCAGACCCAACCTCCGTAGAAGACAGATCGTCATCTTTTCCGACAATCAGGCGGCGATAAAGGCTCTCAACTCCTTTTGTTTTGAGTCCAAGCTCGTCTGGAATTGTCTGGACGCCCTTAACCAGCTCGCTACTCACAATCAAATTACAATTTATTGGGTTCCAGGACATGAGGGAATAGAGGGCAATGAAATTGCTGATGAGCTAGCCAGACTAGGATCGCATATACAAATGGAGCTCAACTCATGGGATCATCAAGAGAGACTCTCTAAATGGAACTCAACTACCGGGCTACGTCAAGCCAAGAGATTCATCAATGATAGCAAGAAAAGTCAGGAACTTCTCACATTGAACAAGCGTGATGCTAAGCTCCTCATGTACTCCCTCACTGGACACTGTTTACTCAACTACCATCTCCACAAGATGGGCATAAGTCCTACGGACATGTGCCGATTTTGTCTGGAAGATCAAGAGACTGCCGAGCATATCCTGCGCGATTGTCCCGCCATGGCTCGAGGCAGGCAAAGACACTTTGGAAGGGAGATCAGTTCCCCAAACATCCTAATGTTCCTCCACGACCTTGATCTTTACTAGGAATAAATATTCTCTTCTTTACTAGGTGAAAATAGGGATAGCACAAAAGATCTTTTATGTCGCAGTGCTTGTCTGGCCTTCCCAGGGATACGCAGGAGGTCCCTCAAAGCCTAATTCCGGTTATCCAGAATAGGTGCCTTTCGGCTTTTGCAGCGAAGAAAGCAATTCTTATAATAATAGAGACCAGTAAGGCCCACTGCGTTACCACAGGATCAACAGCTCCGAAAGCTATCCACTGAACTTGGAGGAGCTAGTAATAAAGCGCTGGAGGCTACTTATCCTTGCATTCATCAATCCGCTGACGTTGTGGAAAAATGCAGTTTCCTACGAACGGAGAGAGCTTCACATGGGCAAAGAGGATGTATTATGGTTTCTTCCTCTTCTTCATCTATGCAGCTTCTACAGAAGTCATTTTGCGCAGAGGGTCAACCTGGTGGTGTGCCCGCCCATGATCAATATGTTTGTACCCTGCCTGGCGAGCTCCTCGGCCAGGTAATTCCCTGGAATGTCCCTGATTTTTCCGACCGAGTCGAGTAAATAGAGAGAATAATACGAGATCGAAGAATAACTCTTGCCAATCGCTGTTTCCTTGGGCTGAGAAGGCAATTGAGTAGTAAGGCCCTATCTCGAACAACTAAGGAGACTCTATACAAGAGCGTAATCATCCCAGTCCTGCTCTATGGCACTGAAGCATGGACTCTTTCGAAAGCGGATGAAGATATCCTTGGTCGCTTCGAAAGAAAAACTCTTCGTAAGATATACGGTCCCGTTTGCGTTGACGGGCTTTGGAGGAGAAGATTCAACGACGAAGTGTACGAGCTTTACAGCGACATCGAGCAAGCCTCAGTTGCCTAAGTTTGTCAGGACATGTAGAGCCATTGACACCAAAGCTCCGGCCCGCAGAGTCTTCTAATCTAGCCCGGAGGGACAACGCAGTAGAGGACGACCTTGCCTAAGGTGACGCGCACAAGTAGAAGGGGAGCTCAACCAACTTGGAGTGCGCAACTGGCGGCAGTTAGCTAAGGACCTGGCTAACTGGAGAGGCTTGTTGGTTGAGGCCCAGGTTCACCCCGAACTGCAGCGCCACCTGTAGGTACATTTGGCTATTGCAGACGGGAGCCTTTCAGCCTCATCGATACAATTTTGTAAGCCTTCCCCCAGAAGTCGTTCTCAAGTTGTTCACACAGGTCCTTGATACGCTTTTAACTGGGTTCTCGCTTCTCTGTACGCACTTCGCTTGGATTCAAGTGGATGTTCATACAATCTGCTGCAATGAATTGGGCGCCAAATTGTAAACGCATTAGGGGATTCCGAAGTCTGTCGGGGTTAATACTCGTTATTCTGAACGATTTGAAGTAGTTGTTGCCTTTGATTCCGAAAAATTGTATTGCAAGACGCAATTCTTGTCATTTTGTGAAGTAGGAATGTCAAATTAACAAACTTGTCAAAGTGCCACTACGACATAGCTGCAACTTCAACACAACAGGTGGCAACCAATTAACCTGTCCACTTCCTTGATTATACTGATAACTGCACACCACAAAAGGTATCATCTTTATCGTCGTCATAGCACACTTCTGACATCCATAATTCCATCGTTCACTGATCAATCGGTGACATATTGTATACTCTGGAGCAACATCACGCAGGCATCCGAGATGTCTAACAGTAATTTTCACATCATAAACGTTCATGAAATCAGATCGTAGCTGCAAAATAGCTCATTTGTTACATTGTTATGTTCGTCCCGTGGTGTTCATGCGTCCCGCCATCAGGCACAGGTAAGTCGGAGTACGTACTCATGATCATGACAACACCAACGAGGCCAAAGCAATCTCCTTGCCATGTTTGCAAAACTGGAGCGCTCTGTTGGACTTCTGTGCGCGTGTTAGACAATGTTGTGGCAACGCTAGTTACCCGTAGATGGTCAGAGTGCTGATGATCATGAATTCTGATTGAAATGCAATTGGTCAGATTGGAATGATTGCAGATCTGCTCGCTTACATTGCACCTATAAGGACGATCAATTTTTAATAATGTCTGTCTCATTTGAATACATCTAGAGGTGGGCGCTGTGGATCTGAGGTTAATGCGTTGAGCTCTAGGTATTGCGTGAGATGTTTAGGTTCCTAATCTCCAGTAAGACAGTAGTGAGAGCCTACTGCAAGAGAAAGCTAGGCGATGGGGCTTATGCGCAAAGTGATCTGTGGGGAGCCCCATCAACTTTGAGTGAAGTAAGGATTAGTAGGAAGGGAAAGTCTCTACGACAAAAAAGGCTTTGAATGCCTTATCGGGCTTAGTAGTCCATAGGGATCACCTGAAAAGACTTTTTAACACGTGTTCCCCACCTGAACGCTGCAGGATACCAACTTAGTTGTACAAAACAGACCTGTGGTATGAGTAACAGAGAGAGCTGCAGTGCAAAGCAAGAGCCCCAGAACAAGTGGACCGAGTACGATCGGCCTTATCTTTCACTTTATTATCGTAAACGGCACGATTTTTGCTACTATCTGCACCTGAATTTTAGTGACGTGCCACTTCTCCTCCGACCCTAGTCTCATGCATATTCCATGTGATGTAATGACAACGGAATTTTGGCTGCTGTGCAAATTTAAGTCGACTTTCCTTGCATTCAGACCTGGCCTCGGGCAGAATCTCAGGATTGGGCTGTACAGTCAAGTTTTCAAAGATAGATCCAAAACCAGTCAAAGGTCCGGTGCTGGTGACTGGGTGGGAAACGGCAAGATGAGACTTCATTACAGATTAAGTCGACTTTCCTTGCATTCAGACCTGGCCTCGGGCAGAATCTGAGCCAGGATTGGGCTGTACAGTCAAGTTTTCAAAGATAGATCCAAAACCAGTCAAAGGTCCGGTGCTGGTGACTGGGTGGGAAACGGCAAGATGAGACTTCATTACAGATAGATAGATCCAAAACCAGTCAAAGGTCCGGTGCTGGTGACTGGGTGGGAAACGGCAAGATGAGACTTCATTACAGCATTCATCCTATTTCCATCGGAAACTTACGTTGCCCTTGTGACCATGGACTATATTGTAAGGAACAGGTGTAAGGGTCGGAGTATCTCCATGGGGAGCCCCGCAATCAGTTCGAGAATGGAATTCGCTTGCAAGACTAGACTTTTTGATTCTTGTATGGGTCCCAGGTCAACCTGACATTTCTGGGATTGAGATCACCATTTAGATTGTTTGGCAAAAGATCGTCCATGGGTTTCTAACAAATACAATTGTGTATGGCACGGCTCTCCGGGACCTTGCTTCCCAACGTCTGTATGGGCGATATAAAGAACCAACGCACTGAGAGCAATTAGAACCTTTTGAACAACGTCATACGATGCAGAGTGTTTTATGGCTGAAGACCAGGAGTAGTACTATTCTAACAGAGAAGCTGCAAGAGCAGCATCCGGGCACAACCAAGAGTGAACAGTCGAATTGAGTGGCAAAGAAGATGGGATTCCTCTGACAATGGCAGATGGCATCAGCCGGGAGACAAATTGCAAGAGACTCGGAGCATCGAGCATTCTCCACGGTCATCCTGATAGGTTTTGTCAGTTCAGCAGGGATATTATAGTTGAGCATGGCACGGTAGAGTTCTTCTCTATTTACACTGTCATACGCGGCTTTGAAATCGATGTGCAGGTGGTGGGCTTCGATATTGAATTCGTGGGTCTTGTCCAAGATCTATAAAAATTTGGTCGGATCGGTAAAGACCGATTAGAATATCAGCAAACGGCTTGAGACGTTCACACAAAACGCTGGGTAAAATTTTATATGCGATGTTTAAAAGGCTAATGCCTCTGTAGTTGTGCAGAGTAGGCGTCTCCTTTTTTGTGTATCGGGAAGGTGATACTGAGGCTCTATAGGAGGGCATACTTTCCTCCGATCATATTTTACAGATAAGTTCGCGTGTGCTCCTTACTAGGTCATCTCCAGAGCGCTTAAAAAGCACCGCTTTTAGCCCATCAGCGCTAGCTGTTTTATTCATTTTTAGCCTGGCAATGAATAATTTTATCTCACTTTGGTCGGGCGGTTTAAACTCTTGGTTGTCATCCAAATTGGCTGGTACCGGTTGTTCATTGGCGGGGTCTTGATTGAAATTACCATTTAGTAACTGATTAAAGTTGTCTGTCCAGACGGTCTTCCCATCACTATCCCCGCAGGCTCCACGGCGGCTGGTAAGTCGTGATGTAAATTGTTTCACTCTTCTATAGAAGTTTCGCACCTCTTTTCTACTGAAGCATCTTTTCGACTTCACGCTGTTGGTGTTCTTTTTTCTTCCTCCAGAGCATGCGTTTTCTTCGATCAACATAGAGCTGGTGAGCCACTCTAGCTTTCCTTTGGAGTCACAACCTGTACGCCTCCGTTTTAAATTTGTTTGCCTGAGTGCGGTTGGAGTCAAATCATTGGTTTCTTGGAGGTTGACATCGCTCCTTGACATCGTTGCCACTGGTCTTCTGGATTCATGTTGACATTAGTGGAATTTCTCGCAAGCTTGAGGGATACGCGGTGGACGTAGGCTGTAGCAGTCAATTTCAATTGCAGTCGTCCAACCTTGAATTTCCATGGCAGAGTTGTTGATCGCCTAATGGCTTCGATGTCGATGGATATTCGTAAACACAGTGGTCATCCGAGTCGATATTAGCTGGTATGGAAGGTATGGACATCCAGTATGTTACAGAGTCAGTGGCAACATGATCCATTCGGTTGCATGTTCGACGATTTGGGGACCGCCACGTGCCTTTGTGAATTTCGAGACGAGGGAATCTCGTGGTGCCTACCACCATGTATTTCCCAGCTACAAAGTCGATGAGCCTGAGTCCTTTAGCGGATGTTATGTCGTGTAGACTGTGTTATCGTCTTACTGAAGAGGTCCTCTTTTCCAATTTTGATGGGGTCGTCAACATTATCAGTTCTTTCATCCGAGGCAAATACTTATTTCGTCACAATAGATTTTTTCTTTACATAACCGGCTTGTAAGACCTGTGCATGAGCTTGGAAAACGCTGCTGTAGTCAGGAAGTCTGATTGAACTGGATAGTCCCAGAACTTCGGAGTAGAATCCCGCGCCAACACCAATGTCCATCTTGGAGCCATCTGAGAAGATGGGTATCGTTGATTCGTTACCCGATGGTTGATTCTCGTGCCAGCCTCCTCTACTGGGGAAAGAAGTAACGAATGGTCTTACGAAGTCTTGGTAGGGGATTGTGTAGTCTGTGCATACATAATTACCCGTAAATTTTCATAGGATCTGCGCATGCCCCGTTATACTGGGTGCCCAGCTTCCACTCCTCCACTCTTCGACTCTTGTACGAAGATATCAAGGGGTTTAAGGTTGATTATCCCGCTGTGAGTGTGGTTCTCATTGCCACGGTGGTGCCGATTCAGGCCATATTCTTTGAATCCTTGTCATGGTTTTGAGGTTGGTAGCCTTACATAGAGCTTGCCACCAGACTAAATTACCAGATGTCAGTATCAGTCTAATTACCGCGGTGTAGAGCCACATGATTTTAGGACTAGGACCCCAGGTTTTACCGAATTTCCTGTTCAGATTCCAGTTCAATTTCCTGTCTTAGACAACTCCTAGGTACTTGGCGCTTTCAGAAATTTCAAGTGGAGTCCCTTCAATTGATGGCACATTAAATTCTGGTATTTTGTCCTTTTATTTGTAAAAAGGATGCGGAAAAAGTCCGCAGTGCTTCGTCCATGTACAATATTCACCATGGATAAGGCGCTTTCTATTTGGTCGCTAATAGTGGATAGGAATTTACCTGTCGCTACTACTTTAGCACCACTAAATTTTAACTTAATGTGAGAGTACCCCACCTTGACGAGTACCGCTAGATGCTGATACTTTGATTGGTTGTACACCTCCTGTTTCCGAGTTACTCAGTCTGTTTTTGAGCATATCTATTATCCAGTTGATAATAGTGTTGTCCACTTTAAGGTTTACTAGAGCTCTTTTAACCGCATCGGTTTGGACATTGTTGAAAGCCCTTTCGATGTCTAGAAAGGCCGCAAGAGTGTATTCCTTATCAATCCACGACACGGTGGAGCGCTGTTTCAACACTTTTGCCTTTTGGATATGCATGTTGGGCCGGAGATATAGTGACCGGGTTCAGTTTACTCCGAATGTAAATGTCAATTAGCCTCTCAAGGGTTTTTGAAACGAGGTTAGGTCTAGTCTTTTGCGGTAGTGTGACTGGGTATAAAAACCACTTGAACTTCACGCCATGATTTTGGTACACATCCCCTAATTAAGCTGCTTAGCAATACGTTTTTCAGGTGGGGTCATAGTACATATCATCGTACATAGTACGTAGTTTACAACTGATACATTCAACTGTTTATGTTTTCTCCCATAGCTGCCATCTACTAGAATTAGTTTCTAGTAATTTCCGCAATTACCTCGGAGACGTAACTCATTTATCCAATTAAGAAGCAAGCCCAGTCCAATGGTGGACGTAAAGTAACCATATTTGGTCTAACATCGATGGCAGATGCAATTTACGTGTCTGCTAATAAATCATAGAAACATTTAATCGCAAAAAAAAAAAACCTAATAAATCATGAACGTTCATTCCATCGGATATCTAACCAATCACAGGTCTAACTCCAGGACAGACTCAATCAAGATAATGCAACGGACAGGCACTGCGCGCTGACTTTATAATGAAACTCCTGTCAAAATGTATCTGTACTAAATGGCCCCACCATAATTGGCCGGACTGTGTTTGAATGAAGTTGTTCCTAATTAGAGCCAAAGAATTTAATGATGAATTCCTTAAACTTATAAAAATTATTTATTTAATCGTCTGATGAAACCACTGGTCGTCCATCATGGATAAGTGACGGTGTGTGTCCATTTTCTCATTAGGCCATCGCATTGTGATGGATCCAACTAGATAGCTCTAATTAATTCTGCAGATGGAATGTATTTTTATTAAGAAACCGTCAATTGCTTGACAGCCAATAGGAGAGGAATGAACAGTGCAAACGGAATTTATTAATGTTTATTGGAAGCAATCAATTTTTATGTGGATGCTATTCGTACAAGGAGGCACCAGGCGTTGACGGCGTACCAGCTGTGTTTCTCAAGAGTCTTTCACCAGCACTTTTACTCCCATTTTTTTTTTTTAAAGAAACTATTTAATGCTGGAACAGTCCTTTAAGGAGGTGGTAAACCTCGAGGCTTTTTCTCTTTCGGCCTACGAGCCACAACGATTAACTTAAGTGAGTGTGTACGAGTAGCTTGCAGATATTAAAAATAATGGTTGAGGCCTTCCTCTACTGCTTTAGGTTAGGTTGAAGTGGCTGCCAGCTAGGAGTCGCCAGCACACTTAGGCCAATGGTAGGTCCATTGTGATACCACGTGGATCTTGGGAGAAAGTTTCTCTCTACCTACTCGTTAAAACCAATTTGAGCTTCTTATGAGGCGTAGGAGGCTCTTAATGTCAGTATTCATCAGGTCGCCTATATCGTTGTAATAGGGAGCTCCTAAGTGAAGCTTCCTTCTTCGGGAGAAAGCTGGGCAGAAACAAAGAAGGTGAGGGATAGTTTCCTCCTCTTCTTCATTCGTTCACCAACAGGCCTAGCCTTGTAGCATGCTTGCCTATTAAACAGGGTCCAGTGATGACACCTATTGTGGTGCCGATATGCAGTCTATTGAGAGAAATCAAATACTTAGAGCGTTGGCCAGATCTGTTTTGCCGTTAGACATGTTGATCGACTTGTCCACCTAAGATTTGTACTCTCGACCAGCATCCAGCTTAAGTTTAGGTTTGCGAGTAGCTATTGGTATACCTAAGGTAACTTCATCTCGGGGGTTGTCCTTCTTAACCTAGATGCAATACAGGCAGCAGGGAGAGTTGTCATGCTTGATTCATGCCCACTGAGCAGTTGCGTTGTGAAGAAGTCTGCCTCACCATACTTTCCAAATGTCCATTCCTCAAGAGGCGCGATGAGACAGTAAATCCATCGGCCTTTGATACGCTCCATCTTTATTGCCATATGGTTTGCTCATTCTGGTGAGTTGGTATGCCGACTCAATTTTACGCCGATATGACTTAAGTTTTATAGCTTTGGCCCATATTGTTGGCACGTAGATCATCACAGATGTAACCAAGTCGTCGGTGACTGTGTTTCGGTCCTCCATGATTTGCGGCTTTAACTCGTAGAGCATTGACACTAGCATATTCTAGGTGTTCATTAAACGAGAGTCTTGTATCAATTATGACGCGTAGGTGATGGCGTGCTTCGATGTAATTTGGTGCTCCCTGTCGAAGGAGTGCCTTTCTGCTACTAAAATTTAAACCCACAGATTCAAGCCAGGATTAAACGATCTCGATTGCGTCTTAATTGATTTGAATCACTTCTTCTTGTCGACCGCGACTATCGTAGTATCGTCCACAAAGCCTATGTCCGTAGCTTTACAAAAGTAGCCACAATGCCGAACCTTATACACCCCTCCTGTGACGGTAAGGACCTTTTTTATGAGGTAATCCATCACCATTTTCGTGATGTACGTGGGCACACTCACATTTCGAAGGGATTCCACAACATGCTTCCAGTTCGCAGAGTTGAATGTCTACCACCCTCCACCTTCTCCCTTCTATGACTTTCCTAGCTATGTCAGCGATCACTCGGATTCCATCCATCATTGCCTTCGACCTTCGAAAATCGTGTTGACGTTCTGCCAATCCCCCTGCGTTTTCAATGGGTGCTTCCAACTTGTTGGTGGTGTTACATGTCATAGTTTTTCTAGTCGTATCCAACCTACAGAGTGAACCAAATGACGATGAATACCCAGGTTAGAGATTAGCAGCAGTTTCTGCTTCTTCCATTGCTCTGCGAATGCTCCTCCACTCCGGCATGAAATGTAGATTTCCAGCGGAGTTCCACTTGCTATATTGGGTATACCATCTAGCCCAGATGCTATTTTTGTCTCCAAATCTGTTACTGGCTGCTACAACTTCTTCTACAGTAACTGCAGGGATGGGTGCGTTTCTTCCGATTGCTGATCCTCTAATGGAGTCTCCTGTTGTCCTACGAATAGCCCACTGAAAATGTTTTCCAGCAACCTTGGGCCAGTGGGAGCTATTGACCGGAAGCTCTTTAGATTCTTCACTACCAAGTGGTACGCTATCCCCCATGAGTTTTAGTCAAATGGGCTGCTCGAGACGTAGTTTGCTACTTCAAAAGACAGGGCAGTGGGACATTTGACTGTCAATTTATAAGTCTTACGGTTTTCCAAAATCCCGCTGAAGATCTCGACCTATTTGCCAGAGCATCATTTGTTTATCCTAAGAACTCATAAGTGTCCTTCCTTTTCAATGAATACTCCTAAATTGAAACCAAAAATGCAAGCTCCCCGAACTTAAATTCCACATTCCCGATTAGCTGGTATCCCTAACCTAGCATTCCACACACAAATTACATAATTTCCATGAAAATGACTACAAACTAATTCCATCGCATGATAGATGGCACCCCAATCGTATGCTAATAAAGATTTTTACTTGTTTCGTTACCTATCCGAAGCTAATCCAGAGTATGTCTATCAAAACTCCCATCAGAGTATATTCAAATGACATTTCGCTTAATCAAAAGACCCGCCATGACATCTGGAATATGATCTGTCCTCATCTACCTCTATAGTGGTGCACTAAAGCCCCCTGGAAAACGAACAGAAAAAGTGATAATATACGGAAACAAAATTTACGACTTAATGTTTATGAGAGTAAACGACAACGTCGACGACGACGACGGGGACACTTTCAATTCCAATTCCAATTCCAAATCCAAATCACATCTCGGCAGAGGATCTTAATAGCATTTTAAATGCTGGCCTCACCGGGATGTGACTGGAATCCAAACGGACAGAGCCACTGCCGCCGTCGAAGACCTCTACTGGACCTGGACACATTAACCGAGAGCGATGAAAGAAATTTCGTGTTTCACCAGCAAGTTACGAGCATAATAAGCTTATGTTCCCTATTCGTTGTCGTCGTTGTCGTTGTTGTTGTTGGTGTAGTGTTTGTTTTTCGGATACATTCCAAAAATGGGAATCTGTGGATGGATTTTTTGTTCCCCCGGTTTTGATGCTGCGACTGGTTTTCCAATCGATTGTGTGTTTTTATTGTTTGTCCCCATCGTGCATCCCATCCCAGGTCCCATTGGACAATCATATATAAATTTATTATCTAAGACGGCAGATTTAGTGCCGTGCATTATCCATATCTATGTATACGCATCTGCATATGCATACACCAGCCGGGATTGAAGGCGGATTGGTTTCAAGTTTCTAAGACTCTTCGGAATGCTGACAAATAAATATTTTTTGTGTGGACCCGAAGGGATCCCGGAATACCTGTCTCATATACGCAACTATTCCCAGTATGTTGAGATGATTGGGTATCCATAGGTATAGACGCGTTTCTATATACTATATACCTACGGCTGGTAATTATGTGCGGGCCGAGCCTATACCTGAGGTAGTAGGAACCAATTTAGATGTTGCATCTATTTAACCGGTTGGGATTGCTTTGGGTAAGATGGAGTCTTCTTCTTTTTTGTTGAATCGTTTTTGGAAAGGGATAATTAATTCAGTTACGAGCTAAGGAAACTATATGTTCATAGTATATTCGTGAGAAAGTATATCAATGGTGGGTTTAATGGCAGGGTTCAGCCACCAGCCAGTGCATATGGAGTTCTGGGTGAGATTAATTCTGAAAATGATGTAATTTTCTAGATACATTTCGGGTTCTGGCTGGAGGAAGGTTCTTGTTTTTGTTACATAATAATGGCCGTTAAAGTGGAGATTAAAATTTATGTAAGAGCATGCGAGTTGGTATCTAATCAGATTGTGGATTGTTAAAGAGGTGGGAATATGTCACCTTATCACTGCGGCCACGATTGGGCCTATTGTGATTTCCTCTTAACTTAAAGCTCACTCACTATGCCCGATTTGGTAATGAATTTTACTATGCTTTTGAGTGAGCTTGCAGATAGGTCTTCCGCTTCCAGATAGAATTTACCTAAATAACGATGATGTGTTCTGATTAGACAGTTGCAGTGACATAAGATGTGTTGTGCTATCTTGTGCTATTCCCAAAGCCATTAGATGCTTTTTCACTTGACAGTAAGGAAACCCGTGGCTATACGAATCTGACTCCTATTCAGTTGTAAGAGTTGTTTCGTTCTTTTGAGGGAAGTGTTTGGCAGAAAGATTTTGGCTTGTCTGTTACCTTCAGTTTCCATCCAGTAATGGTTTGCCCTTTCTTTTAGCCAGTCTTTGATGCAGCTTTTAGCCGTACTCACTGGTAACCCACAGAACGGTCTTGGCATTATAAAGTTTGACGCAGCTCCTGTTCTGGCTAGCAGGTCGGCTTTTTCATTTCCCTCATATCCACTGTGTCCTGGCACCCAAACGAGATGAACTCTGTTTGTGCTGAGTAATTGAAGGCAGTCTCATACTAGTTTGGATGTTATGTCATAAGCTTTAATTGCCAGTAGAGCAGCCTTGCTATCTGATAAAAATACATGTTCTCATTGGCTGTGGATCTGTTTATATTTTCTCTGATGCATAGTTCTATAGCAAATACCTTAGCTTGGAATACGGAGTTACGGAGAATGAATGAAGGTTTTTGTAGTAGCGCCGTATACTCCAGCCCCAACTCCTTCATCTGTCTTGGATCCGTGTGTAGGTTTGTTCTGTTCCCAGTTATTGCGATCTGGGAACGTAACCTTGAAGTTGTGGCTGAAGTTAGATCTTGGCAGACATTTGTCCTTGATTGTTATTCCTAGTAGTTCATTACTGTTGAGCTCAAGTGCAATATCCGAGTGAACTAGTTTGGAGTTTGAGTCATCTTCTGCGATGAGCATAAAGGCGTTAACCATAGCTTCTTTCTTTATGTGAAGATGTAGAGGTGGTTAAGAATTACCTCCAGCGCTGCAGTAGGAGCAGTTTTCATTCCACCTGTTGAGCATACACAAGCTAGTCTTTGTAATTTATTGAGCCTGTCCTGTGTAGACCTTTACGTTGTTTTTTGCCACCATACTGCACCTGGTGCTGTCAAAAGCTCCTTCGATGTCCAGGAAGCAGCCCACCGCAAGCTCTTTGTCTCTAAGGGATTTTTCAATCCTTGTTGTGAGTTCCTGAAGCGCATGTGTTGTTGATTTACCTGATTGACAGGCATATTGGTTTGTGTGTAGAGGATTCATAACGAGAGCTCCGTCCCTGATGTAAGGCTTATGGGTCGGTACGATTTTGGTTGTTCTGTTGGTCTTCGGCCCGCTTTAAGGATGAACTCAACCGTAACTTCCTTCCGACTTTTTGGTATATAACCCCACGCAAAGCTTGTTCTAAAAATGTTGATAAGTTAAATGGTGTTAAATGTGGGGTGCCTTTTTGAAGGAGAGCTGGGAGTATTCCGTCTTCTCCTGGGGCCTTTTTTTTTGTTTTTTCCTATTGTACAACCCTTGCCCGCATGGCATCGACACTGCGACCTAAAAGATCTATTGTATCGAGGGGTTGGAGTTAATCCAAAAGACGTACTACCTCCCTTATGAAGGTAAGTACATCCTTGGTAGCGGATCTCTTCAGTTCCACTGAAGTGAGTATCTCCCTGTGGAGAGTACGTACATATCCTTAACCAATGTAGTGCCGGGCATTCGCAAAGAATGTGTTCGGATGTTTCATCTTCCTCGAGGCAGAATCGACAATCCTTGCCCTGGCAGATATCCATTTTGTTAAGGTGGTATATCAGGCCGCAGTGGTCAGTTAGGAAGCCCGCCAGCTTCCTAATGCTTTCCTTATTTATCTCCTGGGGCCTTAAAAGCAAGAAAGGAATTTATAGTCCATAATATTTTTTCCTTGTGGAATCTCTGCCAGTCCTCTCGGGTTGGTCTTATGGTCCTGCTCTGGGGAGGATAGGCTGGCGACAAGGGAGCGATGATGGAATCTGGGAAGTGTGTTTCGGCTAAGAGCTGTAGCGTCTGTAAACCATTTTCCGCATAGGTGCCATCTGGCTTTTTCATTAACCCGATTTGATTAGTGTGCTGTTTAGAGAGGAGTCTATGGATGCGGGCACTGCTGGGAATATCAGAAAAACCCTGGCAGAAGGTTATAATTGGTTAAAGCTTCAGTGTATGAAGTCCAATCGTTGTTGCGCTTCGCCTTATTGAATCTAATCAAAGATGGAATTGTGTCTGAAGATCAAGCATCAGTAGTGAAGATATTAGAAAAATTCTAACAGATTTGATTGTCTTAAAAGATAGTTCTTTTCGATGATTACTTTTTCGTGGGTAGGTGAAAATATTCATAAACACAAAAACGACCGACCGACCCTCATAATTTTCATACCAAAAGTGGAACAAAAAGACACCACATCACCCAGATCCTTTAGACCCATCAGCCTGACCTCGTTCATATTAAAAATAATGGAAAACGGAATAGACAACCTGAATACCTCTCCACCATAGGCAACACGCGTAGGGTTGGGAAATACACCGACACTGCACTATATCAACTGACACTTTTAGTTCAGCAGGCCATTGACGGCAAAGAAAATGACATCTGCGTTTTTTTGGATATTGAAGGATCTCTCATGATCATGAATCAATAAAGAGAGTCGTCGAAAGAAAGAACAACGGCATCTAAATTGAGATATTAAGGACAAGACCAGTTGCAACTAAGGTGGGGCAAAACACCATCACAGTAAATACATCTAGAGGAGGGGTTCTCTCACCACTAATGTGAAGCCTAGTTGTAGATGAACTCCTGCAAATGTTACCAAAGGATACGCCGACGATCATCATGGGAAATTCGAGGAGACACTCTTAGAGATAATACAGAGGGAATTAAGAGCAACACAGGAGTGGTCCCTAACGGTGGGATTAAATATAAGTCCGACCAAGTACACAGTGGGGTACCCTTCACCAGAAAATGCCAGCTTAAACACATTCTACCGATAACACTGAATAGGATCAGAGTAGATGCACAAGATCAGGTCAAGTATCACTTCTCTGGAAACAACATGAAGAAGCTGGGGTAGTCAAAGCCAAGCGAGCACAGATATTGTGCAGAAGCATTTCAGGCAAGACCTGTGGATGTAACCCAGCTACACTGAGATAGATGCACACTATGATGGTCAGGCCCATTATAACGTACGAAGCGGTAGATTGGGCTGGAAGAACCAAGCTGAGCACAACGAGGAAAACCCTTGAAAAGTACAGAGACTAGCTTGCATTTGCATAACAGGGGCTATGAGTCTGATGAATTTGGACTGAGCATCGGAGGAGAAGGAGACTCCTCAACAGCGCCAACGACAGAGTCATCAGTTATTCTGTGAATGCCTGAAACTTTTCGTCGGCACTTACCAGTCCGGAATAAGACCAGGAAAGTCCATAGTTAATAAAAATTTCACACTTCGGCAGATCCCAGAGAAAACCCAAGAAGACCATATGGATACCCACCATCTTTTTATCTATTTGAGAGCCATATTGAGTCTCCGCATCCCTGTCAAATTCTTCTGCTTGTACAGGATGCCGGTGGAGAATTATCGGTGCTCCATAAAAGTAGGTAACGATCTTACCGAGACCTTTTATGTCAAAAAGTATTTAGACAAGATGACGCACTGTCATGTAATGGCGTATGCCGACGATATTGGCAGGACTCAGGGGAATGTCATCGTCACGTTTGTGAGTACAGAGACAGAAACGGCTTAAATGTCTAGCGGTAGACAGCAACACAAAGTAGATGCTATCGACAAGAAGGAATATGCAACAGTGATGAATCAGGCAAAACGTCTCAGTGGAGGTAGTAAAGGGCTTTGACAACATTGGTTCCGGTATTATGTTAGTTAACAGGGAACTGTCAACGGCTCACTTAGCCTAACGATGAGTCCATTGTGCCCAAGCTATACAGTTCGACTCGGCAAACGTGGGGAATGGCAGCAGGGCACTGCAGTTCCAAACGACGATGGAAGAGAAGTGTATACGTGGTCGAGGGTCTACTGTTGAATGCCACCTCTCAATGACGCAGTCCATCGGGCAGAGATTTTTGCTAAACTTAAGGGCGCGGAACTACTACTCAGTACCGGAATGTAAAACAAGAGCGTTAACGTCTGCTTGGA
This sequence comes from Blera fallax, assembly GCA_946965025.1. Lineage (NCBI taxonomy): Eukaryota > Metazoa > Arthropoda > Insecta > Diptera > Syrphidae > Blera > Blera fallax. Next base: position 41,485,758 of record OX337247.1, on the reverse strand, counting down.
CCGTCAACCCGCCCAAGAATCAATTCAAAATAGGTGAAAGAATGCAAAGAAAAACTTAATATCTTGGCAACCTGATCCCAGGTTCACCTCCGAGAAAGTTGTCAAGAAACATGGATACGCCCACGGTTAAAACCATAGGAGTAGGTTCTCAAAACATATGGAAAGGACAGCAAACCTGCAAAAGCTGCAAAACCATGACTGAGCGCCCCTGCTTCTGTCTCAGACAGAGACTCTGCTCTTGTCGGAAGCACGTTAAGTAGAAGCGTATGCCTCCAGAGGCACCCCTCAAAGCGGGGTGATCTCTCCACTGCTCTGGGTTATCGTCCTGAACGAGATCCTACAACAGCTTGAAAAATTCGGCGTCAAAATCATCGCGTAAGCTGACGATGTGGTGCTGCTGGCAACTGGGAAGTTCCCCCCCACTCTAAGTGAGCAAATCGACGGGGCCCTTAAGACCCTTGTTAGATGGACTAGGAATTGCGGTCTCAATATCAATCCCCACAAGACTGAAATGGTATTATTTACGAACAAAGGAAGATTCCTTAGTCATTAGTGCCCTGAGAATCAGTGAGTCAGCGAACAAGGACCGAGAGACTTATACGAAAGAGCAGAGGATCCCTTTCTATCCTCGTGGGTATCATCACGGGGCATAATAGTCTGCGGTACCACATGAAGAACCTGCGTCGGACAGAAGAAGACCTTTGCAGAGGTTGTGGCGACGAGGGAGTTTTTGAGGACACCACCCACTTCCTCTGTCACTGTCCTGGACTCCAACATTCCAGACACAAATTCCTCGGTAAATACTTCTTCCATAATCTTGAAGAGCTCTCTGGCGTGCCTACAGACACGATGCTGAACTTTGCCAAGTCATTAAAGTGGTTTGTACTTGGAAACAAGTAAGTAACTAGAGTGGAGTTGATTAGACATTTACAGGGTTCCAATACCCCCCTTTGCCCCCCTATGGGTAACACAATGGGTCAACATTGACATGGGTGCGGCAGGAGGCTTTCTCTCTCTGCCATCCCACTTACCTAACTAACCTAACCTAACCTAAGCAGGTCCTACTGCTGGTGTCTTTAGATTGGACTGCCTTCACGAAATCGTTGAACAAACACTCTGAAATCTTCTCGTCCATTGTGTTGCTTTCAGATGCATTTTGTAACTTAACTTGGTGGACTGCTACGTCTTCAGCATCTGTTAACCGTTTAAGTGAAAGTTCTTCTATAAGAATGTTGTTTCCACGACCACGTAGAGCCGTTGGTCACTAAGTTAAGGCTATTATACCACAAGCCTGGCCTATGTCCCTGCGACAGTTTGCTCACAGTACCACTTGGAATTGAGTTGACCATCTCCTAGCTTCGGTCTTCACTGGAATCCCTTTGAAATGGACACACATTGGACATGGTGACCTAGTATAGCTTTACTTAAGCCATGACATCGCCGTAAGGAAGATAGATAGTCACACCAGGGTACGAGTACATCGCGTGTAAACACATCTAAATTTCGATGGCCACATTTGACAATATGTCGAATGTAAACACATTTAAGGTAAACAACTGACTATTCGTCTAGAGTCACGTAAATAACCACCGAAATGACGTCACACCCATTCTCCGCTTACAGTGAAATATGCAGACACTCCCCTGTCGCTGTCATTATTCTTAAATAGTTTTGTAAATATTGATATCTCTGGGAATCCAAAGCGTTACCAACATCTGTTCCATAACTCAGAAGAGAAGCGTCCCTAATTGAAAAAGTTTTATTGGTTCTGAGAAAGTGTCCCCCAAATGAACGTCAGATTGGATGACATTTTGCGGGAATAAGCAGCGAGGAAAATGGATTGTTTATGTGTGCAGTCCAAAACTTTTTTTTAGCTGACAAATAGTTTTTTGCGTTTAGTTAGAAAAAAACGTTAATGAAATCCGCTTTAGGACTAATCAAGCTCTGGCAGTTGGGCGACATGCAAAAGCAACTGCAGCGTGTGTTAAGGAAATAAGTTCCACAACGTAGTTTGGGGGTATTCTTGAAAAACTTCTTCTAGCCGAACCGTAGATCGAATAACCAACTACACGCGATAACGGGCCAGGAACCACTAGACGTGAAGAAAGTCGCACCCTACAGTGCGAAGACAGTTTCATTGCGAAGTACGCCATGCATGGAATCCACTTACCCAGTCAGGCAGACGAGTGGGCCGCCCTCGGCAGGCATGGAGAACGACAGTCGAGGAGGAATCTAGATCATTGGGGATGACTTGGAGAGCTCAAGGGCATTGGGTTGGTGTGTAGAATTCAAGGAATTCCATTAGATCTATCAAGGATCTTGGGAAACGATTCTCTATGATAAGAGCTGTACCCATTCCTGTGTTAGTGAGCCGAAGCACGCTATTGCTCGCTTGTAATTTTATGTGCAGGTCCACTGATATAAGATACAGGAACACCTCGAGTGCAGCCGTGGACGTAGTCCGCAAATACCAGCCTTTGATGGCAATACAGGCCTTGGCTAACATATCCCTCATATTCTTTTTAATCGTCGCCTTCCACCGTACAAGAGCCCCATAGGTTAGGTTAGATAGGTGGGCTGGCGAGGAGAAAACTACTCGCCGCCACACTCAGGTCAATACTGACCCATTTTTATGCCCTTGGGGGAAAGGTTGTCCCTTGCCCATAGAAACCCTGTTATTACTCTATATTGTGCTTGGCGTGTTGGCGAGTTCTTCTAGGTCCTGGAAAAAGTGACTCCAAAGGAATTTGTTCCTACTGTTTTGGAGACCTGGGCAGTGGCATAGGAAGTGGGTTGTATCATCAGAAGCTCCCGCGATACCGCAGCCTCTGCAGAGTTCTTCTTCCGTCAGACGTAATTTATGGTTGTGCCCCGTGGGTGGAAATGGATTTCCTATCCTTCCGTACGAGTCTTTCGGTTCTGCCTTCATCGAAGGACGCCCATAGATTCCTCGTGATTACACAGGAGTCCATGGAGGTCCATCTGGTGTTTGCCTCCTGTATGGCTATTTTCCTACAGTTCACGAGTGGTTCTGCTTGTCTTGAACCCTCTCGTCAGCTATCTCGTTACCTGGAATACCCTCATGTCCAGGGACCCAACAGAGCGATACCTTGTGCTGTGTTTCAAGAACCTTAAGCTCTTCTCGACAGCACTTCACAAGTTTTGATTTAATTTCTGTGGCAGTTATAGCTTTTATAGCTGCCTGGCTGTCAATAAAGAAGGTGATACTCTCTTGTGGTATTGCCCTTACTGCAGACTCACGGGCGGCTGTTGTCACTGCCAAGACTTCCGCTTGGAAAACGCTGCTGTGGTCTGGGAGGCGTATTGATTTCGATATTCCTAGCGTTTTGGAGAAGATGCCTGACCCTACTCCAGTGTCCATTTTAGATCCGTCTGTATATATGGCAATGGATTGCGCATTTGGTATCAGACCTCTTATCCACTCCTCCCTGCTACGATAGGCGTTTGAGAAAGGTCTATTGAAGTCTAGGTATGGCATGATGTAACCCGTAATACACATGTGGCCAATATACTTCTGAAGGATAGTCGTATGCCCTATTGCATTTGACTTCCATGATTCTGACTGGCTGATTCTTATGGCGCTAATGGCTGCCGATGTTTTTATTAAGATATTAAGCGGAAGCAGGTTGAGAATAGCCTCAAGTCCAGCGGTTGGAGTTGTCCTCATCGCACTGGTGGTCCCGATGCACGCTAGTCTTTGAATCCTCGTGACGGCCATTAGGTTAGTGGTCTCATTAACCGCCGGCCACCATACAAGGTAGCCGCATACATCCAGAGAATTATTTTAGGAGAGGAACCCCAGGTTTTCCCAAGGATTCTGCTGCATAAGTAGAAGGCTACAGTTGCTTTTTTGAACCTTTCACTGATGCTCGTTGTCCAGGTATTTTCCGCTGTCAGAGATTCTAAGCGGGGTAACTCCGACACAGGTTAGGTGGGCTAAACTGTGGTAACTTTCTTTTGTTAGTGAATAGTACCAGCTGGATTTTTTGGAGGTTAAGCAATTCCTGGTCCATGTGTCAAGGGTTTTAATGGCCCGGCCAATGTGTTCGCTGAGTGTTGCGAGAAATTTTCATGTTGCCAGCAGCACTTCGTTATGTACATAAGCAGTGATTTTAAGGCCCCTGTTTCTGAGGGCTATCGTAAAGAACAATAACCCACAGCAGAGGGAAAAGTACCCCCCTAATGTGAACTAATATGAACTCCTTGTCCTTAACTGATTTCTCTATTCTACACAACACAGTGTAGCGCTGTCTACACACTTTTCGTTTTGTGCAGGCATGCTGGGCTGGGGAAAGGTCTCCCGGCCTTAGTCTGCTACGAATGTATATGTCGATCAGTCTTTCAAAGGTTTTCAGAATGAAAGAGTGCAGAATTATTGGTGTGAAGTCCTTTGCAGTGGTATGACTTGCTTTGCCAACCATGGGTATGAATATAACGTTTACCTCTCTCCATGTACTTGGTATATAACCCTGTATGAAGCTATTAATAACAGTTACCGTTTTCTGTAGCATGATCGGGGTGATTTCGTTAAGTCCTGGGGATTTGTAGGTGGAGAATGATCTGATAGCCCACTCTATTCTATCCTCTGCGACCAAATCCACTCGCCGTTTCCATGATACTGCTGGTAACGTCATCGTTGCGACGCTGTGGGAAGTGAGTTTTCATCAGCAATTTTAAAGATTCCTAGCAGGACTCGGTCTAGTTTCCTGCGGGATCCTATCCTTATTTGCTGCATGCAGCAACGCATGCGAGACAGACGTGCAGTAAATTGTTGACTTTTGAACGCATTAGTTTTCTGCCGTTTATCCCATCGTCCTTTTGGCAGTGGACCTAAAATAGAAGAATGTTACTTACATGAAACGTCATATTACAAAAATTATACTAAATTGTACTAATTTGCTGTTCTACTACTGGAGGTTTACATCAAAATTAAAAATAGAGACGTCTTGCAGCAATGCATGGTAGTGCAGCAAATACATGAGTTCTCTTACATATAAAGCCGTGTTCTTTGATTTTGCTGCATGCATTTTGCTGCACGTCTGTTTCAGGCTTTAGGCTAGGGCCACGCACTGAGCGACTGAGCGATTGAGCGATGTCGCTCAGAAAATCGCTCATCGCTTACCAACTAAGTGGCCACAGCCCTACGATTTCATATGTTTTATTTTTTTTGCGTCGCTCAGGTGCTCGTCGCTCAATCGCTCATTAAAAAGCCGTTCGTCAGCAACTTCACCGGTCCATATAAATGTGACCTTAGGCCAGGAAAAACCATCGATCAAATATACATACTACCTCAGATCTTGGGAAAAATCCAAGATTCCCACCACCTTTTCAAGGCCGCGTATGACAGCATACATATGTATATAGACGAGCTACCCAGCTGAATTTCTAGTTTTGGCATCACTGCTAAATTCGTCAGTTTGTCCATGCTGAAAATGGAAAAAAACACGCTGTTCCATCTAGGTTAAGAACTGAACGAGACATGTGATGTTAAACAAGGATTTAGACAAGACGATGCGTTGTCGTTCGACTTCTTTTACGTCGCTCTTGAAAGAGTGCTAGTCTCGCGTGCCAATTCCAGAGGCACAATCTTTTAAAAGTCCGTGCAGTTACTAACCGACGCGACGCCGATGATATTCACATAATCGGAAGAACGCAACGTGGTGTTAGTGGCATTTTCGTGAGTATTGAGATGGAAGCAGCGAAGATGGACTGAACGGTCGATCAGGCTAAGACCAAGTATATGCTTTCAACAAGCAAGGGCAACCAATACCGACATTTCGCAGAGAACTTAGGGACTTTGTCCACCTAGGGCCCGCTATCGATTCAGATAACAACACCCAGCGCTGAGATCAAGCGAAGAATAACTCTTGCCAACCGCTGATTCTTCGGTCTGAGAAGCCAATTGAGTAGCAAAGCCTTGCCTCGAAACAAAAATGACCCTTTATAAGTCTGTATTCATCCCAGTCCTGGTCAATGGCCCAGACACATGTACTTTGCCAAAAGTGGATGAAGTTTCTCTTGGTTCTTTCGAGAGGAAAATTCTTGGAGTGATTTTCGGTGCCGTCTGGCGTCTACATAGACGGTGAGTGGAAGAGGAGATATGACGACGAGCTATAGGTACAGCAACACTGACTTAGCCAGAAGAGTGAAGGTTCAACGACTGAGGTGGCTGGGTCATGTAAAGCGCATGGACACCAATGCTCCGGCACGGAAAATCTCGTCTTACCGATAGTCTACCCATTTTTGCAGTACATTTTTTTCCCTAAGTGCACGTCAGTTACTTGCCGATGCTTAGCCTACCAAGAGTGCCTTATAAAAAATCCGTCAAATCACGAGTGCGTGGCGGCCAAGGAACGTCTCCAGCACGGCTGGGAACACGTTCACCAAACTCAATGAGCAAATCGATTGCCTAACGGCTGGTGTGTTATGTTGCTCCATCTTGGGGAAACCAGAGCCTATTCAAGATCAAATTGTCCAATTGCAGCTACAAAAAATCAGCTATCATGTCTCAGTAGCCCACTACGCTCACCGTAACGTTGTTGCAAGGATCATTAAAAAAGAAGTTGGGGGCACTGATGAATCCATTCCAAGCCCGGCAGTGTCACTTTTTGATGAAGTATTCGCGTACCTACGACTTCGTGTGGGTTTTTAGAACCGCAAATCCTACAATTTTGCTCGCCGGTATAGGTATGTAGTCTCAGAGATGCAAATGAACTTCGTCGAAAAAGATGATTCTACGACCAAAATTGATGTAACTTTCCAAACTCATTCAAAGCCTAGTGATAACGAGAAGTGATAAGCGGATGGTAATTTTGCTTGAACTGTTAAATGAGTTAGGTTTGGTTCGGTAATTGGGTGCCCTTGTTGAGAGGATTGTCAACGGCTCACTTAGACCACTAAGAGTCCAATACTTTAAAAACCCTAGGAACCTACATCTCAGTCTTCGACCGCTAAGTTAAACCACCCAGATAAATGTATGAATCTCAAGAGTTTGCTTAGGTCAATGTTACCTAACTCGTCCAGTTCTGAAAAGAAATAACTGCCAAGAGCACGTCTTCTTTTAGTGGCCAGCGCTGGACAGTCACAAAGGAGGTGACGAATGGATTCTATTTCCTCTTCGTTGTGCGGTAATCCTAGCCGTGCTGCGTGGTTACCTATCACACGGTGTCCTGTTACTACGCCAACAGCTTCCCTTCGACTTAGTAGACTGGCCATAATGCTTTGGCTACTGCGCATGTATCTAATCGGTACCAACGTTTATTAGCCTCGATGTCTATCTCCCTTTGCAGTGTGCTGAGCTGTATACTGGCCTCAGAGAGGGCCCGTGAAGAGTTCATAAGTGACCCTTCTTTGGCTAGTTCGTCCGCTTTTTCGTTACTTGAGATATCCGTGTGGCCAGGTACCTAGAACAGGGTCACCGTATTGGTTGCTGAGATGCCATCCAGTCGCTTTTTACAGATTCTTACTAGCTTGTATCTATCGATGTGGACTGCAAGGCCTTAATGGCTGCTTGACTGTCGACATAGATGCTGATTACCTTTTCTGAAATATTGCCCTCAATCATTATATCCGCAGCTTGTTTTATTGCAGCAACTTTAGCTTGGAATACACTGCACCTGTCTTTAAGTCTAAACGAGCGATATGTGTTTCGAGACTCACAGTATACTCCGGCAGCCGTACCAGCGATCATTTTGGATCGGTGAAGATGACCATGGCAAGTGGTGTATAATCTCATCGATCCCGTCACGCCCAGATAGCCTGCCCGTTGAATCTTTGTAACGCTTTCAAGTTGGTATTTATTCTCGAGCGTTTTCCACCAGACAACCGAACCGTAGGATAAGATGGGTCTTACTACCGCTGTATATAGCCAGTACACCACTTTAAGCTTGAATCCCCATGATTTCCCGAAGGCTCTTCTACATGCTTTTAATGCCACAAAGGCCTTCTTGATTCGATTGCCAATGTTGGCTTCCCAATTTAGTTTGGCATCCAATACTACGCCAAGATATGTAGCAGTTTTCTGAGGTATCAGATGAATGAGTTAGACTTTGTATGGAATAAATCCGAGGTGATTATGCAATATTCTTCTCAGACAAGTGCGACAAATACTCAGTTGTTGAGCTTCGCGACATGCTGAGGAATGGAGAAAAAATGCATCATCACAAACCTTAGCGTCGAAGGTATCTGTCCTATGGCCAATAGGCTGCACATAAACTCCCCGGACTATTGCAGGAGCTGTTAAGATGAAGGAGAAATAGAAACCATCAAAAATTCGCTCTCCGACTGCCCAATTCTCCAAAACCGTCGCTTCCTCCATATGTGAAACAGACTCTTCTGAGAACTGGGTGCACTTAGGCAAGCTTCGCTGATGGACTTTATGCGATTCATAAGGAGCAGAAACTTCAAGCAGGAAACACCTAACTAGAAACAGTGTTCAAAGCGGTATAACAATGGACCAGTGGCACACACCCCCGACCTAACGTAAATTCAAAAGATATTCGTTCGATTTATAGCCAGCTATCATCTTATTTTTCTTAATGAGGCCCCATGTTCAAAGGGATTTATGTACATAGTAACCATTACAAGTGCTTTACTAGGACGAAAGGTATGACGTATAAAAGATGCACAAAATCGCCGCAAGTGTCTTAAAACACAGAATACGCCCTGCCCCAACAGCAAAGTCGCTCACTCAACTTAATTAACCACCAATTCCGATTCCACGATTTAAAAATTAAACGAAATTGAACTACTGAAGTCCATTTTCTGCACATAAAATCCCACTTAAATTTACTATTCCACGGCCAGTGGTTTTTCCTCTTCATTCAAACACACTTTACGACTTCTCTGACCGTTTATCCCAAATTGCTTCCAAGTCTTCCCAATCCACTTAGCCGTGGCAGTAACCTCATAAAATCCAGCAGAGTCTATTCAGCTTTTTACTGTGCACCCACTAAAATTATTTTTAATTGCTTTATGAACTTCTTCTGCTTCTGAATCATTTCAAAAAAAAAAAAATAAAAAATTCATCTACTTCCCCATAGAAGTTCTGAAGAAAGATATAAAAATCTTCCTCAACATCACGATTTGTGCCCATTGTTTGTGATGGTCAGCGCGGTACGCAATAAAGAAGCCATTTTGATTTTTTCAGGAAATTTTCTACTATAACTCTTCCGCTACTGTTCTGATGTACATGTATAGAGTACTGTGAGGTGTAACTACCTCAGAAGTTAATTACAAAAAAAAAACAGAAATTCAATAGCTAATGAGTTTACGAGTACCACTAAAGTCTACTCCAGCTGATAGCCTGGTAACCCTAGAAATTATGTTTTAATGGTACTACGCATGGTGGAAATGGCCGCCATTGAGGTTAAATGGCTTTTCGTCCGTGTCGTCCATCTTTAAAAAAAAAAAAAATATATCCAGAGTAAAGGTGAGATGCGCGCTTCCCCTTTAGAAAATTAAATGCCATTCAATTCGGCGTTTTTCAAAGGTATAACGCGATAGGACCACCTCTTTAGGTAATTTTCAATTTTTTTTCCGTTTTTTTTTAAATAAAACTAATTTGGGATGCGTCATTAAACTCATTTCAATTTAATTATCGCTGACGCAAAAGTGTCTTAACTTGAGTCGGTTGAGTCTATTTGGATCGGACCGTGTGTAGTTTTATTATGCGCGTCGTGTTTCGGTTGATTTGCTACCTAATGAGTTAACCGAAAATGAGTGAGTGGATCATTTAAATAAATGGTTTGCTGACGACTAATGGAACAATTGGTGCGTAAAAATGAAGTGAGTAACTGGAAGAAGTACTTACGAATTAAGTGGCTCGTAAGTATGTCCGTGTGCCGGCTGTGCAGCACTTAACTTAAGTCCACCCGTGTACATGCCTTGGTTCCCAGATACCAAATGTCGAAGTCATAACCTAAGGGTACCTACTAAGTAAACCAATGGCGATGCATCATGATAGTTACGTATGGGGCTACATTCCGTGTCTGGGCTCAGATTTAGTTTGTTAAGGTGGTGTCTCAGGCCACAATGGCCCTTGAGAAACCCCACCAGCTTTCTGATGCTATCCTTCTTAAGGTTCAGTATATCCTTATAGGAGTAAGGCATGATTAGTAGTTTGGATTGTCTCAACCCTGGGACATTTTCCCAGTGGTCCAGGCGAAGCTTGTGTTCCCAATTACTAATCAGCGCTGTGGCGGAAGACCAGTTGATGCCACAGAAAGGTTCAGGTCCTATGAACGCAGCTTCTGAGCCAGCCCTAGCTAGTTCATCTGCAAGTTTGTTGCCTGCAATCCCTTGATGACCGGAGACAGGGATTGCACTGCACTTAAGGTTTATCCTAGCGCAGATTTCAATGGCATGGAGTTCAGCCTGATATACCGTGGGACACATTCCCATAGGTATCGAGACTTTGGTGTTGGGTCCAAAGACACCAGCTCCAACTCCAGATTCCATTTTCGATCCGTCTGTGAACCAGACCAGACCTCTAGGGTCTAATGCCGGAGCACCACTAGGCCAATTTGCACGACCTAATATTTCTACCTCAAATAACCTACCGAAGCAGTACTCCTTGACCATGGTGTCAGGGATGGTACAAAACATGTCTCTTTTGTTGATTGAGTCAAGCATTTTCAGATGCCCCACATGGTTACCTGATTTACACTTGTATTCTATCTGCAACTTGATAGCACACCTAGCGGCTGTCTTCCTAATGAAGATATGAAGGGGTGATTGTCCAACGATTGCTTCTAAAGCTGCCGTCGGGCAGATACGCATAGCACCTGTGATTCACAACGGTGATTGTATTTTCGACTCTTTTGTTTGTGTTTCAAAAACACGGTTAAACCGTTGCCACTAACTGTCCCTTGGTATAGTCAGCAGTGAAATGCCTTTCGAAACCACGCTCTTCAGTCCATCAAAAGAAAACAATTTAAAAAGTGTGCCGCACTCAAAGCCCTTCTGTTTACGATTAATAGGTGAGACCGACAAGTCTCCTCCTCCCCCTCCACACAAACAATCGGAACACGAATTAATTCCTTGTATCTACAACCATCTAATTGCCCGCAGATCCAATCCACCCGAGTCGGTCATATTTCAAAATTTCCCGATTTAATAGCATTTTGCAGTTGATTTTCGATGTTTTTATTTTTGTTTGCCATATAATTAAGCAATTTCTCAGCCCCCTCTCGAATCGAGAAAAAGATCGATGCTGATTGCAGATACAATGGCGGCGCGGTGTAATTCCTTCCACAACAAAAAAGCACAGTTTGCGCGGAGTTTTTATGATCCAAATATTTGAATACGTGTGCGCCCCGAGGCGGTTGCTATACATCATTGCAACAAAATACTGATTGCCTCTTGACACGATTTCTTGCTTCGATAGAGGGGTGCTGCTGCCGCCACTGCCGGCAAGAAAAAGGAGTTCGGAGTTCTTATTCGCTATCCGGTACACAAACAAAAAAAAAAAAAAAGAAAAAAATCCCCCAGCTCCATCTATCGCGCAAGAGGCAGTGACAAATGAGCACAATTTACATTATTACATGGGAATTAAGCAGATATTTGCGCCAGAGAGTGCTTGTAGCCTGTGTGCCAATGGGGTCGGGTTCGGGTATCTGCGGCAATTTTCGGGCCATGAATCGTGTATTTCATGTCGCAGCAGTTCCGTGGAAGTGCTGTATCCATGCGCTATGCTATTTCCAATTGAGCTATGTTCGATTAATCTTTTTGATTTATGTCCACGTGCGAGAAAGTAGCATGAACAAATGTCTCGATGGCATTTAATTGGGAATCGGGACTGCATGGGGGGGCAGCACCAATGCCATGCCACCACCACACTGGCTGGCTGGCTGGCTGGGGATGGCTTGTTGTTCGTTGGGTGGATTAGTGCTTTGCTGTTGCCTGAGCACACATTCCTAATCCTGGTGAACAGCGAACAGCGGTAAATTATGTTTGACTAGCTGTGTGTTGTCAACAAGATTGCGGATCATACATAAATATTATGACAGACAAAAAAATAATTGGAGGTCAATTATACTCGTATGTGTATGTATCTATGGATGTGTCCCGTCGTAAATTTTCCACCACCAATCGGGGGACAGTTGGACAGTTGCCTGCTTGGCTAAGGTACATGGTGTTAATGATAGATTCAGAAAGATCGAAGATTGTGAATAAAAGCTGTTATTACAGTTTTGTAGAATACATATGAACGGATACAGGTTGTGGGTAACGAATGAGTAGTGTGGGACAACACCGAAGAGACGACATTCTAACTCAATGCATCTGCATGCGCGTTGGTGGGAGTCGAATGTTTGTTAACGGTAACAAAGGTCGTGAAATGATTCTGGGGTGATCGGAAGTCTTCAGTTCCATTTTAAGACCTCCATGCACACTTATTTATTTTCAGTAACTCAGGAGGGAAACTATAGACTGCATCTACTCCTAGACCCATTAATAGTCGTTCAGTTCGTTGCGATCTGAGGTTGTATCTAACCATAGAAGCCCTATGAAGAGAAAGTGTACAATAGACTGTTTCTCCTCCTCATATGTACTCATATGTCAACTCAATCTGTGATCATCAATCGTTATCCCTGTAACAGTGGGTACTTACACAATAGAGATGCGTCTATCCCGGGGTACCTACCTAACCTTTTGGAGCGCTTCGGAGTTGATCATGTGGTTGGCAACGGAAGCCCTGAACTGTTGTCGGGCTAAATTTTTTCTGCCCTAGGTCGTAGTTAAGCGGGTAGATGGTGCCCGTTAAATAAGTGTCAAGGGACCTGAATGGACCCTGGATTACGGTGCCAAAAAAGGGAGCAAGTTCTTCCAAGCAAGCTTTTTAAAGAAGCCATTGTATATACGCATATAAGATGCTCTCATGGTCCTTCTGGGTCTTCTACCCCTAGATCTACAGCAGAGCCCTATGGGCATATCAGTATCTCTCAGTATCAGTATCTCTGCCAAAGGATATCGCCCTCTACATACTACATTATCCCCACAATAAACTTCACAAAGCGTTTCAACGTACAATTCCCTACGAGAACGGAATGGCAAGACGGACGGACGGACGGACGGTTCAAAGATGGACTGTGGCGTCGGTACGGGTGTGCTTTCGTAATCCTTAAACATCTCACAAACCCATTGACTCAATAACCATATCATCCAAACTGGTACTAGAATGAAGAGAAGAGCTATCCTCTCAAGGAGGCCAAGTCATGGTAACTCTGGGTTCCAGGGTACATCGATGACCCTTCATTGCTCACTTGCGGAACTAATTCACATCCCGCTCGGGGGAATTAAGGCTGATATCTCCTCAATTTGCATTAAAAAATCCAATCTCAGATGGACTAGGCTGACGAACTGCGTCACATCCAGAAAGATGTGGCCAGATCAAAACCAGGCCAAAACAATCAAACGATCACCACGGGACACTGGAGTACACGTGACCAGACCAGGTATTTCATACAACAGCTGAAATATCGCAACTGCAGAAGAAACCGTCACCTAGCTAGGTTCAGACAACGAACTCTAGGCAGACCCTTCTTCAACTCACTAGAGGATATCTCAGGAAATAGTTTTAATCAATTTTTACTATGGAAACCACCACTTCTACTTACCGTAAAGGTTTACGCATATAAGAACAGGAAGCTTTAATGGAGTAAATGGGACCGTGATATAATGAAAGTGATGAAAAGGAAAACAGTCGACATAGTAAGCTTTGACAAGACCTTGAAAAATGAGCCACTCCAACGTGAACCCAGGCCATGCATCCACCACATTTAAGCTACCCTTTGGCCATGCTGGACAACACAGTGCCATAACGAGTTCAGCCAACGCCGAAATTAAGGAGGGATAACAATCCCACGAACAGGCAGCTCCCATTACCGAGAAAGACATAGAGACTGGCTGAGGGTCTTATGAAAATGTGGTGAAATCTCATCAAAATGGAGCACCAGCAGATGTCTTAAACCGGGCGCCAATGCACTTGTGATTAGAAATACGCCTTATCGTAAAGAACAGTGCCAAAATGTCAATTTGATTGGAAAGACCTTTCAGTCTTCTCAAGCTTTAGAGCCCCTCAATCGAATTTCACAATTCCTTGTGGAAAAGGTCCTAAAAGCTCAACCGAAAGCTAAAGGAAGACGTTCAAATATAGACTCACCTCTGGGGATAGTGCTTGTACATCCCATTAAGTGATCATGGCGCTGACATTATACCCCAGCACAATGGGCTCGTTTTTTAAGGGATCTCTACAACAGTTCTTCTTAGATGCGCTAAGGAGCGGGTTCCAGATCTTTAAGAGGCATACCGTCTCCGGTCTCAGTAAGTGATGCAAGTTGTTTGTTTGTACTATAGCTTAAGCATGGGAAGCCAAAGGAACGTATTAGGAAGCTGGTATCTCCCAGAGGAAGACCTTCTCTCTCTCTCTCTCTCGATTTGATACAGATCTTTGACTTCTTAAGGGAAACCAAACTGGTTGGGGTACTCTTGTCTGAGAATAAGAACCAGGGGGGGTCTCAGCAGATCCTATATTTAGGTAGCAGTGCAACTACAAACCTCAAACATTCGTACATTCATTCATACCAACATCACAAATGTTGGTACAACGGGTAGCTATAGTAAGCCCGACGGTGATGGTTCTGCACAGAGTACCGCAGAGTACCGCCTCAGATCCTCAGCAAAATTGGTTCAAACTGTCTGACAGATTGTGTTCGCCTGTTTCGCCTGTTCATGCCATGAAAACCTCTATACTATATCATAGGGTTCGTGCCAGGTATGGAATCGCCCTCCCTTGTAGAAGGGGGTTATGGAGCTGATATTCTAGTCCCTCGGGCATACTTTCGTCCACCCAAACTTTGGTTGGCATCTCAATGTGGTTTTGGCTAATTCGTTGATTGTATTGCGATACTGGGTCCACTAAGTGTTGGCGTTAGTAGAAGGTGAATTCACAGCGGAGAGTCTCTCACCCATGTGCTCTTTGTAGCCTCTGGCAATTCCATGCGTGTTCAGCCAATCAATGTTGAGTCTTTGGATAGTCACGCTGTGGATCTGGATGCAAGAAGATTATAGTCAGAGTCGACTTACATACTTACATTCAGGATATTTCAAAACGGGAAAGGCGAAATCGCTGTGGGGATTTGCAGTCTTCGAAACGTAGTACTACTTTTGACCGTATTACGAGTTGCTGCAAAGCCGATGAGTCCAGGCTTACTAACCTGCAGGGCGCAGGGTAATAAGTCCACAGGCCATAAGTCCACAATGGACTTTTGACTCACTTGGGTGGGTCATAAGTCCACCTGCAGAAGATGTCTTCCATATCGGGTTTGCAAGTTTTCCAGTACGATTTAAACATCCTACTCCCGACAGGTTCCAATTGTCAAAAATTTTCTTCTCAACTTAGTCTTCAGCCTCGTTAGTGGGCGTGTACAGATATTAGATTGGTGTAAGAGAAAGTGGCTTTAATGCAGATCACAGACAGGCTTTCGCTTAGTGGCGTCAATAACTCTCGACCTGAGCCGATTTCCCACCACGATTCTGCATCCTAACTTGTGCAAAGGCCTCTCCAGATATGCAGAGGCTTAGGTTGAAGCGCAAACTGGAGGTGAAAGGCATCTCCCCGCTCTCCGACTTGGAGAAAGAGAATACTTGTATGGGCCAATGAAGTTATTGTGAAAGACGCCTTGAAGAGACTGGAGGCGAAGGGAGACAAGGGTAGAGATGCTGCAAAGGTGCCGTCGCCAAGTGGAACCAGAGCCAAAAGGCTGTCAAGCCAATAAGGCGGGTCTTAGTAGCACCAAGATGCGCAGCTCAGATGAGAGGCGAAAGCCACACCGAGTTTGTAACCATCACCGCAGTTGCTAAAATGGGCAGGGGTGTCAGAATTCTCAGCAAGAGGGAGTGGGATGGAGGATCAGTCTGTACCGGAAATGAACTGTAGATCCATACCATGGATGTAGGCACTGGTGCTGGTGTCTATTTCGAGTCTCGAAATACAAACCGGTCCTTCAGACTTAAAGACGACTGCAGTGTATTGCAAGCCGAAGTTACTGTCATAAAATAAGCTGCGGACCTGATTAACGAGGGTAACGTCTCTGGAAAAACAATCGGCATCTATGTTGAGCGTTAGAGTGAGGTCCGAGCTCGTAAAAATATGCATTAAAGGCCTGGACGATATCTCAGTGGCCAACAAGGTGAACCTCTGCCGGATACCGGGCTACATGGATATACCAGGTAACGTAAAGGTGGATGAACTAGGCAGGGCAGGATCACATAATTCGAAAGAGATTAACATTTACAGATGCTCTTTAATTATGACATTACGCCGATGGCACAATCCCTTAGTGTCTGGAAGACAGTTTCAATGAGTGAAAAGGACGACCGGCCAGTAAAACGATGCCTGCAGCCCATTTCCAGTATTGTCGTTGGCCCATTAAGGGTTCGTCCGTTACCCTAGAACTACGAATATTTCGTCCTATGCAAGGTGATCGACAGTCGAACTGTAGATGCCTATATAGACGATAGGAAATTCTTCCGGCCCAAGTCCTTCAACTGAAGCCTGTTGTTAAACCTCTGAGGCGCAGTTAAGTCAACAAGTCTTGATGAAGCGTGTGCTGAAGTTCACCTACTGCACACGCTGCACATGTTCAGTCGGACTTAGAATACAATCACCGTTGGATAGCTACCCAGCCGGCACCACGATGAGCTGATGAAGTCACATTTTGCCCACTAAAAGCTATGTAACAGCCGAGTCTACCCTTCCTCTTGTCGTGCACTGAATTTACTTCCCTGCTCGAGAAAAAGAGGACTCGAGTCATCTACCCAAAACCTTAATTACCCATCACACTTGGAGTGTTGAGATCAACACTGCAGTCATTGCACCATTTAATCGAAACCAATTCAAAGACACGATGTATCTCAGAGATGCGAAAGCTTTGTCATGCATCATCAGCAGCAGACAAAATTACAAGTTAACCCCGCGCTCCGGTTACCATCATGTGCATCTCTATTACGATCCCCCTGCATTCGCATAAATAAACGTTTCCATTTAAGAAAATCACTTGATTATGCACTCCGCATATAACTGATAAATTATACGGCACACCGAGGTGGGAACGTTCATCGAACGCTGGCACGGCTTGCAACTCCGCCTAATTATATACTATCTGCGTTTGACTGCAGAGTTCAATAGGATTGCAGCACGCGGTCCTGTCGTACGCATGTACACCATGATAGCCGAGTAACTTGCATGTGTTTATCGAATAAAGTCTGCAAAGCGAAGAGGTCCAATCAAAATACTTAACCAGCAACCAAACCACCACCAACACCACCATCGCCATCGCCATCGCCATCATCCTCGTGCAGAGTTCAACTGCAGGCAACCACTTGGCCATCAAAACTGATAATTTTGATTTACAACACGCCAGTTATTATTTATAACTTACTTATGCGCGGCCCTGGGCCCGACGTACACACTGGACGTAGTGATGAGCCCTGGAACACCACATCGAAGTGCACAAACCACCCCCGGCGGCGGCGGCGGCAGGAGCGGCGGGATGGATGCATGCACCCATCCATATCCTTGCCATGCCGGCCGAGCTATAACAGGCAATAGCAAGACAAAAGACGTGCAACACTCGCAACCGCCCATTTCGCCTGGCACGTCCAGGATTGGAGTCGTCTCTGCGCCTTGTTCGGGCTTTTACTTTGCCCACTAATTTATGTGTTTGCGATGAAATCAATATATTCACGTTATTACGTTATTACCACGATCCTGGTGTGTTGGTGGTGGTGGAGCAGGAGAAGCATTTTCGTAAACGCGATTCCTGGCCGGCCGGCCGCCTGAAGGATTGTTCCTGTTGTGGCATCCAAAAGGAGGAGAGCTGCGATCTTGAGACCTCGAACACACGGGTCAGTTCGTAGCCATTTTGTGTTGCAAGATAAACGTTTAATGTCTTCTTGCGGGTGCGGTGTGTGTTGTTCATTAAATGAAATTGTATGTGGTCTCAACTTTGCCCTCGGACGTGGTCTCCTCTGCGGTTATGATGGGGAGAGGCACATGTGTGGGTGAAGTTTCAACGATAAATGGCGTGGGTTGGTGGTTTGATATTCCTTGGGTAGATTTGCAAACTCTTTTCAAGCGGAACACAGAACTTACCTCATAGAGAAGTTAAGAGAATGATCGAATATGGCAGGACTTGTAAGCAGGTGTTAAAGTGCCTAGAGTTGTTTAGGATCCTCAAGGCTAATGGTTCGTCTTTCTTGAGGGGAGTTTGGATCGAAAATCTAAAATGTATACTTTTCAATTACCCGCTTTGTGTTGAAAAGATAGTCTAAGCGTTCCGGGTATTATGTCTCCTTCCAAAAGGGATCAGTACAATTGTAATGGTACTGAAATGGTACTGAAATGGACTCAAGTCGTTACCCCAGCTGTATCCTGCGTGCAAGGAGATTGAGTAAGACCCTCCTGACACAGCAATAAACAGCGGTTGTAAGACCCATTCTTACATCTAGCTCGCTGGTATCGCAGAAGGTACTTAAAAAGCAACGCCAGTCCCCAAACGTGCATCGGTACCATAGGTTCAAAAAGAACAACAGCGGCTATGGAAGCTATGCAACATGGAGAGAACAAAAATTCTAAATCCAACAGCTCAAAGGTGTCAAAAGCGAATCGGTAAAACATACAATTATCCTTGTTGACATAGCCTTTGATTTGACCAGCACTCTTTTGGACTTATTCCTCTCCAATGATTGTCACAATGCTTTCTATAAAGTCAGACTTCAGCTCCTGCGTTCTCGAAACACGACCTAATCTTTGCAACTTTCGACTTTCCTCATAGCGAAGTACATACCTACAATTAAACTCTCAGAATTTTATAACAGTTTCCGCCAACTGAGGAATTTGGTCAACTCTAAGATACTGTCTTCCACTTTTCCAAGCGCGTGGAAAATTGCGAAAATTCTTCCAATTCTTAAAAAGGAAGCATCCTTCAACTTTCCGGCTGAGTATAGACCCATTGCCATCATTCTCTTCGTCTCAAAGGTCATGGAAAAGATATTGTACCAGCAGATGTCTGTCTTTATCCAACGCAGTAAGTTACTTTGTACAAATCAATCAGGTTTCAGACCTAGTCATAGTTGTACGTCGGCTTTATTAAAAGTAACAAATGATATCCGAGCGGCGATGGATAAAGGCCTATCCACTTTCGTGACTCTACTTGACTTTTCCAAGGCCTTTGAGACAGTGGATCATATGAAGCTTCTCAAGAGGTTTTTCGGTTATCTGCTATCAAGCTCATCAAAACATACCTTGGTGGAAGAAAACCAGCTTTTGCTGTTAATAATGATATATCGGACTTTATTGCAACCTCAGCGGGTGTACCTCAAGGGTCCATACTGGGTCCATTACTATTTATGATATTTTTCAATGACCTTCAGAAAGTAATCCAACACTCTTCGCTGCATATGTATGCAGATGATGTACAACTGTACCTGAGTCGTAAATTAGGCCTCATAGACGAAGCAGCCCATAAACTTAACGAAGATCTTCGAAAAATTCTAGATTGGTCTGAAAATAATTCGCTGAGACTGAACTCAGCTAAATCAAAATGTCTTGTTATTAGCAGAGGTAGCATGAATGGCTATAATCTTCCTAACATATTGCTCCGAAATGAACCAATTGAGTTAAGAACCTTGGTGTATGGATCAACAAGACTCTAAGTTGGAATGATCACATCTCCACTATTATAGGCAAAGCCTATGGTTGCCTAAGGAATCTGTCTGTATCGCAGTCTTTCACTCCATTGCATACAAGCTTAATGCTAGTGAGGGCTCTACTGATTTCAATTTGTTGCAGAAGACATAAACTCAACATCGCTTTCAACAACATTATTCCGGACGTCCAAAAGCCAATCTCTGAAACGTCGACTGGTCTGGAAATAGCCAATCTGGTTAAAATGTCCCTGCGTATCATTCTAGACCCCACTGATTTTTTGGCAGGACTTTCCGATGACAAGATGGTAAACGTTGCAGAAATGTACAAAACGCTCTCTGTTGTCATTTCAGTCATGTGTGTGTTGTCGTTGGCTGTCATGGCTTCGAATCCCCCATTAAAATGGTTTCCATTAGTTGTTTTGGTGTGGACAAGACAGTTATCAGTTACTGCTTCTCCTGCGCAGATAGATTTGAGCGAGTAGGTTAGGTTAGGTTAGGTTAGGTTGGAAGGAAGTGCATCTAAGTGCTTATCACGGGGGCCATTGCAGTCCATTGTGTTTCCCTTTTGTTGAGTGGAACCTGTAAATACTTTCTTATCTTCCGAGTGGTTCTATTGTAAACCCGCCAGCGCTCCTTATGAAGCATATCATGTTCCTGAGTGGAATATGTATGAGATCCCCAAGTTCGCCAAAGAGCCTGTTTCCCATATGGCGGAGGCTGAGGTTTTAAAGATTTGGGCAATCACATAACAGGTGCTTCATAGTCTCTTTTTCCTCCATGTCTTGACAGCTCCTACCGTGGTCGGGTGAGTTGATGCCGATCCTGGCAGCCATTTCCCCTATCGGGCAGTGTCCTGTAAGCGCTCCTATCAACATACGAATTTCTTTTTTATTCATCGCCAATTTTTGGTTCTGTTTTCATCCAACGACGGCCATAAACTGCGAGATATGACACAGTCGCTTCTGGCGGACCATGCGGTCCGCTTTTATGTCCATTTTCCTTTTTAAAATACCAGTTGGACATTCTACAGATACCTGAGTATGTTGAAAATCCAATGCTGATCCCTCTTTGGCTAGACTATCTGCTATCTCGATCCCTTCTATATTTCTATGTCCTTAGCGTATTTACGGAATCTGAGGACTGTTTTTGATCTAATTTCTTCGCTGTCTAGTGCTTTGATTGCCGCTTGATTGTCCACGAAGATTGTGATCCTGGAAGGATCTAGTTAGTTTCTTACTATGTATAGTCTGTGCAGCCTTGTCGATGGCGAAGATCTAAGCTTGAGAGATGCTACAGTCATCCGGGAGATTGTATGAGTCGTTGATTTTAAGTGACTCACAGACAACTCCGGAGCCAGTTCCGATATCCATTTCAGACCCGTCAGTGTAGAGTTGGATATCCTGTTCATTTATTGATGTATTGGAGACCCATTCCTGTCTTTCGGGAATGAAAGTGGAAAAGTTCTTCTCGAAATCTGTGTAGGCTGTGATATAATCTGTTGGTCTATCGAGATCAGCTACTCTATACCTGTTGAGTATAGATCCATGTCCATAGGAGCTCTGCTTCCATTCACCCGATTGTTTGAAGCGTATCTCGTTTTTGGCAGCTGTGCTTCGTATGTACACGTCTAGGGGAGGGAGGTTTAGCATCACCTCTAAACCCGCTTGTGGAGTTGGTAAGGATAGGTCTGACGATCGCAGTATACATCCCCAGTTGATTATGGGCGGCCGCAAACCCCATTGTTTACCAAAGGTTAGGTTTTTGTAGGATTTATGATGAGACCGGTTTGTCCATCCCAGGAGGACAATTCTTTTAGTGCGGATTCCAAGAGCTTGCTTATGGTAGGTAGATGTCTCCCACTTACCATGATGACTATGTCGTCTGCATTTTCATATTTGTTTCGAGAATTTCGAGAATTTTGTTAACGACAATGAGCCAGAGCAGAGGGGAGATTACTCGTCCTTGCGGGGTACCTCTCGTAACTGTTTTCTTGATGATACTCTCACCTAATTCTGAGTTGATTATTCTGCTGTTTAGCTGTTTTTACTCCTAGTTCGACAAACAAATACTTGGCGCAACGGACCGTATGTGGCCCAGGCCTTGCCTCTCGCGACCACTCGTGTTGTGCGTGTGATATATTTTTCACACAAATGGAAGGGACCTACAGTTTAGAGCCATATCCGAAAGGCAAACTGAGAAGCTTTCTCATGACAGTTATTACTCTCGGACATTCGAGAGAGGTGGGACCGTGAACAAACTTTTTGGTGTTCTCTGGGACTCGAACCTCCCGCTCAGCGATCCAACGCACTAACCATTTGAGCCACGCTGCCCTAGTTCAGCTAGCGCTGCATTTATCGATGCCGTGTTTACGTTATTATACGCACCTTTTAAAAATGCAGCCTTTTCTCTATAACTGAGACAACATCAGGATGTGCAGTTTCCACTGACTTGCCTTTTAGGTAAGCGTGTTGGGTGCTGCATAAATTGTACTCGTTGAGATGGTTCCTTGCGCACAGATCAATTATTCTTTCCAGTGTAAGACTAATTGGTCTAAAATCTTTCGCGGAGGTATGCGTTGGTCTTCCCGCCTACTTTTACCTCTCTCCAGTAGTTGGGTACGTAACCTAGCTTTAAGCAGCTGCGGTAAATTACCTGAAGCCAGGGTGTAGTTCCATTTAGAGCATGTTGAAGCATGGCTGGTTTGATATCGTCTAGTCCTGCAGATTTATAAGGTTTAAACGATTTCACAACGCCCATACTACATTTTGCTCTGTAATGATATCATTGTCGAACCGAAGGGTAGTAGCGTCGCTAAACCCTGGGAAATGTGTTTCCATTAACAGTTCTGGCTTGACTCCGTCTAGGAGTGATCACTGCGCTTGAGATATCCCGCGAATGGTGGGGGGGTTTGGATACAACTTTGCGTAGTCTGGCAGCCTCGTTAGTATTTTCAATGGATTCACAATAGTTGTGCCAGGACTCCGTTTTCGCTCTTCTAATGTCTCGTGTGTAAGGATTAAGTTCGGACGTATATGTGGCCCAGTCTGCCTCTGATTTACTCCTTCTCGCTTTATTGTGTAATCTTCTGACCTCAGTAGAGTAGATTTGTATCTAAACTTCATAGCCACAGCGTCCACTCTCGAACTTTGTACCGATGACGGAGGGTTGTTCCAAAAAATTGGATGCATGCGACTTAGCTGAATGAAAACAAACTTCCATGGAACATCGTAGATGCATTCCGCAAATCCAGTCCTTCCCTGGAGTCTCAGAATTCACTTTTTTTTAATTAAACAATTTAATCGTCGATCCTTAGATAAGCATGACTTGCGTTAAGAAATCAATTTATCCGTTGATTGCAATAATTTCGAATTAATTACCTGCTAACTAAAACGCCATTTCTGCATAGGCGAGCATGTCATCACGAAAGTGCCACTCTGCGGTGGTGTCCGTAATCACGTACCGGCCTTTGTGCAAATAAGTTATCTCCCGGCCGATTGACGGCCGACATCGACATCTCCTGTCGATGGGTTTCGTCTTTTTGTCTGTACACCCCCCTTGACCGTCTGTCTGTTTGCCAATAAAACCGGCTTAAAATGGTTATCATCCAGGAGTTTAAGTGGCACAGTAATTACCATCGACCGCAGCAGCAGCAGCGGCAGCAGCAGAGGCAGCATCAGATCAACGCAAAAGACATTGCCGACCGCAGCAGCGTTCAGTCAATTAAGCCTTAAAGTGGTGGTCACTCACTCTCCCTCTTTCTCGGTCCCTCCTGGGGAAGAAGGATTATAGAAGGAAAAAAAAAAAAAATCCGATTGCGTGATAATTAAAATCGCCGACTGGACAACTCCTCCTGGCCATATGCATATAGTATACGTATCTTAAACGAGACCAATAATCAAGCTGGCCACAAGGAACCAGTTCGCCAGTTCACCAGTTCGTTGCAACAAGCAACGAAATAATTACGATCATCAGGTGAAGATTCGCTCGGGGCACATCCGATGGATGGCCTCATGGGTGCACTTGGATCGTGACTCCTAATGATATAATGGCCTCTCGGGCTCATTATACATTTCGGGCCAATTACATTCTTGGTCGCCATGTGTGGGGTTGGGGTGGCGGTTGGTCGACAAACTGGCTGACAAGCTCCCAAAGAATGATGGGGATGAGGATGCTGATGATGATGATGATTCCATCATGCAAAACCCATGAAATGGTTAGTCAGTCGCCATTGGGCTGGAGAGTCGAATTCACCGAGATCACGTACGGATAAGGACGAACGAGAATGATGATGCCATCACGACGGGACGGCACAAACAGGCCCTCTCGCCTATGCCTATAATAGGGTTAGCTCGTTTGAAGGACAACTTAACTAATAAGATCTCCTTGTTGTTGTCCCGTAGTCCATTACACTTGGAACATGTCCGGGCATTTTATATCCATTTAATTTCGTCGTCTCTGCTTTTTCCTCCTCTTCGTGATCTGGAGGAGCAACCAAAGTAAGTGGTTATAGATATTCGCTGGAATCATGTACGATGTGATGTTCGCGCGTCAACATGCCACGGAATGGCAAGCGGACACAGTGGAGGAGTGCCAGAGGAGGGTTTCGTGCACATCTCTAATTTACAGCATCTACGGGAGTATTCTCGAGTCCTTCGCACAAAGCGATAAAACATGTAGGGCGCTCATATGATCTCACAGAGTGTGTGTGTGTGTCTGGAGCGATTGCTTCCATTTTTTTGTTTTTTTTTTTTTGGTTTTTCATTCGCCTCCTGGAGGAGTGAATTTCTACATTTCGAGCTGTGAGCCCTGCTCTCAATTCGCTGCCTGGACAGTGGAATTCATTAAAATCACATTTGTATGGACAGGATGCATCGGTGGATGCGAATCGATGGACCCTGAATTAATGCTGCTGCTGCTGTTGTTGCCGTTGCTGATCGCTGGTGTTGGCCATTTCTGTTTAAGGCTGTTTTTTGTTGGTCTTCCCTTTGTCTCTCTGTCAATATGGTGAACATGGCACATGAAATAAAATTGTTCAATGTGATCATCCATTGTCCTCGTTGCCAAAAGGGACAACAAAGATTCATTTCTTGTAGTCCATGTGTCTCGTGTTTTAATGTTTTTTTCCGCCATTTTTTTTTTTTGCTTACTTTTGTCTGGAATACGAGTGCTTTGTACTTTGTACGGTTGTCGTCTGTTGGTACAGGACTCCAAGTAGAGAACTATATTAATGTCGATGTTGGTGGAGGACTTATGGAGGACTTGGTTGCTGTTATTTTAATAAAATCATGGTAATAAAATTGTTGTCACGACTTTTGGGGGCTGTAATTGAATTTCAAAGCTGTTTTTGGATGGTCAGGTATTTGAACCAACAAGTGGTCTTAATGATGTTACATTTCTATCAGGAAGGCAAGAATTTTGTTACAAATCCTTTCGGGTAGCAGGTATATCCTGCTGTATGTATATGCCTCTGGGAAGAGCCATTTATAGTGTTTTTTGGCGCAACATTTCGCGGAATGCCCATCCACATCGGAAGTATTGGGGCACGAACAACTAGCATCTGCGGAAACTAAAGGGTTTTGGAAAGAAAACATAGAAAACGGAGTTGACAGTTAATTATATCAGCCGTTGCCTTGAGCATCCATAGATTTGAGTCAAGTGTCTTTCTCTTCTTAAGGCGAGTATGTCTTCAACTACTGAAAAGATCCCTGGCAAGAGGGTTGCGATGGCTTATTGATGTAGGTTGTCCTGTATGGACTTATGAAGAGTGATTCATAATAAACACAGTTCATTGAGTCTGTCGGAGTTTTGTATGACACGCAATATCCGACAAATGCCCACCATGACTCCTCTGGAAACACAGGATGCGCGCTAGCATAGTTCGGGTGCATCTTGTTAATGATGCGTCCTTTAGCCTTGAAATCGTCTTGGACTTACTATTGACACAGACTTTACTTATAAGGTAGCCTCGGTAAAACGCGAGACTTTTTTATTTCGGGAGATAATGCGTCCTGGGAACTTCGATCGCAATAGAGCAATTGTTTCACGACTCGTGTGACAAGTTGCAGCATCTTGTTGAATCGACATATTGTGTCGAAATTGTCACAAAATTGTTTGACGTAATAGCGGTACAGGGATGATTTTTGCAGAAGTACGATCTGATGACTCCGCCCAAAAAATATTTTTGTATTGCTTAGTACAAGCACAACACAGTACAGGCTCAACCATAATCAACATTGGGAAACAAAGGCTGTCACAACCGAACGAAATGCTCTGTCAATTCCAACGGATGACCATAATACTTTTTCCTGCATACGCATCTGTCAAATCAATCTACAAGTTTTTTTTCTCTCATTGTTGGTGTTTGGTTTATCTTTACTGAATTAAAAATGGATAAGAGCAGAAAGTTAAAAATTTATAGAGATTTGAAACTGTTACATACTAGGTTTGAAGGAATGAGTGTGCTAAAAAAACAAAAACAAAGACGACAACTGTCAGATTTACATATGCGATGAGCGACTGCGACCGCTCTCTCTTAAGGCCGAACTATAATAGTAGAATGGGTGCGTACGTCGGCGTACGTAACTGTGCGAATACAAGGAATTTGTATTCTACGACCATAATAGCTTTTCGCTTCGATTCGTCAAGTTTCGTTCAGTTTTGCTCACTTACGAAAAGAGCGAACCCATTCGCCCTTTCGTACGAAAATGTGACATTTGAACAGCTGTGTTTAATTAAAAATTGAATGTTGCCAAGAAATTTGGTTTTATGTATTTATTTGTAAGGTAAGTACATTTGAAATTATCAGTTGAAATAACAATTATTATTTTTAGATTTCATTTACATACTTAAATTAGATAGATTTCACATTCATACTTGGAAAACAAAATGGCTTGCGCAGAGGATTACGATTTCCTTTCACAATTGATTACTCTTGTGCGCCAAAATAAATTGCTGTACGAGAAAAAGGATTCTTTTTATTTCAATCGCGTAAAGAAGGAAAGGGCTGGGGAAGATACAGCCAGACAGACGAACAAAACATGTAACGTAATGCTGCGAGGAGACTGAATTGGCACTCTTTTCCGAGTTGCTCTTTTTAAAAGAGTCTATAAAACCCAGACGGTAAGTTCGTGTAACTATTGGTCTTGTAAAATGATATTGATGGGTTTTTTCACAGAACGCGATGTAACGAGACAGTGGAGTACGTGACGGATTCCAATTCCCCATCGCCTGGTGAATTCAGTGAGGAAAATAGTGCTCTGGACCAGCCCTTCACAACGTCCACTCCCGCAAAACGAAAGAAAGTGGGTATATGTAAGTGATCTCTGTGAACAATTCGGATCTGCAATTGGAAAAATGCAAGAACGCTTAGCAACCACCATTCCAGTTGCAAGTGAAGACAGTGACGAATTGTTCATGAGAACTATTGTGTCCATGATCAAGAATCTCCCATCAGCTGCTAAGGACAACTTGAAGGAACACATCTTTTTAAAAGGCCTTGAAGCGCGGAGGACACCTAATCGCAATGTGCTTGCAATCAATTGCGCCGATACAGTTCGGCATCCCCCACACATTCCAATAGTCGGAGCAAACCTGCCTGTAATCGTCAGTGTTTGGCTCAGACACATAAATGGGGAAGAGAGTTTTCCATAAAATTTCTGCTGTCTCCAGTATGATACACCGGACAGTTTCTTTCCCCAGCTTAAAGGACCAAGCCAGCGACGAGAAGCTAAATAAACATACTCACAGTAAAATTACAGCCAATCGACATTCTGGACTTATGAATTTTCTGATTGATGTTTTTGTCAGGAACGGTTTAATCCTCTACTAGTGCTAAATTTGTATTATTCATTTTTTTTTTTATTTATTTCACTGCTGAAAAAGAACACATCAAACACAAATGACAGGCAAAACGATTTGACTCTGACAGTCGCTTCCGTTCACATACGCCTATTATGGGCAACTTAAGTAATTGAGAGTACTGAAGGAAACAACGTAGAATTTTGACATTAGCTTCCGATTGCTTTCGACTATTGTAGTTGAGCCGATATGCTCGCTGATGTTTGCAAAAGTGAACGAACATTTAACGAATCAGCACTGGGCTGATTATGTGTTGGATGATAAGATTGTGAGTATTCGTGGGTTTACATATGTGTGCATATGCAGCCGAATGTTGATTATGTTTCTCACTTTAACCTAACTTAAAACATTGTTTTGTTTTTTTGCGACTTGGGCCCGAGGGTCCACCATTTTTAATGTGCCTTAAACAATCTAAACCTTAAAAACTAAAACTTAGTATCTAATAAAGGGGATAGGAGTTTAGGTATGGTGACAGTGGAGTAGGACGTTACAGAGTATGCATTTGCTGCAATAAAAATCAAAGATGTTTCCGGCATTATTTGATTTGCGCAGCATTCATTGTTCGTTGTACCAATAGTTAGTACGGTGAGGTGGTATATGGAATTAAGGAATAGATCTAAGATTGCGGGGATTAATATTTCGAGAAATAGTTTGAGGCAGGGCAGAGCGATCAATGTTACCACATAACATATGTCGGCAACATTACGACGTTTTTCCAATGACTGAAGACTTATCAGTCCAAGTCGATCCACATTGGGTGGCAGGTTCAGGTTATCAGCCCAAGACATGCCGCATAAATCAAAGCGAATGAACCTGCGCTGCACAGCTTCGATTCTCATGGTATGGGCAGAATAATGTGGAGACCATACTTGGCTGGCACTCTTTAAGTGAAATTGAAATCTGAACTCATATTTACAAAAAAAAGCTCTATAAGTGGGATGATGAGTATAAGAACCTCTGTAAGTGAGTCAGATTGATGAAAAATTTTATTATTTTGCCTCCAAACATTTTTGCATTTTCCCTCCTTTGCTCAAGCCCGAGAACGAGATGCATGAAGTTGTTTTCCTCCACGTGAGCGAACACAGTTATGTTTGGAATTTTTCGACTCCTGCTTTGGCTCCATTAACCATTTTTTAATCTGCGTGTTCAATCCGGTGCGGTGAGTATAAGTGAGACAAAAATAAATTGCCCAAGAGATTGCACTTAACCAGGTTCGACTGTAATACATTTCAGACAGGACATGGCTTACTTGGTCGCAATGAATTCCGCCCGAAAAACTCTACAGTGATCTGGAAGGCGGGAAGAGATGCCCAAATTGAGCTTTTCAGAGAAGAAACCGCAACTCTTACCCTTCCTTTTTGGTGCCTGTGTAGAAGTGAACGGAATTAATGTCTAAGGTGACACCGCAACCATACCTACTCTGTGTTAATGCCCATCAGTCACCTCATGTCCAAAATCTCTACAGACTTCTATAACATGGCCAACGCAAGGTGGAATATTATCACCTCATGCCGAGTCTTTGGTAAGCTTTGGACCAAATACGACAAAAAAGGACCAAAGAACTCCTCTCATTAAACAGACGACAGCTGTCACTCCTCATTGGAGTCCTTACTGGCTACAATTTAATGGCGACCCATATCAGGAAAATGAGAATCAGCACTACCGACCTATGCAGAGGCTGTAGCGACACAGAGGTAGAGGAAAACTCAAAGCACTTCCTCTGCAAATGCCCAAGTCTCAACAGAACCAGACACTCTACCCTCGGGAAATCACACTTTAACGACCTTAGCGAACTAGCAAACACGCCACCTAAAACACCGTAAAATTCATCACGTTCATCGGGCTGGTTCAGGAGGGCCACCCCTGCCACCAGATATCCTATTGCCGTGTTCTTTTTGTTTCAGCGGAACACAATGGATCCATTGAAACGCGAGTGAGACTGCACCCCAGCTGTTGTAGTCACCCCGCCTACCTACCTATACCCAGCGTAGTTTAACCTCAATCCCCCAAGGAGCGAACTATTTCGGGTCTTCCCATAGTCACAGCTTAGCATAGAGTCATTCTTAGTCTACATGATGTCCTCTAGGATCGTCTTCTAAGCTGAGAACTTTTATGGTCCGCCTATTCGTAGTTACCATTAACTCAACCGTGCATCGATATGCATCTGTCCCAAATGGCTTCTCAGGTTCTAATCCATGAGCATAATAAAAGCATAAAAATATAAATTATCTTATTAGAATATTTAATAAAAATAAATAAATTCAAATGGAAGTGACCAAAGATCTCCACTGCCTCCTCAAATTAACACGTCCTACAACCGGCAGAACCTAATGCAAACATCTATCTTATCGCATCGCATATTTATTACCCTATTGACATACGATTAGAGCCACGGCCCAAGAGCACAGCCTATCATCCTATCACGGACGGACCTGTGAAGCTCCATGCTGTGCATCATCATCCATTTTGAAAAAAATCTCAAGAAAATGTATTTTTCTTTAAGCTAAATTAATGCCTTCAGCAGAAGCATTTCATAAGCTACTCGAAACGTACTCACGGATACCCAAGCCCTGGAATAAATTAGTGTTAACGCGTTTCTCGCATCCAATCAAGGGTGGATCTCACTCTCTTGCTGTCAAGAACAAGAAATATGTTCTATGTACAAATAAATTAAAAAAAAGAAGAGGAGAACACGAAAAGAAAGAGAAACTAGCCAAAAGGAGACCCGAAAACCGAAGAGGTAAGCCAACCAAAAAAGCCGACAAACTAATCAAAATCCCCGACCCCGAATGAACATTCGATATAATGGAACGATCATTGGGAAAGAGATGCACATGGCCCGTTCGGTACACACAGGCATTTCGACGGCTTCCCGTCCGTCCAGGTATAAACTCATTAAAGAACATGATGAAGGGAAATACTGGTAACCATGCCCATTCGTGTCCCTATAGCATAAGCGGGATCGGCAGCGAGCAACAGCAGGCGCATTAAGGACCGCCATGCTGAATTCCATTGCCTTTCGCCTTTGTGAAGGGTCTTACAGCCAGACGCGACGGTCGCGGTGGTGGATCGTGTTGGATGGTGTTGGATGGTGTTGGAATGGTGGGGGATGGTTACTCCTGGTTAGAAATCCTGTTGGCAATGGCTGTCCAGCGGCGGGGGCCTTGATTGGATCTTTATAGCGCTGGTTAATTCCATGCCTGTGTGTGGTGGTATGACGAGCCAACGTTTCGCCATAACGTTAATTAAGATTATGAAGTCATAAGAACTCGGTCCAGAACTCTAATAGGTTCGCGGTTGCGTGAATGCCTGGTGGCTTCTCCTTCGTCCATCTTCTCTGCCGAGTTCTCCCGAGGGATCTTAATGGCTAAAGTGCTTTTAGTCGGTTCGTTGGTTGGTTGTTTGGTTGGTTAGTTAGACGTCCAAGGATACTTTAAGCGAATGCCAGAGCCTGTTTGGAGTCGACAACTTGATTTTCCAGCATTAACAAGATTAAATTATATTCTCCTCGTCGCTTCTGCCGCCATATGTGTATATTTCTCAATTTAATATATTTTCCTTTCCCTCCCCACCGACTGGAGGTCTTCAGGTCTTCGGGGGCATCGCAATTATAATTGAACTAATGCTTAGCTCCGAGAGAGGTATTTATGGGTTTTTTCTTCATAAGCCCTATGCATTTGCAGTTGGATAGCTCAGTCGTAATTGCTTGAGAGTAGGTTATGGAGGTTGCTGTTGTTGTTGTTGTTTTTTTTTAGTAATTAACTGGTCCAATCAAATCCGCACTAACCCAGCAGGACGGGGATTTACTTTATCAAATGACTTTCAGTCAGTCGTGGGCTTGAGGATAATGTAAGGACATTAAAACTTAATGCATTCCACACGCAATGGTGGATCTAGCCGCAGTGGGATGCGTTCTTTTGGTTCCAACGTTGTTTGTAATAAAAATTTAATATTCCATGGAGCCTCGAATTATCACACAAATCATCTCCGCACTGTGGTTTCCCATGGACATTTTGAATTAAAATTTTATATAGCGAAACCACTATTTTTTATGTGACGGTTGAGCTTTCGAAAGTGGTCCAAAAAGTCAAAGTTTAGTACTTCCTTCTTTACGACAGGACCTGTGTACTTGAGATGCGTAAGGCAAACATAAAAAAAAAACAAATCTGGCGCAACAGACCCCATGTGGTCCAGGTCATAAATTCAGGCCACCATTGTGAAGGGACCTACAGTTTAGAGCAGAAGAAAGGTTTAAACGTCAAGCCTCCTAAGCAAGGAAATAGAATTTTTATCAAAGCGAATCAAAGTCTTACGTACTGCATAGAGGAAAGTGGAGTCAGGCAAGGTTGCATCCTTTCGCCAATATTGTTTTTATTGATGATTTGTGATGGGTTTAGCTCTACATCCGTACTGCAGAGAAGAAAGTTGTCAGAAGAGTTCGAAATACAAATTGGAGTCACGCAAGGTTTCTTCCTTTCGCCAGTATTGTTTTTATTGGTGATTTGCGATGGGCTTAGCTCTACTTTATGATCGGGAACTGATGGAATTTGAGAACAGGTTAGGAACCTATAGGCACCACAATTCAACGGAGTGGCAGTGGATTGGTCACACCCTTCGAAAAGGTGACAGTTCCGTAGCGAAGCACGCGATGCAATGGAATTCTCTAACCCAAGACGGGAGAATAGTAGGTCGACTGAAAAGTACATGGCGCAGAACAATAGCGGAGGGGTCCCGTCCCGGCAGCTGGGAAAATGTTGGAGAGAGCTGAAACTCATTGCCAGAAATCGTATTCGTTGGCGCGTAGGCGTAGTAGGGACCCTAAGACCCCCAAGAGGATACAGGGTATAAGAGAAAGAAAAGAAACAGAAACGAAAGGAGTTTTCAAATTCGCTAGAGGTGGGACCGTGAAAAAATTTTCAGTGTTTTCTGGGACTCCAACCTGAAGATGAACTTCGAGCAGTCGGAAATCATCCTGTTTAGGGTGAAAAAATTGGCGAATGTTCTGAATCGTGGGACAGCACGGGTAGTTAATGCCGTATCGAGGTGCAGTCACATAGCTTGGCATCTGTCTGGATCAATATCTATATGTGGACGCTGCTCTGGCCAGAGCCAAAGCTACTTTACAAAGAAACAAACATGGATGGAATCAAACGACCCAAAGAGCTGCCGAGAAGGAGGAGGTCCGCCCTTGACAGATGCCTTACAGAGGCAGTCCTCGTTCTGATGGACTTTATGGACTTTCTCTCAAGGGCAATCAAAAGGTGGAATAGTTAGCAGAGTTCTGTCTTTTCTGCGGCAGGGAAGGAAACTCTCTTCCACTCCCTCAGATGGTGTCAGGCCTTAAGTATAGCCCAACATCCAACTCTAGCTAAATCCTTTTTCGAAAACCTTAACGAAATTTCAGGGAAATTACTTACTTACTTAACGGGCTGCCAACCCGTGGAGGGTCCCTGCCTAAGACACAGCAGCCTTCGGTCTTCGTTCGGTCTTCCTTGTCGTCTCGAACCTGGGGGCTGGGATTCGAAGATCCTCTTAGCTGGAGCATTATTGTCCATTTGCTCGATGTGGCCGAGGCAGTGCAGTCGACGTGTTTTGGCTTTCCGGACTACATCCACATCTTGATACAGCTCATAGAGTTCGAGGTTCTATCTTCTTCTCCATTCGCCCTCCTCGCATATGGGACCGAATATTCGACGAAGGACTTTTCTCTCGAATGTATTCCAAATCTGCTCTGCTTTCCTGCTTATCGTCCAGCACTCGGCATCGTAGAGCAGAACTGGCAGGATTAGAGTTTTGTAGAGCACGCATTTCGTCTCCCGAGTTAGGAGTTTTGAGCCCAGTTGTTTCGCTAAACCGAAGTCGCTGCGGTTTGCTTGGGTTAGTCTTCGTCGGACCTCCACTAAGGTGTCGTTCGTGGACTTGATGTTTACTTCGAAGCTACTGCTGTCAACAGTGACGTTTTGTCACTGTCCGGTGCGGTGGACAGATGCTGCTTTGTTTGTTGACAACATGTACTTTGTTTTGTCCTCGTTTACCTCAAGACCCACTCGTTTCGCCTGTTCTTCAATTGCCGTAAAAGCCTCTATGACGGCACACGTAAAAATTTACTACTTCATCTGGTACACAACTTATCATAACACTGTCAGCGTCGAATGACAGCAATGCACACAGGGGTTGTAATTAGGTTTAAGATCGACACAATCGAGTTAAAGCAGCTAAGAGACTTCTTGCATACAGAACTGGTACGAGTTCAGCTCTGCTATTCGATCTCAGTAGGTGAGCTCAAGCCTGTTAGCTTGGACTCTGAGTTCTTGCTCAATGGGTATTCAAAAATATGACTTCAAGCTGCTTCCTGTGAACTTTTTTAAGATTCTAGGCACTGACCGAGTAAGTGCTCATATTCTCAGCTCGATCCCAAGTGTTGTGAAGGATCTCACCTTTAAAGCTCGATGTAAGCCACTAATATGAGAAAACGCATTCTTTGCGGGGCATTCCCGGGTCACTCTCCTCAGTTTACTTCAAACAGGACGGCCTGGTGGTCGCTGCGGGCATAGTGATTACAGACTCTCCACCTGCCATCTAGGAACTTGGAACTCAATTACTGGCTTTCACATAACATCTTCGTATTATGCAAGCGAAATTAGTTAAAACACCTTAGCATTTAACAACAAATTGTTGTAATTGGTTTGACTGCCAAGAGACTTGAAACACGTTACCCCAGCTACGTAGAGTATAGCCTAAGGCCAATCGACCGACGCCAATGGATATTCAGAAAAAGTTAAGTGAAAACTCGTTAAATTCGAGCACTTAATGCCTTTTTGGGGGCTCGCAGCACATTAGGCCGGTGTTACATTGTTAATACAAATATCGCATGATATCTCTCACTTAAGCGTTTCGCACAATTATCGAATAAATGACCGTTAAAATGGCGTTCACATAATGGTCGACAATTAAAAGAAAAAAAAACCAACAACAACAAACAACAACAAAGTGAACGCGGTCTGGTGCGCGCTCTAAGGCTCGTTAACAAGAAGTGTTAAGTTCACAACGTCTGCAAGAAGCGTTAAACTGAAAATTCTTTACGCTGCAACAGTCCGCGGCGGTGGACGGTGGAGAATTTCTTGGAAAAATCTCACCATCCAGGACCACCACCGGTAATGAGGATTGAAAATGCAATGCCGGTCGGTCGGTCCGATTACAATTGCCTGTGCTGTGTGAATGGCTGTGAATAAATGCGCGTGAAAATTGCACATGAGGTTTTCTTTGATTGTTTAAATTGTTAATTTAATTCAGTAATTCAATTTGCCATTTGTACATGAAAGGAAAAGGCCGCTGCCGCCGCCGCCGTGAGTGAGTTTCCCCTTCCCCTAGGCAATACGAGATTATGAGATAATTACTGTGGGTAGGATTAGATTTATGCGAACAGTCATGCGAAACGAAGCAGAGTAGAAGAAAATGTGTGGAGAAGAAAAGAAACTCATTATCACACGGCAATTTAAATGAAGGGAGGCAATGGCAATCGTAACAGATACGAGTATCCGTGCGTACGAAAATGAAACAGTTAAGCATTTTCCTGTCCGAATGTTTGCTCCTGGCGAAACGCTTAAAAAAGATCGCGTTTTGTAGACCTACAGATGCTTTTTGTAGATGTGTCTTTGGTAGTTTGACACGCTTTGGAGGAGAATGTTCAACGACGAACTCTACGAGCTGTACAGCGACATCGAGCAAGTCTCAGTTGCCTAAGATTTTCAGGACCTGACACCAAAGCTTCGGTCCACAGAGTTTTTGTATCTAGCCCGAAGGACAAAGGCACCTTAGGTATTCCAATCGCTACTCGCAAACTTAAACTTAAGCTGGATGCTGTCGAGAGTACAAATCTTAGGTGGACAAGTGGATCAACATGTCTAGCGACAAAACAGACCTGGCCAAAGCTGGATCTAAAACGCTCTAAGAATATGATTTCTCTCAATAGGTGTCATCACTGGACACTGTCTAATAGGCAAGCATGCTACAAGACTGGGCCTCATTGAGAACGACTTTTGTAGAAGCCGCATGGAAAAAGAAGAGGAGGAAACTATCCCCTAGAAGCTGCATGGAAGAGGAGGAAACTATCCCTCACCTTCTTTGTTTCTGCCCAGCTCTCTCCCGTAGAAGGAAGCTTCACTTAGGAGCTCCCTATTACAACGATATAGGCGACCTGATGAATACTGACATTAAGAGCCTCCTACGCTTCATAAGAGGCTCAAATTGGTTTTAACGAGTAGGTAGAGAGAAACTTTCCCCCATGATCTACGTGGTAGCACAATGGACCTACCATTGGTCTAAGTGTGCTGGCGAGCCCTAGCTGGCAGCCACTTCAAACCGTACCTAACCTAACCTAGCCCGGAGGGACAACGCAGTAGAGGAAGCCCTCACCTTAAGAAGTGCGCACAAGTAGAAGGCGACTTCAACCAACTTGGAGTACACAATTGGAGGCAGGCAACTAAAGACCAGGCTTATTGGGGTGACTTGTTGGTGACTGTATAGCTCGTCTCTACAAATGCTGTCATATGCGGCCTTAAAATCGATAAAAAGGTGGTGAGTATCGACTTGGACTTCTTGGGCTTTCTGCAGGATCTGCCGGAGTGTGAAAATTTGACCGACTGTGGGCCTGAAACCACACTGATAGGACCAATCAGGTTGTTGACGAATGGTTTCAGACGTTCAGGCAATTTGGCAGATAAGATCTTGTACACGATGTTGAGGAGACTGATGCCTCTGTAATTGTCGCAGTTGAGGGGGTCTTCTTCCTTATGGATCGGGCAAACGGAGCTAAAATTCCGTTCATCAGGCATACACTCCTCTGACCAAATCTTAGAAATGAAATGGTGTATGCTCTCTATCAAGTTTTCTCCAGTTCTTTGGAACAACTCGGTTGGTAGGTAGTCATGTCCAGTACCCTTGTTGGATTGAAGCTTGGATATTGCTATCCTTACTTCGTTTTGGTCAGGTGGACGGAACATCGTCTATGTTGAATGGAGCACTCTGCCTGACAGCGGTATGTTGGTCTTCATCGCCTTTGTAAACTTTGTAGAAAAAGTTTTTCCACATTCTATGCACCGCCTGTGACTTCACCGCAAGGTTTCATTCTTCATCTGTGCATGTCTCTGTCGGGTGCAATGGGCTGGTAGATAGAATAGCCGAGGGCATCGCAAGTGACGTAGGTTGGTATTGAAGAAATTGAATTGTAAAGAGATGCGCAATCGATAGAGCCTGGGAGAAGTCGATGAATGAAAAGAATGTCTGCTAGATCCCTGCGTTTCTCAAGGGAATTCAAGTTGTTGAGGTTGAGTCGGTTTTGATAGGGAGGCACGATAAGTGGGTCGTTCCAAGAAAGACCTCGAAGGGTAAAACGAAGAAGTCGACGTTGAATGTTCTCGATTCTAGACACATGCACTTGCTGAAAGGGGCACCACGCTTGACTCTCATATTCAAGGAGAGGGCGAACAAAGGTAATGTAGAGGGATCTAGTCACATTAGGGGTCGGAGAATCCCTTGGACCACCGTTTGATAAAGCCAAGTGAGGAGTTAGCCTTAAGAATTACCTCATCAATATGGTAACGGAAATTTTATTCCCTATCGTACAATATCCCAAGGTCACGAAAAGATTGAACGATGGATGTAGGCTGACCATGAAGAAAATAAAGGCGGGCAGGGTACACGTACTGATATTGAGCTCTAAGCAATTTTCGGAGCACCAGTTCGAGAAAATGTCCAGGTCTTGTTGGAGGAGACAGTAGTCCTGTGGTGAAGAGATGGCTTTGAAAAATTTGATATCATCCGCCTAGAGAGAAAGGGTAGAGTATTTCATGATCCTATCAACCTCGTTAGTAGTAAGAATGAAGAAGAGGGGACCAAGATGGCAGCCTTGTGGAACACCGGAAGTGGCCAAGAAAGGGGCTGATGGGACAGATCTAAAGCGAACACTATATAACCGATCCAGGTAGGATGATATCCACTTCAACAATATGTGTTCGAAACCGAGGGCAGACAATTTGAAAAGAATTAGGTTATGAGAAATCTTATCAAAAGCTTGACTAAAATCAGTTGCAAGCTGATAGCTGAAGGAGTGAGAGAGAGGGAGGAAATGGTGTCTTGGTGGTTGTCAGACATATCTCTGGTGGCATGATGGCAACACTGCCACTAGTTTTCGCCGTGGAGAGATATCGGGATGCGCGTGCGGCGAAGATTCCGGCGGTCCCCTGCAATTGCAGCTTTTCAACGTTGTGATTCTGTCACTAATTCATCTCTGTTATGGCGCATGCCTTGTGTCGTTCGCAATTCTTACCTTTGCCGCAACAAGGTAGTGATCTGAGTCGATGTTAACTGCCCGGATGATTCGGAAATCCAA
This sequence comes from Blera fallax, assembly GCA_946965025.1. Lineage (NCBI taxonomy): Eukaryota > Metazoa > Arthropoda > Insecta > Diptera > Syrphidae > Blera > Blera fallax. Next base: position 41,447,780 of record OX337247.1, on the reverse strand, counting down.
AATACCGGAGGCATGCCTTGCGTCGATCGCAGCGTGATCAGTTTGGTTGCTCGTTTCATGATCAGGAGACCGCCATGTCCCCTTGTGAATATTCAGATGAGGAAACCGAGTGCTTGCTGTAGTGACGTTTTGCCCCACAGCAAAGTCAATAAGTCTATAAGCCTGAGTCTGCTGGCAGCGACTACTGTCCCTACCATATACCAGAATGATGTTCCCACTGTTTCTTACCGGTCGCAATTATCCTGTCGCTACGAAATTTTTCAAAAAATCTTAACATAATTGGTTTCAAATTTCTGGTTAAATTATTTCCCACTTTCAGTCGAAGGACTCTACAGTAATTAATTCCCATATGGAGTATATTCCTGTGGAACTACTTCCCTGCACAGATTTCACTGTAGGTGACCCTGCATTACGAAAAAAGGACAACGACACGTTGGGATCTGTCCCGTGATGTATGGACCCTTAGTAGGTCGTTTGCAGCCGACTGCCTATCGGAAGCCATAAACTGCTACAAAGCAGACATAGCCACCATCCAGGAAATGCGATGGGTTGGGGCAGGTCAAAAGGATTCATCTCTATTATGACCTGCTCAGCTGACTGCATGAAAGAGAATGAAGATTACCTCTCAGGATTCGAATTCACAAAGTGTAATTGGTAGTAGTAGTTCCTTATTGTTTTTTGTTAGACAGACTAAGACTTAGTATTACTGATTCGTCGAGCTCCTCTTGCAAGATTTAACGAACGGCTAAGAGGTTGACGTCGAAGAGAAAATCTCCTTTACATTATGCTAAGGACTCTGTGAATACACGCGTTATCTTGCAAAAGCAACACTCCGTGCCTCAATTTTCCACGTCGCTTCTGTGCGATCGCTTCACGTCCTAAAAAACACCTTCGCTGTCCTAAAAAACAGTCGTTGAAGCCGATTTATCCACCTCTTGTCCTAATTGAAATAAGCGAGCCCATTTTTTGATCATGGTTTACGTAGGCCTAGAATCCTGAAGAGTCGATGACATGTCTTCGAAAATTTATGTCGGTCGGTGGTTGAATTTCGTCATCTATTCCCTTTTTGTATGCCATCAACTGTGTGTCATTTAGCCGCTTGCGTTGAGAAGATTGGCTCAACACGGCCAGGCTGCATATACCCAAGAAGCCCCTCATACATCAACCAGATGACGGGACACGCAATGAGACGATCTTTACATCGAATTTTGATGAAAGACTTGAAGATGTACCCCAACAAAGTGCATCAGCTATTGCCTGCAGACCGTCGTCATTCCCGTGCCCTTCCTACCTGTCCTCCTTAAGCTGCCGTTATAAAAAGTTCATAAAAACGTAAATTCAGACAAAAAATAAAAATTTTTACGGTCTCCACCCCTTCTCAGGCAGACAATCAAATCTGTGCGCACTTTTAAACCACACTGTCTGAGTAATAAATTCTCCATTCCTTATGCCACGAACGAACTACATCCCCATAAAACAATTCATAAGTACAACATTCAACGGAATTAATACAATCTATGAAGTGATTTTAATTAACTGAAGGGAATATCAATTTTCAGGCCACACAACCAAGGGTGGTTCGCCCCTTGTACAACTGTATTTATCCTCCAACGAGAATGCGAATCACCCTCCAGCCATCGGTTTACCACTTCCACCTCACAACACATGGATTTGTTGAGATAATTCAGTTTGCTTAGCTAAAACATGTTGAAACACAGGATAATAAATTTCATCCCTCCAACAAAATAGCACATCACCATCTCTCCCTTATCCCTTTTTCCATCGCGCAGATTAAGTGCCAAGGAGAACAGAAAACACAAAAAAAAAAAAAAAAAGGAGCAGAAAAGAAAATAAAACGGTTTCCGCAATTCATGATTCCACTTAAGGAAAAGTACATAAAATCCTGCGAAGGAAATTATTATTCCATCAGATAACAGAAAAGGGATGAACATCACGAAGTCCTTCTCTAGCCTTCCTCCAAACACACATATAAACCACACACAGTGTGTGTAAAAAACCACTCCCTTAAGTACTATCGACAAATGGTTAATTTCATGGAGAGTTCATCCCCAATCAGAGTACAATGGCTGCCACCGGAAGATAATATCATGGCAGCAGCGTGGTAAAGTAGAGGGTTTCAAACACAAAAACAGAAGAATGAGGGAGAGTCGCGTCATCGTTCCGTATGCATACACTCGCCGGGGAATAAGCGATAATTGAATGAGGGTTGTTACAGTGTTTTACTTCCCCCCTCCCTCCGTCGAGTGGTAAATGTGGGTAAGTTCACAACAAGGATAATAAAAGTAACAAACACAAATTGAAAGTTTACTACAGACGTTTAGGGGTCGTGTTGTGGGTGGAAAACACAATTTCCACACACTGTCAGAAGGCGGACAGGGGGTTGCTTCTTAGGTTAGGGTGTGGAATAACAGTTGTGTTCTCTGCTAATAATTGGAGTGTATTATTTGGTGTTAAGCAAGGAACTTGTGCGGGAGTTCCTTACCACGAGGGTTGTGTGTTAATAATTTAAAAATGGCTCTGAAGGGGAGAGCTCTCTGCAAGCTGTACGTATACTCGTCTCGTCCTTTCGATTATTCGCTTGTTATTAATTGAAATTCTATTAAAAGTTATTCATGAGGTGAATTTGATTTAACGAGTCCTTTTTGTTTGGTTTAATTACAGGTATATTGCTCTATTGAGGAGAGAACATTGCGGTAAGTAGGTAGAGAATATTTTGGTGGAGAATTAAGGAAACATTTACGGCTTAACGCGCGGTAATGATTTGAAACCCTGCTCGTATGTCCTGATTTCACTTGCACCGGGGTCGGCTAAGATACATATTAGAAGGACTGAAATTTCTGGAGTTTGTGGCTTCTACTACTTGGTCCAGACACCTTACTTTAAGGAATTTCGGAAAAAGAACCGAAGGGGCTTCAGCGATGAAGAGCTCAGGAGCACTCACAATGTCGGCCCTAAGGATCCGCCAACTCGTGCGAACAAAGGCCGGACAATAACAGAGGAAATGTTGAGGTGTATCATCGTCTTCCTTACAAGCAGCGCAGATGGCTGTGTCGCTTCAACGTTGAGGTGTTTGGCAGATGCGACGTGGCCTGTAAGGACGCCTACAAGTCGTCTGTATTCCTTGAAGGATAGAGGAATACCCTCTGATTTTTCGCATGTATTTCTCTGCATACAGTTGGTTTCTCCGCATCTAGCAGAGCCATTCATTGTGTTTACGACAAACCCAGTCGTCAATGGAACTACTTATAGCGGATGGAGGGAAACACAGCGATAGTTGGGGTCCTAAACTTTGTCTTCTCGTTGCCCCGGATTCCAGTGTGACCTGGCACCCAGGTCCAATGAATTCGGAGATCTTGAGTTCTGTCTTATCTTCTTATCTACTTCTTTACTACCAAGCGCACGGCCATTAAGATTGTATAGATCTCTGCTTGGAAGATAGGCGCATATCGAATGGAGTCTAATCTGTTCGCTCTCTACAAAGATACCTGCACTGAAACCCTTTCTGGTGTTTGAAATATTCATCAGAGGGCATACATATGCATAAGACAAAGGTCGTCGAATCTTTCTTTCAGAAACCGACACTTTTAAACAAGAAATGGCTTTCATTGTGCACCAGGGTCGTAGGGAATCTAGAGCAGAGACAGTCGTGCTTGGAAAGGCCCCTATGCATTTGAGACACTGGCAACCGAAAGATATCTACGTCTCAGACGTATAGTCACCAGGGAAAGAAGGAGAAACACCAAAACTACCGAGCGAAACTGGAGCTAAAAAAGGCATTAAGGAGACCAAGAAGCAAAAGTGGGAAGAGCTTCGGAGAGACGTCAACAGGGACCCATGGGGCCCTGGCCACAAAATAGTGATGAACAAATTGGGCCAGTCCAGCTGTGAAGCCAGAACATTGTGAACAGGCTTTTCCCGACCCACCCTGGACCTGACGGTATTCCCGGTTAAAAGTGATCGCCGTGTATAACAGTTGTGCTTAGAAAAAGGGATCTTTCAAAAAAGTGGAAAACACAGCGGCTAGTATTGATTAGTAAAGGAAAAGGAAACCCGGGAACACCATCAGCGTATGACCCCTATGTATGGTGGACACGACAGGAGAAATTGTTGAAACAACGGCTCTCTATAGCGATGGAGAGAGTAGGCGACCTTTCTGAAAGACAGCATTGGTTCAGAAAAATCACACCACAATAGGTTCTGTTCTGGAGGAGGTAACCCAGGATGGTAGCCACTACTCGAGGGAAATCGTCGTATTGGCAACTCTGGATGTCAGAAATGTCTTTAACTCGGCTAGGTGGAGCGATATGCTGAGTGCAGAGTACCAAAGTATCTACTGCGGATGATAAAAGACTACCTCAGCGATAGAGAGCAAATATATGACACCACGGAGGGACCCCGTAGAAAAGAAGTCACCGCTGGAGCAGCACAGGGCTCAATCTTGGGACTCGATCTATGGAACATCTCATACGAAGGAATTCTTCGCATGGAGATGCCGTTTCTGAACGAGACACAGAAGACGCTAAAAGAAGACTAAAGCAAGTCATGAGACGAGTTCACAAGTAAATGGAGGACCATGGGCTGAGTTTAGCAGTGGAGAAAACTCCTGCTACCAAGGAGACGGATACCCATGACCATAGAGTTGCATGTGCGCCTGAAGGTCATATCCACAAAGAAGGCAGTAACACGCAACTCACGTGTTGGCAACGTATTAGGTTCGCAGCCGAAAGAGCGGCAAAGAGCGGCACATCGTTCAGTAGATTGATGGCGAACGTAGGAGAAGACTCCTGATGTCGGTCATGGACTCCATCCTCCTGCGAGATCTGGGCTGACGCGCTCAAGTAAGGAAAAGATTTTTTTTATAGGTGCAGCTCCTGTTGGCAATTTTCGAAGAAGCTCCTAGATGGCACCATCTCATGCCGCTAGGAATAGGTCTTCCTAGATCTTCAACTGCAGTGGCTCTGTCTCGCTATTTGGCGAACCAACATCGGTCGCGAGAGTCATTTACCATCCGTCCATCCGAAAGGGAAGGTAAGTCCAACAGAAGCTGCGGAGTCATGGAGGAGGTACAGTCAATCCAACATTTGCCGTGCCACTGCGTAAAATATGATTCAGGCTCTTCAATTCACGAACAAAGTCCTGTTCAAATCTGTTAAAGCGAATTCCAAATTGTTTCATCCGTATAAGGACATGGGCTAGTTATACAATAAAAGATGCCCCACGCATTGGTTGTCTCATTATCCTAATTTAAAATGCATTAGCACACACGCTAATGGATAACAATTGACTTGGATATCATAAAAATCCGATTAAAATCGCGGCATCCTGACCCCCTACGTCCTCTATGGAACCCCAATTCAGAATTTATATCAAAATCCATTGCATGACAGAATCATAAAGTCGTACCCGCCGAGCTACTTTTGGGTGGTCCATCCATAATGCCAATAAACCATAAAAATTTAAATTAGCCTTTTGGGTTGCTGTTGCACACGCAAGCAAGTAGCGCCATTAGTACCAGGAAACATCCTTTCCCACGACCTTCTATGTATATTATCCTCAGCAGCTCGGCCACAGGTATACATATGTGTATCTGCATTCATAGAGACAATTTGTACTCATCCATTTCGAATGCGGTGGCTTTGAAGGATTTTTCTTTTGTCACCATGCACAGCAAGGACATTTTTTTTTTTTTTTTTGTCAACTAAGGATCTTTGCTGTTCAGGAAAATGGGTGCGTTTGTAGTTTGTTTATGAATCTGGATTTTATTGTTGACAAACTTTATCGGTTTGTGTATCCTTTTAGAATTTGCCGTCCGTGTTTACCTATAGATCGTCCTTTCTTTTTTTTTTTTTCTTGTGGCCTTCATTGTGGCACCAATTCATTGGCAGGATAAATATTGTTGTCGGTGCGCTTTTATTGAAGGAAATGTCCTTTTTTATTGGATGTAATGACTTTTTGGCTGGCAGTGACGTTAATACGGTATTGCATTGGCATTGTGTGGCTTCGGTGGGTAGGAATGGATGGTCAGTCTAAGCCGGTTTTTTTTTTTTTTTACAGCCTTTGAGTTGCGATTTTATTTAACGTCTTTTTGTGTTATTGTTCGAGGCCAAGTGACTTATGGTCGCTCGAATGTGGCAGATAATGGTTTGAAGCGTTTTGTTGCGTTTGTCGATTGTGCGTTTGTATCGCTTTGATGTAAACCGACTCCGAGGGATTATTGCTTGGTTTAAAGAGATAGGATAGGGATTTGTAAGGAAGTTACTTTGGATGGTGAGGTGATTGTCTCCTTGGAGCTGGGGTGTATGTTAAGGAAGACAAATTGATTTTCCTGTCAGGTGGTTAGAGGGTATCAGAAGCGGGGACTGGGCAGATTTAAGACAACATTTAGAGAAAGTCTCTAGATTTTGGTGCTCAAGATAGATTTTACTGCCTTCCTACGTTCACTCAATAAGGCACTGGAACACTAAGCTGGAATCGGAGAGACTGCGACCTCAGTTCCAAAACACATGTGATTCATTTTGTTCTTTGTTTGTAATACATAAAAATGTCCTGGACAGTGAGAGAATTTTCAGAGCTTGTCTACACTTACCCTGCACCTTACTTCAATCGATTTTTTCACGGCTCTCGGAGAAAGAAAAAAAGGGACTTGAGCGATGACGAGCTTAGTTGATCAGCACTTACCCCGTCGGATGCAGGGATCTGCCACCAGGTTGGAGAAAATTTTCCGCTGAATCATCATTCTCCACATATACACCGCAGGGGGTTGTGTCGGTTAAGACTAGCTATTAAGCTATTAAGATGCCTTGCAAAGCGAAGTGGCATGCAAGGACGCTCACAAACCGTCTGAAGTCAATTCTCCTGAAGGACAGAGGGAAAGCAGTAATCACTTGGTTTGTCTACATCCATCAGAGCCATGCCATCCATTGTGTTTCCGACAAAGCCAGTCGTCCCAGCGCTGTAGTAGTAGGAACTTCGAGGTAGTAAGGGACTTTGTCCACCTTGGCTCTGGTATTATCTCTGAAAATAACATCTCGGCGGAAATTAATCGAAGAATAACTCTTGTCAATCGATGTTTCCTTGGGCTGAGAAGGCAATTGAGTAGTAAGGCCCTATCTCGAAAGACTAAGGAGACTCTATACAAGAGCGTAATCATCCCAGTCCTGCCCTATGGCGCTGAAGCATGGACTCTGTCGAAAGCGGATGAAGATATCCTTGGGTGCTTCGAGAGAAAAATTCTTCGTAAGATATACGGTCCCGTTTGCGTTGACGGGCTTTGGAAGAGAAGATTCAACGACGAAATTTACGAGCTGTACAGCGACATCGACGTAGTCAAAAAACTGCGCATCAGTCGCCTAAGATGGCTAGGACATGTAGAGCGAATGGACACCAATGCTCCGGCCCACAGAGTCTTCGAATCTAGCCCGGAGGGACAACGCAGAAGAGGACGACCTCGCCTAAGGTGACGCGCACAAGTAGAAGGGGACCTCAACCAACTTGGAGTGCGCAACTGGAGGCAGTTAGCTAAGGACCGGGCTAACTGGAGAGGCTTGTTGGTTGAGGCCCAGGTTGACCCCGAACTGTAGCGCCATCTAAGTAAGTAAACCCAGCGCTGGTTTGGATCCTGAAAACTTCTTCTGACAACCAAAGCTCATCGGAGATCTGATTTTATTAGAATACAGTGTGTCCTGGCACCCAGACAAGAACCAATGAATTTAATTTTCCGACCAGGTTCAGAGGGATCTGGAGTGCATATAATATTTTGGAAATGGTAAAAGGGTTAAGCAGTGCCTTGAGTGCGACTTCAGCGATAGCAAAGTCGCATATGCTCCTTCTTAGCCAATTTTCCCAAGCTTAGAGTCTGAACAAAAGCATTCCAGTGCTAGGGGAAATTCGTCTATATGTAGATATTGGTATTGGACTCCCGGTGTCATTGCATCTCGCGCAAGATCAAAGAAGCTTTGAATTGTGAATTGCCCAAGAAACAGTTCAAAATATAAATATCGACGGCCCTTTTCGACGATTTGCGCCATGTGTTGGGAAAGGCTCCTTTGTACTGGCAGCGCTTTGCAGGTTTTCGACTTAACATGTTTTGAGCATCTGCACCTTGGAGCAGATGGAACATGAATGAATTAACAGAGAGGCCAGGGGCATCATCCGCATAAGCCAGAGGCGTTGAGGACAGTTAGCAAGGAGCACCATAGAAGAAGGGTCTAAACACCATCACCTGTTCACCGCGATCATTTCCCAGAATCCATTCCTGCAATCACATTCAGTTTGTTAACATTGCTTAATCGAGAAGATTAATACTTTATCCAGGCCATGTCAAAGGTTGCATTATCAAAAGCATGCTCAATATCGACGAAAATGTGTCCGAGTATCTACAATGTATCTGACAATAATAGATCTTCTTCTAATAGTTGGTAGGCATCCGGGTGTTTCTTTTTTCGTGGGTCAGTGCTCCATATTCCTGTAGAAGGAGCCCTGGAGTTTCCTTAATGTTTCTGGGGTTTTCTGAGGCGCTCCTTAAGTCTACTGTGACCCGTTAGGAAGCCTGAAAGGATGCACAGCCGGTTCTTGCTGATGTTTTATAGGCCTTACTTCTTTTCCGGTTATAGCTCGCGAGAAGTACTTAGGCTTGTCTTGGGCTAGGGAATTGCTCCCAAAGTTCCGCTGTTTTGTAGGTTTTTTCTTTCCTTAGTTTTTCCAGTACCGTATGCGGTCTCAGTCCACAAAATGGTTCCGGGCCAGTAGATGCGGTTTCGGATTCCTCTCTTGTTACTTTGTCAGCTGCTTCATTTCCCTCTACTCCCATCTGTTCCGGTACCCAGTAAAGGGTGACTCTGTTGTTCTCACTTAGTCGGTTTATTTTGGCAAGCCACTCCCACACCAGTGGAGACCCAGTCTTTTTGAGTTACTGAGTATGTTGAGGATACTTTTAAAGAGCAGTTTAACCAGTGTCTCCCTGCCTTTGAGCAGCAAGGAAGTCAGATTGATACTTTCTCCACTGCTGTGGGTCATTGTTCTTAACGAAGGCCTACAGCTGCTCAGAAACAGAGGCGTCAGAATCACTGTTTATGCAGACGACGTTGTGATACTGGCAACAGGCAAATTCCTCCCAACACTCAGCGAACAAGTCGAAGGGGCCATCAAATCCCTTGACACCTGGACCAGGAATTGCGGGCTCACGGTAAACCCTCAGAAAACCGAGCTCGTATTACTCTCAAATAAAGGCTAAGGGCAATACCACAAGAGGGTATCACATTCTTTATCGACAGCCAGGCAGCTATAAAAGTATGAACTGCCACAGAAATAAAATCTAGACACTTGTGAAGTGCTGTCGAGAAGAGCTTAAGGTTCTTGGAACACAGCACAGGGTATCGCTCTGCTGGGTCCCTGGACATGAGGGTATACCAGGCAACGAGAAAGCTGACGAATTAGCAAGAGAGCGTTCTGCAGCCATTTCAAGACAAGCAGAACCACTCGTGAACAGTAGGAAAATAGCCATACAGGAGGCGAACACCAGATGGACCTCCTTGGATTCCTGTGTAATCACAAGAAAACTATGGCCGTCATTTGAAAAAGGCAGAACCGAGAGACTTATACGGGAAGACAGGAAATCTCTTTCCACCCTCGTTAGGGTTATCACGGGACACAACCATAATTTACTTCTGACGGAAGAAGAACTCTGCAGAGGTTGCGGTGGCGAGCGAGCTTTTGAGGACACAACCAACTTCCTATGCCACTGCCCTGGCCTCCAACACAGCAGAAACAAATTCTTAGGGAGCTACTTCTTCCAAGACCTAGATGAACTCGCCAGCACGCCATCAGACAAGATAATGAAATTTATCAAGTCCTCAGGATGGTTTGTATGCAAAGACTCGCATCAATAACTATCGGAGCAAATTAGCATCGGTATCGGGTTTCAATGGGCAAGGGACATCCTTTTCCCCAAAGGGCATCACAATGGGTCAGCATTGACCTGAGGGTGGCGGGGAGTCTCTCTCCCCGCCAACCCACATGCCTAACCTAACCTAAGTCAGACTGATGGTTCTGAAACCCCTAGCCAGTTGATAGCCGAGTGACTTTGTAAACTTGGTCTCCTTCCAGGCCAGGGTATAAATTATTGGTCAACAGAGCATCGCAGCTCTCCGAATAATTGGCCCAAAATGTTCTTTAAATTTTTGGTTAAGAAACTTCATCTTACTGGATGTGACTAACAATCTTGACAGAGTCCCTTGCTGAATTTCAAATCTCGCCCCCATCAGTCACTCAATTCGCCTACACCTTCCTACGGACCTGAGTATAGTCCAGGACATCCCTAGCGAAAATAATCCACAAGTTACAGTCGCCAGTGAGTGTTCCGAAAAATTATTTTTATACGGTTCCCTTGCTGTTGATATTTCTAGCTCACGTTTGACATTCTCTGTTCCATAGCATTTGTGTAATTCAAAAACCAAATCTCACCGTTCTCGAGTTGAGTTAAATCCCAATTAATTCAGCAATTTCAGATTTGCACTACACTAATGTAGTAAACTATCTCAAAGGTGCCATCTCATCAGCTGTGCTAAATTACATTCCAAAATTGGAATTCAATAGCCGAAGAAGAAGAAGACGACTACGGCTACGACGACTAGGACGACTACGACGACTACGACGAATACGAAGACTTACTGCCAACTGCGAACCACCGCCACCGATTCTGGATTGCATCTTCAAGAAAGCAGAGCATCAGCCGCATGGAACTCCGCGACTAGCGAAAACATCTAAACATCTATTGTCGGAGTAATGGCTAATGTATTACCACCAACAATGGACATCTCCCGACCAGCTGGAGAGCATAATAATAAGGATGTGATAGAGTAATACATTTGCTGTCAAATTACATGCGAAGCGCATTTAATGCAACAAACAAAGCAACAACTGCAGCAGCAGCAGCAACATGAGTTGGTCGAGTTGCGCGCGCCTAGTCCGCGCACGGGAAACCAGATCACACAGTGCATCTCTCGCGCAGCATCACAGATTGCAGATCGCAGATAGCTTTGGCAAAGCGCGCCCGATGGAATCTATCTCCGCCGAACAAGAGCCTCCCCCTCCGGAGGGAGTGCTGTGCAATCACACACAGTATTACTCCTCTGCAGTCCTTAGCCGTTGCTGATGCACCTCCGAACATGGGCATCCTCTTTGGTTGTTTATTGCTTGTCAGACATTTATTGCCTCGACGGATGCAGGCGCGGAGCAGCTTCAAGAAGTGGTCCAGTGGTTTGTGTGCGCGCGCATTGTACTTTGCTATTTGTTGTTGTTGTTATGGTGCCGGTGGTGGTGGTGGCGGTGGTGGAACTTATTAAATGATATCGCGAATACCTTAATGTGGCCTCTTAATCGATGGCTGCTGTTGGTGCTGCTGCTGCTGCTGTTGTTGGATCGGCCGCAGTCTATAAATGGAACAACGAACAACTCGATGGGGAATCAGATGATGAGGTTGGAGTTTTTTTTTTGGACCGCAGTCCTGCTTCATTGGCTCCTATATTGATGATGGGGCCGAGGCATCTTATTGCTGCGACGAGTGACTGCTGTTTTTCTGTGTGTTCGTTCCGTGTGTTTTGGCCCGATGTTTATGTTATGGTTTTTGTGTGTAATGGCTGCAATTGGATTTGTTTTCTGTTTTGTTTGTTCCTGTTTTTCTTTAGTCCTAAATAATTTGTAAAGGATTTTATCGGAATATTAGATCGATAGACAGCGGGGAATGGTAATTGATGTTCAGTTTGCCGTTTGTTTAATGCATTTTGTGGGTGATAGTCAGCGTTAGGATCAGGTCAGGCGGTTGTGGAAATTAGTTTTGCATACAAAAAAGCATTTAATTTTCGAATTTTATTGGTTTTCGAAGTATGCGCATTGATGTTGTACAGAATTCAGCATGCGCCGTGAACTAGTCGTTAGGGGTCACATCTGAAACAAGATTTTTGTGGGCCTCCACCGCTTTATCCTTTTTGAAGGAGTCACAAAGGCGGTAAGGTGAATGAGGCATCAACTTTGCAGAGCGGTCAGAAATTCCATATTTTGAATGCGGTATCTAATAGTGTCTACTCCATTACGAGAAGTTGGGGAATTCGTCGTGCCGGTTGTTTTACACGCAGTTTTTGAAAAACATCCGTCAAACAAATGCTGGTGTACCATTCAACATTGACCTCACAACGATCTTTTAGTGGAATAGTGGCAATATGATCCGAAGTGTGTGGCAACCTCTTTGGAACTCAGTGCCCGTACTCCTTATGCTGCTTTATTGTCACCTGGGAAATTCACTGTCGCTTGGTTTAATGGCACGTCCAAGTTTGGTCCCGGTAACCCGGTCTTAATTGTTTCTTTGGCGACTTCCTTACACCAGTCAAGGTTCGCTTTCTTTTGGAGATTCGCCAAATTATGCGGTATCCACTGAACATTAATTTTCCTAAGGACCAAACGATCATGAAGAATATGACAAAAGATGCCACGATATCAGAAGAAGTGCATTGGTTGTTCTAAAATTTCTAAAATTTTCCCAAAGTCGTTAGTGGTTTAAAGGACGACAAGAATGGCAGGTACGACAACTCGTGATTTATCCTTGACTTACGTATGCCAAAAAAATCTTCTTCTCCTAGCCCTGCTGTCGTATGAAATCATTTTCTTTGACCGTGTGGATACGTTTTTTTTTGTTAAAACTTCTACATACACATACAAGGTGGCGCAAAATTAATCATCGATTTTTGTTTTTGAATTACTTTTTACTAAATAAAAAAAATGATTTTGAGTGATGCAAATCTTTACTTTTGGACCTTTAAATTTTTTTCTGTTAAGTGGAAAAGATGATATCGGCCAAGTGGCTGCCGCCAGTGTTGATACACATTTGTGCCCGTTTTATCGCATTTTCCATGACTTTCCGCAAGATTTCCGGTTCGCATTCCTGTCGAATATTCTCCTTAAGGGCTGCGATTGTCTGAGGCTTGTTGGCATAAACCCGCGACTTCAAGTAGCCCCAGAGATAGAAGTCTGGGATGGTTAAATTGGGCGATCTTGCTGGCCACGCCAAATCACCAAAACGGGAGATTACGCGACCAGGAAACGCTTCCTTCACAATATCTATTGTGGCTTTTGCTGTGTGTGCGGTTGCACCGTCTTGCTGAAACCATATGTTCACCAAGCTCCGCTCATCCGATTCCGGCAGTAAGAAGACGTTTATTATGGCCCTGTAGCGTTCGCCAGTAACAGTGACTGTGTTGCCGATGGCGTCCTCAAAAAAATACGGCCCTATCACTCCTCCCGCGTGAACGCCGCACCATACAGTGGCTTTGAGTGGATGTGATGGCTCTTCGTGCATCACACGCGGATTTTCTGTTCCCCAGAAACGAAGATTTTAATGTCGGCCGTCGCTCATGATGATTTTCGACACAAAATCGTCCCCTTCGTTTTTGAGATTGAGGATGGCTTGACAGTAACTCACCCGCGACTGACGGTTTAGGAGGCATTAACTGATGCACTGTTTGCACTTTGTACGGGAACATGTGTAAGTCTTTCACTAAAATTCGCTGTAGGGTCCGTCTGGTGATGCCCAATTGCGTGGCCCATCGTCTGGTTGATGTTTCTTCGTTCTCAGCGACATCGGCAGCCACAGCCGCGATATTCTCGGCCGAACGACCAGTCCGGTGGCGGCCACGCCCTGCATGGTCCATTTCGTACTGCGATCGCTTGACGCTGCATATCTGTTAATATTTCAAAATAGCACTGTTTTCCGGCAGCGACAACGGAACAAAGTGCTGCATACTGACAGGTGGCGTTCCTCAAGGTTCTATATTGCGTCCACCACAATGGAACCTCATGTGCGATGATGTCTTTACCACCACCTTTGTAGTAGAAAAATTATAAAAGAAGTTAAGTACGACTGCATTGAAGCTGTAAGGACCGTCCGAGATTGACTAACAAGCATGGCTCTAAAGCTTACGAAAGTGGTATCAATAAGCTGAAGAAAAGACATGGGAACTTAAACGGTAACCTTCGGTGTTCACTTCCATGTATTGCCAAGTATTGCCATAGATGCACGACTACCTTCATATGCGTCTGACAGTTTCTCTGGCAAGGATTATGCCGATTGTTGGTGGGCCGCGATATCGGAAAAGACTGCTGATAGCAAAAGTCGCGTCGTCAATAATGCTAAATAGGTCCTCAATATGTACCAGTGCTATCGGAACAAAAACATAATAAATCGAAATGCGAAAAAGGCGACACGGATAATTTAGGACACATCTTCACAAGGTTAGGTACAACTCAGAGTGTCCAAGCTGCACGGAAACAATTGAAGACGCTGAACATATGTATCATGTTCCATTTTCCAAGGTACCAAGCAGAACGGCATAGAGATAGTCAGACGATTTGCTCGGAAGACAGTTGGAATCCCGTGACGTAGTGGCGACCATTATAGTGAAGTAGTGAAAAGAGGAGCAACAACGAAATGCAGCCTGAAACTGCAAATATAACCAGGCAAGCAGAAGTATTCTGAGAAAGGACGGCCGTAAAAAAATCGTAGTACAACTTCAAAGCTAGTTAGCGCTGCAAAGTAATACCCAACAGCAGTTCCGAGGGACGAGTGGTTGAAGTCATCATGGTGGGGGTTAGTAGGTAGCTGTGTTCCTGGCACCCATTATAAAGGTTTGTGAGTCGTGCATGCATGTAGTCCGGGCTATTACGAGCTACGAGTATCTATCGAAGATTACACATGGTATCGCCCTTAACACTCTTACGTATGGAAGAACTATATTTTGAGTGCGAGGTTCATATTGTCGAAGGCAAATTTTGAGGCATCGTTTTGATCCTCATTCTTATTCCCCCTTAGGTTAAGAGGGGCATCAGTTTTGTGAGCTAATGTTTCTCATTTTTTGCTCAATTTTGGTTATTTTTTTGTAAACCTCTGTAGGAGGTTTAATGACCTACAAAGCTGCAACTTTTCACTGTTAACGTTAAGAAGAGAGCTAACCATTCTGAACACCCTTGAGAGCTAGGAGACTTTTAGTATAGTTTCCAATACACTCCACGAAGTCTGTATTTTTAAGGTGAAACTTCTTAAGCTCCTAAGTCTTTGGGCGCCATAGCTCGGTAGTGCGTTGGACTACTGAGCAGGAGCTTCGAAAAGTTTTTTCATGGTTCCACCACTCGCGAATGGGTTGATCTGATAAACGTCGTGCAGAAGTTACTGTTAAGAGAAAGCTTCGGATATGGCTCTACGATATATGTATGTACATAGGTCCTTTCCATTTGTGTGAAAAAATGTGACGTGTACAACACAGTACTACCCACCTGCGTAATTTGTAAAAAATTTAGCCAAACTACGATCAGTTCCGCACCAAAAAACTTATGAAAAATGACAGAAAGTGAGAGTGTTTTTCCCATAAAAGGATCTTCTGATTGAGCTCAGTATAGGGCAGGTTCCAATGAAATGAAGGCCGTCTTCTCCTGTCCTATGAATGCACAGTGTACATTCATCACTTCCCTCAGTTCTGTGTGGCATGCAGCTTAATCGCCGTAGTTCACCCCTGGCTTCGAATACGGTTGAGATTGGCCCTATAGTATTGCGGTCATGAAAATAGTTCATCTCCCCACGGTCATGCTTTAAAACTTTATAAGTTTCTTACTTGACTTAGTTCGCTTTGCCTTTGAAATACCTGCTGCGAGCGTCCTTCGATCTCAATCAAAAGTTGCTGCAGTGCATTTCCTGCATTTTCTTTAGGAAGTATCTCGAAAGTTGTTCAACCTCCTCAAACTGCCAGAGCCCCCACAATTGACCTGCATAGCACAAAGACTTTGTATTTTACACTCGGCGCGATGTCCATTTTTCGATTGCGTAGCGTCCCCATCCATTTCGAAAATCATAACTTTTGATTTGCTGGTGTTCAGTTGAGTTGTAGTTGTTCGAAAACAAGAGAGGGCTCAGCAGGCATCCTTGCTTTACACCAGACTTCCATACCGCTGTGGTGTTATCTTCGTACATTTTTTGTATCACTCTTAGTAGCTTTGTTGAGACTCCCAGATTGCTCAGTTTATAGAAAAGGGCCCTTCTGTCGATGCAGTCAAAAGCCGCCTTAAAATCCACGAAGAAAGCCTACAGTTTTTTTGCCCTTATCCAAAAACATTCGGGCGATGCTTGTTAGAGTGAAGATGTTGTCAACTCTGGAATAATCTTTGGGGAAACCAGCTTGAAACTCGCTAAGAAGGTCGTTTTCATGCATCCAATTTGTTAGTCGTTCCAGGACAATTCCTGTAAAAATTTTGGTTGACGCATTTAGGAAAGATATGCCCCTATAGTTGCTTGGCTCATTTGGGTCTCCTTTCGGAAATATTATATTTTTCTTGAAAGATGGTGGCACCTCGCCAGTACTGAAAATAAAATCATACGTTTCCGTGAGCTTCTGCAGGAAGGCATCAGTTGTATTCTTGAAAAATTCGTAAGGAATACGGTCCTCCCCTGGAGGCTTATTTGAGCAACATCTATTTATCACTCTGGTGACTTCCTGTAACGTTATGGGTTGGTCTAAAAAGTTTACTTCGGCGTGAGGTAGCGCATAATGCAACGGGTTTTGTGTTTGCCGAGGATTTAGCAGCTTTTCAAAGTATTGGGCTAAAATGGGGGCTTCAACTGTGATGCCCTTCGCGAAGAGCGCACCATTGAGCGTTTTTGTCATCTTCCAGAAGGACCTGCTGTCTTTTATGTTCGCGAGCGCTGACGAGAGGTTCAGTATGTAAAGTCTTTGTTTTTGCAGACAAATGCTTTTGAACTTCTTATTTGCAAACTGGTACGCACGCTTCTTAGGAGACATAGAAAGGCAAACGATCTTTTCCTGGCCGCCTCACATTCCCAATCGTACCAAGGTTGCTTTCCTTTCCTTATTGTTTTGGATTACAAGGGTCTAAGCAATTCGGTGGTGTGGGGGTTTGATTTAACTGCAACTCTACTTTGAACGGATATTGGAAGGTGATCTGAGTGGATTAATTCCTGGACTTCAAGATCAGCAGCGTGCTTTAGCCAGTTTCCCTGAGAGAAACAATAATCAATAGTTGAGCACGCGGTGCCTCTTATAAATGTTAGGTTTCCCTTTTTATCACTATTGGTCCGTCCGTTTAATAATGTGAGTCCTGTCGTTTCACGCATTTCAATCAGTTTCTTTCCGTTGCCATCAGTACATTTATCCTCATTTAACGACACTGGCAGCAGAGCCGGTTCCGCGGCTAGTATTTGACTGCATCCCACTTTTCCATTAAAGTCTCCAGTGACCATAAGGTCAGTCTTGCCAAATTCCAACAAGTAATTATATAAACTAGTGAAGTCATTCATCCATCTGTTGCAGAGGATGTGGCGATGCAGAAAGCTGCGAGGATACACCCAACTCTCTGCGTCACTATCCTAGCCTTAATCAGTTGAGGAACAGAACTTCAGGAAGCCACTTCTTCCAAGACATTACTGAAATATTCACAGTACCCTTAACGAATCTTTTCAGGTTTTCCAGTTTATCGAAATGGACAGCTGGACAGCGTTGCATAACGAGAAGGAAGGGAATTAACCAGTCCAACTGGGCATCACAATGGGTACACACAGACCTAGGTGTGATGGGCAGCGGAACAATCCACCAACCTAACCTAACCTAATACATTTCCAATTCCAATCTAACTTCCGGAAAGTCCTTTCGCCCCTTTTCTCCGATAAGCGATCATTCTGTAGAAATCCTCGGTTCTCCCTACAAAACCTTCTCTCCTCTAAGGCAAAGCACCTTTCACGTAATCCGTGAAAATAAACATGGGAAACAATCATCCCATCACCTACTTAGTTACGTTAATAGGACAATCTCTGATCCAATTGACCATGAAAAACTTCCCGAAAACAATAAAAAAAAAACCTGCCACGCCGATTTCCAGGAAACAATCATTTCACACAACAGCATGCAACCGATCCGAAGACGACCATCACTACGATCGTCGTCACATTACAAACAGAAATCCCCTAATAGCCGATTAGGGGATTACGACGCAGGAACATGCTCTCACTTGCCCAAGGACCATTGTCGTTGTCCATCTAAGCGCGGTCAGCCTCCGACTGCTGTTAATCCTCAAATCATACCAACAAAATATTTTGACGTTTAACTGCAACAAACAATAAATACAATGCAGCCCGACAAGGGCACCACACACCGTCCGATACCGGACCGAACAATGGACCGACAGATAATAAATAGGAGTCGAGTATGTGTCGGGTTGCTTAGCCTCCTGTTACGTGTGTACGTGATGTACGAGAGTGCGAGGGATGTGAGGGAGCGACTGGCCGGCCGTCCAGAGTGGCGGTCCGGTGTGATGTGTATCTTGGTGATGGCACTTTACCGGATGATTTGTATCTTGGACAATGATGCGACAGGTCCAATGGTGTATCTAATAGATTGTTTGCGGCCGGGGTGCACGCTTTGAGAATCGCCGCCCTCTGGGACCACCAACGTAACAGTGGAATGTGACACAACGGGTGGTGTACAGTCTAACGATTGTGGATATAATGAGACTCACAACTGATTCTCTTGCCAAATGTTTTGATCTACTTTTAGGTTTTTTTTCTAAAGCTGACCTTGAGTGATCCTTTTTTCTCCAGATACATACTCGCTTACTCATGATCGTTTCCGGGCTACTTACAGATGGGATCCAATACCTTCTGTTGCCCCTCCCGTAGATTGTTAATCGTTGGAAATTAATTGACAGAGGGACACTTTCTCACCACACAACTCGAAGATGGCGTTTTCAACCTGTTACCCCCTGTTTACATGGGACAATGCACGATCGGTTTGATCGCAGGTGCATTACGCCCTTAGATACGTATCGGTTTGTAATAAAAAGGAATTTATCGTCGGCCGCTATGGTGACAGCGATGGATGTTAATGGGTAATTTAGGGTAAGCATTTGGTGTTTAATAGGCGACAACAGTTGGAGATCAGTTGACGATTGGAGATGGAACCTGTTGTTCCAAAAGGCATTTTATATACGCCTACAGGCGACATCAATGGTATTTTTTTTTTTATTTCCGCTCTGTTTGACGAAAACAATATTTTATTCGAACATCATTGGGAGACGGAGAAGAGGATTAAGTTGATAATTTATCCAACAGTTGTGTAACATGTGGGAGAGTTTAGTTTGTTTATGGAATGCAGGGAAGTGTATCAAATATTTATTGGGTGATATTTTATCCAATAAAATACGTTTACAACAATAGCTTGGAATGCGTTGTGGATAAACGCTTTGTTGAGCTAGACAGCTATTGGATGATTATTTTCGAATTTAGATTGGAGTTTAGGTATCTGTTTAACACCTTAGAAGTAGGGGGCTATTGTGTGGGCTTTTTTTTAAATGCTAACATCGTTTGTCTTCGAATAATAAAAGCATTTGATTGCATGGCTGTATAGCTAGCATTCTCCTGCTGGGTATTGGAATACCATGCAAAGCTAACGTGCATAAATCACTACTTTTCGTGTCCCAAATATGGAAGAGCTGCAGATTTGAATTTCTTTGTTAAATTGGCTCTGCGACCGACGCAGGCTAGGACGTTTCAGACGTTATTCATGATGTGGAAGATGTCTCCGGTCGAGGCGTGCCACGAGTGTGTGTTCTGCGGATTCGTCTTCCTCTTGACACAGTCGACACTCGGTTTCCTACTTATGCTCGTATTTAGTTTATGTAAGTGATATCTGCAGTGTTTTGATATGAAGCTGGCAAGCCTTAGGATCCCTTTTGTGATTAAGGATGTTCTTAGGGGTTTTTCTCGGGGTCTGTATAAGTCCCTGAATGTTATATCAGAAGGACAAGTATTTTCGTTTTGCCATCCATCTAGACTTGTTCTAAATGCGGAATAAGGGATGCCGCAGTAGGAATCGGCGTCTATGTACCTTGCAGGGGAACCTGACAAGTTGCTCAGCGATTGCCTTATCCTGGTACGAAACATAATTTAACTTTGTAACGCTTCGATAGGTCTTGGAGAGCATTGAAGCAGCCAGCAACGGCTTTTGAGTTGCAGTGAATAGGTTGATGGTTGTCCCGTTTATGCCAGAGTCAAGATTGAAGTTGGCGCAAGTATCAATAGTTTCCAACTGCACTAGAACGCGTTCCAAATGTCCTCGAGATTTTGTGATTGGAGCCACAAATATCGGCTCCAAGACCTGAATTCATCGTTGATCCATCAGTTTACCACACTAGTCCTTTTATATTCAGCAACGCACTGCCATTTTCCACAAATGTCCGATTCGGGATCTCGATTTCGAGCTTTCTGCCAAAGCATAGTAATTTTGGCATAAAGTCGGACATGATGCTGATCATTTCTAGCTCTGGAAAATCAGAGAGAGTAGAAAGTTGGAGGTTAACTGCACTAGGTTAAGTTCAAGTCTAGGGCAGCCGTAGAACAGTTTGGCATAGGACTACTTAGAAGGTGCGGATCTTCAACATCAGTGGCTCCCGTGGCTCCCGTAGCTTGACAATATCCTAGAAACCTGATGGAAACCACCAAGGTTGAACGCTTACCACAATTGCTTAAGCGCCTCAAAGCCTGTTAACTTGATTTTGCGTAAGTCCCCCGCCTCATCAAAGAAGTTTTTTTTTTTAAAAAAGTCGTCAGATAGTCTGATAGATAGTCTAACTATGATCCTACACCTGCTGCCCATCGATTTAAGCCATTTGCAGCGCAGTTTGGCTCAGGGAATCTGTGTGCTGGACCGCGAATCTCTATGGCCGCAGTCCTGGAGACGATATCAAACGAAGTGGACTATGCCAGTATTTTCCAAATGGTGCTTCTTGTCATTCATGTGATTGGCATGAAAGCCAAGCTGCAATCAAAGTCATTGATTGGGCCACCACATCATCCAAACTGTTAGAGAAATGCCAGAAGGAACTTATCCTCTCACGCTTCCAATTAATTAAGACCATCATCTGGGTCCCACGATGCAGTACATTTGGGGAAAACGAACGAGCAGACGGATAGCCCTTAATGGATTTCTATTTAAAAGAGTCACTGCCCCGCTAGGAGTCATTAAGCCCAATATGCTTATACCATCACTTTTCACAGCTACCCTACCTCGAATGGAATAGACTTACCAAATAAGTTGTATCAACAATGAGGTGGCCGATCAAATCAAAAACAAACGAAGGACTGATCAAGATCAGATAGTGTCGGGCCACGGACTGATAGGAGATCATGCAACACCATCTGTCGTACCTGCAGAGATAATGGCGAGAAGGAATCTCTAATTCCCTTGCTCTGCTGATGGCCGGCTCTAGAGAGGACCCGATAACGTGCATAAAGTCAACCCTTCTGTGACGACCTTAAATAGTTATCTGCAAAAAGAATTGGCGATCCCATCCTTTTTTTGAATTCCAATGGATGGTTCCAACACCCTTAAACAATAACTCTACACGATTTGTGGTATCAAAGCCGCGCATCATAAATAAGGACTGGGTTTTCCCCATCACTCCTACCTACCTAGCTAGCCTGTAGGTCATAGCAGGGACGATTCATAAAGAAGGTGGACTGTTCCAAATTTATTCTTTATCTCAGCAGCTCCTGCAGTAGTCAGTTTAAGCTTCAAGTTGTGCGATAAACGCTTAGGACCTCCTAGTCAGTCACTAGATATGGTCTATAATGCGATGATACTTGTAATGCTGCGGCTGAGACTATCCGGCGTATTTACCTCTAAGCCTTGTTAGTGGGAGGAAGGCTGATCATTGCTTTCCCATCAAAGGAATCGAACAGGAGATTACGCTACTTATGGCGAATAACATTGGGGATACAAACTTTAGAAAACGAGCGGTTACTGTGCAACTATAAAAAAAACATAAAAGGTTTAGGTCCTCGAAAAATGTGAAGAACTTAGAGGTGCCTTAGTCTTAGATTAGGTAGGTGGATTAATGGGGAAATAATCTTCTAGGTGACCAAATTGGAGGAAGTATACCAAAAAACGTACTCTGCCTGTGGAGAAATGTGTGAAAAGTACGTTCTTGCGCCTTGTTCGTCGGATAGTTTTTCGATGTCCTGGAATAAGTGTCTGGGGAGGCATTTATTCTTTAGTTGATAGAGGTGGTGCCAATGGCAAGAAAGTGGTCACTCGTATGAAGGTAAATACGGATTTCCTGTCTTTTCCCGTAGCTCTGTCGATTCTTCCTTAATTGAACCACAATTGCTAAAAGACCCTGATGTTCAGCAAATCAGAAGAAGCGTTCATTTAAAGCCCGCTGGGGTAGATGACTATGGATAGGGTTTCTTGCCTCTGCCTTCCTATTACTTTCTACTCTGATACGAGCTTGAAAATGATCCTGAAAAGGATAACCTCGAGCTAAACCGTAGATGTGAGTCTCATTTGACTGCTAGTAGCTTTGCTTTTGGTGTATGTCAGATTCGCTGTCATAAGTGGGTTGAGGTCTCAGTTAAACCGAGAATGTCCACAAAATGATTTTGGGCTTCGATCCCCATATTTTCCGAATATTCTGGTAACGAATAGAATGGAAATCTATGCAAGAGAGTTTCCTATTGAGATCGGAACATTAAGAAACGTAAGAAGGGCTCTAGAATATGCATATTTTCGACAGCCGAGCAGGACTTAAGACCCTGAAGTTCGTAAACAATCGACTCTAATCTGGTCCAATGCTGCAATAAACTCAAACTAGGATTGCTGCCTGGTTAAGACAGCATAAAGGGTAATGACACGGCGAACGAACTGGCTAAGGCTGGCTTATCCATGTCATTACTAGGTTCAAAGCCTTCCTGTCAATTTTGCGCGTTGCCATAGCTTTGATTTATAATTGGGAGCATCAACTTCACCTAACACTTTGGGAAAATCTAGATCTATTGTATCATAAGGGTATGGTTATTCTAAGAGATGTACTACGTCCCTAATGAAGGATACTATATCCTTAGTAGCAGAATTTTCCATTTCCGCTGGCGTACGTCCGCTTAACCAATGTAATACTGGGCAATAGCAGAGAATGTGTTCGGATGATTCGTCCTCCTCTGAGCAGGACCTATGTACATTCCGTGTCTGGGCTGAGATTAAATTTGTTAAGGTGGTATCTCTGGCCACAATGGCCAGCTTTCTGATGCTATCCTTCTTAAGGTTCAGTACATCCTCATAGGAGTAAGGCATGATTAGTAGTTTGGATTGTCTCAACCCTGGGACATTTTCCCAGTGGTCCAGACGAAGCTTGTGTTCCCAATTACTAATCAGCGCTGTGGCGGAAGACCAGTTAATGGCACAGAAAGGTTCAGGTCCTATGAACGCAGCTTCTGAGCCAGCCCTAGCTAGTTCATCTGCTCGTTGCCTGCAATCCCTTGATGACCGGGGTCCCATCTTAGTTTTACCTTCTTGTGTCTCCCCAGGGATTGCAGTGCACTCCACTAAATTGGACGACAGCGCTTTAAGTACTGCCTTTCTCTCTGAAAATATATATTCTAGCGCCCTTAATGCCCTTACTAAGGTTTAACCTAGCGCAGATTTCAATGGCATAAGGTTCAGCCTGAAAAACCATGGGACGCATTCCCATAGGTATCGAGACTTTGGTGTTGGGTCCAAAGACACCAGCTCCAACTCCCGATTCCATTTTCGATCCGTCTGTCAACCAAACCAGTCCTCTAGGGTCTAATGCCGGAACACCATTAGACCAATTTGCGCGGTCTAATATTTCTACCTCAAATAACCTACCGAAACAGTACCCCTTGACCATGGTGTCAGGGATGGTACAAAACATGAGGATTGAGTCAAGAATTTTCAGATGTCCCACATGGTCACCTGATTTGTTTTTGTATTCTAACTGCAACTTGATAGCACACCTAGCGGCTGTCTTCCTAATGAAGATTTGGAGGGATGAATGCCCAACGATCGCTTCTAAAGCTGCCGTCGGGCAGGTACGCATAGCACCTGTGATACCGAGACAGGCAATTCTGATTGAATGAATTCTGAAGTTTAGTTGCCGTTGTCCGTTCAAGAACTTTCGGCCACCAGATGATGGCCGCTTACGTGATAATAGGCCTCACCATCATTGTATACATCCAATGTATCATTTTCGGATTTAGACCCCAAGTTCTGCCGTACAGGCCCACATGGCCCTAGTAGCAAATGAGGCGAGTTAAGAAAGCAGGTGGGGTTTTCATAGGCCACTTTTTCTACCTTAATAATATAAACCTGTCTCCACAGACAGAATGCTGCCTCTGTATGGAAACAGTTGAATGAAATTTTTTTTGAAACTTTTTATTGAGGTGCATCTTTGACTGATAGTGCCCGTTACACATCTGAACTTTTGGTTCGCAGCTTGGCAAGGCTTAGTCGGGGGAAAAATCTGCTTCAAACTCTCTGTCTTCAGTTATGGACCTTTGCGATTATCCAAGCTTCCAATATGACCCTTATCCATCTGTTTGTCGAATTTTCGATAACTCTACAACTAACGAATCGGAGAGGTAAGCCTCTTCTAGTTTTTTTTTTAATTCGATGGCGAATTCGCCACACTGACGTTTACGTTCCGGAATTAGTTTTGCCTGACGATCAAAATATGCCTCTGTTACCAGAGAATCGTGACAGCTGCAGAAACTCTTTGGTTGAGACTAACGCACTCCCAGGCTGGCACCACCATAGTAGAGAAAGCAAGCCTCATAAGCCTGGATCAATTTAACTTGGAACTAAATGCAGCATATTTTGGAGTTTGATTCTTCTCGAATCCTGTAGATAGCCCCTGCCATTGTGTCATTCCAATTTTTCTACGCTTTGTGGCGATCTCGTTCCTAGTTGTTCTTGCCATCTTGAGCTGGTCAATGACTCAAACACCCGTTGTCCATTTTAGTCATCCTAATGGCTATGGCGTGATAAACTTTCGGAATATATCCGAATTTCGGAACAGCCCAGAGAGTCTTGTTCACTAGGCAGCCTTTAGCAGGACGCAGAATGCTTGATAGTAACTGAAACATTTTTTTTTAAGTGGATGGAGCGCAGTTGACAAACCACGTCATTTGAAATGTAATCTGAATCTGCCCTCGCATAGCAATCATTTCATCAAGCTGTCACGAAAAGACACTTGTGTTGCTTAAAAACAAGAAAATCCCGCATCACGTACTTCATAACTTTATAGGAGCGCACCACCATCAACACCGGAATCCCACATCCTAACATGTGAAATAAAACATTTCATGCATCTGCCACCAGACAAATCCAAACCAAATCAGCTAAAAATCAGGATAACAAGCTGATGAATGAAACTTCTGAAGTGTACAGGACACGCAAACAACAATCATAACCACATGATCCCACTACACACCGGCCCGGCAGTAACAGTAACTAATAAATGTTCCTAACAAGGATACGTCGTTTTTATTGAACTCATCCATCATCATTTCACTGCTAATCCGGATTTGTGGAGAGCTGAAGAAAACTTTCTACCGCAACTCTAATTCCAGGTGATTATCACCAAGTGTTGCAACCACGAGAAGGAGGAGTAGAATGGATAACCATGATGCGGAAAAATCCTTCTTACCACCACAATACATCGCATTATTGGTCCACCGCGCTGCCATTTAATCCCAGAGAAACATCATCAACACCACCCATCCCGGATGTGGTTGTTCCTTCCAGTTACGTACGAAAGACATCCCATACAAAATGGCTGTCAACATGGAGTAACATATGCGATGTGTTGTTAATGGTCCTGTGAATTTCTGTTCGGTTTTCGTTTTTTTTTTTTTCGTCTAATAAGGGTGGGAAAGCCACCACAATGATATATGATGAGTGGTTACCACCGTAGTTGCTCATCCCTTAGCTAGGTCATCGCAATAACAACCGCTGCTGCGCCGGAGGCGGGGAAAATTCTTTACCATGGCGAGTGAGAATATGATGACGACGCCGACTACGATGATGATGATGATGAGTGTACTTTGTGGTTCCTCCATGAGATTATTAGCACTTGGGAACATCTGCCGCCAGCGATAAAATTGCTGCATCGTCATCCTTGTGTAGTTGTGTCAGATTTTTTCAAATTTATTACAAGGTTTTCTGACACAAAAAAAAATACCACGAAGGAGTAGAAGTAGAGGAAAAAAGAAAGCAATTTCGGTTCACCATTTTGGAAAAGTGTGTTTTTTTTGTTTTTTTATTTCGATTGAAGCCGTAAAAGTGAACATTTGGGGTAAAGTGCTTGGCCTCTGATCAGCTAGCCTAGCTTGCTAGTAGAAGAGTAATGGTTGGCATGGAGGCAAATTAAATTTAAATTGACAAAATGATCACAGAAAATGGTGAGCAATGCAGCGGAGATTAGAATTTATGGATTTTCAATCGAAAATTGATTGAAATCGCTTTTTGATTCGAGAATTTTAAAATTATTAGTTTTTAATGAAATTCAAAAATGCTGGTAGCCACAGACTTTAATCAGAATTCGATTTAAGCTAGCACATCACTGTCGACGTAGAGCCAATTTGGATGATGGGATCTACTGGCACTGAGGGTCTTGGTAGTTCTTTAATTCCACTGAAAGGAGGTTGGGTGCACGTCAAGGGAGGCTTTGCTTAACGTGAAGTAAATTTTGTGACATAGGGGCTGATATGAGGGTCGTAAAGCCCATAAGCTCATCACAAGAGATCTGATGGAAGCAGCTCTGTCCAAGCTAGTCAAATTGGGCCTCAACCAACAAGCGTCTCCAGCCAGCTCGATCTTTTTAGCCAGCTGCCTCCAGTTTCGCACGCTCAGTTGGTTGAGTTCCCCTTCCACTTGTGTGCGCCACCTGAGTCTTCCTTTACTGCGCCGTCCCTCTGGAATGTATTCGAAGATTTTCCATGCTGGAGCATTTGCGTCCATGCGCTCTACATTACCCAGCCACCTCAGTCGTTGGACCTTCACTCTTCTGGCCAAGTCGATGTCACTGAATAGCTGTTGTATCTCCTCCTCCACTCACCGTCTATGCAGACGGGACAAAAAATCACCCGAAGAAATTTCCTCTGGAAACAGCTAAGAGCGGCCTCATCCGCTTTTGACAGGGTCCATGCTTCTGCGCCATAGAGCAGGATTGGGATGATTAAAGTCTTGTATAGGGTCACTTTAGATGCTCGAGAGAGGGCTTTGCTGTTCAATTGCCTTCTTAGCCCAAAGAAGCAGCGATTGGAAAGAGTTATTCTTCGTTTAATCTCAGAGCTGATGTCGTTTTTTGATCTCATCGCGGAACCTAGGTAGATAAAGTCCCTAACTACCTCGAAGTTATACCTGTCTATAGTGACGTTCTCTCCGAGACGTTGATGTTGGTTGTCCTTCCTTGTTGACAGCATATACTTAGTCTTGCTCTCATTAACCGCCAAACCCATCTTCGCCGCTTCCGCCTCAATACTCACTAACGTTCCACTGACATCACGCTGCCGCTGTCTTTACCGACCTTGATGGAGCAGCGTGCATTCTCCATCGTCATCCTGCAAAAACGGACGAGTTTGGCAGGGATGCCAAAACTAGACATGGCTCCGTATAGCTCGTCTCTATAAATGCTGTCATGCGCGGCCTTAAAATCGATGAAAAGGTGGTGAGTATCGATTTGAAGTTCCTGGGTTTTTCCAAGATCTGCCGCAATGTGAATGTTTGGTCGATGGTGGACTTTCCTGGCCTAAAACCACACTGATATGAACCGACCAGGTTGTTGACGAACAGTTTCAGGCGTTCACATAATACGGCAGATAGGATTTTATATGCGATGTTAAGAAGACTGATGCCTCTGTAGTTGGCGAAGTTCAGAGGGTCTCCCTTTTTGAGGATCGGGCAAACAATGCTGAGGTTCCATTCATCGGGCATACTTTCATCCGACCATATTTTACAGAGTCATCCCCGGCTGCTTTGAATAGCTCGGCATTCAGACCATCAGCTGCAGCATTATACTCCTCTAAAAAAGCCTTGGGTTACAAATGGGGAATTCGTCCTCATATAATGCATTGGCATCGGTAGCAAGACCTAAACTCCAGTACAAAATCATAGTCTGGTGAACAGCACTAGATAAAGTCAGATATGTCAACCTCCATAAAATTTAAAGGGCGGCCCGAGCTGTGCAGACCACTCCCACCGTTGCACTGGAAACCATGCTGCACATTCTCACTTTGGATCCTAAAGCAAGGGGCACAGCAATGACTGCGGTTCAAGTCAAAACTTAAACCTAAATGGCAGTGAATAGGAGTCACGGACTAGGTAACACCGTTTCTAGGCTTCAATATTAAATTCAAGATCGGCATTATCAGCCGACAGCAATGGGAAGGGGATGCTATTCTAAGAACAATACGCTGGAATGTAGATGGCGTGGGGGCTGGTGTCTTCTCGATCGCCCTGGACCTAATCCAGTCTTTCTGTAGGCGATCAGGCACACTCAGTAGCGCAGAATTCAGGCACATTCAAGCGTCCGATTCTGGTTCCTTCCTGGAGGAAAAGAAGAAAGGACTTCACTGCTCGTTAGACAAGTACGCATCTGTTTTTCTAGCGGAGTCATAGGTTATACTAATAGCCGTGGACTATATTGTAAGGAAAAGGTTAAAGGGGTCGCAATATCTGCGTCTGTAGTGGTCGCCAAGTTACGATTTATGTGTTGCTGAATCCTTTAGCCGGTTCCAAAATAGTTCGAGAATGCAAGAACTCTTTGAATTCAATTCAGCAGGGTTGAACTCTTCAACTCTTATCTGGGTCAGATTCACAAGATTCAGTGGATGGTTTCTCAGCACCTGAACTTACGTTGGGACTCGCTCAGATCCTCCATTGACTTTCCTACCAACACCATTTTGTGTCGTACGATTCTCTAGGATGCGGTAGACTAAAGGAATGCATCCAGACTTTTAAAATAAATCAGCTGCATTCTTACTGGCTCTCAGTAGGAAAGGCTACAGACACATTGATTTACCGGCTTTAAGTGATGACTTGTACCATTGTATATCAACCTTAGATACGCAAGATGACAAAATTCGAGTAAATGGATTGAAATAGAGTCTCCCTTACTGGAGCAGTAGACTTTGAGTGCTTAAGCGGAACCTTTTCTGTCTCGACAAAAAAAAGAAAGAAACGAATAATAACTGCCGTTTGACAGAGCAACCTCCTTTTGTCCGAACTCCTTTTGTTTTAAGTCTAAGCTCGTCTGGAACTGCCTGGATGCCCTAAAGCATCTCGCTACTCATAATCAAATCACAATTCATTGGGTTCCAGGACATGAGGGAATAGAGGGCAATGAAATTGCTGTTGAGCTAGCCAGACTAGAATCGCAATCTTCATTCATTGGCCCGTCTCCGTTTTGGGGCTAACCCACCAGCCACATAAAAATGGAGCTTTACTCATTGGATCACCAAGAGAGAATCTCTAAATGGAACTCAACAACCGGGCTACGTCAAGCCAAGAGATTCATCAATTCTTCCGATAGCAAGAGAAGTCAGGAAATTCTCGCACTGAACAAGCGTGGTGCTAAGCTCCTCACGGACTTCCTCACCGGACATTGTTCACTTAACTACCATCTCCACAAGATGGGGAAAAAGTCCTACGGATATGTGCCGATTTTGTCTGGAATATCAAGGGACTGAGACCGAGCATATCTTGTGCGATTGTCCCGCCATGGCTCGAAGCAGGCAAATACACTTTGGAAGGGAGTTCGGTTCCCCAGTCAAACAAGTCACCCGCAAAACGCAAAACGATCCTAAGGTTCCTCCACGACTTCCTCCTCCACGGAATAAATATTCTCTCCTTTACTAGGTGAATCTAGGGATAGCACAAAAGATCTTTTAGGTCGCAGTGCTTGTCTGGCCTTCCCAGGGATAGGCAGAAGGCTCCTCAGAGCCTAATTCTGGTTTTCTGGCTTTTGCCGCGAAGAAAGCAATTCTATATATTATCCACGAAAACGCTTCCCTTACCCCGGTAATCTTCCGCCTGGAAGACGCTACAGTGATTAGGGAGGCGGAAGTAGATTTTTAAATTGTGATCATTGGAGAAAGCACCCCAATCCACCCCTTATTCTGTTTTAGATTCATCTGTATAGAAGCATATAACCCAAGATCTTCTTGCCTGTCTAGTCTGCAGGGTATTCGGGTTTCAAGACGTTTGTCAAACAGAAGTTGTGGACGAGTGTAATCGGTGTCTTGCGGAAGGATCCCAGGAAAAGTATGAATCATCATTTCTGACCTCTTTCGCTTCCTGTCGCCAACGACATTCTTAGGATATTGGAACCCAATCAGCATGTCTCTGCGTTGTATTTCAAGTAAAATTCTTAGAAGACTAAAGGGCCATTCACAGCTCAACGACGTGCAAATACGAACGAATATTCGCAAATTTTGACATTTCATTCACAGCAACTTCTCTTGTCATTCGTAGTATGTACAAAAGAATTGTGACGTTAAACCGTAGCGAATATTTTGGTCGCGCGAATGTGGATTGCGGTCTATATCAGTGGAATGTAAATAAAATTTGACAGTTCGCAAGAAGTATTCGCCTATTCGCAGGGAAATCCGCAAATTGTTAATTTCTTCGCAGAAACTAATTAAATTTCAACTTTTTTCCTATCAATTGATAGATAAATTAAGCTCTGTTATTTTGGAATAGTAAAGTTGACAATTGCGTGCCTTTAAATGTACTAAAAATGGTTTGTTCGCAGTTCGCCCATTCGCCAGTCGCTGAGCTGTGAAAGGGCCTTAAAGAGGGCTAAACTTTGCTAAAACTATATAACTTCAGTGTCCTCTAAGCTATTCAAAATCCATTTCGATCCGCATTCAAAGAGAAAAGATTCGCCATCACTGCCTCCCAAATCGGCACTCCTCCAGGTGAAGTTCAGGTTATCCATCCTCGTCTTGACAGTTCCTCAAATAGCAAGCTGCTCGCCACATTCGTTTCTTCAAATAGCAAGCTGCTCGCCACATTCGTTTGTTTTGAACTTTCAGGGTCTATCTGAGGCCATTAATCAACGACTTTTCTCTCTGTTTATGGAGCTGCGCAATAAAATTTCCATTTCATGTTCACATCTCTCAATTGGATTCGTCGGCCTAATTAATTCAATTACTAGCATTACATTCTATTATGACATCGAAAAATCACCATTAATGTTCGAGCGCCATATTTATTTTCATCCACTCCCTGTGTGAGTGTGTCTCCCTCCTTCCCCCAAGTGCAGCGCTATACGTGTAGTGGCATGTTGCTGTGCCATGTTGCGAGTATGTTCGTTGTGAAAAATTGCCCAAAAATTTTATTATCAGCCCTCCTGCCAACCAGCGTCACTAACTTGGTTCCGGTTTATATAAGAACAACAACACTGCTGTACTCGTACCTATATGTAGACATTGTTCTTTGGTCTCTATAACATAATTTATGAACATTTTGAGGTACCCGCTCTGGCACTTCCCGCAGTCAGAGTCACCTAGCGTGACGCACGGAAATCCATTGTTTCCCATTTCGCTAGTTAGTCCATTAAATAAGTTCATTACGCCCAATGGCCGAGGCCGGGGGTTAGTTTTTCTTGTATGAGACTTCGGGACTTCTACCCCCCGGAAAACAGTGAAAAATGTACATTTGGTTTTCTGGGCCATTTTCTTTTAACAGAAAAAGGAAACTTCTACGAGTAGCGAGTGTGTATAACCCCTAGGAGGCAATTATACTGCACGACTTAAGAAAATTGAATGATTCCGACTGTGCTGGTGTGTGTGTGGGGTGTGTGTATGCCTGGGGATGGGGGTTGGAAAATTAATACCTGTGAATAATTCATTAGGCTTTTATAATTTCATTTCATTGTCGAAACTACGCCGAGCAACATTTATTTAATTAGACAGGATCCGGCTGAGGGTATCGTCTGTTGGGATGCATGAGGGGCTGTAGAGTGTTCCCGGGTTCCATTTTTCTGTGTTTTTCGAGGTCAAATGAGAAGTGGAGGGAGGGTGTGTAGTAGGTATGTACTTTCAAACAGATTTGATAATTATCGTCGTCGATGGGCTGTAATTAGAATTTTCCAAAGTTTGTCGAATGTGTACCCCAATTAATAAGGGAACGCAACACACACACACCGATAAATGGTGGGATACAATTAATTATCAATCAAGCGGTTTAGTATGTAATTAAACATGTCACAAGGACTGACTACGGATATATGTATGTGTGTTTGTGTTGAGTTGTATTCGGCGATTTAATGACCAAAGTGAGAGATGTTAATCGAGTTTTAATTGATTCTCTCTTCGATGTACGCGCTGTGGAAATTAATTTCATGGACACAGTCAAACGATGAAAATTAATATTAAACAGGTTTTCGAAATGCAATCGACTGGTAAAGCCGAACTATGAGATATTTTTCACGGGACACGTGGGTGGATTTAATTAAAAGTGTTAAACGAGGCTTGCAAATTATCGATGACATAATTGCTGGTGTCCTGTGAGTAGATACATCTGTTTTTCGCTATATGATTCACAGCTAGATGTCCTTTAAGTGGCCAGTAAGGTTTGAAGGTTGATAGCTCCTTTAACCCTAGTATAATGCACGAAAATGCCACTTTGCTTTAATTATAACCTTGGTGTTTGTTAAAGATGATGCGAATGAAATATCAACTACTGCAAAAATTGCTTAGAAAAACTATTTAAATTGAAAAAACAACAAAAGCAAAATAGCTTTCATGTATTTCGATAGAAAGAGCCATAGTATACCTTAATGACACAATAACTGAATCGGCTATAATATCAAGGCCTAGGTATAGTAAAACCGAAAACCAACAAATTTTTCACTCCACCAAACATACAAAAGCAAATAAAAGAAAAAAGAAGACTAAGAAAAATATGGCAAACTACCAGATCACCCGATGACTAAAAAAGACTTAACAAAGCAATAAAAGAACTCAAAGAGAAACTGCTGTATATTCAAAACAAAAATATAAGTGACTATCTAAAAAAGCTTACATCTACATCCGAAAATAACTTTTCATTGTGGAAAGCAACAAAAAACTAAAAAATAGGAAAATGCACCATCCACCTTTAAAAGGATTGGACGGTACCTGGGCCAGGACAAATTGCGAGAAAGCAACTACACTAGCAGAACATTTTGAAGAGGTATTTAATAATGACGATAAAGGGGTTACTTTGCCTTCCTTCATTGAGATAAGAATTCCAAACATTCAGATTAAGAAAGTCACTACAAAAGAAATTGATTAATGCATCAAAAAGAGAATTAAACGCAATAAATCCCCAGGATACGACTTACTCACCAGTAAGTTGCTTGACGAACTACCAGAAAAGGCAATTATATTCCTGAGAGACATATACAAAGCCATTATAGGACTTCAGTACTTGCCCAAAATATGGAAAGTATTACAAATTATAGCTATACCTAAACCCGGTAACGACGCCAAGAAAGCAAGGATTCCGGCAGCAGCATTCAACCATACAACAAATCCATAGGGTGGTTAACAAAATCTCAACTGACCTAGACGAAAAAAAATATTGTGTTAGTGTATTCCATGACGTGGCTAATGCTTTCGACCAAGTGTGGCACAGGGGACTACTACATAAACTACAAAACATGCCCCCTGCAGAATTCTACCTTATACTCCTTCTATGTAAAATGTAAACACGAGTCCTCAACAATACATCAAATAAGAGCAGGAGTTCCTCAGGGTAGTGTCCTGGGACCATTACTCTATGCCTTATATACTGCAGACATCCCCTTTCCAAGACAAGGTGCATCTACAACAATGATTGCAACATTTGCGGATGATACAGTACTACTGAACTCCCATAAGAATCTGACTACAACCACAACGCAACTCCAACACACACTAGACGAAATAATAAAGTGGTTTGATGACTGGCGCATAAAAATTAATGATGATAAAACTTCACAAGTGGTTTATGCCACTAAGATAAATAATTCACCAATACCCCTAAAAAAAAGATACAAAAACATACCTATAGACAAAGTAGCTAAGTATCTAGGCATGCACTTGGACGCGAAACTCACATGGAAGTATCATATACAAAAAAAGAAAAAAACAAATAAAAGAGAAATACAGACAATTACACTGGCTCCTTAGAAGGGACTCAAAATTATCGACAAGTAATAAAATCCTATTGTACAAGTCAATTATAAAACCTATCGAAAAAATCAAATATACATAGCTCTAATACAAACACAACAATAAAAAATATTACCTGCAATAGTCAATGCAGAGTGGTATATAACCAATGCTGACATATAAGTTAAAAAAATTATTGTCTAAACTTTTTAATGAAATGACTATTCAACACTGGTCGATATGTTAAAACCTTTCCAATTACAAAACTATGTTAAAAAATGTACTAAGTGTCAATAGACAGATGTATGCAAAAATCGTTGGAAAATAAGAAAAAAAAAAATCTAAGTTAACAGGACGATTTGAGTGGTCAATAAAATAGAGCCAGTTTCCTTTTTATGAGAAAAAATAAAAGAAATTAAAGAAAATTTGTTGAATTTTTCTATGTTGACTGGATGAGACAGCAATATGGCGTCTTTACATGGAGTCAACAAGAAGTTAACGTTGCTGTGGTATTGGAAATGACCATTCTCCTTGAACAACTTTCCAAAGTTAGGCCAATTTTTTTACTTTATGTGAAGCCAATCCCTTCTTAAGGTCTTCCCACAAATTGTCTATCAGATTTAAGTCCGGGGATTGAGCGGGCCACAGCAAAGGTAAGTTTATGATCATTGTCCAGTTGAAAAATCCGTCATAAGGGCATGTTTTCTTCGGCATATGTCAGCAAAACGTTCTCGAGGATATGAACATACTCATGTTGGACCATGTTTTGCTTTATTCAGTATATCGGACCACTTCCATGCCATGAAAAGCATGCCCACAAGCAAATGTTTGCGTGTCCATGTTTTAAGGTTTGTGTTTGACATACTTTGGGGAGAGTTTAGTAGTTGGTGGTCGAGGTACCAATCTTTTGCCTTGACTACCAAATAAATTTATTTTTTCTCTCATAACTCCAGAGTATATTTCTCCATTTTGTCCGAGTTTGCTCCATTTTCCGCACCTGTCCAGTCGTAATGCCTTGTAGCGAAATTCAAGCGGTTCTGTGTATTTCGTTTACTAAGGAGGGGAACCTTTCTAGCAACCCTAACTTTCAGATTACAGTCTTATAATCGTCATCGAAGATTTTGGATAATTATTCCCAACTAAATGCATCTGATTTAGCAGTACGAACAAGCGTTCGGTCTGCAAGGTTGTTTTTCTGCTTATGGCCCGATTTTCTTGGGCTTTTAGTGGGTTGAAAATGTTTTCCATCATTTTCCGGGAACATTCAAGTGCTTTTACAATCTGCCTTTGTGATTACCCATCGTTAAGTGGCTGTAAAATGAGAGCACGCTATATTGGTGTGCATTGGATTCCGGGACCCATATCTAAGGTTAAAGTGAAATTCAATGGCCAAATGCTAATATTACCCGTCACTTTAATCTGAAACAATAAATTAAGTTCAAACGTCTTTTGTGTGTTCAAATCAACTTCAATAGACAGTGGCTCTATTTCATTGGCCACCACTGTATGTTTCAGATGAAGTGAAAAAGGAAATAAATAACTTCGACTATCGGTTTGGACTTAATCACTGGCCCAGTTTTGAAAAACTTACCCCAAGGTTACAAAACGCCATACTCAGGTCACTGCAGATACATTGTGGTATCCATAGGGAAGAAAGTCCTCTGCCCATTGGTTAGCCCTACTTCTACAGATATGCGTTCCTATGAGCTAGCAAACCATCCAGTTGATTTGATGTAGCTCAAGATGTCATTGTCTGGCACCAAAGATAAGTGGCACCTGTCTCACTTTCACTGATAACGCAAAATACCTGGTTCTTGGACAGAAAACTGAACTGGAAAGCCAATCTACTCGAACGCGTCAGGAAAGCCAATGTAGCTCTCTACTCCTGCAAAAAGGCTATACATAGGTAGGACCTGGGGTTTGAAACCTCAAATCACTCACTGGCTGTACATGTCCGTTATCGTATGGTGGCTCTTGATAAAGCTGTCCACCTTGCTTAACTTGCTAAGGTACAAAGATCTGCATCAGTAGTGCACTGAGAGCTACTCCCACAGCCGCACTGGACATTTCGTTCAACCTGCTACCCTTAGAGATCTTCGGTAAACAGATTGCTGTCTGTGGCCTGGCCACTCCTCGATCCTTGATTTCCTTAACTTCAAACATGAAAATACAGACGACACCCCGCCGAAAATGAGACTTGACCGAAACTTCCGTACGAGCATCCCTGAACGGGATCAATGGGACAATTCTCCACCTATCGATGGCAGCTCGGGTCACATTTTTACAAACGTCTCTAAAACCGAAAGCGGGGTGGGATGTGGTGTTTTCTCCGAAAAACTCTGCCTGAGGATATCGATCTGCCTCCCTGATCATTGTAGCGTTTTTCAGGTGGAAATCATGGTGTTTAAGGAAGCTCTGTCCTGGCTGAAGGGATATCACCATTTTCACTGACAGCCAAGCGGCAATCAAGTCCCTGGAATCGTGCTACTTTACCTCAAACGCCCCTTTCAACTGCCGTCTATCTCTTATGGAGATGACAGAGCAGTTCAACATTCACCTATGCTAAGTGCCAGGCCACAGAGACATTCCAGGTAATTGCACGGCATACGAGCTCGCCAGGCAGGGTACTACTCTAAGGATTCTGCATAATAGGCAATCCTTAGGTATGCCCTAGCTACATGTAAGCATCTACTGAAGCTGAACGCTATTACCAAGATCAACCTCAGATGGCAAAACGTGGGCTCGGCGTGCCACATTTCGAGACAGATCTGGCCTAGGGTGGATCATAAAAGCAGTGCCGAGTTGGTCAAACTAAAGCGATCACAGATCAGCTGCGTTGTTGGTGTTCTCACTGGACACTGCCTTATAGGCCAACATGCCAAAAGACTTGGCCTCTTTTCATACGACTTCTGCAGTAGCTGTAGGGACGAGGAGGAGGAGGAAACCATCCTTCACCTCCCATGTAACTTCCCATCCTTGTCGCATGAAAGAATGCTGCATTTAGGGTCCCCCTTCCATGAAGACCTTGGCGATCTGGCGTCCTTAAGCGTCATGTGCATTCATCGCTTTATCAAAAGCTCCGGGTGGTTCTGTTAGTCCATGAGTAAAGAAAAAGGTTTGATCCATGGCATCACAAAGGACCTTTACTGGTCTCTCACTAGTAAACCTAATCTAACCTAGCATTGTTCAAGAGTAAATTGAGTTCAATAGCCTTAGCCTGGCCAGCGTCGAAATAATATGCAATTGAAACAGAAACCAGATGGAGCCAATGGTGGCTTCTACAGTTCCAGTTAGCGGACACATTTTATAGGCTCAGGCCTACAAGCTTTGTTCATGGCTTTGAAAAGGTGACGGTAATGAGAGCTTAAGAGCCCAATGGCACTTCAGATATCCGGATCTGGTTTTTCATGTTAGGAGATGTGCCTTTTCGGGGTAACTTGCGAAACAGCGACACCTACTGAGGAGCCTAGAAATTGAAATAAATACGTCAGTCGGATCTATCATGGAATTTTCAGACCCTTATCACCCCAAGGTTAGCCACATGCGTGGCTTTTGAACATCGTCACTGCTCGCTTGTACATATACAGTCTGAACGGAGGCCTGCAGGGATATGGAAAAAGCGCAGCCACAGGTGGTGCTCAGCAAACACTAAGTACCATCAAGTCGGCCCACCCAGCGCAAAAGTTTAGTGCAATATGCTCTTTGTGATGGCCCTATGCCATTTGGCATCTAAATCGACTTTTATTGACTGTGGGTGCACCTACTTACCCACACAAAGTCCTAATGTCGGCCATTATAAGCACAAGTCTGTATCTACTGCTTAAAGCCAGCTTTAATTTTCTGCCTCCCACAAAACTCCCCCTGATGAACCCCATTAAATCGAACAGATACAAAAGCCATTCCAAATACCAACCGCAAATTGCCAAGTTAATTGGATTTCCTGCACCTCCGCGAGCTTAAAAATTGTTTACATTCTGCTCGAGTTTATTGCGCCATTTGCTAAGCACATAATGCCGCACAAATGGCCGCCACCCTATCAATTGTGCTTGTGCACAACTGCTCGTGACTAAATAATGACCAATTTTCTCGAAAATCGCCAAACGCCAAACGCCAAACGCCAAACGCCCCCACCCGAACCTCGTAAGCACTCTCATCTCTGAATGATGGACCGATATGGAGTCAAATTTCAGGCGGATAATGCAAATTGCACTGCCACAGCTGGCATCGAGGAAGGTGGTATCGAAGTCGTTCCAACGTGGTTTACTATCGCCCCCAGTATTGGCTGGCCATGCCAAACGACGGCGATGATAAAGTATCTATAAGCGTACTACGTGTAGAAAACCATTTCCAGTTTGGGTAGTTTTAGCCAGTCGACTACAGTCGATGTCTAAATTGAAATTTAAAAATTTATTCAATTAGGAGGCTGAGATACTTAGCTGTGTGCGCATATTTACAAGAGTACAAGGACACACATGACACATGTTTGTGCACAGCTCATTCATCTTCATGGGTGCAGTGGTGGCGGCGAGCATCACAGGAGATTACCTACTGTGAGCCTGGTTGCAGACCACCCAAAAAAATCTAGCCGCAATCATAGCTCGAATATCGGTTAATTGTCCTTCGAACAATTTGTGAATTCAATGCCGCGCCATTGTAAGGACTCGAGGGATGCTATCATGGGTGTGGATAAAGGAATCTTGAGTTATTATGGACGGTAGGTTCCTCCTCCCGTTGGAATGTTGTGATCGTTATTTCGGTCAGAGGGAAATACTCTTTGTTGTCACAATATTGGTGCGCAATAATTTTCAATTTGGAAATGCAATTGTTAAGGGATGACACAAACAGGGCGGCGCAATAAAATCGGATCAAAGGATCTACGATCTGTTGTGTTTATACCTGAGGGACAGCGAGAGTAATGGCAATGTCTTGAGGAAATGAAAAATGACTCGGGGATAAATGATTATTCTTGCTTTTCGGTCATAGATACACCTGTGGAAATGTTGAGATTCTTTAGGGTGCCTGTTTGGACATCAAGGGAGTATTCAACGTGATTACTTCGGTGGAATGTTTTTCAAGTAGTGATGATTGGTTGATTGTGGATTGCGATCAAGAACTTTCCCATGATTGCGAATGCTAGTTAATATGTACTCAACCTTTATCGTATCCTGTCCGACTACATACATAGATGGGCAAAGTCCTCCATGGTAGGATGCTGAATTTAGCAACCTCCGCTACTAGAGAAAAAGCGAAATCAAGGAGGTTACCTTAGACTTGGGTATCTACAAGGACAGCCGAGTACTATTCAGAACAGAGGTTTGGAAAGCCTGATATTGGCCTAAAGTATTGATAAGAGATCGCAACTGTCTGGGCAGCGAAAAGTCTTCTCAAAATATCCAATATGACATTTTTTCCTGCGCTGCTACAGGTGGCTTTTGGAAGCATTAGAGGGAACCTGTTATTTATTCTAAGCGGCTGCCTAGTCTATGGTGAAGGTGGTTTTCATACCTCAGTTCTCATGGTGCCGTAGGTAGTGTGTTCGCTTGCCACCTGGCCAGTGTTAGTTTGATCCCTTCCGGAGGCATTGCTATGCCTCAGATCCACCAAGCTTAAATCTTAGTTTTTCCAACTATTACACCATAAATGGCGTTACTTGGTAGGATACAAAATAATAAAAAAAGGAAAGAGAGCCTGATGTCCTTTATTAAGCATAAACTCTCAAAGGAATTATAGATTAAGGAGACGCCTCACAGAGACCTGCTTTCTCCCTTGCTTTGGAATTTAGGTCTCAACGAACTTCTTTGAGAAAAACCGGATGCAGAGTTGTAGCCTACGCAGATGACGTTACTATTTCACTTTCGGGCAAGTATCCGCAGACAATTGTCGGAGTTCTTCACAAACTAGTTACATGTGTCAATAGCCAAAGTATCAGCCTAGGGGAGGAGCTTATATCCTCTAATGCGGAGTCTAGTTGTGGGTAACCTCGGAGTCAACTGTCGAGCTAATGCCGATTACATAGTATTGATTCCCAGTGGAAAGTTGGAAGAAATCTTCTTCTTCTGTGACATCATACAAAGGGGTAAATCAAAATGGTGGTCAACTTAAACCCAGCCACAGCTACAATACGAGAAAAAGGACACTTGAACTGAAGCCAATGCGGCTGTCGTGAAGTATCTAAGGAAAGGCAATGCGTGCTCTTATGATATACAAGAGCCTAGCTGAAATGAATGTATAGTGCCATTTTAAGACCTATGATATCCTATGAAGCAATGGCACGAGCAAAGCGGGCCAGTTTAGTCACATGGAAGGGGACACTCAATAAAGTGCAAGGATTGGCATGCCCCTGTATTATTGGAGCTATGAGAATGCGGTCAACTGCAGCCGGAATGAGCTCCCCTTCACCTAGTTTGTCAAAGATTGTTCGAATAAGATAATCCTAAGGATAGCACTCTAAGGCTACTGAGTCTTTTTTCAATCGACGTCGTCAGGAAGCTAATTGTTATTAGTTGCGGTTAAAAGCTATAAGACTCCTAGCAACGGAGAAAAAATGTCCTGGATGCACCAGCTTTTTGTCGATGCCCGAGGTCTCGTCTAACCGTTACAGACCATCTCTATTCAGATGGGAATCTCGAGTGGTTTCAGCGTAGCCTGACTGCTACTGCAAATGCTTTCGAAGATGTTTATGTCTCTCGAACTCCCGGTTTTGCTGAGTCGACTCATTTCTGTCACTGCCAAAGCTAACCGAAACGTTGGTAGCAGGAATGGTTCGCATCAGACCATTTGAAGCTACTAAATGCTTTTATTTGTTAGCCTCATTAGCGTAGTCGACGCAGGGCTCAATTCGGCTCCGACCATAGCTTGTGTACATATGTACCTCTGAACGTCATGAGACAAGCAGTATTTAGTGACCGAGAGTAGGTCGTTTTAGCATTTACGAAAATATGAGAGGACCTAAAATTTACCCTTGCGATACCTCAGATGTAGTTGGACAATATACTGACGAGATTCGTATATTTTTGCACGGACGGTGCGAGGATCATTTACTGGAATCATTAAGTGTTGTCATCTCTTTTTGCTCCTTAACCGAGTCGACTCAGTGGAAATAATAGCGATTTATGACGCTCTTACTTTGTGTCGATCTGACATTAAAAGTCAAGTCACGTGTATCTCAGCGAGCTGGCATGAAAAATAAGAAGATGCCCAAACCTCGGTGTGCAGTTTTTACATTTTTTAACTGAATCTTTACGTCCACACTTATAGTCATGTAAAGTGCACCTTTTCACTCTGTCCTAAATCATTTTGAGAGTCTGTAGTGGAGATTTGGTAGACGATGTTCAGACGATCCACCAGTGTTGAGTTTTCCTTCTTGATGATAGCAGATTTTGGTTTTACATTTACAGCTTCTGTCAAATACTTCCATCAGGGATTTCCCGCTGCGATCTTCTAATGATGCATACTTGTATCTGACGTACACATAGGAATAGATTGGGCTAGGTTGGAGTGATTTTTCACACTCAGAGCGTAGACAGATAAACACCAAAAGTGGGTCCATGGTGTTACCACAAGGATCCATAAGCTACCTCTAGTACATATTGGAGCTGTTTATCAAGGGTTAAAAGATCCTGATGTCTACCTC
Source organism: Blera fallax (assembly GCA_946965025.1). Taxonomy (NCBI): domain Eukaryota; kingdom Metazoa; phylum Arthropoda; class Insecta; order Diptera; family Syrphidae; genus Blera; species Blera fallax. The sequence goes on along the minus strand of OX337247.1, from coordinate 41,406,087 downwards.
TAGATCAGTCAGGTCGTCCAGGTTACGGAAGCAGGGTTTCCAACAAATGTAAAGGGTTGGACAAATGTATTGCAGATAAATAGTTGTCTCTCCCCACCTCGTCCTTACATCTGCTGCAGAAGTCCTGATATGCAATCTCTTCATTCCAAATTTGTTCAGAAACCTCACTCGCGTCCTTTTAAGTAAATTTTTGGGTGTAGCAAAATGCGATTTTCATTCGCATGTAGGATCGGGACAGTGGTGCGATTTCATCAGCCATGCAGTTATCCAAAATGCAACCGCAACCAGAAAAGGTAAACTTGCTCAGCCACGTCGTAAAGCTATAGGTGACAACCAAGGTTCGTCTTGGAATTGAAGAGGAGGATTTGCTGGGATTTAATTGCGGTTTGACTTTTTGCAAATCCCAAGATTCCTGCATGTATAGCTCAAGAGGTAGTAGATTGAGAATTGTTTCCAACCCGGAAGTTGGTGTAGTTCTCATTGCAGAAGTAGCGCCGATACATGCAATTCTTTGTATTTTCGTCACGGCATTTATGCAAAACTAGTCGACTGCAGGTTAGAGCACTTGGTTCCGACCTCATCTCCTTGATTGTTTGTTCGGTTCGCTTAAAACATACTCTAGCTGCAAGCTTACTGACTTGTAGTTCGCCTTCCTCTTGTTTCCGCTGCAATCCTGGTGTCGCTTGTTGCCTCAACCAATAACCGTCTCCATCCAGCTCTAGTCTCTAGTTAGCTACTTTGGGTTTTGTCCACCAAAATGGTTGAGATGAAGTAACACATTCTCTCCAACGAATCTCCAAACAACTGGTTTGAAAGGCAGGTATTTGGAAAACACCCTCACAATGGATTTTCCCTTAATAAGATTGCACCTAACGACTTTAACATTACACCTTTAAGACGTAATAATTCTGTGTGTTAAGTCCCTAAGCCCATTAAGTGGTATTAAACCACATCAATCACCAATTTCTCAACATCTTCCAGGCTAATGCTCGCCCACAATCTAACGAAAGTGACAATAAAATCCAATAAACCCCCAACAGGAGTACAACATATACATCGCACAGAGTGAATGACAAAACACATTCAAACAGAGAGTAATCCAAAGAAAATGAGAGAACAAAAAAAAAAAACACCAAACAGCCCAATAAATTAGGCATCACCTGTGTGATGTTATCACCGCCAACCTTTTAACCCAACCATCCATCTATCTTAACTACTACTTAGCGGCAGTCCCCATAAATACCCGAAATGACGGTTTAAATGTTCCCGATAACACACTGGCACTCCACCACGTTGTCACCAAGTGGTGTTGTACGCATTGTGGATGCATTGTGTACACCAGTTTGTGTTTAACTCACCGATAGTGCATCCAACCGACAGCCAGCCAACAGACAAAGTATCTATTTAATGCGTTCTCGCCAGCCTACAAACACAGAACACCTATTAATTGTCGTGGAACTCATATCCCTGGGCGAGATTTTGTTGGTGTTCCTGGTCGCCATCGTCATCCACGTAAATAGTGGGCTCAGGCGAGAGAGGATAACAAGGATGCCGCCCGATACACCGATATGCCCGGTGAGTACAATATAAATCGTAATGTTTTGACAGCTAGCTGACCGCATTTGAAGTCAACACTGTCGTCCAGACTTTTGATCGGTCGGGCCACACACGTTACCTGGGCGGCCGGTTCAGTCACATCCCGAAACGAATCGATGTTGAGCCAACAGTTTACCTATTTTATCAGCTACCTACCTGTACCGGACCGTAGTCATGCTGTGCGGAAGAGATAGTGAGAGTACCTGTCGCTGTTCTACCGTAAAATGTGTACCAAAACATTGTCATTTGTGGAACGTATTCTGCCTCGAGAAACAGATTGTATTCATGCGATTTAATTGTACCGTAGCACTGTAGGTTTTGGCAATAGAAACAGTCGGGATGCAGTCAGGTGTGCCAGGACAACAACAGGATCGAATTCTCCTCGGAAGGATTATGAATTTTGCGGTCTACACAGTTGACAGTGCTGTGATTTTTCCTGTAACATTGTCTAATTTAATTTTGAGGTTTGTATCCTGTGGTGTCGAGGATAATTTGAATGTGTCCAGGGATTTGTCTCACAGTGAGATTGGTTGACATGACAGGTTGGTTGGTTAATTAAGAAAACTTCAAAAAGAGTGTGAAATGGTTTGCACAGGCAGAGGATTCACCTGCGCATGACGTTGTCGAGGTGAATATTTGATTAACAACTCCTGCCAACGGGTATAATTATTGCCATCATTTTGTTTTCCCCCCAAAAAAGGATCTCCTGGAGTAAATATGAAAATTAATTACCTCGGGGAAGTAATTGCTTAACGCATCGCTACCGAGCAAGTCTTTTAATTGAAAATCTACTGATTATGATCAGTGTAGCGCGAAGGATCACTACTAGTAGCTACCGGTTTCCCTACTTGAATAAAACACACTCCGGGGTCGTAAATCACTAAAATTCTAGAGCTACATACGTGCAGCTAATGGTAGCCGCAGTCGATAGGGTGGTTTACGTGCGGGTTTGCTTTGCCAATTCAGAAAAATGCAACTCAGACCTCATACGCAACAGACGTCCAGGGCCTAGCTTCTCGCGACCATTCGTGTTGTGCGTGTTATATTTTTCACTCAAATGGAAGGGACCTACAGTTTAGAGCCTTGGGTTAGGTTAGGTTGAGGTGGCTGCCAGCTAGGAATCGCCAGCACACTTAGACGTGGATCGAGTGGATCATAAGGGAAAGTTTCTCTCTACCTACTCGTCAAAGCCATTTGAGCCTCTTATGAAGGGTAGGAGGCTCTTAATGTCAGTATTCATCAGGTCGCCTATATCGTTGTAATAGGGAGCTCCTAAGTGAAGCTTCCTTCTACGGTAGAGAGCTGGGCAGAAACAATGAAGGTGAGGAATAGTTTCCTCCTCTTCTTTATCCATGCAGCTTCTACAGAATTCGTTCGCAAAGAGGCCTAGCCTTGTAGCGTGCTTGCCTATTAGACAGGGTCCAGTGATGACACCTATTGTGGTGCCGATATGTAGTCTATTGAGAGAAATCAAATCCTTAGGGCGATTTAGATCCAGCTTTGGCCAGATCTGTTTTGTCGCTAGACATGTTGAACCACTTGTCCACCTAAGATTTGCGCTCTCGACAGCATCCAGCTTAAGTTTAAGTTTGCAAGTAGCATCTGGAATACCTAAGGTGCCCTTATCTGGTAGTTGTTCCTATTCTGGCGAGTTCATCGGCCTTACAATTCCCTGGAATGTCTCTATGCTCCGGCACCCAACACAGGTGAATATTGAACTGCTCAGCCATCTCCACAAGAGACGAACGGTCGATTCCAGGGATTTGATTGCTGCTTGGCTGTCTGAAAAGATGCGGATATCAGATCATAGCCAAGATAGGGCTTCTTTGATCGCTATAAATTCCGCCTGGAACACGCTACAGTGATTTGGAAGACGGAAGGAGAGCTTAAGGTTAAGCTTAAGTTAACTCCGTCTTTGGTTTTGACCCGTCAGTGTAGAAGTGAATTGATTCATCTTCTAAAAATGCATCGTCCTCCCAGAGTGATCTGGAAGGAATGGTCATAAGGAAGTTCTTCTCAAAATTTAGACGCGGGATGGTGTAGTCCGTGTTTTCGGGAGAGATTTTGAGTTTATTCAGAATAGAGCGGCTGAATCCTTTTCTGGACCACTATTGGGTAGCTTCAAGACGAACGACTGAATTCGCTGCCATTTGCTTGCTGAATATAGGTGTCAGATGGAACAGAACGTCCAGTGCCGCAGAGGGAGTTGTACGTAATGCTCCGCTTATGCACAGACAAGCTGTACGTTGGACCTTACTTAGATAATCGCGATTTATAGCTTTTTCTAAGGCTGTCCACCAGACAATCACCCCGTAAGTGAGTATCGGTCTAATGATCGGGGAGTAATTCGAGGCTGTAAACCCCATGTATTCCCAATGGCTTTCTTGCAAGAGAAAAGTGCTACTGTAACCTTCCTTAGGTTTCCAACTTAGCTTCCTATCCAGGATAAGACCGAGATATTTTGCTTTGTCAGAGAAAGCTACGCTGGGACCATTAAGAGAGGGAGGGTCGACTAGCGGAATTTTATATTTCCTTGAAAAGAGTACTAGTTCAGTTTTGTGGGGGTTTACACCCAGACCACACCGAACTGCCCATCTTATTGTGAGCTTATTTAAAGCGTTTTGTAAGAGTTCCTTCAGAGTATTTAGGTGCTTTCCCGAGACGGCCAAAGCAACATCATCTGCATAAGAGCTTAGAGCCGTATCCGAAAGAAAAATTGAGAAGACCTCGTACTGGGTTAAATGCTCAGCACTACTCCTTTAGGTGTGTCAAGCATTTTGAACTAAATTCGTTCTTTATGACCGCAGTCGTCCTGATCGCCTACTGTTTGTCTTTTGTTGGTTAGGGGACTCAATCAGTTTTATATTTGCTTATTGATATGATCTTGGATTTAGATTCGCTTTCATCTGATTTTTCCGAGTTGAATTGCATCAGAATGAGATTTCTAGAACTAAGAGGAAATCGCTAGACTAACTAAGCAGCTGGAGAAAAATCCATCACTTCGGCTACAGAATATTAAGATAAAAAATCGACTGTTCAAGTTATATGGTCGATACATATACACTTCGAAGTAATCCCCTAACAAAGGAGTTCTTGACGAACGAAATAACGACGAGCACCTCAAACGTGTCAGCAGAATACAGCGATAGATTGAACTTGCATAGTAGGGAAATAATGGGCTGAAGAATTCTGTGACAATCGGCCGATGGAAGTACCTACTATAACTATACACTTGGTTAGAGGGACATGTACCTGTAGAAGGTGCTTTCTCGGTGGCCAGTTGGTCCATTGTGTTTCCCTGTTAAGTAGTGCTACCATAACTGAGTGCAATCAGCTGGTTTGGTTGAACCAGCCTGTACTCTTTACGAAACACATCATGTTCGAGAGTGGGACTTTCACCAGGTCCTCTGGTTCCTCAAATAGTCTGTTGCCCATTTAGCGGAGGCGACTGATTCGGAGGCTGGGGCAGTCACAAAGCAGGTGTTTGATGGTGTGCAATAGTCAGGTGAGTTGGTACCCAGTTTTACGGCCATTGCACCTATCGGACAGTGTCCCGTTAGTACTTCTGTCATCAAGCTGATTTCCTTTTTATTCATTGATAAAAGGCTTTTAGTCCTCCTATCGTTCAGTATTGGCCATACTGCGAGATGTGACGAAGTCTCCTCTAGTTATCCAGGAAGAGTTGATCATTTCTCTTGTTTTAAGGTCTATTCTTCTTCTCAGTACACAAATAGGGACGGCTATTGATGTTTGGGTGAAATCCTCATTTAAAGCTGACCCTTTCCGTACAAGTTCATCTGCTGCTTCGTTTCCTTCTATATTCCCATGTCCGGGAACCCAACAGAGAGTGACTTCCTGAGTGTTGCATATTCTATTTAGGCATAGTTTGTCGGCATGTTGCAACTGTTTTTGATCTAACTGTGTCGCTGCCCAGTGCCTTGAGCGCTGCTCGGCCATCCACGAAGATTGTAGTCCTGGATGGATTTAGTGCCTTAGCGTGTATCGTCTGTGCTCCTTTTCCAATGGCGAAGATTCGGCTTGGAAGATACTACAGTCGCCCAAGAGTTTGTATGAATCGTTGATATTAAGTGATTCACAGAAAACTCCAGCGCCGGTTCCTATGTCCATTTTAGACCCATCAGTGTAGAGTTGAAGATCCTGTACATTGGTTGATGTGTTGGATTCCCACTCATGTCTTTCGGGAATAAGAACGGAGTATTTCTTATAAATGTCTGTATATAGTACTACATAGTCTGTTGCTCTTTCGGGATCAATTGATCTATATCTGTGGAGTATAGATCCGCGTGGAGTATAGATCAGCTGTACTCCGTATGAACTCATCCAGCGGAGGAAGATTTAGCATCACTTCCAGGCCTGCTTGAGGCGTTGATCTCTGTGTTCCAGTTATGGTAACACATGCTAAATTTGTACTTTCGTAAGATTGTTAAGGTAGCTAATTTTATCCTATGCATTCCACCATACAAATGTTCCGTAAGTAAGTATGGGTCTCACAATCGCAGTATGCATCCAATGGATTATGGGCGGTCGTAATCCTCATCGTTTACCGATGTGTTTCTGTGTTTCTTTTCCAAGTGAGCTTCGAATCAAAACTATACAACTATACTGTGATAAAGGTTGGTACGTCTGTACCTAGCCACAAAGATGTAAAGGGGAAAAGACAAAGGACCCAGCAACTGGGAACAGATACGCATAAAGACAAAGGCGTCCCTCTGGAGAACTCAGAAGTAATTCATCCATTGTACTGCTAGGAAGGAAACCATTTATCGTCTTCGCTTAAAGCTGATTAGGAGCGTCTGTCATGAACAGGCTACGGTATCAGCACTCACCATATCAGCACCGAAGGCTGCAAGCTGAAGGAGTGCAGGTCACGTAAGTTAAGTAAGTTGTCTGCAGTCTTTTCTACTGAGAGACAGCAAGTATGCAGCAGATTGCTTGGAGACGTTTGACAGCCTTCGTTTGGTCTGCTGGTATCCCGAAGCGTCATGCCATACTTAATTGTAGTCGTAATAAGCCCAAACTTCGATGGACTTAAGAAGAGCTGAAGTTCGCTCGGGTCCTGATAAATTCTCCTCTGAACTTAGAGATCTCACTGCCAAAGATCCCAGTGTGCGTTGGAACACAGCTATTGTATTTTTGAATAATTTTGGAGAAGGTTAAAGGATTGAGACCAAAACACATATACTTAGACCCTTCCACCAATTCCTTACAATATAGTCCAGGAGGAAAACTTCATAGAGTCGCTATTTAAATGTTGGAAAATAAAAATGGCGAATTACTACTCGGAACTACAATTATTTTTCTATGGAAAGTCGTGAACTTCTCAATCCATCCTCGTATAATCGGTACTGAGTTTGAGTGCCTTCAAGAAGAGTGTGGGAACCCCTGTTTGTTGCCTTTGCAACATCGAGGATGCATCTCATCCGTAATTATGTTGATCACTCGAATCTTAGTCATGATTGAAATACATGTATAGGATGTTTTGCAAGGAATACAATATTTGAACCATTCCTAAAGTGCTGGCCCCGACTGTATTCCATTTGATGTCCTTAAACAATACAATTTATCGTTGTCGGTTCCTTTGAACTTAGTTTTCAATTTATCCTTTGCTTCTGGGACATGGATTTGTGTCTGGTAGATCGACATTAACCAATTTGACGCTGTTTACAAAACAACTGTTTGATTCTGTGGAGTCCGGATATCAAGTTGATGACAGATTTTAAGAAAGCTTTTGACACAGAATGTCATTAGTATACTTATAAATAAATTAAGATCATTTGGCCTTCATTCGATGCTACTTCGAGTTACCTTTTGAACAGAAAACAGTATGTAAAAATTGGTTGCTCTCATTCTAGACTCATCGGTGTCTTATCTGGGGTCCCCCAAGGTAGCCATTTAGGACCCTTACTCTTTAATATTTTTATTAATGAGATCACTCATTGCTTAATCATGCTAATTGCCTGATGTATGCTGATGACCTAAAGATCTTTCTGTGTGTTAAAAATTTTCATGATTGCGAACGTTTCCAAAATGATAGACTATAGTTAATTGGTGTGACCTTAATCGACTTTCCTTGAACATAAATAAATGTCGTTCTTTTTCTGTGTATCATATGTTAGTGCCTGTACTTAGGAACCTTGACATAATGCCCTTTTATCCAACAAGATGTGCTTTCATTGGATTAGATACCTTAGAAAAAAGGCAAAATGTTCAGTGTTTATTGTTTATTCATGATGTCTTTTCTTATCGTACAATATGTCCCGATTTAAATCAAGAATTTAGGTTATACGCACCAGAAAGAATTCTTCAATTTTTTTTTGACTCCCCGGCATTTTTACAATTATGGTCTTCACGAACCAATAACTAAATGTACAAGGTGGCGCAAAATTAGTAATCCAATTTTTTTTTTGAATTACTTTTTTACTAAATAAAAAAAAGTGATTTTGAGTAATGGAAATTTTTATTTGGACCTTTAGCATTTTTTCTTTTAAGTGGAAAAGATGATATCGGCCAAGTGGCTGCCGCCAGTGTTGATACACGTTTGTGCCCGTTTTATCGCATTTTCCATGACTTTCCGCAAGATTTCCGGTGATAACTGCTCGCATTCCTGACGAATATTCTCCTTGTCGGAGGCTTGTTGGCATAAGCCCGGGACTTCATGAAGCCCCCAAGAAAGAGATCTGGGATGGTTAAATCGGCCGATCTTGCTGGCCACGCCAAATCACCAAAACGGGAGATTACGCGACCAGGAAACGCTTCCTTCACAATATCCATTGTGGCTCGTGCTGTGTGTGCGGTTGCTGAAACCACATGTTCACCAAGCCCCGCTCATCCAATTCCGGCAGTAAGAAGTCGTTTCGCCAGTAACCGTGACCGTATTGCCGATGGCGTCCTCAAAAAATCACGGCCCAATCACTCCCCCCGAGTGGCTTTGAGTGGATGTAATGGCTCTTCGTGCACCACACGCGGATTTTCTGTGCCCCAGAAACGAAGATTTTGCTTATTGACGTAACCGCTTAAGTGGAAATGCGCCTCGTCGCGTCGCTCATGATGATTTTCGACACAAAATCGTCCTCTTCGTTGTTGAGATTGAGGATGGCTTGACAGTAATTCACACGCGACTGACGGTCAGGAGGCATTAACTGATGCGCTGTTTGCACTTTGTACGGGAACATGTGTAAGTCTTTTACTAAAATTCGCTGTAGGGTCCGTCTGGTGATGCCCAATTGCGTGGCCCGTCGTCTGGTTGATGTTTCTTCGTTCTCAGCGACATCGGCAGCCACAGCCGCGATATTCTCGGCCGAACGACCAGTCCGGTGGCAGCCACGCCCTGCTTGGTCTCCTGTGGTGTTCGAGTCGAGTAGCTAAGTGCCGGAATGTTTGCCCAGTTCGCGCGACACGATTAGGAAATCGACGTCGAAATTCACGCTGCGCTAACACCACCGACCGATTATTGGTCAAAAAATTTGACACAATTATTCCACGCTCTTGCGGAGTATAGCGCTTCATTGCTTGTCTGTTTGTATTCTGCAGCTGTCCGGTTCACTAATGTCAAATATGACTGACGTACGACGCCATTTGCAAAAATTATAACATCTTCCGATAGGATGATTAATTTTGCGCCACCTTGTACGTACATATCTGTGTATCCTTAAAAATATTCTTGTACATAATATTAAGTGTGTGAGAGATTTATTATAACAACACAAAAAATTATAAGAAAACTAATTTAATTAAAAAAGAAATTCATTCTTGTACAACCGCCCCATACTGGTCAAACATGTACCGTGAAATGAAAACAAACGATCGTTAGGGAGGGAAAAAAAAAACAAAAAAGGAATCCAATAAATGGAAACAAAAAGAACATGTTTTTGGTTATGTTTTGTTAATGACATCGGGGCACTCGATAGCCGCCGCCGCTTCTTCATTTTTATTCTCCCAAAACCAGAATACGTTCGACTATTTATTACGTTTTCGCTGCTATATACATAAACATATACTCGTACGTAAAATGCTTTCATATTGAAAATTGATCGAGATACTTGTTATGTTGTGGCTTCGATGAAAAAAAAAGTCGTTGATTGGACGGACGCTCACTCGTGTAGCATTCAACGACTGGAGCCGGTTTATTTGTTTATTTTTTCGTTCTCCAACTGAAATTGGATCGTAAGCTCGCTCTATAGATACATTCAGTAAAACAACTATATAAGTTTTGCCACTTAATTTTTCGATGTACGTTATTGGGTTTTTTTTATTTATTTTAATTTTTTTTTGCTGGTTTTTAATGCGGTTGTTGGCACAAAAGTGATGAGATGTTTTGATTAAACTTTGATTGGCGGTAATTTATTGTTGAATTACGGAAGTATGTTATTTTGATGAGTAGTAGATACTTTTTTTTAAGAGCTTTCTCACGGTTTCGGTGATTGAGGTTGACAACGATTTATGCATAACATACTCGTATATTTTATGTAAATAAAGGCAGATCCAGCACAAATTTATGAAAGGTGGGGTTGTTACTTGTGATCTACATCAGTCTGCAGTCGAATGGTTGAGGTTTAATGGCGGACTGCAGGAAATCGAATAGCTGTGTTCGTAGAGAGCAATTTAACTGAACGAAAAGCAATTTTATCATTCTGGGATGACAGTGTATTTTTAGGAGTAAAGTCGATTCCTTTTTAACCAGGGGCTCAATAACCAACGATGGGGTTGGTGGAGGTGATTGGTGGAGCACTTGACTAACAATTGGGCGGCGGAGGAACACCAGAGAAGGTGGTCAACCGTGGAAGGCTACAGGCAGGCGGAAATGGCTGTCAAAATGCCGACTGGCACCACTCAAAGGGAAGTTCTAGGCTTGAGCGTAGAGCACTGAAATGGGTATCACCTAAAGGCGATGGGTCTTCTGGAGGATGATACCTGTGAATTGAGGCGGCGGCACATATATTGTGTCAATTTCCGGCGTTAGCTAGCAGAAAAAGGGAGGCCTTGGAGCGCCGCTGGGTAGAAACCCAAAATATGAACCCAAATTTCTGTTAAAGAGACGCTAGTGTTGACACGAGGAATCATAGCCAGAGAAGAACTGTGGAGAAATCCAGAGAAATCTCTCAGACAAAGATGGATAGCGGAAAAGAAACGAAAAAGGACCCATCACTAGGGTCTGATTCGAAATCTCTCAAAATAACATGTATATCAGAAAGAAAACCTTGATATTGGTTAGGGATAGCCGCATCTTTTCGGATAGCCAAACATCAAATCCCTGGAAACGGTTATACGGACGGGCTAACAAAAGTTCGCTTAGTTGGTGTCAATTTAGTAGGATTTCGACGTCAACTCACGCCAGTCAAAATTCTGCACGAATGCCAAAATGCATACGGAATAAATGCACCATCTCTTGTTACTATTTCAAAGTGGTTTCGAAGATTCCAGACTGGCCATTTTCCTGTGGAGGACGAATCTCGTGAAGGTCGGCCCAAATCCTCGACGGACGATACAAATGTGGCCCTGGTGAAGGCTAAAATTGACGAAGATGCCAGGATGACACAGGAGATGATAGCGGATGAACTGGGCTTCAATGCCATGGCTGTGTCACGAATTTTAAATTATCACCTGAAATATTCGAAGAAGTCAGCTCGATGGATTCCAAAAATTTTGAATGGAGAGCAAAAGAGGCCCGTGTTCATTTTGCTCAATATTTCCTGGATAAGTTTGAAAATGGAGAGTCAAGCTGCTTCAATAAGATTGTTGCAGGTGATGAATCTTAGTTTCATAAGTACGACCCGGAAACCAAACAGCAGTCCATGGTATTGAGCCCAGAAGGTGCAATACATAGTCAGCGACAAAAGTTATGATGTCGATGTACTTCACCAGGACGAAAATGGTCGCCGTTAAAATTATTTTTGTGTTTTATTATTCAATCAACTAAGCGAACTTTTGTTAGTTCTTACGCAGAGGTGGTGAAGCAGTTAAATATTCACATCTGTTGTTGTGGAAATTGTGGAACAACTACATATACCCATCCCGCTAGAAAAAGGTACATTATGTGTACCATACCAATCGCTACTTGCAAGCCCCAATTTAAGCTCGATGCTATCGAGAGAACAAATTTTAGGTGGACAAGGGGTATAACATGTCTAGATACAAAGCAGATTTGGCCAAAGCTAGATCTTCAACGCTGTAAGAAATGGAATTTTCTCAACAAATTGCACACTAGTGCTGCAATAGGTGTCATCACTGGGCACTGTATAATAGACAATCATGTAACAAGGCTTGGCGTATAGTAAAACAATTTTTGTAGACGCTGCATGGATGACATTTAATGACATTTTTTTTTTAGATACGTACATATTTATTTTTCACTATTATTTTGACTTTTTTTATAGTTTTCAAGTTTCAATTGACTGGTACTGTACATATTTTTCACCGAAGCACACTGGTCGATTTAGGTTCGCTAGCTGCACTTAGGTTTTGAATAATTTTTTTGTAATTCTTTTGATACAAAATTTCTTTAAATGTGATTCTTACAACAAAGATTTACATTTTTTTTGGGGAGAAATTTATAAGTTATGAAGTACATCCTCGTTGGTAGAGATTCGTGACATATTTCTTGAAAAGTTATCCCTGTATACCTTGTAATCTTTTTGACAGCCTTCCACAGTTGGCCTATAGAATAGCGATGTGTTCGGTTACGTCAACCTCATGCAGAAGAATTTTTTGGACGCCCACGGTCACTTTGTATCAATTGAATTTGCTGACAAATAGTTGCGTCAATTTTTAACCCAGACTAAAGAGTTTTCAGTACTATGGAACGCTGTACAGGCTCAGGCTCTATTCCTATTAGCCATGCCGAGTCCTTTAAAAATGTACGGGCAATGTGTATTACCCCCTGATTTTAATTTGATTACAATTTTTTATTTATGACCTGCTGTTGATGTACTAAATCGACAAGTTGGTGGAGATGTTTTCTCTTGTGGGGTTAATCTTAACCTCCCTTTACATCGTCCTAATTATAGTCGCGCGTTCCAGGCGGATAAAATGGCGATTAGAGTAATATCTTCATTACGGTTCCGGGACAAATGCAATGAATGTGCCCTGCCTTCCCTTTTTGTTATGCACAGTATCTAGCAATTGTGCATTCGTTATATCAGTTGGGGTTGGTCAACTTTTTCGCTTACCTTGGGTGCTGGAGGTTGGCCTAGTAGTTCTTGTGATTGTCGACCTCCAATTGTGTTATTTTCGAGTCGGTACTGTTAGTGGTACCCAAAGATATGGCTCAGTAGGCGATTGACTCTCTCACTGGGCAGGCAGCCCTTTTGTACCATCGGAACCTTCATGACCTGTATTCCAGGCTATGGCAACCTTCTTTCTGTGTGCAATAATTTTCTGTGACATGAAGACAGTGCCAAAAAAGCACCGTATATAGTCTAGGACCTAGCTTCTGGCGACCATTTGTGTTGCGCGTGTTAAAATGGAAGGGACCTATAGTTTAGAGCCACATCCGAAAGGCAAATTGAGGAGCTTTCTCATGACACTAATTACTCTCGGATTTTTGTCAGAAATTCGCGTGAGGTGGGACCGTGAAAAAACTTTTTGGTGTTTCTCGGCCAGTTCATAGGCTGCAGCACGCAATGTATCAGTTGAGGCTTCCCAGGAGTTAGATGCTTGCTTTTGGATCAAGTTATTTCTTGCTTTGAGCTCCTCAGCGGTGTTTGGCAATACTGTTTAAATGAAAGTCCTCTCTATTGCTGCAGGTTTTTTTGATATGCAGGCAACTTCCACCTCCGATATGGTGAAAATATGGCGGTTTTAGTTCTTTACGTGATATTTTAATGGTTCTCGTCAGACTTAGCGTTAGACATATTGATAATGCGATTTGCTACCAGCCCCTGGTCGGTCTTGGAATTTGTCCCTACAAGTTTCCGCACTATGCTTCATGCTTTCCTGCTAGACCGAGTCGCTGTAGAGTAACTGTAAGAGATGCTTTGTAGTTTGGTTATCACCATTACGTAAGAACTCTCGGAACAGTCTGTCGCTTTCTATACTCCATTCAGGAATGCATTCATTTCCCCAAAAGTTCGTAGTTTTGACGTTCAATTGTGCATCTTGTAAATTTTGTTGGATTTGATCGGGTTCTCAAGTGTTTCATTATTATATATTTCTCTTCCAGACATCCTCACGTAAAGGCTGCTCGGTCCACCCATTGCTAGCATTAACTCCTATCTTGCACCAGACCTTATACCAAAATTGTTTTCTTCTTCATATCTTGGCCGTGCGAAGGAATGCCCTGACTGAAGGTACCGCAGGGATAAACAGGACAGAACAATAGGAGGTTTTTGTTTTAGCCACGTAGACATACAGGAGAATGGAGTCGGACATAACTCGTAGTGCTCGAGTTTCCATAAAGGATTTTACCCCTACCTTGCCGCTCGCAAAAAACAAAAACACCGCCCAGTAACTAATCGCCACCCAAGGCATCATGCATATCGTTAAGCAACAGCGTAAACAGCAGCGGACTAAGTAAGATGCCCTGCTTTGTACCCATAAAAGTGGAAAAATGCTCTCGATTCCAATCTGCTTCCGTTGTTTTTGAGAGTACAAGCTTTTTAACAGTCTCAGATATTCAGTAGAAACTCCTATTATACTTGGGCCGATTCCACGGAAAGCGGGACATAGAATCCACAGCGCAGTTCTGCGCCCAAAACCCTGCTTCATATTCGTTGAATATTTTGTGTTTCTTGTCCCATTTAGGCATACAGTTCATAAATGAAATTGGTCCTTGGTAACTCTCTACTACCCTTGGGTTTCATATTTTAAAAAATAGGGAAGTTAATTGTTTTAAGGAAGCTTTTCTCGACAATTCCTGTTTCCATTATGTCGACCAATGCTCTGGCTAGCAGTTCTAGATTTCGGGTGCTTTTGTGTAATAAAAACCTCATTAGGCAACCTATGTACCTATCCTCTCCTGGTGCTGTATTTTCATTAACATTATTCAGCTTTGCAAACATTTGTTGCACGGATCCTGACAAATCGCCATGAAAGACGCTGCATTTCTTTGAACTGAAAGGATCGTCATCAATGTCGCTCTATTCTAATGCAGACATTCCCTCTCTGCTCTCTCTAAGTCATGTTCAAATAATTTTCTTCTTTCTTTTCTCATGAATTCATAATTTAAAATTTTCAAAACGCCAACTGCTAGTCCTGTGTATAGAGACATCCACCATTACCACCCTTAGAAGTTGTTAAGTACCTTGTTTATCTAAACGTAATCCATTTTAAGCATTTGATACACTCAGAAGCAAACCACACCCCTTTGGACGATAAATGCGTTGATTTCATCCCCTAATTCAATTTGTTAATGTTGCCTTTATGCAGTTCACTATTTCCTTCCAGGTCCAGAATATACATTATCTGCGTGAAGTTTTTTGTATCTTGCCGGTCCACCCCAAGAGAACGTTTGACTTTGAACAAAGTGGTTTTGTGAGTGGATTTAAACCATCCATCTGGGGGTTGTTTTCGCTGCAACCCTCATGTGAAAACACTTTGATTATGTTATTGTGCGCTGTCCTTTTTTTTATGGATGGCAAGGATGCACCCCGAGCGATGGACGCACATATCAATTCCCAGTGACACCCTTATGCTCTGGATTCCGTTGTGATTTATACAAAAACGCGTCAATCCGCATGGGAAAAGGTTTTTTATTTTTGCTTTGTTTTGTTTTGTTATTTTCGTGGCTGATTTTGTGGTGATTACGTTATTAGTTAGCTTTTGTGTGTCGTGTATGTCGTTAAGGGCTTAAAGGGGTTTCATGATTCTTTTGTTGACACAAAGATTGCCTCTCCATGGGTCATAAATACTCCGGAATTGGATTTTTTTTTTGTTTGAAATGAATTATTTCCCGGTTCGGTTTGGCAGTAAAACCCTTCGCCATTATGGTGTGTCACGTATTTGTTCAGGGATCATCACGCGCAATTCTTTCCGTGGATGAGATAACGAATTCATTATGGCTTCGAACGGATGGTTCACCCCTTTGGTAGAGCAAATTCACAAAGAGGCAGAGAAAACAACTCCGTTTGGAATTGAAACGATGCCATAAAACTCTATTATCTGGACACACCAGAATGGCAGTTATTTGTATGTAAATGGGTTTGTAGCATTCACCAGGTAGGTACCCATATACCGGTGGTAGGGTTTATTTTTTGGTAACAAATTGCTCTCACTGAACTTATCCAAATAACCCGGAACTGGGAGTTTAGTGGACAAGTCCGTATGGTTTTCAAAAAGTTGATAGACTTCATTTCGTATACCTAAGTTGCTGTTACACTTGTTCTACTGAAAGCTTGTAGTATTTGGTAGTTGGGAATAAAACCCTTCCATCCTTCCAGGCCTGCGTGTGTATATTTCATTTCAGGCTACGTTTTGTTCTGGAATTCCTCTTTTGTCTTCATCCTTATATTGTTCTTGGCGTTCAAATTGCTCTACGTTCCGAGACAATGGAAAGTCGCCGAGATTATGATGGTCCCGAAACCAGGCAAACCTCTGAATGAGAAGAAATCATATCGGCCTATTTCCCTATTGCCAGTTATGTATCTCAAAAATATTCGAAAAACTACCTTCTAAACGACTACAACCCGTAATCGACAAAAGACGTCTCATTCCTAGGTAGATAGGTAGATGGGTGCCTTGTGACATAAACGTCACTGCTCACTTAGACCAGGTAGGTCGATTGTGCCCAATTATTGAACCCTGGAAACATTGTTAAACCGCTGTTAGAACCACCCAGACAATGATATAAATCTTGGGAGATCCTAAGGCCTGCGACTTCGAAAAGAAGTACCTTCCGAGAGTCCTCATTCTTATGACGGACAGGGCAGGACAATCACATAGCAGATGACGAACAGATTCAATTTCTTCTTCGTCCCTGCACACCGAGTCGTTCTGCGTGAACGCTGATAGCACGGTGTCCAGTAGATAATCATGCCAGAAACAACCCCTGCGTTATAACGGATTACTATAAAAGGGAGGGCCCGCGATAAGTGCAGCGTCGACCCTTTCCTAGCAAGCTCAATAGCCTTTTCATTTCCTTTGATATCCATGTGCCCTGGTACCCAGCAGAGGGTGACCGCATTGGCTCTGGATATCTCGCTTAGTAGTGAGTTGCAGATTCTTACAAGCCTCGACCTGATTACCGCGGAGTCCAGAGCCTTAACGGCTGCCTGGCTGTCTATATAGACAGTGATCGTTTTGCCAACGAT
Organism: Blera fallax; assembly: GCA_946965025.1. Taxonomy (NCBI): domain Eukaryota; kingdom Metazoa; phylum Arthropoda; class Insecta; order Diptera; family Syrphidae; genus Blera; species Blera fallax. Next base: position 41,389,228 of record OX337247.1, on the reverse strand, counting down.
ATTACCCTCGCGAATAATTTCAGCAGCCTGTATGATGGCTGTGACTTCGGCCTGAAAGACGTTGCAGTCGTCGCTTTGCAATAAACTCCAGCTCCCGTGCCAATGTCCATCTTAGAACCATCGGTATAGAATGCCAGCTCCTTTGTCATGCTCCTGCTTCTTCCAGTACACTCTGTCAGGGATTCTTGTAGCGAATCTCCTTTCAAAAGCTAATATCGGGTTCATGTGATCAGTTTCCGTCGAACTATTGGTAGTCTCCCATCGAGACAAAATGGAGGCGTGGCCGTAGAGGTTCGATGACCATAATCGACGTTCTTTCAGTCTTACTGCGGAATAAAACTAAACATGCTTTCCATTGCCGTTATCTGGTAAGGTTATTGAAGGCCTTTTAAAATTCTGTTGTAAATTCGTTGAATAGATCCCTGTTTTACCGATTTCTTCTAAATTCGTACTGATTTTTGCGCAACGTAGAGTTGCAAATCTGGCAACCATTTTAAATGGGAGAGTTGTCCCAATCTATTATGTGCCGTCATTACAGCGTTTGAGCATACATAGGTTTCCCAGATTCTCAGCATTATAGGCATTCAGGCATTCAGATGACGACGGATATCTCGTTGTCACGCGGATTGCTAAGGATCTCTTTGAACTACTCAACCCATCACGATGCATAGAGCCGATGCATCTTCTGTGTTAGCTAGTGGTCTTCCATGTTCATTCCTCGAAACATGCTTTTTTCCACATTAGTTGGCCACTTCTCGTTATATCGGAGGTTTCCCGAACCACACCGCGAATTAGTCTCTCCGACATGGTTTCCTGCAAATGGCCTCATCGACGTTCTAGGATCCTGATGTCGCACTGGTTGAACGAGTTCGGGGGTTTTTCCCATTCAGCTTTACTTCAGCTTATCGACATCGAACATGCGCTCAATCGTGTGCTGACGCCGGCGATCGCTTCCAATGATCAACGCTAGTGGAGGGTCGCTGATCGTCAATCTTTTCAATCCTTATCCTCCATGAAAGGGAATAAAAAGATGCCACTAAGTGTTAAATTCGGGCTGTAAGGTGGATGAGGCCTAGAATTTTCAGAGCGGTCAAAAATTGGATTGTTTGAGGTGCGGGTTATGATGGCGCATTATCGTCATGAACACGCCCTCATGGTCATTTTTCACTCCCTTTTTGACAAAAAACCGGCAAAAAAATGGTGCTGTCCATTCAACATTGACTTCATAAAGATTTTAAAATGAAACAGTTGCAACATGAGCCCAACGTTCAAAGGATATGACACCCATTTTCCCGACAGATCTGCGAGTGCTCTTTTCTTAGGTTTATTGTCGCCTGGCAAAGTCTTTTGCTTTCTGGCTCATAACAGTAAGTCCAAGTTTCTTCAGCGGATAAATGAATACGTCAAGTATTTTCTTTTTTCTTTAGGTTCGGTATCCAATTACCGCTGGATACTCCTGGAAAAATGCTTTAAAGCGGGTCGTGGATATGGTAGAGAATGACTCAATATTGCTGTTGGAGTATGGTTTGTCCTCTACCATGATGTACCGAACAGAACAGGACGTCCCTCTGGTCCAGTTGAAACTCATTGAACCACAGTCCTACATTGTCTGAAAACAGCTGTCAATTTAATCGGTCCATAAAATCGAGCAAAAATTTGGCCCGAAAGTGTTCACAATTCGAAAAAATTTTTTCACGAAATCACTGACTGACAGTCATACTGCCTCAACAATTAATTCGTTTTCTGTAGCGTAGTGCATTTGAAGTATATTTGTATAGTACATCCCAGGCTTGATCTCCATTTAGGATACTGATAGCTTGCTCTAGCCTCAGAGCAAACGAGCCAAAGAAGGAAATGTGTAAATCGTTCAGCACAGGGCATATTGCTAAAAAATGGAACACATCCTCTCTCACTTTCATGTTGCAGAGATCACACAAGATCGGGAGTTCCGGGGGATGTGGCATGTAGTACAGGCTTATCAACTCTCCCTTTATTCAAAAAATCGTGCTCATCATGTCCTTTGTGTTAGAGTTTGATTCTCATTCACTCATTCTGCTATAACAGCATCTATACAACGACTACTGTGCTTCGTTTGAGTATGTGTCCTAATTTCTCCAGTAGAGTGTTGAATTGGTTTCTTAATTGATTGGTGTTCATCGGGCGCCAATCGTAAACTTAGGTTGCAGTCTGAGGCTAGTTTTTCCCACTCTTGAATCATGTTTTCTTTGGTAAAAAAAGCGTGGCTTAAAATCAACTTTGGTATCCTTTCTTTTGACTATATAGTCATAATGCATTTACACGGTTTCTAAGGATAGAGGAGGTACACCTGTCTCCAAGTGCAACATGTAGTTGGGGGTGCTATTCGGCAAACGAAAGATCCGTTTAAGGAAAAATCGAAAAACCGACCCCAAACAGAACAAATTGCACGCTTGCATTTGGACAGATTATTCCCTAGATGTTTATTCATGTTGAGGTTTGCTGTGATTAGGACTTAGGACCACTTTTCGTTCTGCAAAAGTCTACATCCACCACCTCTAAATATCACGAATTTTGATTTTTCCAAATTGACAAACAAATTCCAAGAGTTGTATGCAGTACGCATCAAGCCTATTGATCATCAGCTGTAAGCCATCTACTGTGTCTGCCAGGAACACCATGTCGTCAGCATACCTGCTTAAATCCAGGGGCAATTCCGCCACCTTTAGAATGTGCGTTTAAAATACAGCCCTGCTAATGTTGTCACGCCCATAGATGTTGTGAAGTCCTCAGATATGCAATCTCCAACCCGTACATCGCTCTTAAAATAGTTATTGTCTTGCTTGGCATCCCAATTTTAAAAAGTTTATAAAAGAGACCTTCTCGAGCTATGGTATAAGCCTGTTATAGAGCAAAGATGCGAACAATTTAGACGATGTGTTAAAGAAGGATATATGTACCACTGCAGTTATTTGCATCGTCCTAGGCTCATGTTTGTGAAATGGTGACCAATGAAATAGAGCTAGTGCCATCTTAAATCGAAAATGAGGTTGTTCTTAAATATCTTTCTATTTCATAATGCTGTCATCTAACTTTTAAATGGTTGACATGATTTGTCGTTGAAAGGACAGAACCGTTAAATTTGTTACATTTCTTGCAAACAATACCATTTGTGAGTCAATGTGTCATTTTAAGCTGGTCAATGAAATAGAGCCACTGTCTATTGAAGTTGATTTGAACACACAAAAGACGTTTGAACTTAATTTATTGTTTCAGATTAAAATGACGGATAATTTTAGCATTTGGCCATTGAATTTCACTTTAACCTTAGATATGGGTCCCGGAATCCAATGCACACCAATATGGCGTGCTCTCATTTTACAGCCACTTAACGATGGGTAATCACAAAGGCAGATTGTAAAAGCACTTGAATGTTCCCGGAAAATGATGGAAAACATTTTCAACCCACTAAAAGCCCAAGAAAATCGGGCCATAAGCAGAAAAACAACCTTGCAGACCGAACGCTTGTTCGTACTGCTAAATCAGATGCATTTAGTTGGGAATAATTATCCAAAATCTTCGACGACGATTATAAGACTGTAATCTGAAAGTTAGGGTTGCTAGAAAGGTTCCCCTCCTTAGTAAACGAAATACACAGAACCGCTTGAATTTCGCTACAAGGCATTACGACTGGACAGGTGCGGAAAATGGAGCAAACTCGGACAAAATGGAGAAATATACTCTGGAGTTATGAGAGAAAAAATAAATTTATTTGGTAGTCAAGGCAAAAGATTGGTACCTCGACCACCAACTACTAAACTCTCCCCAAAGTATGTCAAACACAAACCTTAAAACATGGACACGCAAACATTTGCTTGTGGGCATGCTTTTCATGGCATGGAAGTGGTCCGATATACTGAATAAAGCAAAACATGGTCCAACATGAGTATGTTCATATCCTCGAGAACGTTTTGCTGACATATGCCGAAGAAAACATGCCCTTATGACGGATTTTTCAACTGGACAATGATCATAAACTTACCTTTGCTGTGGCCCGCTCAATCCCCGGACTTAAATCTGATAGACAATTTGTGGGAAGACCTTAAGAAGAGATTGGCAATGCGTTAAGTAAAAAATTTGGCCGAACTTTGGAAAGTTGTTCAAGAAGAATTGTCATTTGCAATACCTGGGCAACGTTAACTTCTTGCCAACTCCATGTCAAGACGCCATATTGTTGTCTCGCAAAATATCCAGTCAACATAGAAAAATTCAACAAATTTTCTTTAATTTCTTTTATTTTTTCTCATAAAAAGGAAACTGGCTCTATTTTATTGACCACTCAAATCGTCCTCTTAACTTAGATTGCAGTAGTTGAAAGTGGCTCTATTTCATTGGCCACAACTGTATGTATTATCGATTTCCTTAAGCTTTTTGGTACATCAGCGGTTTCAAATATTCGATTATCAATTCAATCATCACTTTTGAAAACAAATCAATATTCGTTGCGGAATGAACATGGGCATTGGCCACGAACGAATAGCTAGAGAAATGTACTGCGACTCTTTGCATGTTTTTTCCACTTCAATTCATTATTTTCTGTCTCATAATTAATTACAGATACTCCCCTCCCAAAACCACTTTCTGTTTTTTATATTCCTGCATAAACAACTCCCAAATCACAGATGCGACAGCTGATAATGTTCCCAACCAACAACTAAACATGCACAGAAGCCTCTTTTCCATGAAATTAATGAATTTTTAATGAACTCGTAAGCGTTCGCTTAACCAACAATGACACTCGTTAAGTTATCTAAGCAAACATTCATCGCAAGCCATCCATGGCCATGGCGCAGGTTCCATTCGAGTACTGCTCTCGTACTCGTAAAATGTAACCATGTGCAGCATGTGATTACAACTCCCGCCAACCATTGTTGCACAGTGCCACAAGGCTGACTCCTCGTCCCGTCCAAGCAAAAGAGCATGTGTTCCCAGCGGTACACATCCACATGTCTCATCCTTTGATTATCAATGTTGGCAAACAGATAAATTATCGTTTACTTGTCCAATTGGGCGCTGCTTCTGCTACAAAACGTTCCAAATAGCATCTCGATAAGAGCTGCGCCAGCATCAGCATTAGAATATCTGAGGGGAATACCTAGTGTAACCACTTAGCAATCATAAATAATCGGCGAAGACGAAAACGTGCAACTCGCGATGATAGTTGGTTACAGCGGCGGACCGTGCAACAGATTTATTGCAAACGAGTGGAATTGTGGCAGCGCAGGTATCTGGGTCTTTTGAGCCTGGTAGAGCATGGGGCGCACTGTGAAGGCGCACTGCACTTTCGCAGTTGAGAGCGCATTATTACGCGAAGATAAACATAAAGTTTGAAGAGATTCCGTCTATGTTGGGTGCTTCACACGCTCGGGTGGCTTTTTGTTCTAGCTCGTACGGTAGTAGTTAGCGAATTATCACCTGCTTACATTGGAAGGCGGTATCTTGCAATCTTCACGGATAATTAGAAGTGCAAGGGGGTAGGGTGTAATTGTTGTACGCATCTACTGGGTCAAGTGCTTGCGTATCTAATGTTTTTTAGACTCGTTGCCTTAGGGGCTTTGAGTATTTAATGACGAATATCATACATTTCTCGGATTTTTACACTCCGCAAATTGAGGATGATTATTTGGGTGAGATACATCCCTATTTGATTGACTAGAACAGATCACAAGAAAGTCCTTAATTGGATCTGAAAGGCGGTTACTGGAACCATTTGCAGAGAAATATCCCCAGTCAAAAGGATATGCCTACTGAAAACGACTTTTCTCTGGTGCTGCAATGGCTTTGGCCTCTGAACGGGGGAAATAATTCCAAGACTAGGCAGGATCCGGTACTGGTGGCTTAATGGAGAGCGTGAACATTCCCGGTTAGAGCTCTAAGCAGGTCTGCTGTGCGATAGATACCTAACCCACTCAAACTCCTACGGATAATAAGAACGGACAGGCCATCCTTCTTTCTGAGTCTACTTTCACAACTACACTGTTTAATATTTTCAAAGGCTGTTCCTTTATTGAAGAGAATACATCTTCCGATTTTTATGAAAATTCATTTCATTCGAAGGGCTGACATAGTCTATCCATCCTCTCAATCTAGGTGAATTCCCACTTAATTGTCGATTGCTTGAGGCACTATTTCTCGAACAACTCGATCGATGTTTGCCTTACGTATGTACGTCAATTGCTTGCGGATCATTGGAGTAACAATGGTCCTAAACAGCAGTCCATGAAAAAAGTCTTACGGCGTCCAATCGCAGCTGCGCGGTTGACCATGAAGGTTCTATTAGCCAAATTAGAGAGGGCTGGCTTTCGAGGTTTTATGCTTGGCTGGTTTGTTTCCTATCCTAAAGGCAGGAGACAAATGGTCAAGACTTTCAGTCAGTGCCATTATTTTCGAAATGGTGTCCCACAAGTTTCCGTATTGGGCCCTATCTTATTTTTGACTTTTTTTTAACTCTGTATTGGTGCAGGTGTTTTCTCTGATAGGCTTAATCTTAAGCTCTCTTTCCGTATTCCAAATCATTGTGGCGTATTCCAGGAGGAATTAATGGCAATCAAAGAAGCCCTATCTTGGCTTAAGAAAAACGTGATATCTGTTAGAGATATCCGGAACTTTTCAGACAGCCAGGCAGCAATCAAATCCTTGGAATCGACCTCTATAAGTTCCTGTCTGTTTGTTTGTGAACGAATGAAGAAGAGGAGGAAGCTATCCCTCACCTTCTTTGTTTCTGCCCAGCTCTCTACCGTAGAAGGAAGCTTCACTCAGGAGCTCCCTATTACAACAAGATAGGCGACCTGATGAATACTGGCATTAAGAGCCTCCTAAGCTTCATAAGAAGCTCAAATTTGTTTTAACGAGTAGGTAGAGAGAAACTTTCTCCCATGATCCACGTGGTATCACAATGGACCTACCATTGGTCTAAGTGTGCGACTCCTAGCTGGCAGCCACTTCAATCTAACCTAACCTATATTTAGCCTGAAATTAAAAATAAGAAGACTGGATTTTGTGATGATATAGCTTGTAATTCGGGTCTCGACTTAGTTGCTGACATTAACCACGATTTGGAGGTCGTAAGACATTGGTTTTCAATGCACAAACTGGTCATCAGTGTCAAGTAACAAATTCCTCGGTAAACACTTCTTCTATAACCTTGAAGACCTCTCTGGCGTACCTACAGACAAGATGCTGAACTTTGCCAAGTCATCAAAGTGGTTTGTATTTGAAAACAAGTAAGTAACTAGAGTAGAGTAGATTAGACATTTACAGGGCTTTAATGGGCGGAGGAGCACCTTTCCCCCCTATGGGTAACATATGGGACAACACTGACCTGAGTGCGGCAGGAGGGTTTTCTCTCTCTGCCATCCCGCTTACCTTACCAAACCTAACTCAGAAACACGTTCTAAGAATCATCTGGAGAAACGCCGTCGTGAGCATGGCTTTTGTCTTTATTGTAACTGAAAAATACTTTCGTGAATAAAAACTAAAGGAACACTCCGAGTGAACAGTCATGAGTAAAGTGTTTTCGTTGAAGGGAACACTCAATTTGGTGTGAATAAAAAAATTCCTCTAAGTAGATTCTTCCCCTCAAGTTGAAGTTTGAAAACTAGAGTAGACAGCTGTCAAATTCAGCAGCTGCTTCTTATGGGCTTTTGAAATCATGGGAATATTGCCCGTCTCTCTCTTTCCCTTTTGATTTGACGCGTGCCTTCATATTTCAAATTTGTTTCCTCATTTGTGAGGTGTTCAAATCAACGCCATATCTTCCACAACTTCCAACGCAACTGGCTTTTTAATTTTCATGTCTGGAGCTTGGCTTTTTTCCAGCAAGCAAGGATGAAATTGTAAAATTTTTACAAAATCTTCTTTTTTTTAGGGTTTTTCACTTATTCTTCTTCCGAAACAGTATTCTCCATTTTTTTATCTGCTGAAGTTACCTCCAATGCACACTCAATTCCATCTTTATTCACACCAAAATGGAGGGAACACTAAACTGTCAAAATATGTGAATGGAGGGTTTTCGTTAAACTTAACGAAGCCTACTTTTATTCACACCAGATGGAGTGTTCTCTCCAAAATGCTGAGGGAACACTCACACTCAATTTTTATTCACACCACTCATTGTTTCGTGAGGCGTTTTGCGGAGGAAAGGTGGTTGACACAGGTTTTTCTAAGAACGACGTCGACCATGCTGTTGCTGTGCCTGGTGAGCGCTACAGTACCAGGATCAACAGGGCGCTGCGTCATTGGAGCAACGATCCACAAATGATAAGTAGAGTCCAACTAATAAGTAGGTGCTGTGGAGACGAAGGAGATGTGGAGTCAATCCAACATCTTTTATGTCGGTGCCCCGGTTTTCAAGAACGACGCCTACGTATGTACCCGCACATTAGGATCCAGATTCCAATTCCTAACGAACTCCAAATGCTTTGCAAGTCGGTCACTAAGAGCATAGCTTTGGTTTGCCCTGTTTTATTCTTTTTTCCTCGCTAGAAAGTGGATTCACAATGGACCAATAGGTTTCCGAGTGAACGCGATGAGTCCTACAACCTCCCATAACCTAACCTATCCTTAGGGCTACAGATTTTGGCGGCCGTGCCATAGAACAGTCAGCCATGGAAAACGTTGTAGACGATCCCGAATGTCCATCAACTCTGGCGGCGGCCACTTATCTTCGTGAAGAACCAAATGAAAAAAAAAAACCTCTAAATGAACAGAATTAATTTTTTCTTTATTCCTAGGATATCCAGTGAGGACTTTTGCGTCACCGTATACTTATGTGGTTCTCAGCGCTCGAAATGAAAATTCGTGTGGTTCAATTGCCTTCAAAATGCTCAATCAGACTTCGTTTTATCTCTATTAAAACTCATCGTTAGATACTAAATTATAACCCGAAAGTATAAACATAAAATTTAACTATTCTGAAACTAAAACAAAAAAAAAACGTTAAACATCTTAAGGAAGTAGTTCCTTAACAATAGCCTGCAACATTATTAAAACTCCATTATCCCGCAGCTATATACACAGAGTCGTACATAACCAAGCGGCCATCCGTAGCACGAGAAAGAAGATTAACATTTCTTGGAATTTATTCAAAATTATTTCTGGAAACAAAGATATTAATGAAGCCTCAATAAATAAAAGTGAAGACCCTAATTAAATGAATATAAATGAAATATTCTGATCCATTAATTTCGGCCCGCCTGACAATCGCACAAAAACACACATAACCCGAAAACGAAAACTATTAGTTCGGGTTCCTAACGTATCAATGCAGACCCAGGCAGAGGAAAACATTCCACAAATCGACTTGGACTCGAAGCCGAGTCCCAGTCCAATGGTCTGCCATTACGATGCGACTGCTTTTGCTGCTACGTCTCTATGTCTTTTGAGACCTTTTTAGGTAATCAACGGACGAAATAAACTCGGCTCTATGTAGGCATGTATCGGTAAATAAGGCTCAGCGAGGGCTCGGCCATCATTAAAATCCGCTTTACACTGATTAGTTGAGGGTCAATTTTTTTGTTTTTTTGTTTTTTTTTTGTGCTTTGTGGTTATCTTCGTCTTTCATTTTGGGTCTCTCCCTCCATCGGAAACTGAAACTATATAACGACCAACAGCTATCTGTATTTATATCTGTATCTTGTGGCATGAGATTTGGCTCCCAATTTAAAATTCTCTCGAAAACGACGACGACGACGACGATGATGATGATGATGAGGTTTTCTGCGGTGGCGTTGAATTAAAAATGGGTTCTGGCGAACCCAGTTCCAATCCAACAGCGATGACGATGGAAACAAAGAGCAGCCTCGGGACGGGGTACACCGCACAGCCGAGGTAGAATGCAATAATTTAACGATTTTATTTCGGATGTTTCAAGCTGTTCTCATCGCAATTTGCTACAAACAAAAACACCAAGCATCCAACCTCAGATATATGTATTTATGAGGAACAGATACTTCTTGCCGCGGGATACCGGCCAATAACATCATTATAAAACCACAGCCATTCTTGTTTGGTTTTTTTTTTTTTTTTAATTATTTTTTTTTTCCTCCCGTGTATTACGAATTCAAATGGAATAAGTTGTGTCCATATTAAGCTCTTAATTTGTGACTCGAATGCGCTGATGTCGCGGCGAAATTAATTATGGAGTCTTAGCCAATAAAGTCTCTGGTCTGTCGAGCCGGAGCCTTGTTGCTTTGGGTGTAGAGAGAGAGATGTAGCCGTAATTCAGATACTTTTGATTCTTTTTGTTCCTCCACTTCCAGCCAAATTAGCATGTGATTATGGCTTTGGATTTTTATTTATTTTTTGTGGTGTTAAAAATAATTTATTATGGTAACAGCGGTAAAATGATTTTAAGAACAGGAATTTGGTAGGTATCTGCGGTAATAAAGTAATAACTCGAAAAACAATCGGCTGTAGTCAATGATTTTTGGCAGAGAATAGAATCGTTAAACGTTGATTAGGTAGCCATCGATGGTAATTAAATTAATGCTACACATTGAAAGGTTTCCGATTTAATTTTGTATGAATATTTAGTTTTTAGGCGCTAGGTGGCCAGGCCAGGGATTGGACGGGAAGATTGTGGAAGTTCTTGCCTGGATTGGCATATTTTTATTTTCACCCGCAAATCTGTATCTTTTGGGAAAGAGATTAGTCTAATTTAAGGTACGGTGTCGTTTGAAGTTGAATGGGGTTTTGATCATTTCTTTCTTCTTTAGTAATTTACTCCTTTGTTCTCCTTCAAAGCTGTTTTTTTTTATAAACTGAGTTTTTGTTTTATTTTACACGCATCAAGATACATTGGCCCATATTCATAGTATATTTTAAACCTGGAGTCTAAAGTTAACACACAGGTTAGCCACAGTTAGTATTCACAGAGAATTTGGCAGCTCTGCTTAATTAGATACGAGTCTGATGTCTATTCAACTACAAGGTGGCGCAAAATTAATCATCCTATCGGAAGATGTTATAATTTTTGCAAATGGCGTCGTACGTCAATCACATTTGACATTTGTGAACTAGACAGCTGCAGTACACAAACAGACAAGCAATGGAGTGCTATACTCCGCAAGAGCGTGGAATAATTGTGTCGATTTTTTTGACCAATAATCGGTCGGTGGTGTTAGCGCAACGTGAATTTCGACGTCGATTTCCTAATCGTGTCGCACCAACTGGGCAAACATTCCGGCGCTTAGCTACTCGACTCGAACAGACTGGAACCACAGGAGATCATGCAGGGCGTGGCCGCCACCGGACTGGTCGTTCGGCCGAGAATATCGCGGTCGATGTCGCTCAGAACGAAGAAACATCAACCAGACGTCGGGCCACGCAATTGGGCATCACCAGACGGACCCTACAGCGAATTTTAGTAAAAGACTTACACATGTTCCCGTACAAAGTGCAAACAGCGCATCAGTTAATGCCTCCTGACCGTCAGTCGCGTGTGAATTACTGTCAAGCCATCCTCAATCTCAACAACGAAGAGGACGATTTTGTGTCGAAAATCATCATGAGCGACGCGACGAGGCGCATTTCCACTTAAGCGGTTACGTCAATAAGCAAAATCTTCGTTTCTGGGGCACTGAAAATCCGCGTGTGGTGCACGAAGAGCCATTACATCCACTCAAAGCCATTCGGGAGGAGTGATTGGGCCGTATTTTTTTTGAGGACGCCATCGGCAATACGGTCACTGTTACTGGCGAAACGACTTCTTACTGCCGGAATTGGATGAGCGGAGCTTGGTGAACATGTGGTTTCAACAAGACGGTGCAACCGCACACACAGCACGAGCCATAGCACGGATATTGTGAAGGAAGCGTTTCCTGGTCGCGTAATCTTCCGTTTTGGTGATTTGGCGTGGCCAGCAAGATCGGCCGATTTATAACCATCCCAGATCTCTTTCTTGGGGGCTTATGCCAACAAGCCTCCGACAAGGAGAATATTCGTCAGGAATGCGAGCAGTTATCACCGGAAATCTTGCGGAAAGTCATGGAAAATGCGATAAAACGGGCACAAACGTGTATCAACACTGGCGGCAGCCACTTGGCCGATATCATCTTTTCCACTTAACAGAAAAAATTTTAAAGGTCCAAATAAAAATTTCCATCACTCAAAATCATTTTTTTTTTTTAGTAAAAAAGTAATTCAAAAACAAATTGTACAAATTGGAACTGAAAAAAATACGATTTTGTTTACGGTTTTGCTGTCTTAAATAAAAATTGTACGTATGTTTTAAAATAAAAAAGTAATTATAAAATTACAGATGAGTGGCAAAGAACTTAAAAGAGTTTTTATGTTGTAATGATGGGTTAATGTTTCTAACATACGTGGGCTTCGAACAAATTTCTTTGATGTGTGGGTATGCCCACACCCATTCCCACAAACCGGCTGTTCTGGCACTTAGCGAAACACAGGTAGTAGAAGAATCCTCTGATTTGCAACTGCCTGGATATAGCTTAGTGCCATTATTCTTTCCCCACCGCGGCCTTGCCATTTATATCCGTAGTGATATTGCTTACCAAATTCCATCGCGCTATGGCCACTGTTCCAATCCGGAACTCAACTTCAAATGGCTAAAATTCACAGTCCGTAAGCAAATTATCCACTGCTGTTTTATATACAGAAGCCCTAGTGCGGACAGCAACTCAACCTTTAACGAGTTTGATGCGCTGTCCGATTCCATCACTCGAATTGTATCCCTGTATCCTCGTACTGAAATCGTCATTGCGGGCGATTTCAATATTCACAATTCGGATTGGCTTCGACACTCTGGCCAGACAACACCCGAAGGAAGGTATGTTGAACTTTTCGCTGAGATTAACAACTTGACTCAGCTTGTAAATGAGCCGACACGAATACAGACCAGAATATATTGCAAGTCATTCCGCCAACACCCTTGACTTGTTTCTTACTTCTCATCCTGATAAATACGTCATTGATGTTTTAGCGCCCTTAGGCCGGTCTGACCATAACATCATATCAGCTAAATTCTCATTCTCCGACCACACAGTTAAAGAACAAACTCTCAAAAGAAAAGTATGGCGCTACGAGAAAGCCAACTGCGACGGCCTTAACAGCTTCTTAAGGAGTTTTCTGGACCCTTTCCGAGAAGATGGAAAACAGCACTTGTCCAGCCTGTCCCTAAAAAAGGCGAATCTTCCTCCCCGACTAATTACCGACCCATTGCACTTACGTCCCTTCTTTCCAAGGTCATGGAAACGCTGATAAATCGTCAGCTTATGAAATATCTTGATTCACGAAAACTTCTCAATGACTGGCAGTACGGTTTTCGTAGCAACAGGTCGACTTCTCACCGAGAAGTGGAACCAATCTCTCCATCACTTCGGTGAAACAAAGATAGTTGCGCTTGATATTTCAAAGGCATTTGACAGAGTTTGGCATCAGGCTCTTTTGTCGAAAATGCGTGCATATGGCATCGATGAGTCTCTTCTTCAATGGATTAGAAATTACCTTTCGGGGCGTTCAATACAAGTTGTCTTGGACGGCTTCAAGTCTGATATTCACCACATAAATGCTGGTGTCCCTCAGGGCTCAGTTTTGTCTCCGACTCTCTTTCTCATTTTCATAAATGATCTCTTGTCTACAACCTCTAATCCAATCCATTCCTTCGCTGATGACAGTGCCCTCAATTTTTCATATTCGATCCCTAACGTATGTTAAACTCATTAAATTCCGACCCTGACAGCATAATCAAATGGGGCTCAACTAACAGAGTGGAATTTAATGCATCCAAAACTCAGTGCTGTCTTCTGTCTTTCAAGTGAAACCAAGACCCTCAACCACTATCCATGGATAGTACTTGCATCGCAGAAACCGAAAGACTTGCCATTCTCGGTATGTGTATTAACAATCATCTTCGTTGGAACGATCACGATTCCTCAGCAAAAAGGAGGGGAGCAGAACTAGTCGGAGGCAGAGAAAGAAATGCTGTGCGAATTGCTACGAAGACATCTTAAAGTCGTGGACGATAAAAGAAACGACGTTAAGATGACATCAAAAAAAAGCAGCATAGATTAATAAAAATTGAAATGCCGGTTGATGAAGTCTTGACAAAATATCCTTGTTTGGGAAATGCCGTGCAGGTCGCCTATATTGAAAGTTTTTTTTTTTTATGGTTTGCGCCAATGGATGTGGAATCTTTATAGATACCAGTAGCCCGTACTACTGGCATGCGCGATTCGCGAGATCCTTGCGCCTACGTACTAAACCACACCTCTGCACTCATCAACCACTCTCCCCGCGGGACTGCCGTTAAGTATTACTTCGCGCGGTTGGTTAGCAATTATGCTCTATTCTCCGAGGCCGCCTCTTGGGCTCTTCTTAAGGCTTCTGCTCTTCGTAGCGCATCCTGGACACACACTATGAATGAGCAGATCTCCGTCCACCCACCCTCTGATCGCGTCATGTGGCTTACGAGGTTTTCTGGACTTGGCAGGCTTGCTCTATCTTCTGAAAAGCGTATACAGTGGAACATTGCATGCTCCGCATCCTCCTCCTCATTTGGACATTCTGGACACAGGGGCGAACTATCATGTCCAAATCTATGGAGGTACTTCCGATAGCCTCCGTGCCCGGACAGGAACAGTGTGAGGTGGTAGTTACAGTTCCCTCTCGCTCTCTTTGTCCATTATTCTATGGTGGGAATGAGCCTATGAGTCCATCTGCCTTTTGTGGAACTATCCCATCTGGCTTGCCACAGCACTGCCGATGCTGCTCTTTCCTCCTCCTTTATCCTTTTGGTCTCCTGCCGGTTCGAGGGTCGCCTAAGGTACACCCTCTGCATCTCGTTTGCGATGATGTGGATGGGGACCATTCCGGCTAGTACGAAGGCTGCTTCGTCGGATATCGTTCGGAAGCCGCTAATCACTCTAATTGCACAGAGTCTATATGCCGATGATAATTTCCTCCTGCATTCATTCGTCGCCAGTGCACCCGCCCATACCGGGGCAGCGTATAGGAGGACAGAACTGCCGATGTTCGGGAGCATTCGAGAGAGTGCTGCCTGAAGAACTGTTTCCGAACTGCACATTGCATCGCGTGTTTTCCAGCGTAAGGCGACACAGCTGGATCAGTTAATGTGGGATCCCGAATTCGGTCATCGCCATGTACAGCTCACGATCAAGAATGCTATCATATGCGGCTTTGAAGTCGATGAAAAGGTCGTGAGTCTCGATTTGAAACTCGTTGGTCTTTTCCAGGATTTCTGTCAGCAAAGAAAGTAAGCAAAGTTCTTTTGCTATCATAGAACTTACCAGCCTACAGAGCTGTCTATCTGAGCGAGCTATCCGTTGAGCTGTACATAGATTTTGTACCACATACTCCAGGACCAGGACGTAGAAGTAACGTGCGTACTAAGGAGATTGTCACCACTGTAAACGAAGTATTGTGGATGTAGCTGGACAGCTTTGATTGTGGTAGGTTGAGGTGGCTGCTTCTTTAATTTGAAACACAATTATCGCTAGAATACGCCGTTTTGATACACAAAACTCATGTAACCTGGTTATAAAAAATGCTGTTTACGGCTGAGGCGAGAGATATACTACACCCATCCTGTCCAGTTCAGGTAGACGATGAGGGCTCCCATCCTTCTGTCAGATATCTCTCTCAGGTCGTCGAAAAAAGGTTTACCTAGAGTACGTTGTCGGGTTCTCGCTGAGCCAGGGTCAGACGTGTGGAAAGTTATTGAGATGGTCGTCTGTTGTGGATTGAATTCTACGTATCTCTGAGTAGCGTACGAACGCACGATTCTCTGTGGAATGCTTTTAACACCAATATTGCTTACGTGACACAATTCCTTGATGCCTAATGCTACCAAGTCCACCGTTGGACACCGCCCAAAAAGAACCCGTGGTATGATGAACAGTGCAAACAAATGCTGCAGTGTTAAACAAGCTCTAGCGAGGGAAGAGTATCGAGCCAGAAGAAGGGATGGGAAAGAAATCCTGCGCATGGTCTTATGTAATTGTCGCTAATGCAGTTTCTGAATCCTGTTTAGCGCGATTTTTCTATTATTCACAAGGATAGCAGGAAATTATGTGCGTGTAGTCCAAATCAGTGTGGTGTGGCTAAGAAGCTTCTCGTGGCCGTTATTATAGGTATTCTTGGACGTTTGGAGTACATTCATTAGATATGGATGAGCTCAAAGCACTAACCACAGAGTCTTTCTTTCCTCCTTTAAATTTTAACCACTGATTCAGGTTCATAGATGATTTTCGATAGCAAAACCCATTCGAATCCCATTTTCTCACTTAGACCCTAGAATGAAGCATTCCCTCATTCTGGATGCACCAGTGATAAGGTGGATATTATCATAATCAGCAGTTCAGTCAGAAATATGTGGCACAGAGTCAGCTCGCAATAAATTAAAGCAACGCCATATGAGATTCTTTCAACTTCGAAGATGATTATGGACTCCCGCCTTTCTCTACATTTCTGGACAACTTTTTTTTAATCATTATTAGTTCCACTTTCAATTTATTTATCACTACTTTTTTGCCTGGGCTAAGAGCTTCTTTAGAGCTTGGCAATATTTTATACGAAATTTACCCAAAGTTTCCGCTTAGCTAACTCCATTCATTAGCATAATCCCAACACAGCGGTAGACGAGTTTTAATCCTAAATTGGATGTGAAATTTATGACCGTCTTTTTTGTTGTAGTTGCTGTCAAAAGAGTTTTGATCCGCCATGATGGTGCTAGGCGACACATTTCGTTCCAAAAATTTGCATAAATTTGAGCTTCAACAGGGAAAATTTTTGAAATCACTCCAAAGCGGTTGTGGAGGTAGAAGTGTGCTTCATTCAAATTATCGCAGTTTACGGGTACATGAAGCTAGAAAATTTGGGTGTATTACAACGCTAACGCATGCCTAAAAAATTCTACTGACGGAAATGTCAAGTGTGTTTAGATACTGATTATATTCCAATGAAACAGGGTTTGTTCTCCGAAACTACTGCCATTTACGCATTGAGAAATGATTCCCTAAGAATAGAGCTATGTCCAACATCACTGGATTTAATGATCCCTGAATTTTCAGAGCCGAAGCGCGCTATTGCCCCCTTGTAATTTTATTTTCAGGTCCACTGGTGAAAGATACAGGAACACATCCAGTGTACCTCTAGACGTATTGCGCAGAGCACCAGTGATGGCAATACAGGCTGATCTTTGTACCTTGCCTCAAATATACCTCATCGTTGGCTTCCACCGTACCAGAGACCCATACGTCTCAGGATGGATCTGACTACCATGATGCATAATCAGTGCATCATTGCTGGTGTCAGGCCCCACGTTTTTCCCGCTGTTCTCTTCCAAATGAAGGGAGCATGGGTCTGCCAGTGTGGCATATTTTTTATACCTTGATCCCCTTGTGATAGCTAAATTGGCAGATCCATCCCTGTGCGCTACTTATCTTTGCCTGAGAGAGAGGCGACGGATTAGTCTGCTGGTCCCTCAGCGTCAGAATTGTGACACGAGGCTGCACTAATTTTAGGAAGCATGTTCCTGGAATCAGGCTTTGGTATGATTTCGATAAGTTGCCTCCAGAAGGGCGAGGATCTTTGCACAACATTTGCCAGGTAGTGACCAAAGCGTCAAATACTGCGACCGACCGACGTCGAATCGATAAATTGCACATTGAAATTTACAGCGGCGATATTCCGTCCAATACTCATAATCCTTTCACGTTTTGGTGTTACTGCATCCCTTAGAGAGAGGGTGGCATGAAACCTATCCACAGTTCGATGGATGGCTTGCTTTTATGGACACTTTTGTGCGCCATCAAAACCATGAAGCCGTCAATAAGTTTGGCGTATCTACGATGGATTTTCAGAGTAAATGTTGATAATTTGATACCGTTGTCCCGCCTGAGTGCAGTCATGATAATTTGTTAGACTGTATTGGACATAAATGTCGGAGAGTGTGAAAGGAATGACAGATCAGTTTGACAGATGTCCCTATCGCAAATTATAATAAACTGACCTTGACTCCCTATCTATCCATTGAATGTGAATAACCAACGTAAGCTACATCTTGTTATCTAAGATATCAATCTGCGTTGTTAGCTTAAATTTTCTCCTGAAGAAGCACTTTTGTTCACTTCTCCAAGATGGACGTGGGGCCTAGGATATCCTTCCACTTGACCGCAGCTGGCTCATCAATAATATCGCAAACTGACGAACAAATTAGCCTCAATTTTCATCAGTTTTCCTAATTTTCTTTCAGCACAATGTGGCTCACATCTGTGCATACATGACGCACAACAATCCAACAGATAACTATCGCAATCGAACGAGCCATGTACACATAGATACGAATAGATACAACCCCAATAAAAAAAAAGAAGAATTCCGATTCAGCAAACAACACCAGAATCCAATAAATCCAAATTGCTTCCTTAATATAAATCCCAGGCGCAGCAGATGTTGCGTGAGTTGTAATGAAGCAAATTACACAACATTAGCCACAAGGATACGCACACACATTGAATATCGCGATAGGTACATCTTGAATGTCTCCAGTGAATTAAATGAGCTGCTCACCTTTTTGACTTTTGTCACCACAATCTGATTTGAAAATCAATTGTTCGGATGGCGGCGCAGAGCGCAAACAAACAATCACAATCCTCATGCCCTGTTCAACAGAGGGACTTCCTTGTTTGCACCACACACAGACCGCAGCAAGCGGGTGTCCTTTTGCAGCTTCTTCTGCAGGCTGTTGCATTATTATTGCGTTCGTACATTGTCATTGCGACAATGTACTGTTGCAGTTGTTTTTCGTTTTTCGTTTTTTTTTTGTTGGCAAAACAAAGTGAAATGTGAAAGGGCCGATTAGTGTACGCACCACAGGACACGTGTATCTTTACATGGGTTTGGGTTTCAGATAAAAGGTAAGAAAAAAAAAAACAAAAAAAAATTATAAATTGTTTGACATTATTCTTCGGTTAGAGAAAGGCTCCAAATTCAAGGCAGAAAATGAGTTTAGCAGTCTCTAACAAACGATTAAGTGCACGCAGGATGTTGTTCGCCTTGGAGAAATCCCTTTTTTTTTGTATTTGTTTGGGTAAAAATGTTTCCAAATTTTCGCCAAATGACAGTCTAATATTTTAGCAAGTAATCATTTTGCCAACAGAAATATGTTTGAGTAAATACGGTTGGTCACGCAAGTCGGTTGAAAAGGGAAAGGTACTCTCGTCGTATCTCAAGGTATCGAGGCAATTTTCGGGGCAAACAAATGGTCCTATCGTCTTTTCCTGGGTTTTTTTTTTTTTTTTTTGATAAAAAAATTTGCAAATAGAAGGAAGGTGTTTGCTCCACCGTCTGTCTATTGTGGTTTTGCTTGCTTTTGTAGCAAGTGTCTCACAGTGTGTCGTTATGGGTTTCTTGGTTGCAAATAAGGTGAACACTCTTGGAAGGAACACCAATTTGCATTCCCTTTAAACACATGTGAATAGAAAGGATTCGACAGTACATATGGATGTACTTATCGCCCTTAACTGTGCACCTGGTTTGGACGTAACGGCTATAGGACCCCTCCTATAGTAGTAGAACACCTTTTGCCTCAAAGACTAGCTACTATGTGCCCTATTATGAGAGACGATATTCCATTCTTTAGTCTGGAGGAGCAGCTAGAGGCATGCAGCAAGGCGGGAGATAATAAGCCACCCGACGGAATTCCAGATGATGGCGGGCCTCGAAGAAGGAATCTTTCCTGATAAATGGAAAACGCGTGATATTGAAGGAGAAAGATGGCTCTATGGCACGAAGAAGTACTGTGCAGTAGTAACGCTGGACGTTAAAACCGCGTTTAGCACTGTCAACTGGACATTTATTAGAAGATCACTTGGCCGGATGAAAGCGCCAGATTGCTGGGTAAAGTGACGAACTACTTTAACAAGAGGAAGCTGAGATTCAATACCGGTGGAGCGGTAAAATACTAAAGCGTCACTGAGGGAGTCCCACATGGATCGGTCTTTGGGCCCTTATTGTGGAAAATCATGTACGACAGAGTCCTACGAACTATAATTCGATTCGCTGATGACATTGTCGTCTTGACAGTAGCTTAACAGATCCGAGAAGTAGAATCTGCTAAAAATGACGGAATTTCCCGGACTAAAAATTAGCTCGTATCCTGAGCTTACGATAAAACAGTAGATGTCCTCAGTGTCCAGCAGTGGGAAAACCTTTGAATTCGCGAATTTGCATCATCAGAAGCTAACACAAGACGCCAGGATTTGCTAACCAACCCCACGGAGTAATAGCTTGTGGCAGTTCCACGGGAAGAATGGTTGAAGGCTGTGTGCGGGGTGAGATTTGGTACGTAGGAAGGTATCGGCTGACAGCTCTATGGCAATATCGTACATATGTACATTTCAAAAGCTACTGGTATCTGAGAAAGCCTTCTCACCGCCCTGGTGCACAGTGCCAAAAAAAAAAAGAAATTACTTTGTTTAGATAGGTTAGGATACCTGTCTGACGGCGTTCCAGGTATCTCCCGAGCTGATCATGTGCTTAATCATGTTTTCAGGGGTTAACACTTCCCCAGTCTCTGTGGCAGTAGATGCCGTCCTCCTTCATACAGCAGACAATAGTGTTTTCAACTGTTGTTGGACAATCTGGGTTATTGTTGTGTCCAAACCTGTAAAGATATGCCCTACAGCATCCGTGTCCTGCAAGAATTTTTATCAAATTGTTGCTCCGCGTTTCGATGTTGGGCATTATTTCATCCGTTCAGCGTCCTTTTTCAGAGCAATCCCATCTCTGTTGGCATTTCCGTATACTTTTCTTTCTTGGTGGAGCCCGTTTGTCTCTTGACCTCGAATCGACTTAATTGGCACCATACCAGCCACAACTAACTCTGCTTCCTACGACGTCGTTCGGAATTCTCTACATACCCACAGATCACTGATTCAATACGCTGCCTCCGCTGACCTTCTATATGATTTTGTTTCCATGGAACTGGCCCATATTTGGGACCCACACACGACGGGACTTTTGCTAGCAGCAGTTTTTTCTGTATCGCGGCCTATCAATATTCAGCATCATCCTTGACAGAGAAGCAGTTGCCTTTGCTGTTTTGTTAACTGCGTGGTGTAAATGTTGTTGGAAGGCAAGCCGTGCATCTTTAACAATGGAAAGGTACTTTAATTCTGACCTAGAAACGGCGACCTGAACATCTCACACCCACTCTTGTTAACCAATCCCCGACGGTCCTTATAGCTTCAGTGCCGTCATGCTCCACTTTTTCTATGATGACCATGTCATCAGCAAAACAAATTTTGATGGTCTTGAGATTCACAGTTCAAAGACATCATCGTTCATAAGGTGGTGGAAAAGTGGTGGAGCCAATACAGAACCTTGAGGAACGCCACCTGTCAGTATGTAGAACTATGTTATATCTGGCACTCTTTGACTGTAAGTAACTGCACGATATTTCTTTAGTTCGCGGTATTAAACGCATTGTTGACGTCTATCGTGATGATGGCTGATAATCGTGCGCGTTAGATGGCTGTGCTGAGGGTTTCATCAGTAGCGTCGACTGTGGAGCGCCCCTTTCGAAAACCTAATGATATGTCTATCAATCCCGTAAAAGGGTTCTGATCTTATGAACGGAGTTATCGCACCCCATTTCGCTTGCCCATCGGTCTACTCACTATGATCTGCTCCAATGTGGGCTGGTAAGCAGAATATGGCAACTTGTTCTTGCCTGGACTGTCATCCCATCTTCGAGGTAGTTTCTCAACGATTTGACATAATTTGCCGAGCTTTTCTTAGGGCATTACATATCGAATGTGGGAGTGCGTTGGACTGTGATGAAAATCTGCTCAACTACACCTTTTGGATATGGGAAAAGCTCGACCCTAGGCCCTGTATAGGCTGCTTGCGTCAAAAATGTATTTATTTTGATTCTACGTCCAAGTTGATTTGAGAAAACCTCATGCGAGTAATGAACGAGTTTTCCGCCTGGTTGATGCTAGAAAATTTGCCTTTGATCCGAAAGCCCTTGGTTCTACGCCTGAACACTCTCACCTCCATCCACTCAGCTATTAATCATTGGTATGCTCAGTGTCGTTGTGAAGCCAAGAGCTTCGAGTTTGAGGAAGATTCAAGTTTCTTGGGAAATATTAATCAAAAATCTGTGATACGTCGAAACCTTCACTGCCAAAAAAAAATCGTGACAACTTAAAATATGTCGCATGGGCTACCTTAGAGGAAGCCCTTTAACCAAGAGCGCTCCTGTCCAACCAAACTCCCATCCAATCGATTACTTAGATAAGTAGCAGTATAAACCTAGAGCTTCTAAACAGCTAACAACCGAAAAAGAAAAGTTCCCACCTTTCACAATGTGGTACATCCTGAGACCTGTCATGGCCCTCATTAGCTGAGCGTTCACTTGTCCTAAATTAACTTTTACACTTCCAAATATGGCTTTGTTCCTCCACTCCACATACATACACATAGGTTCTCGTAACGTCACATCCCAGAGCAGTGCAGCGATCTGTAGAACCGAAAGACAAGTTCAGTTCACATGCACTCTACGAGAGGACCAACAGCGCCCCATTCGAACCGCTCAAACGTGACATTATCAATGAATGTCAATGTATTCATCGATTGAATCACTAGACCAACTGTATATTTCACCTCACTTAAGCAAGCACTATCGTAGCATCGCACAACGTCGTCCTCCGCCTCCGCCTTCTCCTTTGCTCCTGTGTCCTACCCCGAGCAGTGTCAAGTTGCAACAAATTAGAAATATTTTAAACGTTCCACTCTAAAGTGTCTCTTACACGATTCCAATTGATTTGCCTATCGCAGGCCAGTAATCTAAGCCCGGCCAACAATAATGAATGCGACCAGCCACTTCCCATTCCATTATCATGGATCCGTACTCCGTGGACTAACTTAGAGTGCAGTCGAAGCCATTATTTGGCCTCCACTCGTCGCTTCGTCGGCGGTGTGTGACAGTCAAATCAGCTTGAAAATCTTAATAGAGTTCCAATGTCCTATTCAATTTCATTGCACGATTTGGTCTTGAAATGTGGCGAAGCAGCCGCAGTATCCACCAGCCAGGCGCAGCCAGTGAGCAGTTGAAGACTGTGTACAACTGAAGTTCGGTGGAACATGCTACGTGGCCATGCATCAAGTGGTGTTGAGAGAATTAGAATCCATTTAATATTGTTTTATTTAGATTTTATTTAAGGTGGCTTTGATTTAATGGGTATTTTGCATTCGTGTTATTCAAGGAAGCACAGGAGTACAGCGATGGAGGAGTGATGCGGGAGCAGGAGGTCAATGATCTGGCGATAGAAATGGGGATAAAGGAACGGATATCCTGAGTGAAAGTGGATATAAGCTCAGTGACGTGGTGAATTCGGTTTTTCTGGAAGCTACCATAACAATAGACGTGTGATAGAAAGGAGAACAACCCATGTGTCCATATCCATTTTCGAACTCCACCATTCCTCATCCAGAAAAGTTGCCGATAGGGTGTCTGGCAGCAAGGAAAAGCATAATTATCTCCTTAACACTAATCAAATACACTTCACAAATGTTACCTAGATATGAACTCGAATCTATGCACAATTTTCTTTAAGGTCAGGGTGGGATGTTCGGGGATTCTAGGAGTCCCATCAAAGTATGTACTTCGAGTGATGTTTTGTACTATCTTTTATGGGAGATAGCTGAAATCTAGTTCTCCAAGGATTGTTTGGGCTGAGGGGGAGATGATATCAGAAGGGGGAGTCAATCCTTTGTGAAAATTCTTTAGTCTGCTACGAGCCAAGGCAGGATATTTATGCTTAATATGGCCTGCAGTTTTAGTGTCCTTAAGACGTGCAGGCTACGTGTCACATGCCCATTTTAAGGCGGCATTTGAGCGAACAGTGTCCACTAAGAAAGTCAGTCCAAAACGTTGTTTGTTCATTGCTAGTATCTCCTTGCATCTTTTGCTAGAGCAACCTTAAAATTTGATTGCATGTCTAAGTCTCAGTGAGAGGGCTTTTCAATCTCATTGCCGGCGATGCCAAGGGCCCACGTAAATGATAGAGTGTTGTGTGTAGCAGGTTGTTAGATAGATAGAGATAATTCCAACCTAGTTTTGACTCACAGATGTCAAGCTCTAAAAGCCCCTCATTTGGGGCTGCTTTTTTATCTGATAAAATGTTTATGTGCGCTATTAGGAAGCTCTGTCGTATGGATCTGCTTAGAAGAGGAAGGGCTTCCAGTGCCACTGTCGGGACATGGGCACATCGCACCCTTAATTCCCAAGTAAGTGAGTCTCTGTATCCATGGAATCGCAGTTCGATCTTGGACTTATTTGGTCTATGGTTAACCCTAGATATTTAACTTCATTAAAAGATGGGCTTTGTTGTCTGGAGATTTGAGTTTCTTCCCAGCAACGAAGAACTATTGCTCGCGACCTCTACGAGCAGAAGAGGCGGAATATCGACTTCTCTACAAAATAAGAGAGGTAATGAAATCGGGGACATAGAGAAGAGGCACTCAAGGAATTCTCACACAGAAGATACATAGCTTTCAACCTTTCAGTGCGGTCTCAGGTCAGGAAAGTCCATAATCGAACAAATTAGTACACTTCAGCAAGTCCTGGAGCAAAGCCAAGATGTCTTGATCGATATCCACCACATCTTTAATGATTTCAAAGCCACTTATGACAGTATTTATGGAGACGGATTCTACAGATACATGTCTTGTTTTGGCAATCCAATCAAACTCGTCCGTCCGTACAGAATGGTAACGAAAAACACTAGATCCACATGCAATTGATGCATTTAAACATTCTCATTCACATTCCCATCCTCATCCTCATCCTCATCCTCATCCTCATCCTCATCCTCATCCTCATCCTCATCCTCATCCTCATCCTCATCCTCATCCTCATCCTCATCCTCATCCTCATCCTCATCCTCATCCCCATCATCATCCTCATCCTCATCCTCATCCTCATCCTCATCCTCGTCCTCATCCTCATCCTCATCCCCATCCCCATCCCCATCCTCATCCTCATCCTCATCCTCATCCTCATCCTCATCCTCATCCTCATCCTCATCCTCATCCTCATCCTCATCCTCATCCTCATCCTCATCCTCATCCTCATCCTCATCCTCATCCTCATCCTCATCCTCATCCTCATCCTCATCCTCATCCTCATCCTCATCCTCATCCTCATCCTCATCCTCATCCTCATCCTCATCCTCATCCTCATCCTCATCCTCATCCTCATCCTCATCCTCATCCTCATCCTCATCCTCATCCTCATCCTCATCCTCATCCTCATCCTCATCCTCATCCTCATCCTCATCCTCATCCTCATCCTCATCCTCATCCTCATCCTCATCCTCATCCTCATCCTCATCCTCATCCTCATCCTCATCCTCATCCTCATCCTCATCCTCATCCTCATCCTCATCCTCATCCTCATCCTCATCCTCATCCTCATCCTCATCCTC